>OZ057399.1:46961527-47561527 GCA_964056695.1 Melieria picta
CTGTAATTAAAAAATATTGATACAAAATTCAATTTACTCTCTCGTTATCCTATACAGCCTTCACAGCCACCAGGCATCCATCAGAGTTTAATTTTGTGCTCTTTGATTGTTCTCAAAGTCTATAGGCATTCTAGAACTCATCTCGATTTGA
This sequence comes from Melieria picta, assembly GCA_964056695.1. NCBI lineage: Eukaryota > Metazoa > Arthropoda > Insecta > Diptera > Ulidiidae > Melieria > Melieria picta. The sequence goes on from OZ057399.1 coordinate 46,961,679, forward strand.
CGATATGACATCCATTACTTTGATTGCAGTCAGTCAATTTACAAATATAATCAGATCAAACGGAGGCATTTTCCATTATCCAATCATACTTGCGGGCTGGTTTCAGTTAAAACAAAGGATGTTACATTTTTTAAAAGAAATAATTTTACTATAAGCGATTTATAAATCTTAATAAAAGGTGACCAGATAGCAGTGATGGTTTTTCCAATGTTCATGTCTCAGCAACTGTCAAAGATTTTAGTAACGTTTAGATATCCCAATATTTAGTGTAGTTTGCCATTTCATCATGCAAAGCGACAACAGCAACAACAACAACATTGATACATCCGAGCTGTGGTCCCAACAAAATGACGCTACATGCCATAGAAGTGAAGCAACGCTCGAGAGTTCACTCACTGAGAGCGTTCATCAATTGGCCGCTGCAATCATTATTATTATTATTATTATTTTTTATTTTACTTATTTATTATTTTATTTATTTATTTAATTTTATTATTATTTTCTCTAATAAAACAAGCCAACCACTTTGGATAAGCTTGAGACCAACATCTGAGACATATGGGACCGAGTAATTAAAAATTGGACGGACCGCTTGAAGCACTGCCAGCAAAGCCAAGGCGGCCATTTGATCCATTCGGCTCCAAAATAAAGCCACAATCAACCGTTGTTGTTTTATTTAAATTTATTTTCTCATCGTTGTTATCTGGTCACACTTTAGTATCGCAGATTTTTTAGAGCTGTGTTATTCTAAGACTATTCTTAAAAATAGTAATAAACTCTTAAACTTCTTTAGAAGATTCTGCACTTTCTGAATAGAACAATCCAATCAATAAGAACCAATTGAATAGAAGAGCCAATAAAATTCAAGTCATAAGGTACCAAGTCGTAAGGTTCCAAGTCATAAGATGACCCAAACATATCTGAACTAAGCCCCGTTGAGGCTATATGCTTTCAAGCGAAGTGAATAAGGAGAAAAGTTAACAATATTGTATATAAATAAATAATAAAAAATCGGTGAAGATTAACATGAAATTTTAGCGTTTTATAGAGCACAAATTTTATAAATCGGGAAAGCGCTCTGCTACCCAAAGAGGATTCATTGGCAGTTGGGAGATTTCATTGTAGCATTTTGAGGATGCTTAATTTTCAAGTTTATTTCGCTTACTTCTGTTGACGGTGTGCATCATAAGTCAAGCTACCGATCACTGCTTGAAACCTTAAAAGCTATTATGGTACTTAGGTTAGAATAGGTTAGGTAGGGAAGGTTGTGTGAACACAGACCGCACTTCCACTCGGAGGACAAATTGGCCCATTGTGAATCCGTTCTTAAAGGGTTCTGGAGTTAACCGATTAGTCTCAAATCGGAGAAAACCAGTTCGTCTTCTTGATAGGGAAGAGCAGATCCAGGATTTCAACTTTCGGGATCTGGCCCCCAGGGTACGGAGTCGGCGTTTCTGCAGAGCCGGCAGTGGCACAGGAAGTGTTAGTTCATGTCTAAATCTTTTATATCTCCGCAACTTCTGCAGACATTGGTGGACGAGAGGCGCAATTTAATAAGCATAGATCCAATGGCGCAGTGTCCAGTGATGATTCCAACGAGCTTTCGAATAGATGTTCCACTCAGGGAGAGTACAAATAGCTTGGGACAAGTGAGAATAGATGTGTGCGCCCTTTCACTCGGGCGCCCAAATGGCAGATCCACAATTGAACCTTAATTCTTTACCACTCTATATCCTTATGAGTCCACCCATCATTATCCATGTACAGAGCAGTCATCGAAGACAGCACCAACTCATTCACATGGTGTCAGCAAATCTATTCCCTAAGTTCAAACAAATTTTTTAAGGCTATCTGTATGTCAAGTTTTCTTATTCACTTCCAACTTTTCTTATTTTTAATAATTTATTTAAAATAAGTTTATACCACTTTTCTTGCTTACCTTAAAAATAAAGCACTAACAATTTGTAATTGGCTGCAATAAATTCCATTTGACTTCAGTGTCACTTTCCCTTCGTTCGGCCATTTGTCTTTGTCAAAATTTCAATTTGCTCTAAGTCGCTTTTTATTGACACTAATACAACGCCACCATTTACTACGGTTTCAGCAAATTATTGCAAAAACAAAACAACAACAACAAAAATGCGCCAACTTCTTATGCGACCAGCACACATGCCAGACGAATGTTCACTTTTGCTTGGCGCGCGTCAACTTCAATTCTGCACTCTACTTTTTTAATGCGCTTTGCTGCAATTTACACACAAACACAGACACGGCATTCAAGGAAGCGCTGAAAAGTGTGTATGTGTGTGTGTATTTCTTCATAGTAGAAAATTTATGAGTTTGCACCTGAGCGCGTAGTGGCCGGCAGCGTCACCAGCACAATTGCCACACAATTCCACTATTGCCGCAGTTCAGACGGTTTGTCGTGGACGCCGTTTTTAGTTGTTGTTATTGTTGCTTTTGTACTTGTCGTCTTTGCTGTCCTTCGGCAATGCCAGTGGCAAGGCAAAAATAACAACAAAAACCAGCCCACTTAGGCGCACAGCAAAGAACTTGACTTGGCGCTCGCTTCGCCTTGAACTAAAATATTGATTAACAATTTTGTGCAACAACAAAAACACGAAGATTAGAAATTAAAACACAAAACGCGCATTGAGCTTTTGCTTTTGCAAATGGCAAATTAAATGCAATAACAACTAAAACATCATTAACAAAATGCAAATAACGTCTAAACAAATTAAAAACTAAACAAAGTATAGATTTCATCATTTTCATGAATTTTGAAAAGGATCAAAATGATTAGAATTTTCTAATCTAATGTAATCTAATCTAATCTAATCTAATCTAATCGAATCTAATCTAATCTAATCTAATCTAATCTAATCTAATCTAATCTAATCTAATCTAATCTAATCTAATCTAATCTAATCTAATCTAATCTAATCTAATCTAATCTAATCTAATCTAATCTAATCTAATCGAATCGAATCGAATCGAATCGAATCGAATCGAATCGAATCGAATCGAATCGAATCGAATCGAATCGAATCGAATCGAATCGAATCGAATCGAATCGAATCTAATCTAATCTAATCTAATCTAATCTAATCTAATCTAATCTAATCTAATCTAATCTAATCCATCAACGCATGATTTTTCTGTCGGCTTGAAATTTTTTGGCTTTAAAAATCCAACAACAAAAACTTACAAAATGCTCAGCTGGGAAACAAATTTATATAGGTACTTTATTTTTTTTTAATTCAAAAAAGTTTTAAGTATCGAGGGAGTGAACTGAAAAACATCAAATACCCAAATAATAACATCGTTGTAACTTTACACGCGCAGTTGAGATGCAAAAGCAAACAACCGCAATGCGTGTTGAACTCACAAGTGTGGTGGAAAAAAAGAAACGAAATTAATCCAAACAAAAACTAGTTGTAGTGTGCTTTTAGGCGAGGCGCTTAAATGATAAAATAATGCGAATTTCGCCGATATGTTTGCACAGTTCAGTGTGCAGCACAAAAGCCGACGCTGCAAACGGAAATACAAAACAACACTGCAATATCCTGCCTAAGGACATTTGTATAGTATTGCTTTTGCTCGCATGCAATAGTAGTAAAAAGCGCCAGTCGTAGCGTAGAAAATGAAATAAAAACGCTGCACATTATGGCGAGCAGAGAGAGAGGAAATAGAAAATAGCCAGCAATAGGCAGGTGGGGTTCGGGGTGGTGCGCCACTGTCAGCCTCGATTTATTGAGGAATGCACAAGGCTGCGCTGCACTTGGCGCAAGCATTAAACGGCAGTCAGGCATCCAGTCAGCCAGTCAGCGAGCCAGCGAGCGTCAGCGCCCAATGCCAAAAGCGGCCACCTGGCCAATGTGCTTAACGCTGGTGAGGACACAAACACCAACACATGCAAAAAACCTGCATACATGTGTGTGTATGTTTATGTGTGTGAGTGCAGCAGCGAGTGTGGAGGGCGCTGCCAGCAGAAGGACAACACGTCACTTGGCAGCACCAGCAGCATGTGGCAAAAGCGCAAAGCCAACTGCCGCCACTGCAACCTGTTACAAGGCAAAAGCAGCAAAAACAAAAACCAAGCCAAAAGCAAAAAAATTAAAAAATCAAATAAAAATAAAAAAATTTAATAAAAAAAATTGCAAAGTCAGCATGAAAGCAAAGTCTCATTTGTCACACGGTAACAGGTAGTTTAGCCCATTTGCTATGTGTTGTTATTGTTGTTGTTGTTAGTGTGGTTTTTACTATGGTCGACTGTCGCGTGCCGCTGCTGTGGAGCTTTTTTCAAAGGACCCCCTGCATAGAAACAAAACAGAGAAAGCTTTTGCCCAATTTTTGTTGGTTTTTATTTTCACATTTGCCAGGCCATGAGAAATGGCACGTGTAGTGCACAAAGAGAGATAGAGAGGAAGAGAGCGAGAGAGGTTTTGTCAGAGTGAGTGGAGTTGTGTTCACATTTTATAGGAAAGTTGCTATTTCTGACAAAACGTTGAAATGAAAATTGAAATGCAAATGCAACATTCGAATGTTGTGCATTGATGCAATGACAGTTCGATTGACAACACAAAGAATACGAAATGCAGAGAATGCAACAGTTCGTATGCAAATTTTTCATTCTCTTTCTCAAACTGTGTCATATGAAATTCTTAAATTGTGAGCTACGAATTAAAGTATAATGCAAAAATTTTATGTTAGCTGATAAGTTAGTTGATCATTGATTTGAACTAAGATCCCAGTACCAATTGGCATTTTGGGAAAGAATAGAAAGCCTCAGAGTGTTCTCTGGCAGCTAAAAAATTGAATAAAATAATTGGGTGAATGAACGGAAACAATGTTTTGCTGTCTTTACAGCTGTTCAACGCTTGTATGAATTAAATCTTTCGATAAACCTTTCATAGAGAAGTTAGGTAAGTAGGTCCAGAATCTTGGTACCACAATAGACTACTACTTGGTCTATGTGAGACCCCTCCGTGGGTCAGGCAGCCTAACCTAACCTAACAGGTAGGAGTGGCTACATGAAGATCCAAGTGGGATACCGCATCAATCGCGCTTGAATCCGCTCACTCATTCAACCAGTTTGAGTTCCTTACGAAGTCTAGAAGACTGTGAATATTTGGTCCTATTGGTCAGATTCGATGGATTGCCCGAGAAGAAATTGCACAGGTGAGCATTGCTTCTTCTAGATAATGCGAAACAAGTACATAAAAAGTGAAGAGTATTTCTTATTTTTGTCATTTGAAGTCATTTGAAAACAAATCCAACCTGCGTGGAAGCCAATTTCAAAATGACATTGTCATGTAACAAAAGAAAAGAAAGAAGAGAGAAGAAACAGAGAGCAATTCTCTAGAACGACGATAGTTTGAGGTTGGCGCAGTAAGTCCTGTGTTGTCTTCTCGATAATGCTGGACAATTGTATGAAAGGATAAGTGCATTTTCTTCTTCATCCTCCCCAATACAGTTTTGACCGAAGTTATTAGAAAGCCAACACAACCAATTATGGCTCTCATCTGGGGTTTTTTTTAGTAATAGAAGTTCTCTAGATGACAGAAGTTTAAGATTGGGCCATATTTAGTGTGCAGTAAATCCTGTGCTGACAGCTAACCACAAGTCTATCATTCCAAAGGTCGTGGGTTCGACTCCTATCTGCTGCATGGTCGCGCACTCTTTCAACTTTTCCAATCTTTCCTGTTCCTTATACATTCCCAAACCCAGCAACACACACGCGCTCACAAATTCTGTCCCTTAGATGATCCTTTCCCAGTCACTCCTACTGTACTTGGGTTAGGTTAGATAACTCCTTACAGATAACCGATCTACACAACTTCCTCGCCAAGACCAAATGGTTCCCAAAAGATTCCGTTTGGATCTACAGGGATCCCAACAGATAAAAGAAGAACACCAGTTTTCTCCGAAAATTAAGGGATTCACAATGGACCCAACAGGGTCTCCGAGTGGAAGTGCTTGCCGCACACACCCCTTCCGTAACCTAACCAAACCTACTCCTGCTAAACAAATATACAGCTATACGGTGCACCAAACCGATCTTAGCGAAGTCCCCAACCATCCTGCTGTCATCTAATTTACACAACAGATGGCGCTATGAGCGGTAGGTCGTTCCTAAGCATCGGTAGATGGCAGTCCCATCAGTTAGGACTACCTGCGGCAGGCCAATCCCCTACCCTGGCAGAAAAACACAACCGAATGTCTCGAGAGAAGTGAACAAGGAAAAAAAAAATCGTGCGTTGCCTTCAGCCCATCTTAGGTTAGTTTCGTGTATGGAACTTGTACAAGTAAGTACGAAGTTTACAGATTGAGAGGCCTAAAGCGTTGCTGTTTCTTGGCGTATCTGTTCAGTTGTACACTGCCCAGGCAGCTCGTTTGTCTGCAGTTCCTTAAAATGTCTGGAAAGTTCTGGAACCCAGCACAGGTGAATATGAAGCTGGGTGTAGTCTCTTTAAGAGATTTACTGCAGCTCAGAACAGTCTTTCTTGTTATTAAAACTACATCCAGAGTCCTTAAGTCGAATAGGCTATTCGATATTAGAATATACTTATAGTAGGATATCTCGTCACAATTAATAAGCCAATTAGAAACTGCGGAGATTGTTGCGATCTCGGCCTGAAAGACGCTACAGGTGGCCGGCAACCAGAGCTTCAAAATTTGATTTGATTCTTTTGAGCAGATGGTAGCTCACCTGTCCTTATGTGGACATCATCCATAGACGGACGGATGTGCCCCTTCATTCTTGAAAGGAAGCAGCCAATACCCATTCGGCTTTAGATGGAATTGAAACATGATACTCGTAGGTAGGTAACTTGTAGTGGCTGCCTCTGTATGAGACACACTTAGGCATCCAAATGGGCCCGTTGTGATACCAAAAATTCACCCGTTTGAAAGGTGTATACAACAATGTTTTGTCAGCATGTGTTACAGCACATTTCAAGCGGATAGGGGAAGGAGGGAGGGGACCTGCTGTTAATTGGCGAATCCGCATGGGTTTGTTTTGGGTTTGCCATCGCCTGCCAAGAGCGCACTTGTGCGATTTTTGTAATTCTCATCTGCTTCATATGAATACCCATAGAAGTAGACGATTGTTTCACCAGCTCAAGCTGGGAATCGAACCTAGGGCCTCTGGTATGAGAACATCATAATCCTTATTCAAGGAAATTTTGTGTGTCATGTAAATTACCTTCTGAGACATGCCGTTGAATAAGTTTAGAATTGTTAAGTGCCCATTATGCCCGACTTTAACTTAATGGAGAATATAAATGAATTCTCTATTATAAAGCTCTGTATCTTTCTTCTTCTGTAATTTGTATGCAAATTAGTGAACCAAAATGCCGCAGAGATGTTAAATGTTGTCAATGAATCTCGTCCGGTTCTTCTATCGTCATTTAACTAACTGAATGGATGCGAAAAAGTTGTCTAATTTAAATGAAATTTTATTTTATTTTATTGTTCGCCCATACAAAAATTTCGCATAAACAACGAACTATGTGCGCTAAAATAAATAAAATTAAATTAAATAAACCAGTTTTGGTCACAATTCATGATTTCTGCATTTAGTGAATTGCGCAATTCAATTTATTTTTCTAGACATTTTGTAAAGACAATGATTTCATCAAACATGCAGATGTCTTTTTTAGAAGCGGCAATTTGAATTATTTACAAATCCATTAAAATAAGACAAAGTGCCACAACTGAATGCATACAAACCGCAACAAACGATTTGCGGTCAATTTACCACCAAATTAAATACAACAAAACTACACGAAAAACAACAACTTGTGAATATTTATTGTGTTGTCGGTTATTAAAACTTAACTGAAACCATGACTAGAAGTAAAATATTGCTTTTAAATTACTGAAATTCTTGGAATGGATCAGTTAAATGGTACACAAAGCAACTCTATTCAATTGAAGTCAAATTAAAATTCACCGAACTTTTAGCTAAACACACATACACACAGCACATTTCAATAGTTTTTGTTGTTAATAAATTATTTAAACAAATACACAAAATTCTAAAAATTATTAAATGATTTGAACAAATACACAAAATTCACAACAATGACGAATCAACTACAAAAACTAATAGAATCAATTAAAAAGTAACACTTGAAATTGCAACAACAACAAGAAGTACAAGTAGTGAACACAAAAACAATTCCAACCGGTTATATTAACTGCAAAACGAAATCAATTAATAAACATTTCATGGGTCATTATGGCATTAATTGGACAGCTTTAAGTGTATTTTGGAATTAAGCTTAATTTTTGTTTTGAATCAAATTTTACTGTTGCCTTTTAACGATTATTGGCATGAATTAGTTTTCATTTTATGTTCGTATTAGTTAACATTAAAATTTTATGTATGGATATCAATAAATGGTTGTTGCATCGAATGCAAACTGGTTCATGCACTGAATTTAAATGGTTCAGAAAAACAACCATTCGAAAGAACTAACATTCAAAACCTCGAATGACTACTTAAGTTTTCGGCTTCAATTAGCAGTTATTAATTTAATCATTAGTACCAATTAGTCAATTAGTCATTTGAGTTCGAATTCGAATAGTTTTGCTTATATTTGATACCCAAATCAAACTATATTTGTTACAAAATCCATTTGAATTCAAATGTAATCGTATTCCTTCCGCCTTTTGAATTCAATTTCTAAATGCCCAACTTCAAACCTTATTCAGTACAATCAGTGGCGCACACAGAATTTCATTTGGGGGGTTACCATTCGAAACCATATTTTATACCAGCAATTTTTGTGTTTGGTGTGAGGGTTGAACCCCAAACCCCCCTGTATGCGCCAATGCTTACCATCCATTTATCCATTTGAATTCAATTTGGAGCGGTTATGTTTGTATTGTATACAAGAACCATTTCATGTTCGATACAACAACCATTTCATGTTCGATGCAACAACCATTTCATGTTCGATGCAACAGCCATTTAATATTAATTGCAATAATTTCTGGTGTCAGCTGTAATTGTGATCCTTCTTTCAAATAGCCATCTCGCGTTTTATTTTGAGAAAGTTTTTGTGATTAATGGTCTATAGTTCAACCCATTCGGTAAATGACGGCAAACTGACAAATTTTGTGTGCAGATTTCTCTTCGTCCTCGAAGCATAGTTTATATAAAAATATCTTTCTCCGCAATGTTCAACTCATCAAAATCATCTTGACTCATCTTGACGAGTTATCTGTGGTTGAATCATGCTGGGTGTCCTCAAAAGTGTCTATGCTTCGTAATTAATGAAGCCAGATATCTTAAAATTTTCTAATTAAGACTAAAAACCCTCTTGGCTTTAGTGTCTAATGACTTGTTTCACATTTCTTCTTTGACTCCCAAGGGTGTTAAAATAACTCCATTGAGGTATTTTATTATTGTATGGCAGTGCTTTCGGACAGAAAATCATCTCTTTTTTTTAAAGCCAAATCATATTTCAAAATTGAAAATATTATTAAAAACAATTTTTAGCACCATTTTGTAACATAATTTCGTATTAAAGAAATCTAAAGCTGCACTTTATTAAACTTTTGGTACTCGTAAACGTTTAATTCCCCAAAGCAAGCTGCATTAAAGTAGGGAATACTGTAGATCTACAAAAACTTTGGTAATGCAATGCTCGAGTTCGAATCTTCTTCGAAATTCTTTAAAGCAGACAACCCTGAATGCTTTATTGCACAGTTCAAGTCTTGGAAGCGTTCATTGGGCTCCCATTTGCAAATGGAATTTTTTAAGGTTGGCAACTCTAGAATCCAACACAGTTAAAGTGTTTTGTATGCGTTCGTGAAGCTGCCGTTATTCTTTAAAGCTGACCACTCTAAAAGTTTCAGCACACGGTTCAAGAGTCTTAGAAGCATTCGATAAGCTTCAATTCGTAAACGAAATTCTGGAAAGCCGGTAGCTCTAGAAGGCTTAGCACTCAGTTCAAGAGTTTGAAAAGCATTCATTAGGCTCCTATTCGTAAATGAAATTTTATAAAGTTGGCAACCCTAGAAGCCATAGCACACAGTTAAAGTGTTTTGTATGCGTTCGTGAAGCTTCTATGCGTAAAAATCTTTTATTAATGAATTAATAATTTTTTTCCAACAATTTATATTGATTCGCTTCGCTGTTTGCTTATTTTGGTTTTTCTTCAAATGACATTCTTTATGCAATTACAGCCCATGAAATGTTGAAGGTGAATCAATTCATTAAAACTGTTAAGAATCTTCAGTTTCATGGTTGACAACGTATTAATGCACACAAATGTTGTCAATTTATATACAAAACCATAATTTTTAAATATTTCGTTTATTCAATTTGCGCTCACAAAGCAAATAAACAAATATTTGAATAAAGATTTAGTTTTTATGACAAAAGTTTGGTAATTGGGTCAATTAACAATGCAGACACCAAAACGCCAAACGAAACATAACCAAATTTTCAAGCGCCACATCTGCCATAATCAAATAAAAATTGAGTATAAAAATAATTCGAAATGATTTCAATTTTTGGAAAAATAAAACAGAAAACATATTTAACAAAACCTCAAAGCATTGTTTTGTGGGGACAGAGTGATTTGTCAAGGCTGACAACAATAATTTAACAAAAGCAGCAGGCAACTAACAACAAATGAAACCCAAAATGTCACAGCAAAATGTTATTTTTAAATAAATAAATGCAAAAGTAGCCAAATTTGAAAAAAACTTAACGTAACGTAAACTTAAAACTAACTAAAAAACTAAAACTAAACTAATGAAAAAACTAAAAACTAACTAAACAACTAATGCTGGAAAGTGGTAAAACTGCAAAAATATGAAAAAACAATAACACACACCTAAATCCACATGCAGCAAAAGAACTAAAAACAAAAATTAAAAATAGTGCAAATGGTTGCAACTTGAAACTAAAAGTCAAATATTATTTTATTTTTGTGGTCAACAACTTTATAAATCAAAATCAAAAACTAGCTTTTTAATTTTTTTTTATATTTCTTTTATAATTTGTAGGGTTTTTTTGTTTGTTTTAATAACAATAAAAATGTAATCGAATAAAACCCAACAATGCTGAGAGAAAAGCTTATTTAAGGCATTAGGCAACAAGCAGCCGCAGCTATAAATAAGTGGCTATAATAAATACAACAACAACAACACAGCCGTACAACGTTGTCGTTAAACTGTCAAAAATTGTGGCACACATTCACGAAATTGGCTGCGCTTTTGCTGCTGGCGCGTCAAGGTCAATCGACAGATCGGCACAATGGGTAATAAAAAAACAAATATTTTTTAAATATTATCAACCGCCACTGTAGCCACAAGGAGTATCATTGCAGTTGGCCGCAAGATGAGCGATGTTAAAAATCGTTGAATGGCACTAAACTGTGGAAAAGTATAAAAAAATGCATTCAACTTGTTACAGTAATGTTGCATTCGACCTCAAAGTGTTTACTATTATCGTATTTTAATAGATTACGGTTTTTTTTAAACAACAACAACATTTAAACATAAAGTACTGAGACTACAAACAAGGCTTGAGGTTTTTTTTTTTGAAACTTTCTTCAAGGAAATTGGTGTAGCGATTTTTTATTTCAAAGTATTGTCTGTCCATTGTTAGCAAAGATTTTTCCCCATCTTTCAAACAGCAGTTAGATTCAGCGATGAAAAAATTTCTTATCTTCTACTTTACTTACTTTACTTACTTCACTTACTTTACTTACTTTACTTACTTTACTTAATTGACTTACTTGACTTACTTGACTTACTTGACTTACTTTACTTACTTTACTTACTTTACTTACTTGACTTACTTTACTTACTTTACTTACTTGACTTACTTGACTTACTTCACTTACTTCACTTACTTCACTTACTTCACTTACTTTACTTACTTTACTTACTTTACTTACTTTACTTACTTTACTTACTTTACTTACTTGACTTACTTGACTTACTTGACTTACTCGACTTACTTTACTTACTTGACTTACTTCACTTACTTTACTTACTTTACTTACTTTACTTACTTTACTTACTTTACTTACTTGACTTACTTGACTTACTCGACTTACTTTATTTACTTTACTTACTTTACTTACTTCACTTACTTTACTTACTTTACTTACTTTACTTACTTTACTTACTTTACTTACTTTACTTACTTTACTTACTTTACTTACTTTACTTACTTTACTTACTTTACTTACTTTACTTACTTTACTTACTTTACTTACTTTACTTACTTTACTTACTTTACTTACTTTACTTACTTTACTTACTTTACTTACTTTACTTACTTTACTTACTTTACTTACTTTACTTACTTTACTTACTTTACTTACTTTACTTACTTTACTTGACTTACTTTACTTACTTGACTTACTTTTCTTACTTTACTTACTTTACTTACTTTACTTACTTCACTTATTTTACTTACTTTACTTACCAGATACTGATAGATATGGATACCAAATGACCAAATTTCTTATTTTGAAATTTCAGAACCAAAATATGCTTCAATAACAAAATGTACGCTTCAATAACCTTAAAGATAACCTTGACCTCAGGTTTTGGTGTCTCACCTCTAATTTTTATTCGTCTGGTCGTTTATCGTTTATTGGCTTAGAATATGAATAATAAGTTTCTATCCATAAACAGGAATTAAGTATGGAATCGGAATTAATTTTATGGCAAAAATTAACTTTTCTGAGAGAGACTTTAAGTGACCACTGAAGAAAGCAATTTCTTCGTCTATTTGGTGGGCAATAAGTGATTTATATCATCATCATCAAGCAAAATTGTTGGACTTGGGACGTTAACAATTCAATGAACTGTTAACTCAAAACTCGATTTGAGTAAAGGAAAGCCACGTTATCCAAAAGAAGAGGTGCCAGCGATGAATAATGTCTATCCCAATACCCAAACTAGAGCTGCGAAATTATCGATTGTTGGACTATTCGATGTTGCATTAAACATTGCATATTTGAATTTCAAATTTGAGTCCTGCCAAATGCATCTTCTCGTACCCACATATTTGAATACCACAGAGATATATTCATGGCAGCACTGCCAGCATAGAATATTCTAGAAGCATTGATGTCACATCTCAAAAAACCGATAGTATCGATAGTGCCAAAAAACTATCGATAGTGGCATCAAAATAAAACCATCGATACTATCGATAGTTGTACAGCTCTAACCTAAACGAACAGGAGAGTTTTAAGAAACTACGAAAGCTTGAATGAGAATTATGGTTTCGACTTTGTTGGAAGTCTGCAGACCCATTACAATGAAATATGGTTCATTTTAGTAGCAGATATATGAAATTCGAACCTTGAACTGCACCTGTAGGCAATTCAATCAGAGAGCTAATTGCGATTGAAGCAAACATTTTCCAACAATATGAGACAAAATACTGAACAAAATTAGAAATAAAATTTTTAATTAAATTCTCTATACACCAAATTTAAATTACTATTAAAAATTACTAGTGGGGTGACCTAATATAAAGAATATATAATTAATTAAAATCTAAAAAAATAGAAATCAAAATCATTTTTTGGCTCTAATAAAAAACTAGAAATTCTCCATCAAATTTTTAGCATCAACCTTGAGAAAATTAATCCTAACTCCTCAAAATATTTGTGTAAAATATTCATTGTCAAATGAAATGGAATTTCTTAAAATTATAAAACATTTCTTTCATTTGTTTTGCATTTTATGTTATGTGACTTTTTCTCGTTTTTTTTTTTTTCACTGAGCTAAACAAAAGACAGCAACTGGGCGCAAAAGAAATGAACAATAAAACCACATTTTGTGCACAAACAATTTTAATGAAGTGTAAATGTCAAGATCTGTTTCTGGGCTGTCAGTCGTCGCTGTTGCTGGCAGCACGTTGCGCGCCGCTGTGTCGCCGGCGCATGCGCGACACCAGTGCGCCGCGTGTTATAGCAACACAGCGTGTCGTGAAGACTTGTGACGTAAAATGAAACACAAAAAAAATATTTTAAATAAAAATAAAAAATTAAAATAGACACATGGATGGCTGGACTGGATGAATGGCTGGCGAAATTTGCATTGTAAATTCAATCAATATTGAAAGCCAAACGAAACGAAACGAATCGAAACGCAACGTTAATGCATTAAACGAGCAATAAAGAAGAAACACTGAACTGAAATTAAAAATTACAATAATAATTTCAACATTACTTAGGTACATTTGAGTTGATGGAACAATCGCACTGACGCTTTGGTATTTATTTATTGGTATTTTTCTGTTTCATGGATGAGTTTTTATGATATATTGCAACATGTGCAGTTGATAATTTATTTAGCTGTCAAGTTGAACTTTGCAATTTTAAGGTTATGTCAGAATCAATTAATAATGCATAACAAACGATTAGAAGTTAAGGATTAGCGAAAATGTACGAAACAAAACAATCTGAATAGGTGAAACTGTTGGTAGCTTGAGATCAAACTAGAGATCAAGTCAAGCAATTTGATTGCCTTCAGCATGGCTTAAGTCAGAGCTATCCATAGCGATCACTGGAACATTATTGGAACATAAAATAGCCGTTTTAATGGAATTCATAACATGGCTTATGTGATTTCAAACACCGGCATTTCCTGTCTCAACTCGTCTAACTTGACCTGATTACGTTTTCACATTCAATTTGATTGCACCGAACACATTTTCAGCAACGCGACGTCTTTAGGAGACGATTATTTTAACGACTTCGCGGCTAGACGATCACCAGCCACAGTTGTAGCTGTGGCCAATCTTAGAACTATTTTCATTTTATAGGCAATAAAATCAAATCATGGGCATCAGTGCATCAAAACATAAATTTTTGTTGGAGTTCTTTTATGATTGCCTTGAAATAAATTTCACTCACTTTATGATTTACATTTATGATCTAATAATTTTTACTGTCTTTATGATTTTATCTAAGTTTAAGTTATCTTTCTTCACATAAACTTTTAACAAATGTTTTAACCCGTCTAATGTTGATTTTCGAACACTGAAAAACATGCATTGAATTATTTTAGATTTTGAGTACTTTTTCACTCTGAAGTCGAAGTCTGAATTCAATGGGCCCAATAAATCACAATTCTCTTAACCCTTTTTTGATCCTGTCGGATGCTGATAAAAAAACGTGTTTAATTATTTCTCATTTGATATGCTTTCACCATATTTGAAGTCAACAGGCCCATAAAATCGTGTTTCTCTATACAAATTGTTAACCCATTGCACTGACTTTCATTGTAATCGAGTAATTGACTACATGGCCACAGTCGAAGCCAACGCCATCTTGTAGTCAATTGGCCCTGTCGGTGTTGTCTTCAATATGTTCAGGAAAGCACTGAAACGAGTTCGTTGTCCCATCCCATCTGTTTCCGATAACCCATTTATCTCGTTTCGATATCTAAAAAAAAATTTCTTTTCAATAACCCGTTCAACTGTATTTCTTTATTCTTTCTTTATTCTTTAATAAATTCAGTCAATGAACAAAAATGTTCTTACAGACTAAGTGAATGAATAACAAGCTCAAAACTTACAGGCTAAATTGATGAATAACAAACTTAATTTAAAACTTAAAACTAGTGAACAGAGAAAAGCAAATTCGAAATAAAACTAAGAGATGGGATTATCTGAGCGCATGGTTTAGCAAATTCAAAAAAACAGGTTTTGAGCAGGAGAAGTCGATAGCTATTACATTAGAAAAATTATTAAATTCAGATAGAGCTCTGGCCAAGGGGGCGTTCGACAAATAGTTAGTTTTAGCAAAATTAACATAAAAAGGGTTTTATTAAGACGAAGAACTCTGAGAGGAATATTGAAGAAGATTCTTTCAAGCAGAACAGGACAATCAACTACACTAGAAATCAAGTCGAAGACGAAGGATAGGGATAGAATGATTCTGCTATTGTAAAGGGAGTTCAGATTAAGGAGTTTACAACGAGAGGTGTAGGAGGGAATGGGTTCATGGAATCTGAGGGACCGAAGAGCAAAGCGAAGGAAGAATTTCTGGACACGTTCAATGCGATTGGTATAACACTCATGGTAGGGTCTCCGGATGAACGAGGCATATTCTAATGTAGATCGGATGAAGGAGGTGTCGAGTAACTTTAAGGTATATGGATCAGTGAACTCAGAGGAATTACGTTTAACAAAAGCTAACATAGCATAGGATTTTGAAATGGTAGCATTGACATGACTCGAGAAGGAAAACTTGTGATCAAAAATAATTCCCAAGTCCCTGATTTCAGAAATACACTTTAAAGAAGTATTGGATATATTATATGTGTTTTGTAGGACTGATGTACTCTTGGAAAAAGTGACATGGAAACATTTATTAATATTTAAGGATAGACAATTACGACGACACCAAGAGTGTACATTATCAAGATCGGCTTGGAGCAACAAAGAATTGGACGGACTTCTAATGGCTGAGTACATTTTTAGATCATCTGCGTAAAGCAGAAAATTTGCAGACGAAATGCCTTTGTTTATATCTTCAACGGACAGTGTAAGAAAGCCAAAATTAAGCGACGATTCCGGACGGGGGAAACGGGTTTTTGAAGTTTGTATTTCCCAAAACTCGAAATTTAACAATTTCTGGTTAAAGGTTCCCGTACTAAAATTGAAAAATATTCTGAAAGCCAAAACTGTACTTTTCATTAGGGATGGGTGGAATTTCACTCCTCGAATGCGGATTAAGAAGAGGATGTGAAATTTTTTAGCAATTTTTTAAAAGGTGTCAAGTGCTGATCTGATATAATATTTCTTGTCTTATCTTATCTTATCTTATCTTATCTTATCTTATCTTATCTTATCTTATCTTATCTTATCTTATCTTATCTTATCTTATCTTATCTTATCTTATCTTATCTTATCTTATCTTATCTTATCTTATCTCATCTTATCTTATCTTATCTTATCTTATCTTATCTTATCTTATCTTATCTTATCTTATCTTATCTTATCTTATCTTATCTTATCTTATCTTATCTTATCTTATCTTATCTTATCTTATATCTTATATCTTATATCTTATATCTTATATCTTATATCTTATATCTTATATCTTATATCTTATATCTTATATCTTATATCTTATATCTTATATCTTATATCTTATATCTTATATCTTATATCTTATATCTTATATCTTATATCTTATATCTTATATCTTATATCTTATATCTTATATCTTATATCTTATATCTTATATCTTATATCTTATATCTTATATCTTATATCTTATATCTTATATCTTATATCTTATATCTTATATCTTATATCTTATATCTTATATCTTATATCTTATATCTTATATCTTATATCTTATATCTTATATCTTATATCTTATATCTTATATCTTATATCTTATATCTTATATCTTATATCTTATATCTTATATCTTATATCTTATATCTTATATCTTATATCTTATATCTTATATCTTATATCTTATATCTTATATCTTATATCTTATATCTTATATCTTATATCTTATATCTTATATCTTATATCTTATATCTTATATCTTATATCTTATATCTTATATCTTATATCTTATATCTTATATCTTATATCTTATATCTTATATCTTATATCTTATATCTTATATCTTATATCTTATATCTTATATCTTATATCTTATATCTTATATCTTATATCTTATATCTTATATCTTATATCTTATATCTTATATCTTATATCTTATATCTTATATCTTATATCTATATATATTATCTTATATCTTATATCTTTTATCTTTTATCCTTTATCTTATATCTTATATCTTTTGTCTTTTATCTTATATCTTTTATCTTTTATCTTTTATCGTTTCTCTTTTATCTTTTATCTTTTATCTGATATCTTATATCTAATATCTTATATCTTTTATCTTACATATCTAGGTTGGGTAAGGTTAGGTAAGGAAGGGTGTGTGCCTCACATAGACCGCACTTCCACTAGAAGGCCAAATTGTCCAATTGCATAGTGATTCGACTCCATACAACCGCGGGACAAAATTAGAAGGAGTGGTCCGTTCTTCATAAAATTTGGTATACTTTTACTTTTAGTTAATCATGGTCTGCTGAATAGAAATCTCTATTTTGTTTTCCTTAAACTGTTGTAGTTTGGCAATGTCTGAGACTTAAATTTGCAATTTTCGTCATTTTTGGTGAGCTATAGCAACGAGTGTGTTGGCTAGGTTTTTCAGATTTTACATTTAATCGATAACGTCAACATTGATAATTCCAAAGAGTAACATAAATTGTCTTAGGACCCTTTAGTTTTGCAATAAAAACGATAATAATAGACGTATGTTTCGCTTTTTTGCAGTTTTCTCAATTTTTCATGCTGATTGCATACTTTTAGGGATGAAAAAAATAAATCTGGTCGAAAAATAGGTGTTTAGACCACTTTTCAAATAGAATTATTTTCTGAGATCGGAAGATATCGGAGGATGTAATTACATTATCCGACAAAGAAAGAATGTTTCTTAAAATTAAAAAAAAAATCCATGAACATACTTTTACATACTTTTTAGATATTTTCCTCTAAGTTCTGCCAATTTTCAGATTTTTAATTTAGAAAAACATTTTTAATGAAAAGTGAAGTAAAAGCCTCAGATTTGCAAATTTTGAGAAAAAGTTAAAAACGAAAATGGCCACATCATTTCTTAGTCTATATTGAAAGTTTTAGGAACTTCTTGGGAACCATATATTTTTAAAAATGTTTTTATTCAGTAGATTAAAAAACAGAAAATATGTGTTTACATTTTTTTGTGAAAAAAGTTTAAACTTTGAGCCGCGTTTGCACAGAAACTAATTAATTTTTTGCACAGATTTTTTGGGGTTTTATTAGTTGGAGTATTACCTTTCAAATAACATCAAAATCGTTAAATTCTGAGACTATAAATTTTTTGAATTTTGTCTATGGAACGAATCACTGTGAATTGGCCCAATTAGAACCAACAAGAAGAACGAAATAAAAAAACAGAGCTTTGAAAATATATTTATGGATACAAATGGATAGACCAATATGGATTGCTGAGACTACAATTTTGAATGATGGATCATTAGTTGAAAAATCGAAAACTAAGGTCCAGCTTCGTACAACTGTTGGTAGTGTTCGTGGAAAATTTGTACCTGTATAAGAATGCAAGGGTCTCAAAGTTTAATGTCGCTTGTAAGCAAAGAGAGAAAAACGGCGAAGGTAGATTTTCAATGAAACTGGATAATACGGATTACTAGTGCAAAGAATGCAGATTATTAACGCAAACACAGAGGCGAATGAAATTTTTTCAAAACTGCTGCCAATGCGGATGCACATCTCTACTTTGCGTAATCGCGAATTTGTCATAAACTGGAACTTTCAATTGTCTGCTAAACGTGATTATTGGTTTCTCCAGTCTTTAATATTTTTTTGGTACAATTTATTTTTTATACATTTTTCATTTTTATCTTTTCTACTTTGACACTTCTACTGGCAAATGCTGGCAATTTTTTATTGCCACTTGTTTTGGTTTCTTGAAATAAAGCTCGTTTCACAATTTCGAATGTATTGAAATACATTCGATGATAATTTTATGCAGATGCAAAACAACAACACCAACAACAAGAAAAACTTATATGCAGATGCGCAAGCAAAATCCATAAACAAGTTGGTAGAAAGTTGTGGTCACCCTTTGATATTTGGCACTATGGCGTTCGGACGCGCTACACGTTGCCGTCATTGCTGCATTGTCCGTTCGAGCATTGCGTTTATATGCGCGAAATGCCAACCAAAGTGAGGCTAACCACATGTATAGCTATGTGTGTGTGTGTGTGTGTGTGTGTGTAAGTGTGTTTGTGTGTATTTTCTGCAAAGGTTTCAGGCCGCATTCAACTTGCTGACGAACTGACTGATGGACTGGTTGCTTATATAAATTTCGGCCAAAAATGCAGATGAGCCTCATTTCAAGATTTCGGCTTTGTGTTGGGTTTGGTTTTTTTTTTTGTAATCGCTTAAGCTTGTTGCGACTTTGTCGAAATAAACTGGTTGAACAACAGAAAAAAAACTGATGTATGTATGTAGATATATTAAAACAGCCACGACACAACATTCCACCCACTTAAACATGCAGGCCCACATATTACACCAGCATGTCGGTTTGTGTTTGTGTGTGCAAGTGTATTTATGTTTGTGTAGGTATGTGTACATGTGCCGGCTTGTACCAGCAAAAATTGCCAACACTCTTTATTTCATTATTAATCCGCTTTTCTGTGCCCTGTGCGAACGCTGCAAGTGGCAAAAGCGATTAGCAGTTTTTGCATAGCAACTTCCCAAAGCTCAATGCTGCATTCGTTGTTGTTGTTATTGTTGTTGTTTGTTTTTCTTTTTCATTTTCGTTTTCGTTTCAAGACTGCATAAATCTTGAATTTGAAAGCACCAATCACGCTGACAAAATAGTCGCTGTGGGAGCGCGAGGAAATCCCCTGCGACGCGTCGGCTGGGTGCAGCGGCAGCATCGATGCCAGAAACCCAACACACCCAGACCTTCGGCGAGCCCCATATCGAGCGCCAACTCAACCCAACACAGCCCACACGCCCCTCTCGACACAACGTCGATCGAATTGGAGCTGTGTTGAGTTGCGCCGTGTTGAATTGTGTCTAGTCGTGTTGAGTTGCGTCTATTCAACACAATCGCGGGCGTTCTCCTTGAGCGGCGTTTGAATATAAAAGCGTGTTGTTGTGCAGGTCGCTCTCTTATGTGCTCGTCGCGACGCGGCACGAATTTTACAGAAACATCCACCAAGTTCCAGCCGGGCAGCAGGCGCGCGCCAAATAAACTCCACCAGCCCATATCGCCAATTCCCAAAAAGCCAAAGTTCGTTCGAGTCGTGCAATAAACACACAAAAAATTGAGAAAAAATATTATTAACTACCAGCGAAATTCAAGAACCAGTTAGTTGGTGTAATCGATTGCAAATATTCAGTGTTTGTGTTTGTGTGTGTGGATGTGTGTGTGCCAATAGTGTTTGATAGTAATTCACCACAGCTGTGGAACGCATGCGCCACCGCTGCCAATTCGGTGATCTCTCGCTCTCGCACGCATTGCAAAAGCTTCGGCGCAATTCACCACCGGAGCTGAATTGATTTTTGGTGCCGCGTGCCACCTGCATGGGACTTTTGTCATAAAAGAAGAAGACGACAATCTTGAGCGCCGTGGTTCGTGCGGTAGTTGGTGTGATTTCTCGCGTGTCGCGCTGGCGCAGTGTAAATGAAACTTTGTTACCGATCGGTAGGACAACTTGCTGCAGTGCGCTTCTAGACCTTTGATTGCCAGTTGGACAAAACTCTGGTCGATCGTCAGGTCTCCACAGAAAGTTTCTGTTTCGTTTGTGTGTTTCGTTTGAAGAAAATCATCGAAGAAAAAAACTGGTGTTAATTGTTCGTTTTTCGTTGTTGTCGCCGTTCAAATAAGAAAAGGAGGAATTATGGCAAAACTTTTAATAGTTTTTGCCATTTTTGCTGTTGTCGTAACGACAGGTAAGCAAATAAATTTTAACTTTAGTGTAAAAACAAGTCATATTTTTTTAAATGCATTGCAATCGTTTTGGAATAAGTTAAAGTTTAATATAAAAAAATAATACTTGGTTTTTTTGAATGCATTGACGACTTTGTGGGCAAAATAAAAATAATAAATATACAAAGACTTTAAGCAATTTTGTCAAATTTACAAAAGCTGCAACCAAAGTTATTTCGTTATAAAAGTTAAACACGCTTTTAGGTTTATTTGAATTTTGAATTTCAATTCCAATTTTGTAAAACCTTTTTTTATATTTTTCACTAAACTTTCATTTTGTCATCATTATCATCATCAAACTAATTTTATTGTGAGAGTAAAACGCACGTTTAATTTTGATTGAATTATAATTTTAAATAAAAGTGTTTTTTACCATAATTTTTTCTTATTTTTTATTTTTACGAACACGTTTTTTTAATTGTCTAGAAGTATTTGATTGAATTATAATTTTAAATAAAAGTGTTTTTTTACCATAATTTTTTCTTATTTTTTATTTTTACGAACACATTTTTTTTAATTGTCTAGAATTATTTGATTAAATTATAATTTTAAATTGAATTGTTTTTTTATAATTTTTTTTAAATTTATTTCTTATAATTTAAAAAATTTTTAATAATTTTTTTAATAACTTTTATAAACACATTTTTTAAATTTAACTGTTTTTTAAGATTGTTGTTTTAATTTTTTCTTAATTTTAATTTTTATGAACACATTTGTTTAACTTAAAAAAAAATATGATTTTAAGTGGAATTGTCATTTTGATTTAAAGTTGAATTGTCTTTTTCAGATTTTCTTTTTAACTTTTTCTTAATTTTCATTTTTATGAACACATTTTTTTAACTTTTTTAAATTTCCCCTAAACTTTCATTTTATCATCACTGTAATTATTGTGAATTTATAAGAACGTTTAGTTTTGATTGAATTATAATTTTAATTTTAGTTGTGTTTTTGAGATTACTTTTAATAAAAAAACGTAAAATAATTTTTTCATAATTTTTATGAACATATTTTTGTCCTTTTTTGTATTGAAATACTTATACTTTCATTTTACCATTATTGTAATTTTTATGAATTGCAAGATCTATTTATTTACATATTTTTCTAAAATATTTTTTTTTAATTTGTGCTTATTTTTTATTTTTATAAACACATTTTTTTAACTTTTCGTATTTATTCAAAACTTTTATTTTGTCGTTATTGTAATTTTTGTGAATTTTCTAAAAGTATTTATTTTGATTGAATTATAATTTTCAACTGAATTGTTTTTTTAAATTTTTTTTTTAATTTTCTCTTAATAATTTAAAAAATTTTTAATAATTTTTTTAATAACTTTCATTTTGTCATTAATTTAATTTAATAAATTTTCTAAAATTATTAATTTTGATTGAATTCTAATTTTAAATTGAAAAGTTGTTTAAGATTTCCTTTCTTATTTTTTCCTAATTTACATTTTAAAAACACATTTTTTTTAACATTTTTTATATTTTGTCAAAACTTTAATTTAATTTTTATTTTAAGAATTGCATCGAATCTGATTTTGTTCTGGATGTCAAACTTTCGTTTAATTTTAATTGAACTATGATTTTAAATTGAAACATTTTTCAATATTTTAGTTTTTTTTAAAAACTTTTTTAAAAACTTTTTTCGAAACTTTAAATTTTTCACTACCATAATTTTTGTGAATTTACAAATAATACAATGAATTTGTGAAAGTGTGTTTACTATTTTGATGTGATTTAATTATGATTTTAAAATTAATTTTCTAAGATTTTTTTTCTTTTTTTTATATTGGCCCAAAACTTTAATTTTGCTATCATTAATTTTTTTTAATTGAACCTTTTCACCTTCTTTTTTATTTCCCGAAAGTTTAATTTTTTTATAATCATATTTTAATTTCGAAATTTAATTTTTTTAATGTACAAACACAGCGGCAAACCCAATTTTGTTGTAAAAGAAAAACTTTCGCTTCATTTTGAATGAAACATTATTTTTAATTAATTTTTTAAGATTTTATTTTTTATTAATTTTTTTTATATGGAATATGGGACAACCTATCTGCCAATGAAACATTTAGAAAATAAATTATAATTTTAAATTGTTAACATGAAACATAAAATAAGAAATATAAAAAATATATATGAAACTAAAATTTCTTAACCCCCAAATGCATAGGCCCACCTCAAGGCGAGTTAGGTAGATAGGGAGGTAGGAAGAAGCCCACTTAGGCCACAAAGCTACATTGTGATACCATAATCAATCGACCTTAAGTCTGAAGCTAGTTTGAGCTGCTAACAAAGACTGTAAATAGTCCTATCGGCTTGATCCTCTAGTTTGTCAAAGCAGAAATTGCCCAAGCGGGTTAACATCGAATTGAATTCTTCAAATCTTCTTCAAATTAAACATCGATACAATATTGAGATTCAACAACTGAATCAAAAGTCGTTTTGTTCTTACTTAACAGACATCTTTTCAAAGTGTTTCTCTAGTAACTTGCTTTATAATAAAAAAACTATGTGTAAGGAAAATAAAACATGCATTTGAGGGTTAATTAAAATATTATTAGTATTCTTTGCTCTTATGCCTAGTCACGCGCCTCACTGAAAAATGTCCATTGTTGCCGATTTTTCGCTGGTTCCAGCATAAAGTGTTGGCAACTGCTAGGAATTTCAAATAATTTCTTTCCCCAACCTTTAGTTAGGCCCTCTTGAGTGATCCTTGAGGGTTCAACACCAACGCCATTCTGCATGAAATAGTCTGGCTTGCACAAGTTATGCCAAATCCACCTCCACTTCCTCTCTTCGATCTTCAAGTGGAGTTCATCATTAGAGACTCAGTGTAATACGTAGGCATCTTACATAATTAGGATTAACTTTTTATCATAACTAAACGTATTGAAATGTTGTGTCAAATATTTTTGTATTTTGAATTTTTAATTTTGTGACATAACTAAATTATCATAAACAATCATTATAATCCATAAGACTGTCTGTTCTTAGCTTAAAGTATGAAAACAGAATTTTAAAATGTGCAATTTTAAACCAGCCAAAGCAAAGTGTGGGATAGAAGTTGCCTCTGCTCTGCTGTTGATGATAATTAATACGACAACTAACCATTAATGTCAACAATAAATTCCATAAATAAGAATTTAATTAAATATACTGACATTTGCCGCTATATTAAAACTTAAGGTCGAGTTTAAACTATTCAATGTTCAATGTTTCAAATAACAAATATTTAAATTATTCAACAAGAAGAACAATTTACTTATTGTTGTTGTGTAGGCAGTCTTATTGTTCAATGTGCCTTCCACAAACTCGAATAGGTCATCGAATATTTGTACGAAATTAGAACTAATAAATACTTAGGAAATTACTTACTTACTTACTAAATTACTTACTTAATACTTACTGGCCAAGAGCTAAGGTCCCGAACTTCTTTTCTAACCGGCGACTTTTACATCTAAACTAAAATAGTCTCTTAACCCTTAAATGCATGGCGTACCATATATGGTACAGTTCCTAAATCCTTCGTACATCTGTTGAATCAATTTAAATCATGTTTGTGCTTGCTCTAGATTGATTCGAAAAAAATTGCCCCATGCATTTAAGGGTTAATACACAAATCACTCTATAGAACAACATTCGGCAACATGACGCTAACAAAAAAAAACAAAATATCAAAACCCTATGCAATGTGGTTGTTGTTGTAGTAAATGTCAAAACCGACTTGGGCACTAAAACGTACGCCCCACATTTACATACAATTTTAATTGTCAGCTAACTGTTGGCAATGCTGCTCGTTAAAAAAAAACACAACAGCGAGCCGAAACCCTTCACTTCTCTTCACTCACCCCCGCTTTCCCTTCCTTCATCATTGAATGGTGAATGGGCCCCTTTGCCATCTGCATGTCTGTGGGCATTAATGGAAATGCTTAGTGCAGTTATTTGCCTTGTCTCAGTTGCGGTTTTATTTTGTTTTTTATTGTTGTTGTTATTTGTTGTTGTTGTTTTTGTTGTATGTGTTGCTAATTTAATTTTATAGAATTTAAAATTTGTCACATTTCAGTTGTGGCCGCTATGGTGCCTTGCTTTTGGCTTGGCTTTGGCTGTTAATTGTGTTGTTGTTTTTGTTTGTGTTTTTCTGTTGTTGCTATTTTAATTGCTTTGCATTTGTTCGACTTGTTGGCTTTGTTTGTCGCTTATAGCTGGTGTGTTGTTTTATTGCAGCGATTAAGATCTAACCAAAGACACACAGGCACACTAACACACACACACTAATGCAATTTTGCAATTGCGCAGCTAATGGGTCCCATACATGTCGCCGTGTCGTCAGCAACACCATGCAGTCAACGGCATTTAATTTGAAGCTCAACTGCGAGCCGACAGCGCGGCGAAATGTCAAAGGTTACGTGCGCCTGCATTGCTAAGTTTGTTGTGCATTTGTGTTTTTGGGCTGCAATTAGCGCAGCGCAACGGAAAAGTTCAGCTCCAACTTCAACCAATGTTGAAGAATGCTGAAGAGTTTTCGTTGATGTTTCGTTTTATGTGTTGAGGTTAGAAACAATAAATTTTTAACCCTTATTCTCATACCCAAACTTACTAACGTCGTTTGGCACCCGGGGTACCCGGGTACCCATTTCATGAAATTTTTAAGTTTTCAATATTTTGTTAATTAAAAAGTGTTCATAAAATTTTTTTTCTAAAATATACATTGTTGTTGAGTATTTGAGAAAAAATAAAATAATAAAAAAATAAAAAATAAAAAAAAAATAAAAATAAAAAAAATAGAAAACAAAATTGTTTAAATATATGATTTGTTCGCTTTTCACCTAAATAACGAGGATCCGGAAGGTAAAAAAAAAATTTTCATTATTTGTCAGTTTTTTTCACGAAAATACATCGCAGTGGGCACCCGGGTACCCGGGTATGAGAATAAGGGTTAAATTGAATTTTATAGTTTTTGCTGAAGTGCATTAAATTTTGTTGTAAACATCACTTTTTAAGAAATCACATAAAATCATAAAAAAACATAAATTGTTGTAATCTTTTGTTTGAAATGAATTCAGTTAGCAATGACCTCAATTTGTTGAAAACATTACATTAAAAAAATGACATTTTAATATAAGAAAATTAATTCATTTTTATACATTTCTTTTTGAATTGAATTCAGTTAACAATAACCAGAATTTGTTGAAAACAACACACTTTAATAAATTAAATTTTAACTAATAATAACAAAACAATAAATTTTGAGGCAGTTCCGTTTGTAAAGAATTCAGTTAGCAATAACCAGAATTTGTTGAAAACATCACATTACAGTTATAAATAAGAAAATTCAATTTTTATACATTTCTGTTTGGATTGAATTTAGTTAGCAATAACCACAATTTTTTGAAAAATTACATTACTACAATTTTTTTAAAATTAAGTTACAAAAAAGACATTTTAACTTATAAAAAAAATGTATTTTTAATACATTTCTGTTTGGATTGATTCAGTTAACAATAATCACAATTTGTTGAAAACATAACATTACAAAAAATATATTTTAACTCATTAAAAAACATAAATGTTTATACACTTTTGTTGGGAATAAATTCAGTTAGCCATAACCACAATTTTTTAAAAATATTACATTTCAAAAAGTTACATTTTAAGTTATAGAAAAACATAACTTTTCTTACACTTCTGTTTGTAATGAATTCAGTCTTCTTCAATTTTTAATAAATAAAATGTTAACTAATAAAACAAAAAAATACAAAAAATTCTTATGCAGTTCCGTTTGTAGTGAATTCAGTTAGCAATAATCACAATTAAAATATATGTTTAATTAATGTAATAAATTATATTTAATCGAAAAATGATTAAATCTTAAATAACGACACTGCTTGAGTACATAAAAATTTCTTACCATATGAATACATGTAACTAGATTTGTATCTGCGTGTGTGTGCATTATTTAAGAGTGGGAAAAACTT
Source organism: Melieria picta (assembly GCA_964056695.1). NCBI lineage: Eukaryota > Metazoa > Arthropoda > Insecta > Diptera > Ulidiidae > Melieria > Melieria picta. The sequence continues at coordinate 46,989,252 of OZ057399.1, forward strand.
TCAAAGTCGAAGCCACTACTGTGTACATGTGTGTGTATGAGTGTCTGTCTGCGCGGCTATGTAACGAAAATAATTGAAAGTTGTTAAACTACAATTTCCAAATGACCTTTCGGAAATTAAACTGCACATAAATATCGACAAAAAACTCAAGGCCGGCAACTGTAAAAAGGAGACCATAAAAGAAAAGAAAATTAAAAAAATTAAAATAAAATTATAAATTTTCTATTCAAGTTTCTTACAAGAAATTCAAGAAAAAGCCAAGTAATTATTTCATTAATAAATCGAAAATTTTAGAGGTGAATTTTTTATTGTTTGAACTGAATGTAAAATAAAAAAACATTTTTTTTAATTATAACATTAAAAACAGTAAAAGTAATAAAATTTAAAAATTTAAAGCACTACATTAAACACATTTAAAAACCAAAATTATAAATAAATAAATAAATAAATAAAATTAAAAAACAAATATTATAAAAGAAATAATTAAAGACATTATGATAATTAAAAAAAATTAAATAATCAAATAATTTATTTATAATTTCTTTTTTTATTTTTTTATTTCAATTTTTTAATAAATATATTATTTCGTAAATTATTTATTTATAATTTAATATTTGTTTTTTTTACTTTATGATTTATTTTTAATTTTGATTTTTGAAAAAAATAAATAAATAATTTAAGAAATAATGATTATTAAAAGGTAATACAAACTTTTAAAAATAATTAATAAAAACATTATAATTAAATTAAATTATTAAACATTCAGTATTAAACAATTAAAAAAAAACAAAAAAAACTAATATCAAAGAATAAATAATAATTATCAAAAAATTTAAAAATAAAAAATAAAACAAAACAAATGTTACAAACGTTAATATTTTAAAAAATAATAATTATTAAAAAATGCCTTAAATCCTGACAGACTGTAGAAAAAGATGTAAATATCCCTTCTCTGAACGTTTTGCTGTAGAAGAAACTTGAGGGCTTCCCTTATTAAAAAAACTTCCGCTTGAAAAACACTACAGAGATCGGGAGATGAGTGATGATGGCTTTTTCTCCTATCAGATCTCCCAGCTCCAATCCCATTGTCCATAAATAGGAATAATCTTATTAATTAATACTGAATCGTATAAAATTATAAATCTAGAACTGAATAACAATTATGATCATCAGATCATCTTTTGTTCCATTGTCAAAATTTGACTGGATTCATTGTTAAAATAAAATTTTAACATTTTCTTCATATGTTAGAATCCTTAATAAAAACAACTCAAGTTTATAACTTTAAAGTAAAGCTTCATACTTCCATTAAATCACTGCAAAAGTCTCAACTTGTGTTTTGTTTTCATTCATCTTTTTCCAATTAGCACAAACAACTGTCCAACAGCTTCGCTGTCTTACACCATGTTTCAATGACTATTTCCTTAAAAAATAGTTTTATTTTTTGCTGTTGACCTGTAACATGGAAAATACCCACACACTCACACCAACTCTTCATCACACTAACTCTTCAGTGAGTAATTAGAAAAGCGTATTTTTTGTTTTTACACATCACACAACCTTTACGTCGGTTTCCTCCAAGTCTCTTCCTCTGGGCACTTTCCTCTTTTCGATTAGTTTGCGAAAAATTTGCTGCTTTCCCGTAACGCTGCACTAACACTCACATACAAACACACTCATACACAAACGCACACAGAGGCAAAAATATACACTCGCATCTATCACGCGTGCATTTCCGGCACTTGTATGCGTGACTGGTCGCCAGAGGGCGCACAGCTGGCAATGTGGCCATGTGTGCGTGAAATATGACGCCATCATATAGAAAGCAACACCAACAATCTCATTATGGCGTAATTAAAGTGGGTAATTAAGCAAAGAATTGCGTTGGCATTGCACCAGACATGGGTGCAGCGAATCGTCGGTCGATGGTTGTCTGCCGGAGTGACTGCGGAAGTGTGTGTGTGTGTGTGTGTGGGTGTGTGCATGCAGCAGATGACGCTGCACTGGGTTAAGAGTTTCATCACGCAATGCACCGCGGAAGGAAGTGAGTTGGCATGGTTGGTTGATGTGATTTTTATTTTCTACTCGACAGACATCAAGTGAGTGTGCAGCATTGCTCATGGTTTAGTCTGCTTAAAGTTTTAGTTAATTTTTGTTGTGACAAATGACACAGCACAACAAAAAAACACTTTTTTTCTGTTGCATGGAGTTTTTCTACTGTTTCTTACTAATCTACCCTCAGATTTTTTTTAGCAGCTCTAGTTAGTGAGATATAGGTACCATGTCATTTTTTCAGTTTTTCCTCTACTTTTTCCATATTTTTGATCGTAATTTCTAAACCAAAAAACCGATTGACATGATTTTCACCTTATCGCATTAACAACACCGCACGGCTTCTTTTTCGATGCAAATTATTTTTATAAGTTTTAAAATGCCGCGGTAATTGGACCTCAAAATCGGAAAATATGGAATTTTAAGGCGGGTTCTTTGATGGTCAAAAACATACAAATTTTTTGTAAATCAATTAACGAGTTAGGTGTATAATGAAAGCCGACGCATCAAGCAATTCAACACAGCCAAATTATTTGGCGGAATACACATTCGCATCGAAATAATAGCAAAAATGTACCATAGTCAAATTCAGTCGTTTTTTTTTTAAATTAGGGGCCTCAAAATATGCTCTTTTATATGTTCCATTTATAGTCTGAAATACAAGCAAAAAACAAAAATATTTTGAATTGCTCGAAACAAAAAAATTAAAAACGTATTTATATTTTGAGGCTCTGGGTCTTCTTCGATGGTGGCCGCTACGACGGCTCTGTTTTCTTTACTTTGCACCAATCTCGGACGGGTTGGTGGCTTAAGGTCTCGCATAGTCTACTCACGCTCAAACTATTCCACAGTCTGACTAATTACCTCCGCACTAAAGCCATGATGACGACCGATCACATCAAAAAATTCACGTCGCATATTTACAACTCAGCCAGAATTTCGATAATATTTTTTAATAATTTCCACACGTTCGACAAACGTAAAACGATGCATAATAAAATGGCAAACTACACAAAATATATTTTGACATTTAAACGTCATTGATAACAGTTGCTGAGACATCCGTATCGGAAAAATTATGATTACTATCTGGTCACCTTTGAAAATGTATTCCTCATGTAAATGGGTCACGGAAAGTGAGAGAGCACACAAAATGCTTTGCATTTTATTGTTGAACCACATTTCTAGTTAAAAGTTGTATCGTTCCTGTGTCTGCGTGTTAAAGTGCATTTTTTTTATTTTAGCCAAGTCAACAACTTGTTTACTCGAATGTGCTTTGCAACTAACCCGGTTGCTCTTGTTGCTACCGCAGTTTTTTGTTGTTGTTGGTTGTTTTTCTCAAACATGTGTTGGTGGTTGTCACGCTTGTCTGTTTGTGTGCGTAGCTGGTGCCACCCGGTACCATGTTCTGCTATCAAAAAGCACACAAAAACAACAACAACCACTACAACTTGCATAAATGCCAGCGCATTAAAAATGTGCTCAAAGTTTTATACGTGGCCGCCAGTCCGGCACAACGCTGCGCACGCGTACACATGCACGCGCACGCGCACGCGCATGCGCACCGAACAGGAAGCCGAACAATGCGACGTACACACAAACCCATATTTTTCATAGTCGAGCAATTTAACCAAAAATAAAATTAAAAAAAAAAAATAATTAAAAAAAAATAAAAAATTTTAAAAAATTAATTTAAAAAAAATAAAATAAGCACACTGTCGCAGCCAAACTGCCAAAAATGGCCAGTGGCCGTTAAAAAAAACTAAGACAAATGCCAGTAAATATAAAACGCACAGCCAGACGACAAAAGTGTGTTAAAAATGTCGACTGACAATGCTTCCGGTTGACTGTTGTTGCCTTTTATGGCAGATTTGTACCATTAACATTTTAATGGCAATTTGTTGTTGCGTTGTTTTAATGAATTTTTTTCTTAGTTGCTATGGTTGTCGTTGTCACAGTTGACATTTAGCCATATTTTACTTGCTTACCGGTTTTTTATAATTGATTCGCACTTTATGCTTTTCAAGTCGTTGATGAATTTCAAGTCGTTATTTGTTGTTGTTATTGTTGTTGCTGTAATATTTTGCAAATGTCAAGTAATTTTCAAACGAATCCCATTAATGTTGCGTATTTATTTTGGTATTTAATTGCAGCCACTGCCGAGCACTCAGAACGTGTCAAACGCCAGGCGAGCACTGAGGAACCCAAGAAAGAGGAGTCCTTCGAGAAGGAACTGTGCAAGGACAAAGATGCCGGCGAATGGTTCCGTCTGGTAGCGGGCGAAGGCGACAATTGTCGCGACGTCATTCAGTGTACATCATCGGTGAGTTTTAAAAGTAGAGGAATTTTTTTAAATACATAAATATTAAATTTATATAAATTTGTTGAGAAATAATGTATTTTAAAATAATTGGGGAATGGTTGGATTGGGCTTTGTTTGAGCTAAAAGATATGCAAGTATTATAAAGTAAATCTCGGGTGTACAGACCAACTTCCCAATGTCTATTAAGATGCCCATATGATCTGCCAAGCAGAACATACAAAACCTTTAAGAAGTATCAAAAAGTCTATTAAAACCATAATCTATAAAACTGGATGGAACACAGAAATAGCTCAATCTTTGGTTTTATTGAGATAAACTAATTAGTAGGCATCCCGTTCTTCACAAATACTGATCTCAGCTGGCCGCACAGATTAGAACTACCGTATGAAATTTTTAAGAACATAATCATTACATAGTTAGTGGAGCAAGAAATTTTTTAAAGACCGCATCTTTTCTCAGAACGTTTTAGATTTTTCAAACTCCATTTATGAAAATTCCACAAGAGACTGTTTCGTCCAAGGTGAACTGTCTTGTCGACGGGAATCCCATCTTCTGACTGTCGTATATCAAAAATAGCTTCTTCTTCTTTGCCCTAAGTTGGACTGTCTTTTCGGAGATGACCGCTTCTTCTTCTTTGATTAAGGTTGAACTTTTGTTTTTGAAATTGCTTTTTCGCTTCGGCCAAAGTTGAACAGTCATTTCAGTTGAAAGACTCATCCTTTTTAATCCAAGTTGGTATAGAAAATCGCAGAAATCCCCTTCTTCTTTGACTTAGTTTTAATTATTGTTGTCACTGCCGGTAAACCAGCAAACCAACAAAACAATTAATTGAGACAAATCTAATTTAAGTTTGACTATCAAGCCTTCTTTTCTACGAGCTGGACTGTTACCTCAGATATTGCTTTCTTCTCCCCAGATCAAAGTTAAAAAGTCATCTCATTGTTTACAGAAAGCCCTTCTTCTATTGTTCTATTGTGTGAGAGGTAGCTGCAGGCTGAGCTCCCACCTCAAAGATAGCTACCTACTCTTTCGTCAAAACTAAAAAGTTATACCGCTCTTGGCCTCTTCCTTTCCTCTTAGAGAGGAACTTAGACCAAAGTTCCTCTCTAAGAATCCTCTTTGGATCAAGTTGTGTTCTCTAATACAGAACCACTTCGTCTTAGGTCTAATTGAAGGATGCTGTCATTATATAAGATAGCCTCTTCTTCCTTAGCTGAAACTCCATTGTCAACTTACAGCCAGACTTATTAATCTAACCTAACTTGTGAAACTAACCTAACTTATTAATCTATCTTAAAGGATCTTTAATGACTCTAAAATGTCTTAAATCACTCAGAAAGAGCAAACATTTAGGTTGATAAGTCTGGCTGTGAGTGAGAAACTTATGCTTCAACCAACTTTAACATTAAAAGACCAATTGCAAAGATGCAAAGAATACAGTGAACTTTAACCCTTTCGACTCCGAATTTTACCCTGTGTCTCGATATAACTTTTTGGTATTAAAATTATGAAACACTTGCCTAAGAAGTGTGCACACAATATTTGAAGTCGCCACGCTTCTTTGTTAGGGTTCTAGAACTAGTTTACTTTTAAACAATTTTAGCTTAAAACGGGTTAAATAAATGTTGTATCAATATTTTTTAATTACATAAAAATTATATAATATTTATGGAAAAATACAAAATTATCACTTTTTGAGTTTATTTAATTATTAAAGAAACAGGGTTTTGATCAAACGCGCCCAATCAGTAGACTTCAATTAGAACACAAACTTTCCCTGATATCGCCACAAATTATTGGAAATTATTTTGGGGATAACAGTAAAATTTTTGTAATTTGCTTTGAATTCACTTCTAAAAATATTAATTTGTTGGTGTCTACTTAAATTAAACCCATAAATCAATCGTAGCTTTTGCTATAAGATGACAAATAGGTGAAGGTGCTCTCAGGCAACTTTGGGGTCGAAAGGGTTAACAGATTTCTGCAAATTACAGTTAAATTAGAATTGTGTTTATTTGAAAGATTTTGAAAACCAATCTCATTTTATAACTCAATGAAGAAGATTTATTGATTGCACCATGAGACAAAATCCAAAAATTTTAGAACACAGATACAAATCGATACACTCGCAAAAACTTGCAAAACTGCGTTTTCAAATTTCCTGTCTGATGTCAGTATGCTTTTTTAATGGAGTTTGAAATTTCAGGGATATAAATATTTAAACAATTATTAGAAAACTTTAGCGCAATGTAGAATATCCATGAAAGAGAATGAGAAGAGAAATGAAAGAAAAAATTCCCTAAATTCAAAAAAATCAATTTTTTGTTGCGCAAGGACGAATAAATATTGAAAATGTACTTTTAACCTTATCCTTAAGTATCCTAATTTTTAATATATCTAATAGTTTTTTTTTAAGTATGTCTAGAAAGACCATTGCGATAGTTTTTACGGTTGTTCATTTTGAAATATATGTATTTTCTTTAGAATTTCCATCAACTTTTGCTTTGATGACTTTTATTTTTTTTATCGGGTTCTACAATTAGTTCTACAATTAGTACTTGGTATATTTAATTAATCAGATATCTCTGAGTGGTCCTAAATCGATCAATACTACAATCAATGTCTTTAAATCAATCAAAACTCACTCACACTTATTTGTCTTCCATCATTTTCATCATACAGGGTCTTCAAGCGATTCGTTGCCCCGCTGGTCTGTACTTCGATATCGAGAAGCAGACTTGCGACTGGAAAGAGTCGGTTAAGAATTGCAAAGCGAAGAACAAGGAGCGTCGCGTGAAGCCGCTGCTGCACACAGACGAACCGCTGTGCCAGGATGGTTTCCTCGCTTGCGGCGATGGCAACTGCATCGAGCGTGGACTCTTCTGTAACGGCGAAAAGGACTGCTCAGATGGTTCCGATGAGAACACATGTGGTAAGTTGCACTTTAAACTCTGAACTCATTCACTCTCTCTCACTCACTCTCCTCTCAATTTGACTGTCTTAAACTATTGACCCCATTGCCGCGGCAACACCTGACTGGCCTAAACATTTTAAAACCCGACAAGCGACAGCCCTCACTAGTACGACTTATATATATGTCATTCCACTTACAACCACAACAACAACAACCACTGCTAATGTGTGGTAACTGAAACCGGAATTCGGTTCGTCTGACTTGAAATGTACGCACATCCATTGCCAACATACAGTCGACTACTTATATTGATTGCATGCTGCATTGCGTGCGCTTCAAGTTGCATTGCCCTCCTCACACTTGCCCCTCTCCTTTCCCACACACAGAAAAATCAACCAAATGCCGCTGAAAAGAAATATTTCAACAATCAAAAACCACCGTCACATGTGCACGATTGAGTATTGTTGGCAAAAAGGTTGCTGCAGTCAAATTTTGTTATTGTTGTTGTTATTCTTGTTATTTTCAAGTGTTGTTGTTGTTATTTGTTTTTTTTTCGTCTACGGCATGAAAATGTGGAAAAGTTGCTTTGCATACGTTGCACGGCTGATTGGCAACAATTTGATTCCCACACCACATCTCATCTCACCACAATCCGCCAACCAACCAGCACACCACCGCTTGCACCAGTGCCACCAATAATAGCGGTAATACATCATAAATACCGGTTTCGAGAATGCAACAATGTCGAAAATGTGGAACCTTAGTCGAATTGCCGCTGTTGTTTCCTTCCTTGCGTCAATGTTGTTGGCATATTTGTTGGCGTAACTACAACAACAATAGCGGCAGCAATCAAAAGCCACCAAAGTATAGTAATTGAATATAAAAAGAAGCCACAAAACCAGCGCAAAACGAGAAAAAATGCATCGAAATTGGTTGGCGGTAGACGAGATTTTTGTTGTTTGTTATTTTATAAACGAAAGTAAAATTTCAGTGTTGCCGCATTTGCATGATTACAGTCATTGAGGCGAATAATACTGCAGACACACACACATACCTATTACATATGACTTTTGGTATTTGGAATTTGCAAAAATAGCTGCAAAACGTTTCAGTGCGAGCAATTCAAATGTTGCGCCCAAATTACTGCAACAAAACTGCCCGAAAAAAATTTAAATCAAATTAAAATTTATTATGCAATTTTGTACAGCCGACATGCACAGCAACGGTGACAGATTCGGCCCAAAAGTGACTGATCCAACTGACATTAATAATGCGCGCGCAAAATAGTTTTAAGCCGCTTAAGGCAGCTTAGAGGCATTCACAAAGTTGTGTGTTAGTGGGTCGCCAGCGTACAGTGCGCTTGGAGACTTTTAATCTGGACAACAGTGACATTCATGGGCGCTGTTCGGCTTAACTCTTTCACAACTAATGTAACACATTAAACATTGGATCAAAAATATACCCGAAATTCTTCAATAAAACCAAAAAGGTTGAATTATTCATCGATATTCATTTTATGCACTTCAAAGTTATCGCCTATGCAAGCAATGCACATATTTCAATACTTTCTCCAATCTTGAAAACACTTTTCATAGACTGAATTTGGAATCATCTTTAGCTTCCGCTACAAATTCTCCTTTATGACCTCAATCGTCTCACAGCGAAACGTAATAACTTGAGTTGTAAGAATAGAAAAAAGTCACAAGCAACCATGTCGAACCTTGTATGAACTTTTTTTTTGATTAAATAGTCCCGTACAGCATTAATTGTGTGAGCCGTTGCTTTGTCGTGTTGAAGAAACCACGAGTAGCCTCGCCACAATTCTGACTTCTTGCAACTCAGAAAATTATTTCTAGCGTTCAAGTTAAATTTTCAGCTTTCATGTATTCAGAGACCTATAGTAGAATTTTATGGCCAATATTTTCGTGGTATATTATTTCCTTAACACTCCTGTTTCAAAGCAAATTTTTTGGCATTTTAGAAGAAAGGATCAAATTGGCCCGTAAAAATAGTAGCTAGAGGGTTAAAATGTTCCACACAAATTTTCCTTGTAGTATTTTACACAGAATTGCTGCACAGTTTCCATGCCTCAAATGTAAGATTACATTTTTTTTTTTTTTTTGACTCGAACAAATGCGCAGGGGATGACCCCTATTAATGCGAGGCATTGCGTTGGTTCAGGAAGGATATAAAGGTTAGGAGATAGGGTTTCGAGAGAAATGGTTGTGGACTCTTGACTTGAACCCATCGAGATCATGGTTTTCGTGTGCCGATTCACCATAAGAATTTGCAAATTGGTTCCAAGATTAGTTGGAATCTTTATCAAAGACGGTGTAATTTGTTTAGTAGTTCTGCGAGGTCACCAACAACGCCATCACCAACAACACCATCCAACAAATGCCAAATCAAAAGTACCACAAAATGTTTCAACCACAACGATTCCACTAAAATTCAATGCAAATCGAATTTTCACAGCAACACAGAGTTCACTGAACAGTCGGCAAAAGTCTAAAAAATGCAACCGTAAAAGGTTTTAACCTTGAACTAAAAACATCAGACACCAAAATAAAAACAACAACAACAAAATGGTGCAAGAGCAGCCCAATAATTGGCGGCGTAAATAAACTAACCGAAAAAAATTACCAAATAAAATGTGCTCAACACTATTCAAAGTGTATAGAAAATTGCTTGCATAACAGTGCAACAACAAAACAAAAACAATTTTACTTTTAATTTTCAATATTAACAACAACAACAACGAAATATGTTAAATGAAAGCATTAAAAAAAACTACCAAAGTAATTAAACAATTTATTTAGAAATTAAACTTAAAGTGGGATAAAAGAAAGCAAATTGAAGTAAAAATATGCAAATTTATGAAAATTAAAAAATTATTTAAAATTCAAAATAAAACAGTGAAACTATGCAATTTGTCATTAATTTCTAATAAAAATTTTTATAATTTTTCTGTGGTTTGTAGTCGCGTTAAAAAGTGCCAAAAATCGTTCAAATGGAAAAAATCTATTTGTAAGCGTAGTTTTTTCACTTTTTTCTATTATTTTTTTAAGCCCATAAAACCCATAATTATCCACTGTGGTTTGCTGTGAATATTATGAAAATTTTATAAGCAATCGTTGCAAATTTTTAACTCAAATTGAAACTTGAATTTGTTGTAGTTTGTTGTTGTTGTTGAAAATAATTTGTTGTTGTTAAAAAGTTGTTGTTGTTGTTGTTGTTGTTGTTATTATATGTGTACTGATTGGAAATTTGCATTGTGCGCTTTTGTGGCAAATGTTGCAAGTAGCTTTCGAATGTTGCGTCTTTCGTTGCAAATAATTTCAACTTTTTAACAAATAATAATTTCATAATAATAATAATTTCAACTTGCAAATCATTTCAATTTTATAAAATTGTGTACATTTTTCTCAAATGCCAATAAGACAACTTTAAGTGTCGAAGTGAGGTTAGGCTGGGGACAGTTGAACATTTGAAACCATTTTAAGCACCGAATTGAAGTTAGGTTAGCGACCATTGATCACTTAAAGTCAACTTTAAGCACCAAATTGACATGAACACCATTTATGTACCGAAATGAGGTTAGGTTAGCTACAGTTGAACATTCGAAGTTAACTTGAACCGTCAAATTGAGGTTAGGTTAGCATTGAACATTTTAAGTCAACTGTAAGCAAAATTGATGTTAGGTTTTGTTTTTTGATCATTTGTAGCCAACTTTAAGCACTAAATTGAGGTTAGGTTAGCAATCATTGAGCATTTAAAACCAACTTTAAACAAAATTTAGGTTAAGTTAGCGACAGTCAAATATTTGAATAAGCATTTTTTTTAAAGAATTTTGCACAGTTTGAAGTTCAAACTTTACAAAAACAGCAAAAGCTGATAATAACAATAAATTACGTAATGTTCAATGTTGTGGTTACAAAGAAATTCTTGGAAATGCTGTCATTAAAAATTGAAATCTCTGAATGGCTGCGCAAAATAAAACAACAAACCAGACCAGCAGAGCCGCAAAGTGTGAGCATAGCGAACAAAGACTGAATAACAATTTTTAATTTTACGTAAACAATTTTAAAAATAAAAAACGCACACACACATAAATCACCAACAACAAAAGCAACCATAAAAAAGAGATAAACAAATCGAGAGGCAAAAAAGACCGAAAAACGTAAGAAATTATTACAGCAGCGATCGAAAACTAACACTCGCTTGCAGAATCGGGCCGCGGCGCCTGATCGAGTGTCGAAGCTGGGGCCGGGCGCTGAAGCTACGAGTTGCTGCGCGTCGGGACCGGTTCGATGACATAACAAAAGTTCCGCGCACATTTTTATTGAAATTCAGTGGTGTTTCTTATTGCTGTTATTGTGGTTGTTGTTGTTTTAATTTGTTGTTATTGTGCGTGCAAAATTGTTAGTATCAGAAATATGTAAAGAAATTAGCAAAAATTCAAAATTTCAAAAAACACAGCAGACAAACAAACGAAGGAGAAGAAGTGGAAAAACAAGCAGAGGAATAACTAAATTTCAAATATTAGCGTAGAGAGGGGATAATAGGGCAGCGGAAAATTTAGAAAAGCGACCCTATTTGACATAATTGGGTTTTTTAGGAATTTAAATTATTAGAGAAAGAAAACATGTTGGGAGAGGTTGGTAGATGCAAATAAAGATAAGAGAGGAGCAAAAAGAGAGACAGATTGTCACCAAGCTGGATTCTCAACAAACTAAAAGCTTCACTGGAAACACAGTTCTCCAATTTCTAGGAGATACTTCAGTCTATAGCTCAAGTTGGGCATTTCTCAAGCTGGACATTGTTCCGAGAACAATTCATCAACAAACTAAAAGCGTCGAAACACAGTTCGCCAATTTCTACACAAAACTTCTTACACCAAAATTCAACCAATTTTTGTCATGATTGGTTTACACAATGTTCGGCCAAAGGGCTGATACTAGAAAAGCAGAAAAGAAACTATTTTCTGAAAACTTTTGACAAAACCAAGAAGAGAAAACACTGTTCTGTCATGTTCATCTTCCATGCATTTCGTCTGTGTGCTGTCCCCTTCAGAGGACTTTTCTAACCAGGACAACTTGTTTCGATAATTTATAACTTCTGCGGAAAATTATCATTCTAAATCTTCTTAGGTTTACGTATAATTTTAATTGATTTACTTAGTTACAATAGAACCCAATGACCCAAGCTTGCTTTTGGGACAGTCAGATCCAAGTTTCGAAAAGATATTTTCATATTCGTCAAACCGTACAAAAGATGACCTACAACATTTTAAAATATGGCATAGGGATTTCTTCAGTTCTTTATTTTATCTCTAATTTGTATGGTTTGAAACAAATTCCATCATTTATATTAGAGCCAAAAATTCAGCTCAAAGCATTTTAATAATTTTTGAAAAACAATCTTTTGTGTTCTTTGACTGATTTAAGTATGTCCTAAACCTTCGATTCAAAAGCATTCAACTTTCTAAAAAATAAAATCATTTTATTCAAAAAAATTCCACAATTTTATTAGAGTCAAACATTCAGCTCAAAGCGTTTTAATAGTTCTTGAAAACCATCTTTTATGATTTTTATCCAATTGATCTCCTAAGCCTTCAATTCAAAAGCATTCAACTTTCTAAAAAAATAAAATAATTTTATTGAAGCAAATCATTTACTTTCCTTTCATTTGGCTTCATGTCATTTCACTTGACACTTCCCATGGCATTGCCATCATCTGTCACAATTTGACAACACTGTCATTTCCAATTAGTTTCAAGCAAACATTCGCCACAAAAACAATCGCTGACAAACTAATAACCACAATTGGCTTTCGTTTTCAGTAAACAATAAATAAAATGTTATTGTCTATTTTCTTTTTCGTATAAAACAAAATCGTCAATGTTTGAAAGCAAAACTTTCGCAAAAATTCCCCGACCAGTCGATTGCTTTACAGTTGATGATCATTTCAATTGTTGTTGTAGTATATGTTTGAAGTATTTTTGTTGTTGTAAATTATTTTGCCCGAAAACTAATTAATAAGCACAACGCATGCAATAAACTGAAACTATTTTTAAACAGCAACAACAACAGCAATAAATAAATAACTAAAGTAAAAGTCAAAAGACTATCAAACCATAAATAAGTGCAAGGTGAGGTTTTAGCAGCCGACTCGTGTCGACGTCACTGCAATTGCAAATGTCTGGCAGCACCCTTTTTGCGCTTTGGCCAAATTGTTGGCAAATATTTGCGCACACTTTACAAGAAATTTAACAATAAAAGGTAAAAACGAAATAAATATAACAAAGTAACAGCGTAGAGCTGGCAGCAGTTGTGGTGCAGCTTTTTAAATAAAATTAAAACCAAATTTACTTAATGAAAACTTTGTGTGCGAGGCGTCCGTTTCACCCATTCACCCGAACGCGGTACGTGTCGCTCATCGCTGATGATTTTCCCGGCCGCTGACCGCTTTGCGTGCCTAACGGCCCAGACGGCCCAGTCGGCCCAGTGTGTCGTTGCCATTCACTCGGCGCCTTTTTCTTTTTTCGTTTTGTCTATTATGGCGGTTTTATTTCGCTTTTGTTTAATTATTTAGTGGTGTGTTTGCATTTTCGTTGTTTGAATTCGAAATTGAGATTTTCCCGTTGCCAGTCGGTCGGTCGGTTCATTGACACTTTGGCTGGCTGTGACCAACTTGAATTGCACCGTTATTGCATTTTTCCAAGCCGTAAATAAAGCTTGTGGAAGTGTTTTTTTGTTTTTGTGGCCAGTATGTAAAATGCATTGACTGCACTCACCACTTACTCACCTCAGGGTGGTGGAAGGGGGCCGAACGTGGGGCGCACAGTTGGCGCTGCCAATTCGGTCAAATGCATTCAAGTGCAACGGCGTCTGGAAAGAGCAACGGTGCGTGGAGATTTGTTTGTGGTTTATGAACAACAGAGGTGAATTTAAAATATTGGAAGGTAATGACTGCTGATTGTTAGAAGGCATTGAATATAAAAACAAACCAGAAGGAAGCTAAAAATAACAATTGCATAGACCCTCAGAAGGAAGCTCCAAAAAAACTGCATAGACCCTCAGAAGGAAGCTCTACAAAAAAAAAATAAAAAAATTCACAGAGTAACGTTGCAAGCTAACATGAACTACATTAACTTGAAAATTGTTGGGCACAATTAAGTTGAAAAGAATTACTAACTTACAGACTTTGGGTACCTTAGGTTAGGTTAGGTTAAGTTGGCTGTCTGGACATGGAACTTGCTGGAAGACACACTTAGTCTGCGAAATGGGCCACAAGTTGAGGATCTGTCTTACTGCAAATCGAGAAGCCTATTCAAGCCATTTTGAAATATAGATAAACTCAAACAATTTTTTGATGTTAACTGAACTGAGGTCATTCAAGTTGTCAAAGAATTGAGAGCCTAGGGATTTCCATATTCGTTCGTTGCGTACCTTAATGCTGATAAATGAAAGCCCATTGTGGTCATTTTGTTTTTCATTTCCGTTTTTCATTTATAAATATCTGTATTTTCTTTAGTATTTCTATTAACTTTTGCTTTGATGACTTTTATTTTTTATCGGGTTCTACAATTACAATTAACCAAATCCAATGTGTACTTTTCGAGATATCAGCGGATATATTATGTAGTCTTTGTAGGTATGGAAAACTTGCGGTCTTTCTAGTGTTAATGAATTTGTTTTGGACAAGACTGGAACTTGGACTAATACCTAGTAACCTCAAAAAGTTTGAAGCACTCTTTGCCTGCAAAAATCCAGTGGGAAAAAGATGAAATCTCAAACCCAATGTCATCTATGGGATGTATAATGCAATCATTCGTCCTATATAAACCTAGTTCTAGGTAGGAAGGTTAAGTGGCCGACTATAGGGTCATGTGGCTCAAGGTGTTTCCACGTGGAAGTATTCCGCCTATACACTTTCCATAAGTAAGATGAGAGTCATTTGGTAGCTCTGAAGAATTTATTAATATGACTTGAAGGCATCTTCTCTAAGTCCGCTAAACAGCTGAGAAAGTGCTCACTCAAGAAACGAAGGTTCTCAACTGCTTCCTCGCAATCTTCTTTTCTGCAACTTCTTCAAGCCAACAAAATCTGATAAAAAAAAATTAGTTTTTTTATGTATCTACTTTAAATTTTTAAAACATTAAATCTCACTGATCGCTAAAGAGATCGTAGAACTTTAACAACTGACCTCTGTGCAGCGAGTTTTTAAGCCAACACTGTCCTCTCTCGCTGTTAAGTCAGCCTTTACCAGCCTTTATGACCTTTTACTATCATCCTCATTTTGTTCAAAACCCCAAACCCATAATGCTCACTCTTTGTTTCTTATTATTTATTATTATTTCTTATTATTTCTTTCAACCCCTACAGACATTGACAACGATCCCAATCGTGCGCCACCCTGTGATCCCACTGTCTGTGTGCTGCCAGATTGTTTCTGCTCGGAGGATGGCACTTCCATACCTGGCGATTTGCCCGCCAAGGATGTGCCCATGATGATCACCATCACTTTTGATGATGCCATCAACAACAACAACATTGAATTGTACAAGGACATTTTCAAGGGTCGCAAGAATCCCAACGGTTGCGACATCAAGGCCACCTACTTCGTTTCGCACAAATACACCAACTACTCGGCCGTGCAGGAGACATCGCGCAAAGGACACGAAATTGCCGTGCACTCGATTACGTAAGTTTTCAAATCATAATTTTTATATTTTACATATGTAAATTTATTGCATGTAGCAGTAGTTCTAAGTAAATAGAGATGGATATTATTTTTGTGGTCGTTAATTAAGAGGCAGAGGTCTCGGAGATAGGTTTTTGTAAAAAGAAGTTTTTGGAATATTTTATTGAATTTTTCATCTTTCCAATGGTAAAATGGGAATTATTTTTATATGTCAATAACAAATTTTGATGGGTCTTTATTAATATTGAAATCTAACACTTTGAGTTTAAGTTGAGGAACCAAGATCGCTTAAAAGTTTTTATAAAAAAAGTGTATTTGTATGTTACTTAAACTTAAATTTTGTTGGGAGTTTTTTAATCAATTTGCCACATTTAACAAATTTCAAACAGTCTCATTTCAATAACGAAACCTTACATTTTAAGCTCGAGCCATTAGTTACCAACTAATCATTTTAGCATATTTGTAAAAAATTATATTGCTTTTGTATATTTCATTATATTATTACAATACTTCAATATATTAATTTGCTTTCGCTTTCGCAACATCTTCTTAAAACTTTTCAAAAACCGTCACCTTTAATTGACATCTGGCACATTGCTAGTAAAAAGTAAGAACTCGTTCTCACAAAGGGATAATCGAATACCCAAAATCCGGCAGAAACGTACACACAAAAAGATTAATAAAAATACACTAAAAATCCAGAAATGCTTTTGTTGCAATATCGTCAAAGATCGTAACTGGTTGCTTGCCTACTTTTGAATGTTTTGAAAATGCAGACTTTGGTTTTTCTAATTACCCAGCAACGTATAACTACTACACTGTCGTCTCTTTCCGCTCTCTTTCTCGCATCCATTGCAGCCACAACGACGACGAGCGCTTCTGGTCGAACGCCACCGTCGATGACTGGGCCAAGGAAATGGCCGGCATGCGCATCATTACCGAGAAGTACGCCAACATTACCGACAACTCGGTGGTGGGCGTGCGCGCTCCCTACCTGCGCGTCGGCGGCAACAACCAGTTCACCATGATGGAGGAGCAGGCCTTCTTGTACGACTCGACCATCACGGCGCCCCTGTCGAATCCGCCACTCTGGCCGTACACCATGTACTTCCGCATGCCGCACCGCTGCCACGGCAACCTGCAGAGCTGCCCGACCCGCTCGCACGCCGTCTGGGAGATGGTCATGAACGAGCTGGATCGTCGCGAGGACCCCGCCAACGACGAATACCTGCCCGGCTGCGCCATGGTGGACTCGTGCTCGAACATTCTGACCGGCGATCAGTTCTACAACTTCCTCAATCACAACTTTGATCGTCACTACGATCAGAATCGCGCGCCGCTGGGTCTGTACTTCCACGCCGCCTGGCTGAAGAACAATCCCGAGTTCCTCGACGCCTTCCTGTACTGGATCGACGAGATTCTGGCCAATCACAACGATGTCTACTTTGTGACAATGACGCAGGTCATACAGTGGATGCAGAATCCGCGCACCATCAGCGAAGCCAAGAACTTCGAGCCGTGGAGGGAGAAGTGCGTGGTCGAGGGCAAGCCCGCCTGCTGGGTGCCCAACACCTGCAAGCTGACCTCCAAGGAAATTCCCGGCGAGACCATCAACCTGCAGACCTGCGTGCGCTGCCCCAACAACTACCCCTGGGTGAACGACCCGACCGGCGACGGTTTCTTCTAAGTCAGCAGTTACGCCGCTCCTCCAGCGCGTGCACGCACCGGCGCCCCACTCCAGCACTCAAACCAGCTAAAAACGCCGCAACGCAACAGTGTTGCCGTAGTCGCACAACAACTCAGACCATTTCCTATGCCTGTCCACGCCCACTAATGCTGCAACTCCTCGAAAGATGTTCATTTGTAAATAATTTTACCGTTAATTGTCATTTGCAACAACCGACGCCAATACGAAACACCAACAACACAACAGAGTGCCGCCAACCGTTTGCGTACAGACGACACAATGTGTCAGCTGTTGCGATTGTTCACTTTTTCGTTTGCTATTTCGTTTTATTTTTTTGCTCTTTTTTAGTTCCGTTTTGTAATTTGAATTTTGATTTTTTTCAGTTCATTTCCACTTCTCTCTCATTCTGTCTTTCAATCTATTACACTTTTGTTTCTAAAATTTTTTGTTTTGTTAATTATGCAAGACTCTTATTTTGACTGACTTTTGAGCTGTCAAATTGCATTTGGCATCCACTCCACATCGGCCATATTTGTCGCTCAAGGTCGTTGCTGTGTTAATTTTAAAATTACGTAAATCAAAAAAAAAACGCAAACATACACACAAAGAAAAATCAACTAAAAACTTCCACTCAAGTTATAAATTTTTATGTTTTTTTGTTTCTTTGATTAAACAAATAAAAAAAAAAACGACAAACCAATAATGTTTAAAGATGAGAAATGAAAGAAAGCGAAAAAATGTTTAATTTGTAGTATGTTTATTGTACGTATATTTAAATATTTTTTATTACATAATTTTTAATGTAAAACCGCTTGTATCATTCAATTTATATGTTGATTAATTGATTGATAAAAATTGTGGAAAACAATAATAAAATGGAAAACACAATTTACGACAAAACAAGACAACAATAAAATATTTGTATTTTCACTATAAAAAAATATTGAGGGGGGATAATTTTTTATAGGGGAAACGAAACAAGTGGCATGAAAGATGTAGATTGTCTATAGAACTTGAATACTGACTCAGCAATGGAGCAGAGACATCTGTTAAGAGATGATAGCTTAGGTTAGGTTAGGTTATGGTGGCTAGTTTAGGTTGTGATGGCTTGGTTAGGTTATGATGCCTGACTCTGTAAGAAACACACCCGGAGGCCTATTAAGAGGCCCATTGTGATATCACACATTTCACCCGTTTTTGTGTCTGCAACACCGTTTTTTCCAACATGTTTTACAACACACATTTCAACAGGATAGGCGGACCTATAATAGACATGATTTAGTGTTGTATTGGGATTCTTAGTAATGAGTTCTCGAGATTTTAACCCCTGAGCAGCCGGGGAGCAATTTGTTGAATTTTCCAGCTTTTCGTAATCTTTGACCTCGATACGACGCCATTTAACCCACTCTAGGCCCACAATTTTTCACCAAACTGCAACAAAATCAAAAAATCTAAATCAAAAAATCGTGCACTAAATCATATCTAACCTACAATTTAACGCCGATTCCGAACGGCGGTTGGCAGTTTTTCTTTCACATAGCAATAGAAGTAGATGAGCGTTCCACCAGCTCGAGCTAGGATTCGAAACTAGGGCTTCCGTATGAGAAGTCAGCGCGCTACCCACTGGACTATCGAAGCCGGCGATGACAGCTTAACAACTGTCTGTCAATTTATTACAAGAATTTTTTGGTGGTAAATATGGTTCCAAATGGTATTGGACTCAAAAGTTGTGTACGGAACCCTCAAAATTAAATCTTGTGTGCGCTATTGCTGGAGAAGTAGGTATATGCAAAGATATCTGAACCATAGTCCTTAAGCTGAGCTTTAGCAATAAACTAATTTCCACATGAAGGGACGGAAGGTACCTAATTATTTTTTCATTAACTCACTCACTCTCAAAGAAGATTTTCCTCTTCTATTTAAGTGGACGAATAAGGTTTTAACTTCTTATAGTGTCTGTTAAATCGAAATTCATACCCATTATTTCGACACCGAATGGTCTTATCAGCTAGATCCCCTAGACCAGGAGAAGTTGCCTAAAAAGGTCATCCTTCTTCTGGATAAAGCGGGAAAGGTGCATAGGAGGTGAGGTATAATTTCTCGTTCATGCAGCTGCGACAGAAGTCGTTTGAAAACAGCCCCAGTCTTTTTGCGTGGGTGCCAATTAAGCATTGAACAACTAAGCAAGAACCCCGATCATGGTTCTAATTTGGGCTCTGTTAAGTGAGAGGAGTTCTTTAGAACGTCGAAAGTTTATATTGGCCGAAGATTTAGCAAAGTGCTTCAGCCACAATTACTGCTTATTACAAGGAACTTTTTTTTAAACGAGCCAACGCGCAGGGGATACCCCGTCATTGCGCTGGTTCAGGATGGATATATAGGTTAGGAAAGAGGATGTTGGGTGAATTTAGAATTTATGGACTCTTGCCTTGAACCCATCAAGATTATAACTGCTGGCATGGAGACCCAAGAACTTTTAGTCTCGAATTGGATATCTTTTCCTAAAGTTACAGTGGGTTACTTTAGGAAATTGACAGAGAGAATCAGTTCAATGCCTACAATGGATCCAATGATCTGATAAGTATGTATTTCAAATACGTGTTTGTCTTTTAATTAAATTCCAGCATATCAAAGGCATTTGATTTAAAGTAAGAGAGTCGTTCTGTCTCAAACAACACCAATTCAAGAAAATTTTTCTCTATATTTCATTGTCAGAAGACCGCCATCTTCAGAGATAACTACTGCTGGATCTTGAAATGGAAGTGAAGTGTAGATTTTTGAATCTTAAAAAATCTGTACTTTAGATTGTTTTCAGCTTGAAAATTAAAAATTAATTGTAAAAATTAAAACTTAAAAACTAAAAATTGCAAATTTTAAATTTTAAATTGAAAATTAAAAACTTTAAATGAAAACTAAAATTTAAAAACTTAAAATTACAAATTAAAAATTTCAAAATTAAAATTTTAAATAAAAAATTGAAAATTAAAACTTAAAAATTAAAAATAAAAAATTAAAAAGTGAACATTAAAAATTAAAAAATAAAAATTGATAATTAAAAACTAAAAGTTAAAAATTAAAAATAAAAAATTAAAAAGTGAAAATTAAAAATTAAAAATTTTAAATTTTAAATTTAAAACTAAAAAATAAATATCAAAAACTAAAAATTAAAAATTGAAAATAAAAATCAAAAATTAAAAATTAGAATTTAGAAATTAAAAATTAGATATTAAATAATTAATATTCAAATTAAAAGTCACAAATTAAAAATTTAAAATTTAAAATTAAATATTCAAAATTTAAAATTAAAACTTACGAAGTAAAAATTAAAAAATGAAAAATTTCAAATAAAAAATTTTAAATTACAAATTAAAAAATAAAAATTGCAATTACAAATCAAAACTAAAACACAAAAATACGAAACTAAAAATTTTAAATTAAATTAAATTAATTTTAAAATTTAAAATCAAAATTAAAAATTTCAAATTCAAAATTTAAAATTTAAAATTTAAAAATTGAACATTGAAAATTAAAATTTTAAAATTAAAAATTAAAAATCAAAAGTTTTAAAATTTAAATTTAAATTTAAAAATCAAAAATAAATAATTAAAAATTTAAAATTAAAATTTAAAAGTCCAAAATTAAAAATTAAATATTAAATATTAAAAATTCAAGTTAGAATTTAGAAGTGAGGAATTAAAAATTTAATATTAAATAATTAATATTAAAAATTAAACATTAAAAATTAAGAATTAAAAATTACAAATTAAAAAATAAAAATCAAAATTCAAAACTAAAACACAAAAATACGAAATTGTTCCAAAGATTTTTCTGATAAACATCTCAAACTTTTCCATCAATATTTTTTTCTTTATTTTTACACGAAATATATGCGTCGAGCTTTCAAACAAACATTCACCATTGAGGTTTTTATGATTCGAACCTCTGCTCTTTGAGCGTGTTGAAATCTCCAACCGTTCACTTAACTATTAACACGTGTTGAACACAACAACTGCCACATGTCGCCGCCAAGCCGAGAATTCGCTTTCGTCTGTGGCAAATGTCCTCTTCAATCATAATGAAATTAGTGCCAACGACGTCAGTCAGATGGTCAGCCACAAAACGATGACGCCACAAAAAATCGGAGTTGGTGTGCAAAAACACGTTAAGCGATTTTAGCGAACGTGAAACAGCCAACAACAACAACGCAACCTATTTAAAGAAAGAAAAAAAAGAAGAAATGATTGCTTGAAAAAGCCAAAATCACTGTTGATTACAAATTAGCAACAATTTGGCATTAGCTGAATACAAAATAAGCTGATTTGATTATGAATTTAGCGCCAACAACAACACGGCAATGCCAGGGCACTACAAAAGTAGAAACAACAACAACGAAAAAAAAATAGAAATTTGGAAAATAAAAAATTTGAAAAGTGAGAAAAAACATAGTTGAACGACGCAGCAGTGGAACGAGCGACTGCGGTGGGGAGAACGGCAAAGAAATCCACATGTCAGCGGCTGAAAGGCGCCGAGTGCAGCCAACAACTCGTCCGCGTCCATGTGTACGCGAGCAGAGCGTTGTGGCTGCTAAGCTTAGAGAATGCCAAACTCTTGGATACAGCGACAACGATGTGAGCTGGTGCGGCAACTAGTTCGGTGCGGTATGCAAATGGCGATCGGACAATCCATGGCGACCGCAGCAATCAAAGTTTTCACTTTTTCAATACCCTGCACTGGGGTGCCGGGGTTCATGCACTCGGAACGGCAGTTGATAGTGCCAAGAAGAGGGCGTGGCGGGTATGGAAAATATTGGACACAGATTAGGTCACCAGATGGCCACTGATTTAGCAATGTCCGTCTGTCTGTGCGCGTCATCGTCTGCTCATACGTCCATCGATTAGTCTGTCCGTCTATTAATTTGTGTGCCCGCCCTTTGCACCGCAGCTCTTGTAATAGTAAAGATATGGATATGAAATTTGGGTTAGATGCTTCTAGTGGTCCTCCGAAGTAGTGATTCCTCTTATGGGCATGGTTTGCCCACTTTAAAGCAGGGTTGCCATATAGTAGTATTTAAAAATATGAAAATTTTAATATTAACCAAAATAATCGAAAAGATTAAAATTGTTTGTGATTGTAAAAAGATGTGATACATCTAATTAATCCATTACGTACCACTTAACCCATTTTGTTCTTTTATAAAATTTTTTTTGTAAAATTTTTTTTGTTCAATTCATGGTTGTTTGTAACTGAAAATGTGTGTTGCACAACTCTTTAACCCATTATGAACCACAATAACATATTGTATTGCTTTAGGAAATTTGTAAGTGAAAATTTGGCTCTGTACCGATGCAAAGTTTCTGCATGTTTTTGATTGAAAGTGACTGTGGCACTCCTACTTAACCTGTTATGGACCCCATTAACCCATTTTAGTCCTTGATTAATCATTTTAAACAATATTTGCCTTATTACCAATGTTTAGTTTATGAATCTTTATGACCAAAAATGGGTGTGGCATAGCCTCTTAATCTTTTATGTGCCATTTTAACCCATTTTGCTCTTTCATGAACCTATAATTTGACTATTACCAATGTTAAGTTTATGGATGTTTGTGATTGAAAATTGAGGCAGCATGCCCTTTTAACCCTTTATAGGACACATTAACCAATTTTATGAGAGGTTTAGTGAGTTCTGCCTACTTTTTTTACTTGTTTTCGTATTGAAAGTATAAAGTGTTTAGTGTTATCAATGAAAAGATGTTGGTTTAGGAATGTTTTCAACCTAAACTGCGAGTGGCATGCTTCCTTAACCCGTTATGAACCACATTAAACCATCGTGATGCTTCTTTAACCATCTTTATTTACATCTGATTCAATACCGATGATTAGTTTATATACTTAGGATACAAAATTTATGCCGTGTGCACTCTTAACCCGTTATGCTCCTTCATGAACTTTTAAGTTGTAATTTGACTATTACCAATGTTTAATTTATAGAAGTTTTTGATTGAAAGTGACTATATTACGCTCACTTAACGTGTTATGGACCACACTAACACTTTTTATGAGAATTTTTGTAAGTTCCGCTACTTCTTTAATCACTATGTATTTTATATGTTATTCAAGATATTTGATATTTGATTGATATTTTTAGTATTATCCATAAAAATCTGTTTGTTTATGAATGTTGGGCAACTAAAATGGGTGTGGCACGCTTTCTTAACCCATCATGAAACACATACTCTAATTTTTTCCTTAATTAACTATCTTCATTCAAATTTGGTGCATAACCAATGTTCAGTTTATAGATATTTTCAACTAAAACTTGGTCTGGCACATGGTCTTAACCCATTCTAGGCCACAGTAGCTCATTTGTTCCTTCAAAAAGATTTTTGATTATGATTTGGCTTATGATAAATGTTTAGTTTAGGAATTTTTGGAACTGAAAATGGTTACAGCACGTTCTGTTAACCCATTATGCACCAAATAAACCTGAGTTCTGCGCACTTTTTTATTATTATGTATTATTTATTTTATTTAAACATGAAAATTTTAATATTGTACATGAAAATCTTTTGGTTTATGGACGCTAACGATTGCAAATGGAGTTAATACGCCTCTTTAACCTGTTATGGACCACAATAAACCAATTTGGTTCTTCTTAAAAAAGATTTCAATAAATCTATAGTTATAACCGATGTTTATTTAAACAAAGTTTTCAGCTGGAAATGGGTGCAACACGCCTCTATAAACTGTTTTGGACCAATTGAATTCATTTTGGTTTTTTCATAAATATTTTCAATAAAGTTTAACTTATTACCGATGTTAGTTTGAATGATGTTTTTGACTGGAAATCAATGCGAAACGCTCGTTAACCCATTAGGTATCACATGAAGCAATTTCGTTTGAATTTTAGTGAGTTTTGCCTACTTTTTCATTATTATGATTTATAAATTTTAATAAAAATATAAACATTTTAATATTATTCAAGAAAATCTTTTGATTTATGGATGTTAGTGACTTAAGCTAAGTGTAGCACGCCTCGTTAACCCATTATGGGTCATATTCATACACTAAGCTTTCATAAAATTATGTAATTACAGTATGATTTGCTATTGAAAATATTTCAAAAATACATTTGTACTATTCTGGCTGCAGGGCATAAATAAGTCGATCAAAACCAATTTGAAACACTCCTCGAATTTTTAGAGTTTTCGATATTATTTATGCGGTTGACTTTATTTTTTTTTCTTTGGACAGGTTTAGTTTAAAAGCTGAAATTGATAACGAAAATGAAAAATAAAAGCGAAATTAAAAAATTATCATTATTGCAGTCGCGGGCGCCAGCGTGTTCAAAGTGAACTCGTTGTGGCGACCAGACAACTTGGAAAAATTTAAATAAAAACTGGTTAGTAAGTTAGTAGGTTTTATATTTAAAATCGCGTACGCACGCACACAGCTGACGGCTTAATGAGGTTTCCCAAGCGCGACCGCTGAAGATCCGCATGGCGTCGACTAACAGTTGGAATCGAAGTCGAAGTGCAGTGTGTGTGTGTGGGTGTGTGTATATGTGTGTGTGTGTGTGTGTGGTTCATATAAAGGGTTACATCTGCCGCCATTCAATGCTTCATGAATATTAAAGCGCCGAAAATTCAAATTGTGTTCAATCTTCGACTAATGTGTAATCAAACTAAAGCATCGTCAAGCGGGCGTTCGATCTCCGAAACGCTGAACTTTTCAACACGAAACTGGCTTTGTGGCTTTCAAAAAAATTTAATTCATTAATGGGAGAAATGCTAATTCAGTCTCGATCTTACACCACATTCAACGCTTGCATTCGAATGGCTCATTTGTCGCGGAGCAGTTATGTTAAATTTCTTACCATAATTGTTAGCGGTATTCTGGCCAAACCTATTCGTTTGTTAATTTTTGGGCATGACCGCATTCGAAATGGCCTAATTATAATTTCAAGTCATTTTTGTATATCGGTTTTTTTCAATTTATGTCCATTTTGTGTGCGTAGCGCAAATGGCAAATAAACTGTTCGCCTTTGTAATTGGAAACATTGAACTATAACATTTGCTCGGAATTAAATAAGCAATCTGATTGCTGGAACATTATGGAAATTCTTGATGAAAACAGTACATAAAAATATTTACATAATTTTATTTTATTGACAAGAAGTGGAGTCAAGATTTCAAATGGCTACACGTGCAGATGGAGAAACATAAAGAATGCTGTGTGGGTATTTGGCGACCCACTTGTATTAAATATCATTGCATAGCATTATTAACCCTTTCGGGACTACTGGGGTAATGCGTCCCACCAAGTTTTTAGCTTTCCTCAAAACCATTATTCAAAATATTCAATCGAATTATATGTTCCCGGATAAAAGATGAAAATATGTGAGTATGCAACGTTGTTTAATTCTTCATAGTTCTTCTTTATTTACTATGTAAAGATATAACATTAGAAACAACGTGTATACTTCTCTTCTTTTAACGTAAATATTCAGTTTATTAATTTTGTATTTTTATTAAAACTTCAAATTATTCTAAGGACCAATAAAAAAATTGATTTTTGAAATCAGAGACGGCTCAGACGTCCACAAAATGGCATGTTGCAATATGGCAAGAAAATAGCGAAAGTGTTAATGGTTCGAGAAATAATTAAAAGGAAGGAAAAATTTTAATGTTTCAAAAATTGTGAAAGCAAAGCCTAAAGTGTGAATCAATCTCACGTCCTCTGGGATGGGAGCTTAGTGCACTAACAACATGCCCTAATCGAATAGAGTCTATATGAAGTCCTTCAAACTTCGGCTAAAACTCTTCTTTAATATTAAGTAATAGTTCATTTATATTAGGCAATCAAATAAAATGGAGGTCTCTATAGCTAAACTGACAGAAAAATTGTTCATAAAGAGCTTCCACTTCACTGTTCAGAATTCGTAACGAACAGTCCATCAATACAGGACCAAGGACTCCGGACTCTTGGGGCCAGGTTCCTCGCTGGTCTTGCACAAATAGTTGATGCACAGATCACAGATCTACACAATTGCCAAGAACAAATGGTCCTCAAAAGATCCCGTCTGAATTTACAGGAAACTCAACAGATAGGAAAGGGCACCGAATTCTAAAATGAAGGGAATCACAATGGACCCAACAGGGTCTGCAAGTGGAAGTGCATGCCTAACACATCGCTTCTAAAACACTACTCAACAAAAGTAATTTTTAGACTAATTTTGTGTCGCTGAACACGAAACTAAATATCGAACATTTTTTTTTTAAAAAGCGTTTTCGCAAAATATGTCAGGAAAGGGAAAAATGCCAGAAAATGGAAAAAAATTCTATTATATTTTGGTTCTGAAAGTTCACAATAGAAAATTTTGTTAAAAGCAGACACTTTTCCTCTTTCATTTGATACCCATATCTTCATCATTGCGCAACCGCAATGATGAAGATATTTAAAAAATATTTAAAAAATATTTGAAATGTGTAGGGTAGCGTGGTCCGAAACCGACCCCCTAATTGGCAAATGCAATAAAAGTGCTTTCAATTGATATTTTTTCACAAACCAAATTTTTTTTTTAGAATAAACATTATTCTAGGTTGTAAGTAGCTTGACAAGGTTTTTGGAAACTTTTTTTTTTAAATAACGAGGTCATATTCAAAGTTTGCATATTTGTTGTTTTCAAAAATCGTGGTCCGAAACCGACCTCCCCTTTCATTCATCATTTCATTCAAATTCATCAAAATTTGATAGCACCTATTCAAGCTTAGGTCATAACGAATATAAAAAACTTTCCTTTTGATTTTTCAAAAAACAATAAAGCACTTGTAACTCAAGTTTCGTGTAGGTTCAAAAATGAATTTTATTCCTGTCAAAACACAACACGTCACATAACCACGAAATAAAATGTGTAATATGATGGCTCTCCTACAACTTGTAAGTGTTGTAAGAGCTTTTAAATGCCCCCACCGACAGTTTGGGGGGCAGCATAATGACTGAGAAACATGTGGAGGTCGGTATGGGACCACCGGTCGGTTTCGGACCACGCTACCCTATGTCCTTAAAATTTTAAAATACTTTTAAAGGGACATCGGATCAGAAAATGAGAAACTGACTCTGTCAGGTTACTATGAATGATCTCTAGTTTCATGCTCATATCAACAGTTGAATGGGTCTCGACAAAAAAAAATATTTTTTTGTTGCGCAGTGTAATTAATGTAAAGTTGGTGGTTTCACTCAGTGCTTCATAACTTTGTAATTTTCCTTACGATTCTATTGATGTCAGGCTTAATAAATAATATATCTCTGATCTTAGATTTTTAAACCAGGGAAGATATTTTATTTTATCTATAAAACAAATCATTCGAAAATTAATAATTTTTTAAAATG
This sequence comes from Melieria picta, assembly GCA_964056695.1. Lineage (NCBI taxonomy): Eukaryota > Metazoa > Arthropoda > Insecta > Diptera > Ulidiidae > Melieria > Melieria picta. Next base: position 47,017,325 of record OZ057399.1, read on the forward strand.
GTTGCAAAATTCACTTTTTTTTACTTTTACCGTTAATCTCTCTTTGAAAAATCTTATCTGATTGGGGCAACTTATATTGGACGGATATATTGGACGGATATATTGGACGGACCGTTTCTCGTTAGTCGAATGATTCGTTTACGAGATATGTGGTTAACTGAACTGAAACAACAGGAAAAGACTGGGTTTTCAAAGAAAATGTCGAAAATGCTTTTAAACAAATTCTTTTAATTTTCAGTTTCGTGTTCAGCGGTCCAAAATTAGACTAGAAAACACTTTTATTTTCAAGTGCATTTTTCGTGTCGAGTAGTGTAATCTAACCTAACCTAACCTTAGTAGTAGTGTCCGACCGAATATTCGGTTTCGGTTTCGGCCCAAATAAGTGGTTTCGGTTTCGGTTTCAGTTTCGGCCAAAAAATAGCCGAATAGCCGAAACCGAAACTTTCTAGAATATTTTTTACATTTTATTGTGTAGCAGATATATAGTGAAAGAAGGAATAATTTAGATGCCACCAATGTAAATAAACTTCTTTTTTTTAGCATATAATATTAAATTATTTAATTTTGAATATTAGCGAGTAAGGGTGATTTTTTCACGTTTACATTTTTAAAAAATGAATAAATTGTTTTTTTTAATAAGTATTTATTTATTTATGCTATGTTTGTTTGTTCTTTATTTACTTAATGTAAAATTCGTTTGTTGAAAAAAGTGCTTGATATGGTAATTTTTATTTCAACTAGAAAGTTTCGGTTTCGGTTTCGGCCGAATATTAAAAAAAACCGAATATTCGGTTTCGGTTTCGGTTTCGGCCCAAAAAAGTGGTTTCGGTCGGACACTACTTAGTAGGAAGGCTGATAGACATATTACATTCAATTCGATTATTACATATTCCTTACAACCATCTTCTTCTTCATTTTGTTCCGTCATTCCTACATTACTTAAATATTCAATATTTTTCTATTTTCAAACCTCTTCACAACATAGAAATGTTTTAACCACTACTTAAGTTTTCTAACACAACTGCTCACACAACTGATGCCGCATGCGCATTGGCACGAACACAAGAAACGCGTGCAACAATAACAACCATAATAAATTACAAATGTACTCAATTCGAATTGATTCGAATTGCCGCTAATAGATATCAAGGCCCACCAGCTTCGTACGGCCAAAAAAAAATCCAAGACTGTAATTAATTTTAGCATATCGCTGTCTCTGTTTTTTACACAAATTTGTTTTCGCTTCTCCGTTTATTTGGCATTTTTGCACCTCGTCAGGTATGCGGTTGCGGTTTGATAACTTTTCGCACTGCAATGCGTGCCGCCAAACGGATGTGGCCGGGGAAATGCCGCTTCGCTGACTGCGCAGCTGGACGCGCACATTGCACAAAGCATGCGAAACTTTTACTTTCAGCTCGAATGCAAACATTGCGCTGTTTCTCAAGTAAACAACGAGGTAAGTGAACTACGCTCGATCACAACTGCAGCGCACCGCTAAGCAGTCGCATTCGTACGCACGCGTCGCCGTATTAATTGCCAAACGCCAAGGCAAATACAAAAATAGCGGCGAACTAATATTTATCAGAGCCACCAACACTTTTCACAGACCAGCGAAGCGCTGCGTTAAGCGTAACCGCACAAATGTCAAAAATGTCAACTTTGACGTCAATGCAAAGCAACATTGGCCAATTCGAGTAGCTTGTTGGTCACAAAAACAGTTCAGTGTCAGTTTGCTGTTTTGATTTTTAGTTTTTTTTTTGTTGTTTTTTTGTTACTGTTTGGTATATGAAAATTCATTGAGTGCGATTATAATTAAGTGAAGCAATGTTTTAGAGACCTATGCTCATAATACAGGGTAAAGTTAGGTTAGGTAAGGTAAGTTGGCCACGCTTTGACCTTATTGGGTCCCTAGCGATACCAATTAGAACTTCTTAGTGTTGCGTTTTAATGTTTAGTTATTTTTTATTGTTTTTTTGTTAGTGTTTTGTATATAAAAATTCATTAAGTGCGATTATAATTAAGCTAAACAATGTTTTGGAGACCTATGCTCATAATACAGGGTAAAGTTAGGTTAGGTAAGGTAAGTTGGACTCACCTAGACCCTATTGGGTCCCTAGCGATACCAGTTAGAACTTCTTAGTGTGGCGCATTGACGTAAAAGTGATCGGTAAGAATGTGGGATGTCATTCTTGGGGACCTTTACTAGCCCAGAAAAGAATGAAGCCCCTAAGTAAGTATGTCGTAGTCTTGGGAAGGCCGGACAGGGACAAAAAATGTGGTCCAGGGTTTCCTTGGCATAATTTTCTCTGCTTTTCTTGCATAATACAGGGTGATGAAATTCTACTTTCGATATGTTGATAGGTCGGGAAAAAAATAATGCAAAAACCAAACGGCCAATGATGGACTCAGGCCTAGTTTTCTGCAGCTAAGAGAAAGAGATCGTTAAAAGGCCAATGTGGTACAATGATTTCGGAGCTTTTTCCCTGCAGACTGAGATCCGAAAACTCTACTTTTTTTTCAAAAGAATGCCTTCAAAATTAATTCAATGAAGTTACCTTTGTAGAAGTCGAGAGAAAAGTTCTTCGCAAAATCTTTGGTTCTCTACGCGTGGGAGATGACGTGGGAGAGAAAGAGATCGTTTAAAGGCCAATGTGGTACAATGATTTCGGAGCTTTTTTACTGCAGACTAAGATCCCAAAAATCTTTTTTTTTTCAAAAGAATGCCTTCAAAATTAATTCAATGAGGTTGCCTTTGGATCATTCGAGAGAAAGGTTCTTCGTAAGATCCTTGGTTCTCTACGCATGGGAGACGACTAGGAGCTGTAAGAACTTTACTGCGACATTGACCTTCTCCAGAATATTAATACCCAGCGGCTGCGCTGCCTTGGCCATGTTCTGAGGATGGAGAGCGACGCTCCTGCGAAAAAGATGTGCGAAACGAAAGTCTGAGGAAGAAGACGCATGGGAAGTCCGTGTCTCTGGTGCACTGATCAAGTTGAGGGAGCAATGACCCCGCATGATACAAGACACGGGAGAAGGTGCCTGGAGAACCGTATTGCGTCAGGCCGGAACTCTGCAACGATTCATTATGATCAGCTATGTAAGTAAGTAAGTAAGTAGACCGTCAAAATATTCAAGGATATTATTTTTGACCTAAAGGAGCAGCTAGTCAATTGCTCGACTAGTATGTTCAGAGGTCTTTGAGACCCATTGTGATGTTCGGAAGTTCAGAATAAATTTATTCAAAAGTCCAACATGTTCCTCTTTCATTTGATACCCACATCTGTATTAGTAGCAAACGCAAATATTTCAATTAATCTTTGAAATAGGTGGAAATGGACTCCCTACAATTTTAAAGTTCTTTTAAAAGGACATCGGATCAAAACATGAAAACTGAGTATACCCTGTTGGGTTAGGTTATAGAAGGGGTCTGTGTGCCATGCACTTCCACTCGGAGACCCTTTTGGGTTCATTGTGATTCCCTTCATATTAGAATCTGGTGCTTTTGCCTATCTGTTGTGTTCCCTTTAGATCCAGATGCCATCTTTTGGGTTCCATTTGAAAATTGTGTATAGTTCCGCAAGTCCATCGAAAAGTATACCAGGTTACCATGAATGATCTCCAGTTCCTCATCTATATTCATTTTTGAATGGATCAAAAGTGCTGTCGCCCTCAAGCTTGCAGTTCAACTCACAAAGCACTGGTCAATATTTCTTTTCTATTTCGAAAGAATCAGCAACTACAGCAAAAACATTTCTAAAGCCCAATCATAGCAAATATTTAAAATTAATTCCTAAAATGTGTGTTATTTTAAAATGTTTATCATTCATGTTCCTTATTTTTTTTAGTAAAATTCATTAAATTGATTTTAAACGAATTATGTTTATTTTGTTTTGTTTCAATTTATATTGCATCACTCTTTATTATTTAATCGGTTTAGTCAAGTTTGCATTCAAGTTGATTTTATGCAAAATATTATCTAATTTTTTTTTTATTTTTAGTTTGAGCTGATTGCTGTCCAGTGACCGACAACATTTCAGCATAATTTGTGCACCGTTGTCAAAGTGTCAGATTTGACATTATAACTTTAATTAATTATTATTTCATTAATATTTACGTTTTAATTCGATTTTTCAATGGTTTTATACTTTTTTCTCTTATTTCTGGCATTTGTTAGTTCAACACCGAGTTCCAGTTTTTCATTAGTTTTGCATTTAATTGAAGAGTTCAAAAATTGCATAATTTCCAGCTTTGACACTGTGCAACAAACGTTTACGTCAATGACAATTTGGATGCAGATTTTGAGAGTAAAACGAGAAGACAAAATTATTATATAAATTATTATTTATTATAAAACTTTTGAGCTTAATACCATTCGAAACCATATTTTGTAACAGCAATTTTTGTGGTTGGGGGTTTGAAACCCCTGTGTGCGCCACTGCATGGAAATATATTTATTATTCCCCAAACACAAAAATTGCTCATGAAAAATATCTTTTCAAATGGTATTAGGCCCAAAAGTGGTACGCAAAACCCCCAAAATGAAATCCTGTGAGCACTACTGTATCCATTACATATTCTATATAGGTACTTTTATTCTTGACATCCATTTTGTTTTCTTTAAAATTAAGAACTTCTACACGCGACTAACAGAATGCTCGTCATTGTTCCCTACAAGCGGTCGCGCTTAAAGTATGCCCGATAAAAATTTGCTATTTCGATTTGTGTTCGACCGCTGCCTTCGGCCCCGCCCAGCTTCTAACATCAGTAAGTACACTAGCACTTGTTGAAAAATTGTTTATAATTTTTGTATAAAAAATGTATTAATTGCGATCGATTCGTTGCCGCGCCACCGCTTGAAGGTTAAAGTATGAAGCCAAAAGCAGAATTTTCCAGCACAGTGTAATGTATAGGATTATTAAATTCATATCTCAAACTAAAACAGAATGTTGAATTAATTTGTTGCTGGCATTTAAACGACAACTAATGTGTGTGTGTTTGTGTGTGTGTGTGAAAATTTCGAACTTAATTCTATGCGATTATGCTATGAATTGAAACAATATTTGAATTTTTGGAAAAAGGTCAAATAATGCAGGCAGGGATATTCTAATTCTTGGAAGACTAGGAGGGTAGGAAGGTAGATAGGAATGGCTGTGCTAAAGCGGAGTCCACTTGGTTCCTAAAGGCTCATTATGATGTTACAATCAATTGAAATTAAGTTCACTTACTAATGGAACCATTTTAAGCTTAGAAGGCTATCACAAGTAAGGATACAGTGAACCTGATTGTCGTGAACATCTTTTAAACGGACGAACTTCAGCTCAGTTTGCTCTTCGTTCTCTTAATTGTCCTGAGCCCCTGCCTTCTAACAGGTCTCGCTGTCTACTGTTGAATCTTAGATCCCTAGAAACTAAAAGGTCCATCATTTTCACAGTGGCGAACGCAGAATATTATTTTATGGAAGGTTTTGCAAAAAATTTTTGAGTCCAATATCGTTTGAAACCACGTTTGGAACAAATGCAGTATAGCGAACCCTCATGAAAAAAAACGGAAAGTTGGGCTATACAGAGCTTATTTGCGTAAATCTAACAAACTAAAAATTTTGCCTGCGAAATGCCTACAAAAGGCATGGCTCGGGGTCAAAGTTCAAAGTTTTTATCAAAAAAACTCAGTTAATTTCCAACTGATTTACACGATATGAATATCAAACGAAAGTTTATACCTTTCTATTTATGTACAACATTAGATACGTAATATGTACTAAAAAGATGTTTTAAGAGAAAAATATTTTTTTTACATAAAATTTTTAAAAACTTTTTTCTCGAAAAACCCTATTATTAAGTTATAATAAGTTTGTTAACATATTATAGCCTGTGGAATTCCCTTCCAACTTCCAACTTGCCTCTTTATATTTAAGTCTAATTCATTGTTTATTAGTCTGTAAGAATTTCATCTTCAAAGACTGAAATAAATAAATAAATTCAATCAATCAAATAATTAATATAGCCATAAACAAAAAAGTCTTATTGAACATTCTTCGCTTCAGCCCAAGCTTAAACGAGCATTTATCATTACTTTGAAATTACAAAAAACACATTTCTCAACTGTTGAGTCACATTCTATAAACTGAATAAATACATACAACATTTATTTCCTATGTGACAGCACGCAACTATTTGTTTGCTGCCACCCACCTAACACAACAACATATTCCAACCACACATATTACAAACCTACACACAGGGGCGTACACATGATTTAATTTTGAGAGGGTTCCATACACAATATTTGAGTACAATAGCACTTAAAACCCTAAGTGCCAAACAAAATATTTACATTTCACAAATATTCTGAAGGGGTTTGAACACCCAAAAATCCCACACATCAAACAATAATCAACAATAACTGCGCGCACACATCACATTTGATGTCATTGCTAGGTGCAGACACACCATAATTGGTGTTTGCCTGTGTAATTAATGTTCAACAAACGAAAATTAGCACAACAACAATTAATAAAAAATGTACTTTGGCAATAAAAATGCGAACTGCAGGCGGTGGCTGTATTTAAGAAAAACATCTGACATATTTAAATGATGCGCAGAAAACTTTAAATGTTTTTTTTTTGTTTTTTTAGTTATAAAGGAACAAAAAATTAAACAAATTTAATAAAAATAAAAATAATTATTATTATTGGTGACTAACACGTTTTCGGTTTTTATGCAACTGAACAAATTTGCAAAACAACAATAACCAAAAACAACAACAGTCGGCAAGTTGGTTGGTACACCACGCACGATAATCGCATTTATTGCCACAGACACTCGACAGCTCATTAACGGCGGCGCACAGCCATCCAACCAGCCAGGCGAGTAACACCCAAATCAAAGTTTTTATTGTTTTTTTATTTTTTTGTTGTGGCTAGGTTTTTGAAATTTTCTGCAATTTTTGTGCAATTTTTTTGAAATAAAATATTGTTTTTGTAATTGTTAAGCAGCGAAAGATTTAAAACACCACACGCTGCAGAGACCTACACATATGACTACTTAACCCTTTCGCTATTTTGTTGCCATATGGCAACATGCTACTTTGTGGACGTCTGAGCCGTCTATGGTTTCAAGAATAATCTTTTTGTTGATGCTTAAAATAATTTGAAGTTTTAGTAAAAATACGAAATTAATAAACTGAAGAAGTACACATACACGTTTCTTGAATGTTATATCGTAACTTCTATATGTATAAAAATAAATGTCTGTTGGTCACACGACACTAAAACTCAAAAACTAGACAGCCAATTGAGCTGAATCTTGCACAGAATGTTCATTTTGACTAAATCTCAGTCAACCACATAATGCGAATACGACCCGACAGGTGGGCGTGTCACCTCCCATAGGACCTAAATTTGTAATATGGAATACCTTCGAAATTATAAAATGTACATTATTGAAATTTAGTATACCGCCATCGTATAGACGGTAATGATGGGCGTTAGATAAGGGGCGTGGCAAATTTTTGGTGACTCAAATTTGCTGCGTAACTTTGGAACTATAAGAGGCACATCAATGAAACTGGATCGCACTCTTCGACTGGAAGAATGTATTGGGCATTGTATAAAAGGCGCGTGGTACCGCCTATATAGAAATTTGATCTCTTGAGCACATTGTTTTCACACTTGCGTGAAAAGCCGCGGGGCCCTGCTAGTAGTAAATAAAGAAGAAGCAAAAACAAAAATGGGAGAAATTTTTAATTTTACTTTTTACTTAAATTTTTTTTAGAAATTATAGCTAAAGTAAATTAAGAAAAATTCGATTTTAAGTTATGCGTAAAAAATGTTATATTTAATTCATTATTACAGCCAGAACACCATATCGTTGTGTCATATGACAAAACTCTAAAAAACAGGGTTTGGTAACAAAAATTAAAAAAAATTAGAAAAAATGGGATGTTGTTGATATAAACTTACAAAAGACTAAATCGATAAATTAAAAATGTTAACTATCCCCAGTAAAAACCTGTAGCAAAAGGGTTAAATAAAGATATTGGTTGAACGAGTACCCGGCCTTGCTCGGGCCAAATAGGAAAACTTACAAGCTCGCCTCTAAAGCTTGCCACGCTATACTGATTGCGAAACCGGGCTAAGTGGAGTGGAACTGTTGCGACTAATTCAATACGTTAGTCATATGCGGCCACGCCCATTAGATCAATTACAGTCTCAAACAGCCTTCACGAGTGGATTCTTTATAGAAGTTTATGCCCGCGCTCGGAGCTTACGAAGGCTCAGATTTTATAGTTTTTATTGGGTAAGTACATATTGAAACTGTACATGTGTGCCATAAATGCTAAATACAAGTGTACGTGTGTGTATGTGTGCAGAATGGGATATGGCATTTTAAGGAAATAAGGCAAATGTCAGCAAATGGTGCAATCATCTATGAAAATAGTCATCATCGTTGAAAATAGTTTAGAACCCGACCGATTAATCGGTTTTGGCCACAATCGACCGAAAAAAAGCATATTCGGCTAATAATTGGCTTCGGCCAAAACACAGGCCGAAGCCGAAGCCGAAGGTAAACATTTTTTTTTAAGTTATTCACCTCCAGCCTCGGTTTTAGCCGAATGTCAGTCTCACAACCGATTAATCGGCTTTGGCTTCGGCCAAAATGTGACCTTATCTAAGTTTGTGTTGTGTTTGTTGTGTACTATGTTCTATTGTTGCTGTAATAGTAACAATTAGTCTGTGTTGTACTCCTATCAACGGCCTTTGACCTTTTGCAATTCAAACTAGGCACTTATTGTAGTCAATTGGAAAATTGTGAGTTCAGAATGCAGTCCCAAAAACTTAAAAAATTAAAGCAATTTAAAAGATAACTCAACCCAGCCTATGAACCTATAAATAACTTTTAAACTTATTCCAACTTCAAAGAAAAATCTTCTCAGTTTGAAAACCGTGGCTCATTTCCGGCTTATCGCTGCCACATCGTTGTTGCTGTATTGGTGTTAATGACAATCGTAACAATGGTGTAATGAGCTGTGTTGGTGTCAACACCTCAACACGCCCCGACAGAGCCGAACAAAAGCCAAAGCAGCGTGCAACCAGCGCCGAAGAAACAGCACGTTTACCTTCACATTTGGCTGCTGCTTCTTTGTCTGCTTCTCGTTTGGCGTGGACGTTTGTTCATCTCATTAATTTTGCCACGCATGCGTCGCCACATACACATACACACATACATACATATAACCTCGCCTTGCCGCCTCTTATGCAATTTGACTTTGGTGGTTATGCATTTCGGCCAACTTTTTTCATTTGTTTTTTACTTTTTTATTTTAATTTTTAATTTTTTTGCAGCATTTTTTGGCGTTTCATCTGCTTTTTTCATTACTTATTATCAACTGCGTTTTTATTTAAATTTGTTAGTGTTCACCAGTTCACTGGTTGGCGTTTTCACCAGCCAAAGCCAAAGCCACAGTCGCATCGCATCGCGTCGAACCAAGGCGTCGCCTTGTTTCGTCTTCCACTTACGTTCATTCATCTTCAAGTTTATTGCAATTTTATTGTGATTTTATTTTATCGATTGCATTTTATTTTCGCAATCTTTACCACTTCTACTTGTTCGTCAATTTACCTTTTTTCGCTTCGCATAACCTTTTTTCGATTATTGTTTTCACTCGCATTTTGCACGTTTCTTGTATTTATTATGAAATTTTACAAAATTGTGTAATCGAAATAAAGATTTTCAGCGCGCATTGACGTTGAAAGTTAATTTTTTGGTATCCAATTTTTATGTTAATTTTTTTTAATGCTCCTAAAAAATTTAAAACAATTATTATTTCCTTTGTCGAAACAGTCTAGAAAGCGCCGGACTCAGACAGGGTAAACGTCCATTGTACTGTGACGTGAGGTGTCCTGTTAATTGGCTTTAAATAGACGAAGAAGGAAACTAAGTATGTAATGTACATATGTATGAAGTATGTATAGGATAGATAGTTTATGGATATGAAATTGATGCAAAGGACAGAAAGATCAATGCATAAGCGATCAGGCAAATGGACGTAAGAACAGACGGATGGAAGTAGATAAACAGATAGACGAGCTTAGGCATAGACGAACAAGGGAGACTGAGATGATGTAGACTGAATGAGATCAAAGCCGGCAGACAGATTTAAACGTAGCTGACAGATAACAAACAAAAATTTAGGTAAACCTACAAGCAGAAACTAAGAAGACTCATAAACATTACGTACTCGTATTCGGAGACAGATGAATGAACAGAACGAAGAGGAAGGAACTGATGGATGGTTAAGCAAAACGTGTTTGTGTAAATTTTGAAAATATTACAAATTTATTTTATTAATTAAATATCTAAATACTTCAAAATAATCTAAAAACATCAATCAATCAAATATCAATAACTTATTTATTTTCAGTATTTAAAAAAAATTGTATTTTAAAAAAATTTTTTTTTTGTTTCAGAAATTTTTTGATTTAATATCTAATAGATTAAGAATAAAAGTATTTACAATTAAATGGATTAAAATTAAAATTGAAGTCAAATGTAAATTGGATTATAATTATTTACTTTTATTAAAAGTTTAAATTAGTATGATAAGTTAATTTATTTTTTATTTTAAAATTTTTTAAATTAAATTATTCTTTTTTTCTGTTACAGACATGTTTTTGAATTATAATCAACTAGATTAAAAAATTAATTGTAAATGGATTTAAATTAAAATTTAAGTGAAATGTAGATTGGATTATAATTATTTATTTTTACTAATATTTTTAATTAGTTTGTTAATTAAATTTTTATTTTAAAGTTATACATATAAATTAAATTATTCTTGTTTTTCTTACAGAAATTTTTTCGAATTCTAAAGATTAAAATTAATAGTAGATTAAAAATAGATTAAAATAATAGATTAATAATAGATTAAAATTTGTAAATAAGTTGTAAATGGATTAATGAATTAAAATTTAAGTGAAGTGTAATTTGGATTATAATTATTTATTTTCAATTAAAAATTTGAATTAGTTAGTTAATTTATTTTTTAATTAAATTTTCTATTCTTCACTTAAGTTTTTTTAAATATATTTATTTTTTATATAATATATATTTTGTATTATTAATCATTTGTTTAAATTTTTTTTTATTTCTAACTGTTTTTAGTTTTTATTATAAAACTGTCTTATTATATAATACAAATCTGTTTCAATATTGAAATATTAAAAAAATTTATAACCTATTACAAAGCTTTACAAAACATTATTTAAATGAATTTTATTTGTTTTTTGTATTTTCTCAAAGGTTCAGCGAAGGTTAAAAGTGTTATTCAAAAAATTTCAACGTTGCTTAGCAAATGGCAAACAAAATGTGTTTTGCAAGAAATTTGCAATTTAAAAATAAAAATACTATGGAAAACTTTACAAATGCATAACAACAACAACAAAATAGCAAACCTCAAATCAACATTTAACGATGTCGACGATGCAATCGAACGTTTGACTCGCTGATGCCAGACCGACGCATCGGCACAAATTGAAATGTCACTTTCAAATGCAACAACGGTGGGCGACAGAGCGGGGAGTGGCTTCTGCCTGTCATTGGAGGCGTGAAAAGCGCAGCGATATTTCCTGCATTAATCAGCGACAAACAAATCGTGATGCCTGCAAGCGGATAAACCTTTTGAAATGATTTGAAAATTGCCATTCTTGTTTTTGTTGTTATTATTGTTGTTGCATATAATTTTAACATTTTTGTGCAGCATGAATAAATCATTTCATAGAAGAAACACATTTATTAGTGAGAAATTTTCACTTTTATTGAAAAGCATTTTTAGCAGATTCCATGCAAAATTTGTTGTTAAAGTGGCAAAAGAACTCACAAAAAAAATTATTTCTTTGTAATTTTCACAGTTTATGCAGCATTTTACAAAGAAATACTCTGTTTTCAAAGTTGTTATTAATAAAAATTTATTTATATTTTCATTTTCGTTAAAACTAAACAAAGCTTAAAGAAAATAAAACGAGAATTAAAAATAAAATGTTGGAATTATGCAAATTTGACATTCCTGCGTCTTCAACAACTTGAAATTCCACCAGCTAAAAGGTTCCAAAGCACGCACACATACATACATACTCGAACATGTGTATGTTTTTTTTCATATCCACTCTTTTGGCTTATGCAATCGGCCGCTTGTAAAGAAATTAACCACTTGTAAACGTTTTGTTTGGTTTGAATTTCGTTAACGTGCAAGCAAATAAAATTCGATGCTTCGCTTTTCTGCATTTTCGAAGTTTTTGTATTTGGCCTCACTGCTGCCAAACCAGTTTTTCCTTGCGCACCGTAAAAATACCGACGACTCTTCACATATGCGACATTATATCACCTCAAAGTGCGCAAGTGCTATTTTTATAAAATCGACTTTAGGATTGAAGTTTTTTTAAATTTTTTTTTTCATTTATTGTTGACATTAAATGCTGTTCGAAGCATCCTTCATGAGGTTTTAAAAGTTTACTTTGAGCAAAAGTGACACTTGGCCAAGAAGACAAACAACAAACAACTCAGAAAATTTTAATTCAAGCGCTCAAAATTGCCTTTTCCACGAATTTCAGTATTGCAAATTCTTCAATCCTTTGTTTAAGTGTTTCAGAAGAAATGATGAACGTTTCAAAGTTTCAAATTGTTGTTTCAAGTTGTTTTAAAGTTTCAATGTTGAAGTTTCAATGTCGATGAACTGTTGGAGGTCTGAGAAAGAGAATAAACTTGTGATTTTTAAGCGAATAGAAGAAAGAAGTGAGTCACCTTCTCTGCCACTGCCTGGCTCTCTCCAGACGAGAATGGAAATCCTTAGGATTTCTCTTTTTCGAGCTTTTCGATAACCTCAGTTCAGTCAAAATCCCTAGGATCTCCCTTCTTCTCCCCCTTCGACAACATGGATAACCTTAGTTCAGTCAAAATCAGAGACTTGCTGGGGTTTATCCACAAAACAAATTGACTTGTCTCACCATGTGATATCCCAACGGGCCCATTTTGAGGCCTGAGTGTGTCTTTCGACAAGTCCAGACAACCTGACGAACAAAACGAAGAGTAGCTCAGAAGAGAGTGGTTGAAGAAGGCTCAAATCTATGCAGAAATGTACAAAGAAATTCAATGTACAAGAAAAAGTCTGCAAATATTGGGTCGTATAAAAAGTATATACGTTTTTTTTTATACGGTTTTTCGTTTCAAGATGATGAACACTAGTCCGATTATGTCAAACGAACACATGTTGGACATTTCACGCTAAAATTTGTATGAAAGAAAGTTGTGTAATTCATTGCTAGTGTTTCTCCAGTCGGGTGCAAGGGTTAAATCGAGTTTTTAACTCTTAACTCGAACGCCTAAATGAAGCAATCAAAAAAAACTACTGGATTTGGTCAACAGGAAAGGAGTTGTGTTCCATCATGACACACACTTAGTTTATGACGTAGAACAAATTGACGTAACTCGGTTGGAAAGTTTTAATGCATCCACCGTATAGCCCGGACTGGAACCATCTGACTATAGTTTGCACTAGTCCCTTCAAAACTCTTTAAATGGTAACAAATTAACCGACTGAGGAGTCGCTGAAACTCACTTGACCAAGTCTTTCAGCGATAAATAAATAAAATTCTGCAAGGACGGAAGTATGAAACTACCCAAAAAATGGCAAAAAGTCATTAATATATTAACACTGCACAACAGCATGTCTGTTGCATGGAGTTTTTTACATGAATCTGAATCGTTTTTCCAAGCTGTTTTCAAACCCATACTCCGTTTTTATGTAACAGCTCTAGTTTTCGCAAAAAATGGGCGTGTCACTTTTTCGAATTTTCCTCGGCTTTTTTCTCGTTTTCGACTTTAATTTCTGAACCAATAATCCTATCGACATGATTTTTATATAGTTGCACTAACAACATCTCACGCCATCTTTTCTGATATTAATCAATTTTATGCGTTCTAAATTGGCGTTGTAATAAGGTTACAAAGTAGGAAAATATTGAATTTCAAGGCGTTTTTTCTGATGGCGAAAATTGTACAGATGTTTCATAAATCAAGTTACGAAGTATATGAATATCTTAAGAAGAAACATCAAGCAATACAACACAGCCAAATTATTTGGCGGAATACTCATTCGCATCGAAATAATAGCAAAAATATACCATAGCCATTTTCATCACTTTTCATACTTTTTCCTTAAAAAATTAGGGGCCTCAAAATATGCTCTTTTATATGTTCCATTTATAGTCTGAAATTCAAGCAAAAAACAAAAAAAAATTTTAATTGATCGAAACAAAAAAAATTAAAAATGTTGCATATTTTTAGGCTCCTATTAAACAAAAACAAACAAAAAACAAAAAAAATTAAAAATGTTGCATATTTTTAGGCTCCTATTTTTTTAAGGAAAAAGTCTGAAAAGTGATGAAAATGGCTATACTACATTTTTGCTATTATTTCGATGCGAATGTGTATTCCGCCGAATAATTTGGCTGTGTTGTATTGCTTGATGTGTCGGGTTTCATTATACACCTAACTCGTTAATTAATCTACGAAACTTGTGTATGTTTTTGACCATCAAAGAAAACGCCTTAAAACCCCATTTTTCCGACTTTGAGGTCCAATTACCGCGGCATTTTAAAACTTATAAAAATAAGTTGCATCCGAAAAGAAGCCGTGCGGTGTTGTTAATGCGATAAGGTGAAAATCATGTCAATCGGTTTTTGGTTTAGAAATTACGATAAAAAATATGGAAAAAGTAGAGGAAAAACTGAAAAAATGACATGGTACCTATATCTCACTAACTAGAGCTGCTAGAAAAAATCTGAGTAGATTCGAAATCAGCGCACCCAAATTAGCAAGAAACAGTAGAAAAACTCCATGCAACAGAAAAAAAGTGTTTTTTGTTGTGCTGTGTAATTATGGGAAATGACAAAACCAAAAACCGCAGACACTTTTTTGTCACCCACCATCAGGACTTTTAATACTAAAAAGACCATTGCGGTAATTTTTACGGTTTTTCATTTTTGAATATCTGTATTTTCTTTCTTTAGTATTTCTATCAACTTTTGCTTTAATTACTTTAATTTTTTTATCGGGTTCTAAAATTTGTTCTACAATTAGAATTCTACAATTAAAATTAGCCAAATCCGATGTGTACTTTTCGAGATATGAGCCGATATAATATGTAGTTTTTATAGGTATGAAAAACTTGCGGTCTTTCTAGTGTTAAGGAAGATTAGATTGGCCGGGCGTTGTAGTGTTAAATAGTAACTAAATTATATGCATTGAGCTATGTTTTGAAATCTTTTAAAAAGAAAATTCCTCAGCAAACTGCAGCTCAACAAAGAAAACGTACATAAATATATTCTCGTACATTACTTTGTTAACTCTCAAGAACAAACAAACTTAAGAATAAACCAAATGTCATTAAGACAGATGAATTATTGGCAATTATTACGACGTCCACGTTACAACAAGAAACACTTCACCCTCCCCCTTAAGCCCATTTAAAGCGTGCAGGAAGGCTACGAGTGCAAGGTTGGCAAAATCATTAGCCACACTAAAGTTTATCTATGGCATGGCTTCAATTTAATTGACTATCTACTTGCGGCGCATTAAATGCTGAAATATCTACAAAAGCAGCAAGCAATCGAGCAAAAATAAATCGAAATAAAAACAATGCTTAACTGCACGAAATCGAAGCGAACAATTAAAACAACTGCAAACACAACAACAAGAACAACATCAATGACAACCAATGCAGCGGAATGGATTTCCTGCAATGCACTTAAAACCAGTTTTTAGAAGGTTCTGCAAGTGCGTTGTTGGTGCCTTCTTTTGCTGCCAGCCAGCCAGCCAGGCTGTCTGTCTGTGTCTGTGTCAGTGTCTGTGGCTATGGCTTTGTCTGGTGTTTGTGGTGCAGCAGCAACTATGCGCTGCAACGCTGAAAATGCAAATCAATTAATCGATAATTTTCAAATGCCATCACCAATAACCGTCATCGAATGCGCCACCTGCCAGCAACACCTTTGGCCCCGGCATGTCGCGTTGCCGCTAATCAAATGGCAAATTGCTGGCCATGCAGCAACTGCAACAACACCAACGACACGACGACAACATACCGGCAAAGCAGCGCAACGAGCACGCAGTGAAGTGCGAAATTGCATATTGTTGTTGCTGTTGTTGTTGGTGTTTAATTGAAATTGCGCGACTTGAACGGCAACTGCAACTGGAACCCACACACACTCGCACACACACACACACTCGCACTCGCACTTACACCAATGCAGCGCATTTTCATTTAATTGCAAATGGCCACTGCCGCGCTGGCGTTAGTGATGCCAGCTGCCAATAGAGTCGATCGAGTCAAATAAGCTCGACCGACTCGGCGGGCATAACGTCGCTGCCTGAAGGTGCAACTGTGGCATTTTTTCAGCAATGTCGCCGTTGATTTATAATGCATACCTACTTGGTTGATTGTGTTGTTGTTGTTGCTGCCATTGGTGGTGCTGCTATTGCCATTTAGTAAAAATTTATAACAAAAATCTAATCTAATTGTTTCAATTCAACGTTTTTTGTCTATGAAAACTTCATCTTGAATGTTTTTCTTTTCTTACTTCGGTATTCCCAGTTTTTTAGCAATAAAAATGTAGAAATTTTAAACTAGTTTAGAAATTTGTATTATAGGAAAGAATAGTCTTACTGACTTATAGTCAAAAGTCACGATTTCTACTAAAAAATCTGCAGCAGTTTTTAAATCTTTCACCACTTCTTTTCAGTACACTGGCCAATATTTGAAGATTTAATACAACTATGATGCTTTAAATTGTTGACAATGTTCAACACTAGAAAGACCATTGCGACCATTTTGAGGGTTTTTCATTTTTAGATATCTGTATTTTCTTTAGTATTTCTATCAACTTTTGCTTTGAGGACTTTTTATATACTTTTTTTTTAATTGGGTTCTACAATTCTACAATTACTCCTACAATTAGGGTTCTATAATTACAGCTAAATCCAATGTGTACTTTTCGAGATATCAGCCGATATAATGTTAAGTCTCTGTAGGTATGGAAAACTTGAGGCCTTTCTAGTGTTAACAATCTGTAGGAAAAGACAACTACAGACACCATGAGCCAGTTTTTGGTATTGGAGATCTAGAAAACAGTGAGTTTTAAATTAACTCTTTACAAAAAAGTAAGTTTTAAAGCAACAGTCACAAAGCTCTACTTGGAAAAACGAGTGGTATACTTAAACGCAGAGAAGTTCATGATTACGAAAGATCTCAAGGCGACTAAGCAGCCCAATTGCTGGTCCGCTTCAACAACTCCTTCGACAAAAAGTGATCTAAGTCGGTTAGAGTCAGTGATGCTCATCAATACCCTAACCTATATATCCTTCCTGAACCAACCTCGAACCTTGAATGCCTCGCATTAAAAAAACACACATACATGCATACAAGGTGCGTTCTAAAGTTAACTTTTTTCTTCTTCTTCTTTAACTGGCCATAGCAACCTGCAAAAGTTCTCTCCAGGCGCCTTCTCGAGTTGGTCACACCAAGAGATAATGGCGCATCCTCAACTTAGTTCTTTCATCGAAGATACGGTCTCCCTCTTCTCCGTTAATCTCCAACCATCACGTCGAACATCTTTTTCCCTGGAACTTCATCTTTCATGCGGGAGACATAGCCAAGCCAGCGTAGCCGTTGGATGTTGATTCGGTACTCTACGTCCATGTTTTCAAAGAGCTCAAACAGCTTGTTTTCATTCGTATTTGATAATTGTCGCCAATACAAACAGGACCCACGATTTTATAGAACACCTTCCCCTCGAACACCTAAGGGCTACTATGAAGAAGCATAGACTGTAAAAGTGCTCGATAGAGATGTAAATTTTTTCGATCGAGAGTTTAAAGTAAACAGAACTTTTTAAAAAAATAAGAACAAATTTGTATGGTAAAACTTATATATTTTATTCAAAATAGTTCTCTTCGGACTCAATATAGCAATGTTTACAGTCCAAAAGCATAAAGAATGATTGCTTTAGATTGTTGGTCGAGATGTACTTCAGGATGTCGGTACCAGCCTTCTGGATGGCTTTTACGTACTCAAAACGTTTTCCTTTCATTGCAAATGCATTTTACCGAAAAGCTAAAAGTTGCACTGTGTCACATCAGACAAATACGGGCACTGGTTAATAGTTAAAATTATTATTTTTATTTAGGGGAATTCTTTGTAATGTGCCACCCCATGGCTTTTTTGCGCATAACTCGTTAGAAAATTAACTTATCGCCAATTTTAATATACCGTTGGAAAGAGGGTTTGACAAAATGACAAAAGAGGGGTGACACTTTACAAAGAAAAAAAGGTGGCACTTTACATTTTCACGCCATTTTGGAAATCACTGGATAAATTTTCTCCTTTTACGATATGCTCGGATATCATTTCGGATTATGAAAAAGCATTAAAAATTAAGTCCAACGCTGATATTTACTTTAGTTCCTTACACGTATTTGATGTCTTTTTCACCGCAAGTTTTTATTTTTAAGTTTTTTCTTAACCAAAAGTGTCAAAACTTTTTTTACCCAGACTGTGTTATTGCGTCTTTTCCCTCAAAGACCACATTAAAATTGATGTTGTCATATATACCTTAAATGATTGTAGGCATTTTTTTGCTTGGATTGCTGGAACGTCAAAATCGTAAAGGGGGTGGCACATTACAAAGAGTGGCACCTTACAAAGAATTCCGCTATTTATTATAATTTTATTTATTATTTTTTTTAGTCAAAAAATCGACCACAAGTGTCCATCGATGAAATGGCATCAGTCAACTTGTGCAGAACAGTGCACTCAGTCTTCGATAGCCAAACTTTTAAAATCACATAATTTGATGTTAATGAGATGTTTAAATCTAATTTTAAGAATTCCAATTAAGATGTTGGATGATATGTGAGGTTTGATGGAATCGCCGTTTTCGGTGGGCCATAATTTATGTCCTATCGACCATTTTTAAATCACGTGTGCCACTCCTGAACTCTGTTACGTGATAAACAATCATCACTTTAAACTTTGTGCATCAATTGAATTGTTTCGATAAAATATTTACCAAGTTTAAAACAAAACTTAATGCTAATTTTTGTATCGATGACACAAACATACTTTCACTTCAGATGCCATTACTGCGCTTCCACTGAACCAAATATAATGAAATTTTGACTAGAAATCGAGAAAGGTTGTACTTTTTCAATGCACTAAATCAGATATAGATGGAGTCATCAGAAAATGTCATATTTTAAAAGTCATGTTTAAAAGTCATGACATTAGATTATTGCATTGTAAATAAAATTGTTTTCTTATAGTGTAAAACTTATTGTTAAATAATAACAAATATGTAACGCTCAGATTTATTTTCTTTCTAGAAACAATCCATGGAATTCGCTTATACTTTACAAACAAATTTGCAATTGAAAAGTATCAGCAACGGTGTAAAGTACCAACGATAAACTGTAATATTGTTGTTGTAGTTGTTTTCATCGTCGACTGGTTCACCTTCTGCATGGAAATGACTTTTTATATATCTTTGCGTGTAATTTGTATTTGTCGACTGTGGCGTTAGTGCATAGTTTGGTATGTCGTTTGCAAGTTTTGTTGTGCCTCTTGTTGCTAAGATTGTTGCCGTTGTTCGCCGTTGTTGGCTGTTGTTGACACAGCCAATTGGTCGGGAAGTGTGTAGAAATATCGCTTAAGCGTTTTTCTATCTATCAATGTTGCAAATATTTATAAAATGTGCTCATTCTCTGCGTTACACTCAACATTCTTCTTTGATAGGAATTGCATTGCAAATTATTTATTGAAAGGCAATTGACTTATTGAACATTGGATTGAGTAATTTTCGAGCGTTATTTGCTGGTTGTCTTTGAAGACAAAAAGTAGCAGAGTAGTGCAGATTATAGATATTTTGACTTTAGTATAATTTTTAGGAGGGGAAGTCTTTGAATTTTTATAAAATAAGGACAAAATTTGAGTAGGTAGGTACAGTGGCGTACATAGGATTTCATGCTGCGAGATATTGCGCACAACTTTTGAGTTCAATCCCATTGGAATATTTGTATTTGGGGTGTTTGAGCCCCTCCCCCTCTTGAGTTCTGCCCTCTGGGTAGGTAGGTTGGGCCATAAAGGTCCACTTTGATACCACAATTAATCGAGCTTAAGTTCGCCCGCTCATTTAAGCAATTTGAGCTCATTTGAAGTCTAGTAGACTGAGTAGTCCTTCGACTAGATTCCTTAGATTGTCGAAGAAGAAGTTGCCCAAGTGAGTCTCCCTTCTTCTAGATAATGCGTTTTCTTCCTCGTTCATATAGCTTTGACAAAAGTCGTTAGAAAGTAAACTCAACCTTTTTACATGGGCGCCAACTTTCAAAATTGTTCTGCTTTTTGGAGAAGAATGATCCTACTCGTAATGATCCAAAGTCTCTGGGAATCCTTATAGACTCCGGCATTCAAATACTCATCTTCAACGCTAACTAACGCTTCAACTGGGAACTTGCCAGCTAAGTTGAAATACTCTTACCAATCTAGAATGGACCGAATCTCAACAATTTTCTGTGTGAAAGCTAAGAATGTTCGACAGAAGCAAACCCAACCTTTTTGCATAGGTACCCGCTTTCATTTATTTTTGTTTTTGGAGAAAAATTACTCTACTCTTCATGATATAAAGCCCCTAGGAGTCTTTATAGGCTCCGGCATTCACATCCTTATGTTGAACATTAATGGATTATCAACTGGAAACTTGCCAGCTAAGTAAAAAGACTCTTACTCTTACTCTTACTTACTCTTAATCTAGAATGGCTCCGATTCCCACACTTTTTTGTTTAAAAGCTAAGCATGTTCCACAGAAGTCATTAGAAAGCACACCCAACCTGCTTTCGTGAAAAATTAAAAAACAATTGTTAAGTATAATTTGAATTTTTCAAATAATTTTCACCAACTTGTCTTTTTGTTGAGCTCTTCCGCAAACACTAAACTCCTCTAAACTGAATCGATATCACCTCAACCTAACCAAAAAGTACACCTCAAGCATGTCTTCCCAACACTTTTACAATCTTCAGTCATTAGTTCCATTTTCAAAATCAACGCCGGCCAGTTTTCGCTTTCAGTTTAATGATCTTTTACTGCGGAAGTGTAAAAGCATAACAAAAGCCAACCAAACGCCAGCGGCATCAAACCAATGGACACCAACCTAATCACTAATCAGCTACGTTTGTTGTTACTGTTTTAATTATAACTAAGTTAAATAATGCTTCAATGATTAATGATGAGATGTACTCGTTGTTTTTGTTTTTATTTGCTTGTTATTTATTTATTTAATTTGTTGCATTCAGTGTTTATTTCCGTTTTGTTTGCCATTTTAATGCGCAATTATTATATAACAACAACATTTTCATAGATAATATTTTAATGATGTACGCATACAATTTAATGCTACAGATTTTAAATGTTTTTTGGTGTTTGCATTGTTTGTTGTTATTGTTGTGGTGTGTGTGTGTTTTTTTGTGGTTTTCATGCCGAGTTGTATAATTGAACGGCTCAGCTCAATTGGTGGACGGTAACATTTTGGTGGCCAATTAATTAAAGATGTTAATTAATAACGACGCTCTTCATTTTTGTTTTGTGGTCAAATTCAATAAATTGAATGTGTGTAGAGATTTTGGTTTTTGTTAAATGCTTTTGAAATTAGCAGACAATGACTCATGGTTAAAGTCATTATTAAGTTTTGCGGTTTACAGTTAATGATTGGTGGGTTTTGTGCCAAGTGGTGCAATGGTACAAGCAGCTTTTGATGAAAAAGTGGAGTCATTTCAAAAATAAATTGTATTAAATTACATTTTAATAAATTAAGGGTTCTTTTTTAAGTCAAAAGTTTAATTCATTTACAAATTTTTCGATTGTAACTGGTTGAATCTCTGCTATAACGTGCTCACTGCTGTCTAGAAAGTCATGAATTGTTTGTGGATTACCGATTCAATTTTACTGCATTAAAGAACAATTTATGAATCTTGCTTCAATGTAAAGTCATTTGTTTTTAAACTAAAATCATAACATTTAACATGACATCACATATATAGATTAACAAATAATTACCTAAGAAACAAAATGTGTTAAAATGTTCTCACAAACCATTACTTCTATAACTTAAATTATAAGTTGAACAACCTTTAAAACAACAAATCTTTCATAGAACCAAAAATAAACAATCAACAAATGAACAAGACTTGCCGATTAGTCGCGTCGTGTTGTTGTGACAGGCATACAAAATAAATATTTAAATTGCCTAACCATTAAAATGAATCACATGCAAGGAACAAAGAAAGATGGAAAAGAAAGCTACAAGTGCTCACCTACGAGTGTAGAAACTTTGAGCACCATTGACTAGAATTTGGTTATATTTTCTATTTTTAACTATCTTTAAATTCTTAGATTAACATATACAAAAGATTTATAAATAATAGTAATTATTAAAAATAAATAAATACTCGTAACATAAATAAATAAGTTTTAATAAAACCACATCCATTATTTTTTCAATAGGTGGCTTTAGTAATCTGTATCTGGCAGTGTGTAAGTGTGATCCGGTTACACTAAATGACATTATAAAGTTAATATTTCGTACTAAAAAAGCGTCTCACAAAGTTGTGTGCTTGCTTGGCTCAGTTTTATTTGAGCGCGGCTCAAAGATGGCGTTGGGTTAGGTAGCGAAGTGTAGAAAGAGGCCGAAGTGACCCACAGTGAATCGCTTCTTAAATCGTTCTGAAGCTAAACAACAGTTTAAATACGGGACAAGTCAGTTCGACTTCTTAATAAAGGAGACCAGATTCGAGATTTCAATTTTCTATTTTTTTCCGCGCTAGCCAGGTCCGTCAGGACTCTTGACCCCAGAGTACGGAGTTGGTGTTCCTGCAGAGCCGGCAGTGGCACAAGAAGTGTTGTATCGTTTCTACTTCTTCTTGATCTCTGCAGCTTCTGCAGACATTACTGAACTCGAGGCGCTATTTGATAAGCATTGAAAGATGACGTTGTAAAGATGAGATTTGGTACTAAAATAACTCATCAACAGTAGACATGATTTAGTGTTGTATGGGGACTCTTAATAATGGCTTCTCGATGCTAAAGAACCTCTAATTTTATGCGGTTTGGTGAAAAAGTACATGAGTCAAAAAATTTTGAAGCTATAGTGGGGTCAAATGTCGTCGCATTGAGGTCAAAATTCACAAAAATACTGGACAATTTTATAAATTTTTCCACAGCTGCTCAGAAATGGCTCTTAAAGGGTTAAAATCTATCACTGACCCCCATTAGTTTTCTCTACTGAACATTTCTTTCAAACATATGTATACCCTATCTTAAACCCTTCATGGGGCTCCCATACAAAATCATTGTTTTTATAAAATAGGCTCCAACTGCTCCCAGGTTGGCCTCTGATGTGTCAAATGTAAGACCGACACTGATTTATTTTTTTTTCCGAATGTTTCTTCCAAACATACCTACCCGCTGTTTCCAAGTCTTAAGGGGACTACCATACAAAACTGGCCATTTTTTATGGAATTGTCTGCCCACTTGTAAATTTAGCAAGGAATCGTACATCATATCTCTCAAACTACTGAACCGATTTGAATGATTTTTTCAGCGATCAGCAACATTCTTGAATGCAAAAAATACAAAAAAGATACAAATACAAACTGCGTGAAATGTATAGTTCTTCATCACCGAAATCGAAAAATCGTGCACTAAATCATGTCTAATCAACAGTTTGCTTGACTTAATTTTGCTTGAGCGCGTGTCAAATATGGACAACGGCAAAGAGAAAATATGCTATATTTTACAGTTTTTCTTTGACAAGTGCGAAAAGTCAGAGGGCTAAAATTTGAATAGTGTTATAGAGGTCGAGGCCTGGAAGCCTCAGTACAATTGAAAAAGGAAAAAATTGAAAATTGAACTTTCGGGACTACTGGGATAATACGTCCCAGCAAGTTTTTAAGGCCCCTCAAAATAATTATTCAGAATAATTATTCACATTATTGAACCACGGTATTAATTATTCGAATTATATGTTCCCGGGTAAAAGG
This sequence comes from Melieria picta, assembly GCA_964056695.1. Lineage (NCBI taxonomy): Eukaryota > Metazoa > Arthropoda > Insecta > Diptera > Ulidiidae > Melieria > Melieria picta. The sequence continues at coordinate 47,041,462 of OZ057399.1, forward strand.
ATGATTACAGAATTTGTAAATATGCAACATAATTTTGTAGCCCCAATTCTCACAGCATGGGAACATTTCCACCAAGAATATTTTTGTTTTCAAAATTAATCTCCGTCCCGAAAGGGTTAACACAGCACTGATTTAGCCAGAGGCTAGGCACCAGCTTTGGCCAGGAGAGGAGAAAGGAATTGTATTCCAGGAGGACAAAACTAGGGCACACATAGTTAGGGGTTAGTCAGAAGTTCCGGGAGTTTTTAGTCCGTATGAGACACTAAGTAATTACAACCTGTTTCTGACCATGCCGAATGATTTTTCTGGTGAAAAATTTGCCTTAAGAGAAGCTTGTTAAAATGGACTGTCCCAGTTTTTTGCCAATATGGACGAAGGTTTCTAAGAGAGAGACATATTAGAATTTCCTTCAAAATATCAACAAACTTTCGACCGAGTTATAAACATTTTCCTAACTTTCAAATATTTCTCAAACAATCTCAAACTACAGCAAACTTCATAGCCCAACTGTAGCGCTGCATTGCAACAACAACAAAAATCAACTTTATGAGACAAACTCGCATCGCATCGTTTATTCGAAATCTGATTGCGATGCGTTGCAGGTGAGACGTGACTGATGGCGAAAGGAACATAACACGTGTACCTACGCACTCGCAGCTCTGACTTGAACAAATTCAGGACACACTCTTTCGCTTGAAAATGACAGTTTTTTTAAACAATACAATTCCAATAGCAATAACAACAACAACAACAATAAATCAAATAGCAACTGATTTGTATGCAGCGAGGGCAGCGAGTGAAAATAAATAACTAAGACAAAGACATTGTACAACGTTGTGTGTGAAGATGCGCCGCGCAGCCGCAAATGGACATTTAACATGCGCCCAGCGACATGCTGCATGTATAATACACCAAGTACTTAGTTTCATTTTAATTTATGAACCGAAAGCGAATTTTTAAATGTTCTCAAGAAAACATGGCCGGATGGCTTTGAAGTCGTTGCGCGACTTTGGCGTGAAAGAAATACTCGCACTCGCTTGTAAGCCGCGTGCGTCGATATTTACGCAGAATTCCATTGACAAGCTGACCGTGAGGCAGTTGACGTAAAAAAATCTTACGGCTATTTTGTAAAACTTACCAATAGAAATAAACATAATAATTAAGTAAAAAGTATGGAAAACAACAACGTTTCACGGTCATTGCTGATGGCCAACGGGTGGCTGCCGCTCAGCTTGAGGAAGTGACAAACATTATACCGCAACGTCAACTTGACGTGACTCAGTACAAGTGGCAAGTAAGTACAAAATACAAAATTATAGCCGCCTTTCCAAATTGTCAATGCAAATTGCGGCAATAACGCAAAAGAAAACGTACAACGTAGCCGGCAGTCGTCGAAGACAAAGAAATTTCTGTAAATACGTCGCGACGTCAATAATAACTGCTACTACAGTAACAACAACAACAACGACTGCTTTATATGCACCTGAAGCAACAACAATGCATTAAAAGGTTGTTAGATTGAAAGCGTCGACGGCAATGAGGGCGATTGACGGCAATATTTGAGATCGACTGCACAGACGGACAACAAATTGTGAAATTTCGTTTAGTTTTTGTCTTTTGCATTGGTTGCGGCAATCAAATGTATAAAAAAACAACAACAAGACCATATTCTTGTGGTTAGTATCGAGTTCCGGCATCGAGTTAAAGTTACAGTTATATGAAAAATTATATATAAGTAGATGAAAAGTTTATACAAAATATTTTATTTATATATTCGCCGAAATCTAAAAGAAAATAATAATTTGGAAACACTAGTTAAATGCAAAATCCTTCCCAACTAATTGAAAACAAATCAGTTCAATTGATGTTACTACGTTATACAAAAATTTCCCAAAAATCCACTAAAGACCAGAAAAATTCAACAACAAGAAATTCAAATCGCATAAACTTTCCTAAGTCCTTTCCTAGTTTCCTAAGTCCTTACCTAATTCTATCCCCTAAAAATCGTAATAAATGGCCTCGATTCTCCCAAATCTAAGAGGAAATCTACTAATCTGGCAACACTGATTGACTGCAAAATATTTTCCATATTGCTGGAGACTAATCGGTTGAAATGATGTTACTACATTATCCAAAAATCTCCCAAAAATCCAAATCCATCAATACAAATTTCAAAAGTCTTAAACTTTTTCCTCAACAATTCAATGTTTCAAATTTCCTAATAAGAGACCACAACTCCCTCAAATCTAGGAAGAAATTTCATAGAATTTCCTAGGAAGAAATTTCCTGGATTTGAGAACACACGTTGACTCTGAAATCTTTTCCAAATAGCTAAAGGCTAATCGGTTCTATTAATGTTTCCATATTATCCAAAAAATGTCCGAAAAATCCAACTTCACAATATTTAAATCTCCTAAACTGTCTCCTTAACAACTCTATCTTTTAAATTTCTCAATAAAAAGCAGAGATTCTCCAAAATCTAGAAAGACATTTTCTTAGCTAAGAAAACTTTATCTTTCACAAAAAGATTCATTATTTGCATTGTCGGTTTAATTGATGTTACTACGTTATCCAAAACTTTCCAAAAATACATTACTGACTCAAAAGCTTCACCAGAAAAAAATCAGAATCTCATAAAATTTCTTTTAAGCCATTTTTTTCTCCTAATTTTTCTAATAGAAGGCTGAGATTTTCCGAATCTGGGTGAATTCTTCTCCTATTAATTGAAGGCTAAGGCTTTCTCTCTCTCCTATTACTGACCTGACTACGACAGTGAAAATCTTGGAGGACTTTCCCTAATCTGACTAAACTAGGCTGACTGTAAAAATTTCTCCAATTAACTGGATTCTAAGAATCTGTCGCAGTACTAGCTATGGCAGCGTTTCTTAGGCAGCGTGGTTTTATATCAAGCATCCATATCTTTATCCGCATAGGATTTTCTGTTCCGAAAATTCAAATCTCTGGCTGGGCTTTTCATCACATCAAAGTTAGTTCTTGATTGCCTTAGCTCCCTAAACACGTTTGTAAAAAGTTCCGGATTCCGAGACAAAAGATGCATTGCAGACAACTGCAAGACTGATGATAGCCGCTAGATTAGACATGCTGCTTAGTGACATCTTCCTTTCTTGTCTCTTGTTGTCAACGCTGACTCTGCGTCAGTTAAACTGGATCATCAACGTCGTTACCTCAAGGTTGCACGATAGATGTTGATAGACTAATCTAGGTGCAATATTGTCAGAAAAACCTGAGCGATCATTAATTATAAAACGCTCCAGTTAACTGCTTATCTAACCTTAGCCATAATTTTATTATTTCGCATCATTAGTTTCATCAGTCGCTGTGCTTACAGGGTCACTGTATCATGGGTAGGCACGCGAAAAGACTTTGGCTGTAAGATGTTTAAGAGTTTCTGTGAAGGTGAAAGAGACCATTTGCCATTTTGGGTCACTGACCAAAAATTGGCAGAAGCAGTATAAAGTTTTGGGCTCACAATTCTTCACTAATTTGACCGAGTTGTCCGCCCTGTTTGTATTGGCAACGATTATCGAATACAACGATTATCGAAAACAAACAACAAGCTGTATGAGCTGCTTAAAGACATGGACGTAGAGCAACGAATCAACATCCAACGGCTACGTTGGCTTGGTCATGTAGTAGTAGTTGAAAATCTACTGTGAAGAAGATCATGTATTCAGTGGAAGGATCCAGTTGTAATCGTCCAACTCGCGAAAGCCCGAGTAAGAGTAGAGTAGAGTCCGACCGATTAATCGGCATTGGCATCGGCTAGTATCGGCCAATAAAATTGGTATCGGCATCGGCTAGTATCAGCATCGGCCAAAAAAATGGGTAGCGGCATCGGTATCGGCATTTTTTGGCCGATGCCACATCGGCCGTTTTTGGTCGATGATGACATCGGCCTATTTTTCTGCTTTCATTTTGTTGTTTTGATTTTTTTTTGTGCCAACGGGTTCTTATACCCCTTTTCAGTAATGTATTTTTAGATACTGTTTAATATAAATGTTTCCTAGAAATGTTTTTTTTTAACTAGGTATTCTTAAAAACGCAGCCGCCGTGGCTCAGTTGGTTAGTGCGTTGGACCGCGACCCAGGTTCAAATACTGCCTGTAATAACACTTAAAAAAAATAACGGGAAAACTCGTTTTCTCTTTCGGTGGCTGTCCTCTCAGCTGGAAATGGCAAACCTCTGAGAGTAAACATTGCTTATGAAAAAGGTTGGGAACCTGCCGTTCCGAACCGGCATAAAACTGTAGGTCCCTTCCACCCGCGTACAAATTCACACGCATAACACGGGTGGTTGCGGGAGGCTAGGTCTTAGTCTCGCGTATTATTATTTTTAAAAACACAGATTTTCTCGAAATGTCTATGCATTTCGTCTCTTAATGTGGATATCAGAAGAAGGGGCATTTAATTTTTCGATCTTATCCTTCTTTTTTAATTGGAAGCATTTTTTTAACAGGCCTTTTATTTTTTCCAAATTTGTTTTCTGACTTCTTCCCATTACATCTGTACAACGGGTCGCAATTTGAGAGTACAAATTTTAATATAATAATCGTAATTTTAAGTTGAATAAAAAACTGAATTTGTATGCAATATTCACGCTACTATTTTTGTTTCTCTCTCAGAATTCTGAATTCTCTTGTTATTTTATTTAGTTTTTAATTATTTCTTTTCTCGTTATTTTGTTATTTTGTGATGAATATTACAAACAATATGTAATAGTTCCTTTTGTTATTTTATAAAATAGACTGTGTTTTTGATTGAATTTATTCGTGTTATTTTTTCTAATCGACATCGGCACCGGCCGATTTCCGCCCTTTCGACCGATTAAACGGCATCGGCCAAGCCCGCCCTTTCGGCCGATTAATCGGCATCGGCCAAAAAATATCGGTATCGGTCGGACTCTAAAGTAGAGATGCCTGGAGGGAACTTTGCGGCGGGCTGTAACCCTATTAACGGTTGTTATGGCCTGTTAGGTAAGTAAGACTGAGTTAAGGTTAGTTTGTATTGGAAAGGTATCCAGATTAAATCGGAATCCTTATGTTTCCCAGCGCAGTAATTTGGGGAACTCGCACCATTTTAATTGTTGTATCGTAATTAACTGCGAAAGCAAGCTTACTTAAGTGTCCTTTCTTACAGCAGGCTGCCACTTCAACGTAGGTTAGGTTAGGTTAAGCTAGCAATCCAAGTTGGCCACTCATAGACCCTGCTGGATCCCTAGCTATAACAGACAGAGTTCTCTATCGTTGTGAGTCGGTGTATTAATCATAAATAAGAATGAAGAAGTCCCTTAGCGTTGCGAATCGAACGAATGAAGAAGTTCCCTAACATTGTGAGTCGGTGTTGAAATATTAAGTAAGAAACATATGTTTCTAGCGAATTTCAGCAAAGACTTTATGTCCTACTTAGGGACTCCATTCAGCCTAGAAAAACACGAGACACCCAAGCAGAGGCACAGAATGAGTTCCATAATGTTTCTAAAGAAATGTTCTTGAATTCGGTGATATGAAACTTGTCTGCGTAAGCCTCGGTTTCAGTAACAGAGTGCTGTCAATACGGCAATGAAGGCTCTGCATTCTATTCGTAAAAGCGTAGAATGAATCGGTTAGCTTCTTCGTTGTACTGTCTGAGCATAGTTTTTGCTGATTGATAGGAAGCTAAGCTTCAACCTAACCTTAACATTTCCTGGTTTATTTACTCTGATTAATCTTTAGGATAAAATTCATTAAATTTCAATTCTGTTTATTTCTTAGCTGAAATGAAAGTCAAAATATCTAAACAAAAATATTGAATTTTGGCTTTTTTTACAAAGTTTATTAATTTATTTATTAATTATTATTACTAAATGTATTTTCTAATATTTTTACATAATGTAATTATGAACTTTTTAATCCATTTATAAATTTATCGTAATTTATTATCAAATGCATTATATAATCATTTTTTTATGATATGCAATTTTTAGTAACAACCATTTCCCATTTAAAAGCCATACAACTTTGCTGTTTACTAAACGAAAAAAATTCCGCAAATAATTAACAAAAACTCACTCCAGCCAATTTCCCCATAAGTAAATTACAAATTCAATAACACCATTGCCATACAAACGTTAACAAGAAAAACCTTGCATTACCACAATCGGTGGTGAATAGTTGCGCTGCATTCGATATTTGCTATTCCCACCACCACAACACAGATTCCACAACATCCCACAAAAGACTTCAAGCAACAAACTTGTTGTCTCTCGCTTTACCCCTGTCGACTGTGGTGAATTGGGTGTTACGAAAAAGTTCAACTGCAGAGCAACAAGAAGTGATGAAAAGAAACTGGAAAGCCCTGAAAGAGCACAAAACGAGCACAAAGACCGCAATGGCTGGGTTCGTATTGGCTATTTTTAAATTACTGCGTAATGCTCGAAATACTTTTGAAATGGGCGCAAATGTATGAGTGAAATAACGCAGAGGCGCTCCTTTTATTTGCGTTCGTTTGGTAAAATTGGCAAAAGCTTAGCGCTGTTTCCCCACGCGGACTTAAGCAAGAGTGTTGAATTTTTAAGCAAGAGTGTTGAATTTCTTGTTGTGCGGTGAATTTTGCGTATGAACAAAGAAAACTGTAGAAATGTGGAGTAGTAGGTGCAAGAAGTGTCTCTTTGAGCTGTGGTGAGTTTCTAATGGTTAAAGCAAAACAATAGCTACAAGTTGGAGGAATTGTGTGATTTATATAAAACACGTTTCTATAACAAGAAATACTAAAATTAGCTGTGTTGCCATGGTAATAAATTTTATAAAAAATTTGCATTTTTTTCAAATTATATTTTTAATGCAGAAATCTACAAGTAGTCAGTAGTTGAACAATAACTTATCGCAGAAGTGTAGTTGACCGAGTGTTTGCGCTCACTCTCACTGCCTGTTTCGCTCTCTCTCTGTTTTGTGGTTAATACTTTTGGCACTTTTTTGTGTATTTGTCAACAACAAGGTTTACGTCATTTCTTGTATTTATTAAAATAAAAACCATTTACTTTTGCAGCAGTTGCTTGGTTCCAAGAAGAAACAACTTTTTGTATTATTTTAAACCACTTGAACACTTCACTTTACCACTTTACTGCATCACTCTACTTCATTGGTTTACTTGACCACTTCACCACACTTAAGCCCAACTTCGACTTTGTCTTTGTGTCGGCTTCTCTCAGTCGCTCTTTCCCCAGTCATTGGAGGCCGGTTTGGTATTCATGGCTTTTGCTTGGCAGCAGCTCTTGCTTTCGCTCTTTTTGGTCCCAACCAGCCAAGCCATCAGAAATAAGAAATTCACCACAGCACCCCACTGAAATGCCAGTCTTGATAAATAGAACTCGTTGCCACTGGCCAACACCTAGTGTAAGCGTGGCTGTGTATCGAGCCAATACTCGAGCCGTCGTTTCATAGTCACGGGCTTGAATTCCATTTAAAAGTTAGTCTTTGATTTGGATTTTTCCATACAAATACATATACATATTTCTCACCAGATTTTGTGTGTTGATTTTCATTAATAAAAAATCATTTTTTCATATTTTCTTTTGTCAAAAAAAATCTCTGCAACTGCAGTTTAGTTTTAGTGGAAGCACATACGCAACATGGCGCGTGTGTTGCCAATTTTTTCTATATTTTTGCTGTGCTGCGCTCTGGGTGAGTACAAATACACATTTTTGTAAATGTCATATTTGGAATAATTCAATTTTTGAAAAAAAAATCACCAATTTTAAACTATTGAAAGTTGAACTATGCAGTTGAAAGTGCAATTTACGCTCTAAGTTAAGCAGTCATCATATTTTTGTAGTGAGCTGGCAGTTGAGAAGATTGTTCGAAAATTGTTCAAAACTTGAAGTGCAAAGTACTGAATTGTGTTGTTTTAGTGTCAATATTCTGCACCTTGTCTGCTATGGTATTAGCGGAAGCGAAGCAGCGTGTGCAGAGTGTAAAAGAAATGTTAAGTGTAGCGGAAGTGTGGAATTTTTCACAGTGAGCCGTATTGGCGAGTCGACAGAAAGAAAGTGTGAAGTAAATTTCAAATGATTCAAATTTTTTACGGTTACATTACGGTGTTGTATAAGCCGCTAAATGCGTTGCCAAGGACGAGGAGATGATGGTGTGCCAGTGTGCCACGTTGACAGAGATTCGCTCACCTGTTATGCCACTCGAATTTCCTGTTTATGTCCACTACTTGAAAAATCAAACGCACCAAAAACAAAACTTGCTTTGAACACATAAAAATTAAATTAAATTTTGAAATACATATTCATTAGTTGCATTTTCAAAGTAATATTAACAAAAAAGGAAGGTTAGGTAATCAAACTAAAATAACTTAGAATAGTAATAAAATAATAAAATATTAATTAATAAATTAGTAAAATTAATGCATTTTTGTTACCGGAAATAATAATAAATAAAATAAAATTTTTGAATACTTATTTATTTGTGGCAAAACAAAAAACAAAGAAAAGGAAATTAAAAATTTAAATAACTTTTAGAATAGTAAAAAAAATTATAAAATATTAATTAATTAATTAGTAAATTTAATGCATTTTTGTTACCGGAAATGAAAAATTAACACATTAAGAAAGAAGTTAAAGTAGAGGAATTTTTAATAAATATATTTTTTTTTTTAAAAGCGTTTACCTATTAGCCCAAATAGCCTTTGACATAAAGTTGTTGGTTATTGTTAGTTAAACTAACACTTTATTTGCATTTTATAATATACATATAACATAAACAATTTTTAATCTGTATTTACTTCACTATTTTGTTTATTTATTAATTTTTTTTTAATTTTTTAAAATTTTCTTTAATTTTTTTTAATTCATTTATTTATTTTTTTTCATGTTTTAAAATTTCATAATTAAAAAAAATTGGAAAAATTCAGAATTAAAAAAATAAAAAAAATGTAAACAAAAAGTAATTAAAAAAATTTATAAAAATAAATTCATAAAAATTAATAACAATGAATTTTAATTGAGAAATAAATTAACCTACAAATTGAATTTGTTAAATTTAAAAATGGTTTAATAAAATAAAAAAATAAATACTAATAATAAAAATTAATTATTTCAAATTATGAGGCTTGTTCAAATTTAGAAAATTGAAAAAAATTGATTTTGCAAAAAATATATAAAGAAGTTTTTAATTAAATTTATTTAAACTGAAAAATTTAAATAACCCAAAATTAAAAAAATATATTCTTAATTCAAAAATTATATTGAAAAAAGAAATTATTTATTAAATTTAAAAATTATTTAAAAAATAAAATAATAACAAAAAAAAAGAAACATTTAAAACAAATTAACAAAATTAAATTTGTTTACTTTGAAAATTGTTTAATAAACTAAAGGCATAAATAATAGCAATAAAATACAATTATGTCAAATTATGAAATAACATTTTTATTTTTCAAAAATTAAAAAAAAACAGTTTTAGTTAAAGTTATTAAAACAGAAAAAAATTAAAATAATCCAAAATTTTAAAATATTTTTAATTAAAAAAGACATGTTTTTAAATTCAAAAATTAAATTTTAAAAAACAATTATTAAATTAAATTATTTATAATTTTATTTATTTATTAATTTTTTATTTTATTAATTATTTATTAAATTAATTAGAAATGTTTTAAAAAATAAAATATTAAATAATATTAATAAAAAAAGATTTAATTAAAAGAATTAGCAAACAATTAAATTTGTTAAAATTAAAAAATGTTTAATAAATTAAAGTTACAAATAATAATAATAAAATAAAATTATTTCAAATTATAATTTTTTATTGCTTAAATTTTTAAATTAAAAAAAAATTTATTAAATTTTTTGTTTGTCATCTTTAATTTTTGTCTTTAAATATCTATCTATGTCTATCTTAGTTGCTTATGTATATCTGTAGCTGGAGAACTGTAGCTGGTCTATACTAGGGAGATCTATAGGCTATACAGAAAGAATTTCTTCGAGACACCTGTCGTTTCTTCTAAACAACGATCTTTTTCATTGATACAGAAGCTTGACTTCAAAAAGACAGTTCGGTTCAGGCATCATACGGAATATGACTATCTTCTCTATCTGATTGTATAAGCTAGAAAGCTTGAAGCGAAAAACTTTACTTCGTTTCGACGTTTCTTCAGCCATTCACTGGAGTTTTTGGGGATTTAGACTAACTTAAAAGAGTAGACGAATATAGACGAACAGATTGTTCGACTAGTCATTATTGAAGTTCTTTCTCTTTCAGTTAACGAAGTTCTTTCTCTTTCATTTGCCTTAAGCTGTACAATCAGCTTTAGCCTATACAATCAGAATTAATAAAGTTCAGATCATATCACTAACTTCGTTGACAATCAGGCCTTCCCGAAGGTATTAGTATTCAAAGCAGCTGAATCGAAAAGATAGTAAAAAAAAATGCGTTGATTCACTCATGTTTATTGAGAATTTTCAATGAGTAGGTCATATCACTAACTTCCTTGAAAATCAGACCTCGCTGAAGACATTTAAATTCAAAGTAGTCAAATCGAGAAGATAGTAAAAAATGGCATTGCTTCATGGATGTTTAAATATCACTTCGAGTGGAAGTATGGGTTTTCCATACACACTTCCGAACATAACCTAATCTATGCAAAACAAAATCAGCTCACATCATGATTACAATTTTATGTAGTATATTTGATATTGTATTATAAAATTATGACATCGATATTTGAAAGGCAAAAGACAAAAGTTTGAGTCAACACAATCAACGTAAATGCAGCACTTTATAAATTAATTTATACGAATGAATGAATGTTTTTTTTTAACAAATAAATGTATTGCAATATATTACCAAATAATATATTACCAAACAACCGTTACATACATTATGTCAAAATTCAAAATCAAATTAATCACTGCTTAATTATTTGTGACGTTCATGACGGCAGCCACAACCACAACCATGTGAACTTTTCAAAGAAGCAAAAAATCAAACAGCAACAAATTTATTATGGTTGAAAAAAAGTAAATATATATGTAAATGTACATATACAGGTATATAAGTATAAATGAGTATAGTAAGTATGTGTCTGTGTGTACCAAAACACTTAGCAAGAAATGGCAAAATAATTGCAAAGACTTGTTTTGTTGTTCAGGTTGCTGCTGGTTGTTTTTTTTGTTCTTCTTGTTGTTGTGGACTAAAATCAAGGTTGACAACTTCTGGCAAGATGTATTCGAAAGAAACAACAACCAAGCGCTGTCAGTTATTGCAAATTATAAGTAAATCATTAGCAACATGCAATGTTAAAGTGTTGGCTGCAACTTTTTCTAGCTTTTTTTTTGTAATTTTTTCTTTTTTAATTTTTTATTTTGATTATTGTCTGTCATGTGGCATTGTTGTGCTCTTTCAGCTGCTTTTTTTGTGGCCAATTTAATATGGCTACGGGCACCGGTTTCTTGCGCTGTTTTAACATTAAAATTTTTTTAGTGAAATTTTTATACGCAATGTGTTTTTTTTTAATTTTGATTTTGTTTTATGTTTTTAAGTGGCCTTTGTCTTTTAATAATTCACTTTTGCAGTATCCGCTTTTAGGGTGCGGTTCACTTGACTTAGTAACTGACTTGAAACCCTATTGGGGCAAAATAATTTTAAATGATAGCTCAGTAACAAATGCCAAATGTTCAGCATTAATTTTAATGAATTTTTTTAATTATTTGTATTTATATTTATTTATATTGACATTTTGACAATATTGTGACACTTTTTAATGCCTCTGTGACAACTGTGACAGCTTGTCATTTCAATAGCCGATCTGCTTAATTGTTTGTGACAGCTATCGGTGAATTATTATTGCCTAAATATTCAACTACATGAGCCAACAGTTGTCAGATTGGCAATTGACAGTCTAACATTTGAACAAACTTTTCACACAAAAGCAAATCAACTCTCACTTTGACTAAATTTGCTTTCAGCTGTAATAATATTTCTTCACTCTTCCACTTAATGCCAACCAATCAATTTTTACCTTTGATTATTTCGAAAACAAGTTTCTAAATTTTTTGTGCGCTGTCACTTTTCACATTAAATTTGTATTCATTTAACCAACATTCAAAATTTCTGCATGCTAATTAGTTACAAAATTATAAAAAAAAAAGGAAATGAAATGCAGACAACTTCTTGGCAGCTTCTTTATTATGCAAATGACATTTAAACCGCAACAACTACACTTTGCCGAAAGTCCAGTTTGCAACCAAAACAATTTGCATATTAGGCGCAACAAGTCGGCCAACAAGTCGACCATGCCAACAGCTACAAGTCGCGTTTTTTTCACAGCTTCGCATCATTGACTCGATTTCAATAGGTCCAGGCTAAAATTTACATAAATAATATTAACAATAAACTTAAATCGAATCAAAAAAATTGCCACGCACGCTTGCAGCTACAAGTTTTCTACCAACAAACAAGTTGGACCGCCTACGGCGTTGTCGGTTTCTTAATCGGCTTTATGCAATAAGTGGTAAGCGGCAGAAACCAGTTGTGTTGGTCCAGCCATAGCGAGTTGTCGGTCCAGCAGCCGCATAACTTTTACTCTTTACAGCCGTCGACAGTGAGGTAGGCGCATGCGCGCCGCTAACCAGTTTTTATTGGCATTATTAGGTTGTTTTTTCTGCTTTGGCCACAACTTCTTTGGCCGCTTACTACAACTCCACAATTCAACATTGTTTCCCCTTTCAATTTCGTTCAGTCGGGAGTTGTCTATCTAACAATTACGCCAGACAAATCATTAACGCAGTGTGACTGTGGAGCAGACAAAAAATCATTTTTTCAATACAAAAAGCTTTCGATGAAATGCAGAATTAGTCTATTTTTAAATGAATACAAAGTTTGGTATTAGAATGTTTAGAAAAAAATAATAATGGACATAAAATTGTATGGCACTTAATGAAAACTTTTGTTTCTGTCGAATGAAAAAAACTAATTTACAAAATACGAGTTTTTAATTAATTGAGGCAAAGATATTTGTTCAACGAAGAGACCAAAAAATGGGCATTTGAAATGGCATAAATGGCCGTTTTAATCCTTTCGCTATTTCTTTGCCATATGACAACATGCTACTTTGCGGACGTGTGACCTCTCTATGGTTTCAACAATAAATTTTTTTGTTGGTCCTTAGAATAGTTTGAGGTTTTAGGAATAATACGAAATTAATAAACTGAATATTTAAATTTAAAGAAGAAAATTATGCACATTTTTTGAATGTTATATCATTGCATGGTAAAGAAAGAAGAAACAAAAAAAATTCGAGAAATTTTTAATTGGTCCTCTTACCTAAATTCCATTTTAAATTGTTTAAGAATTTTAGCTGAAATTAATAAAGAAATATTTCATTTGTAGTATAAATTTTTATGTTTAAGTAATTATTAGAGCCACAACGATATGGTTGCTGTCATATGACAACACTCTATAAAACAGGGTCCGGTAACAAAAATTAAAAAAATTGTAGTGGGATGTTATTGACATAACCACACAGAAGACTAAATCGATAAATTTATAATTGTAAATTTCCCCAGTAAAAACCTGTTGAATTTTTTTTTAATTTAAGTATGTATATTATTTTGTTATATTCTTGTTCTTGTCAATGGTATGTTAAATTTAAATTTTGTTTGACTGGATTATAAATAAATGAATAAATAAATATTTCGTACAAATTGTGATACAGCTGCAAAATAACAGCAATAAAAATAGGGTTAAAGGGATACAAATTCTATTCTAAATCAAGTTGTTTTTAATTTTATGTGAAAAAATAAATGTGTCAAATTTTGTGACACTATTGTGACAATCACATAAACACACAAAGAGCGTAAAATACATTTAACAACTGTTCATTCAATTAATTCATTTAATTTAATTTTTTCTAGTACCTACTTTTTTAAATTTGAAATTTTTCTATACACATTTTTTTTTATATTTTAAATTGAAAATTTTTCTAAAAAATTCGAATTGTATTTAAAAATTCTAATTTTTTGTAGAAATTTTTTTTCTCGAAAAATTCGAATTTTTTTAATCTTTTAAACTTTTTAAATGTTCAGCGTCATGCCAGGATTCCAAAGACAAACTAGAAGGCGTCGATGTTGAGGAAGTGTGCACCGACAGACCCGCCGACGAATATTTCCGTCTGGACACTGAGGGCGATTGTCGTGAAGTGTACAGGTAAGACGTCGCACAACCAAAAAACCAAATTCACATTAAAAAAAATCACACAATCACACTACAAACACAACAACAAAAAGTGCTGAAAATCATAGCACATCGTAAGCAATGTTTTCAAAGTTCGTTAATAGTTGCAAACAAAACATAGAGTTCATGCATATTTTTTTCATATTTGTGTTCTTTAATAAAATAATGTAATTTTCTTTTATTATTGAAACGAATCAACAAACAATGAACTGAACAATAAACACAATCAAACAAACATTGAATCGATACAAACGAATCGACATGAATCGAATCGAAACGAAACGAAACGTTTTAGATGTGACAATGCCGGTGAAAATGGCAGCACACGCTTGGCAAGCATACGATGCGCCGGCGGTTTGGCGTTCGATATCCTAAGTCAGACATGCAACTGGAAATCGAATGTTAAGAATTGCGATCAATTTGAGAGTAAGTGCACACACGGCCCACACAGCTACCCAATCAACTACTCGTACTTACAAAACACCCCCAATGCACCCCGACCCGCCCTCCACCAGTTGCGTCAGTCAGTTCCTGTCAAATTTTCCCGCCCCCCGCATTACCGGTGCCAAATGTTAGAGGCACCGCGCGCCGGTCAAACTAATCACATCATCAATTCCGACATCCATGGCCACAAGAACGAAGGCGAATCCCCATAAGCCGCATCCACTCACTCGCTCTCGGTGTCCTTGTCTCTAATTTCCAGTGGTGTGTTTTGTTGTTGTGCTCTCCTAAGCCCTGTCCGTGGCGCCAAGCTGTCGTTATTAGCGATTATTTATGATTTTATTCGTCTACTACTCGTACTTTTCCCCACCCACCCCCCACTGTTTTATTGCTGTTTTATTTTGTTTGGTACTCAAACGGTTTTTATTTCGTTTTGTTTTGATTTTCCTCGCCACACATTGTCACTAACCATCAACTTCTATGTTTCTGTGTTTCCTGCTGTTTATCTTATGCTCTCCTATCACTTCCACTGTACAAACGATTGCGATCTCTCCTAAACATTTATCTACTATATATCTACATGTATGCAAACATATATGAAAATATGGAAAAACCAAAGTTCTGTGCTGTCAAAGCGGGCATTTTTCGCGCTAACTCGAGTCAACTCATTCTCCGAACGTTTGTCACAAATCCAAAATTAAAAAACACACTCTTATAACAGTAAATACTGTTGAAAAAAATAATCAAATTTAAACTAAATTTAAAACATTAAAATAAGAAAATTGAATTGAAATTAAAATTGAAAAGCAAAAACCCAAACCGAATCATTACGACATGATTCAGCATTCAGATTCGATTTGTGACCCTTCAAAAATCAAACATCTACTCGTATCTACACGACAACAAACCCGTTTCCAATACTGCAAACAAACAACATTTTTTTTTTGTTTCATAGATGTACAAAGTCGGGTTTGAAAGAAATTCAGTGCCCCTCCGGCTTGGCCTTCGATATTAGTAAACAAACCTGTGACTGGAAGGCAAAAGTAACTAACTGCAATGAGAAAGAAAGTAAGTGTCCCCCGCCACCAATATTACGTACACACATTGTTAAAAAAACAAAAAACAACAACAACAACAAACACAATACAAACTGCATTAGAGCTACCAAATAACCCAAATTGTACAAAGTGCAAATTTCGTGTAGACACGCCACACACAAACGACTTGTTTAACGTAGTGTTTCTAAGCGGATTTTTTTTGTGGTTTGTTTTGGTGTAATGAAAGGAATCAAAATTGTTGCATATGCAAGTTTGCATTTTTTTGTTCAAATAAATTAATTTGGTCTTGCTGGAATTTTTTGTTTGGTAAATAATTGCACGTAGAGTAATTGGAGCATAAATGTTGCAAAATAATCAAGTGATGCGTTCACACCCTGAATTGGCTGGTTAACTGTTAATGTATATACCAATATATGTAAATATATATCGAAAGGGGATTTGATATGTTTTTTTTCGTTTGTCAAAATTGGAACTTTGGTTTTGGTATATTGTGTTATCGCGCTACTAACAACAATCAACCTCCATTGTTGATGCTTTTCAATGTTGCATTAGGAAAGAAAGAGAAGGTATGAGGTTGGCTCTGAGATGTTAACCATTCAGAGAATGTAAGTAGGAAGAAGAAGAAAGAAGTTTCTTACAGATTCTATATTTTTCACAGAACTATGTTGTACTTAAGAAAAGGATTGAAAGGAAGGTCTAAGCACGCAGAATATCAACTTTAAAATGTTGCTTATAGTTTGGACTTAACGAAATTAACTTTACAGAAGAAAGAAGAGATATGCGTGATCTGAGAAAATTACTTTTTAAAAATAATGTGTAGGACAAGTCTTTTTCTCAAAGAAATTAAACCTTACGAAAGAAAAAAGATATGAGTATAGAAAAGAATAGAAAGAATCCTCCAAGTGTGCAGAATATTAACTCAAAAATTAGTCTTATGGAGTCGAAAAAAAGGCTTAAGTCTTTAGAATATAAGCTACAAAGAGGGCCAAAGGCTTTTAGTCCTATAATCTGAGCTCAAAGAAATTAAGCCTTACTAAAGAAGAAAAGATATGAGTGTAGAAAATAGTAGAAAGAACCCTCCAAGTCTGCAGAATATTAACTCAAAAAAGTGTCTTACGGGGTTGAAAAGAAGGCTTAAGTCTTTCGAATATATGCTACAAAGTCTGTCTTATCTCAAAGAAAGCTGAGCTCAAAGGAGTTAAACCTTAACAAAGAAAGAAAAGATAGGAGTATATGAGTAGAGAATATAAATTACCAATCTATACACAATTTTTTCGCCAAGATCAAATTGTTCCCAAAAGATCCCGTCTGAACCTACAGGGATCCCAACAGATAGGGAAGGACACCGGTATTTTTAAGAATGAAGGGATTCATAATGGACCCAATGGGATCTCCGGGTAAAATTGTATGCCGCACACTCCCCTTTTTAACATAACCTAACCTACGAGTATAGAAAAGAATAGAAAGAATCCTCCAAGTCTGCATAATATTAACTCAAAAATGTATCTTACAGTTTGAGACACAATCAACATTTGAATGGGTACCTTTGCAACGTGTAGAAGATAAAATATCTCAATAAAAAAGTAGAAAGAAAGCGCAGAATCTTCAGACTATTAACTTCAAACTGAGTCTTACAATCAAAAACTTCAAAAACTTAAATCATAGGAAAATTATTCATAACTTGGAAGAATAACTTTTAAGAGATAATGAATAAAAGAAATCATGTGCTAGGTCTTTATTTTCACTTCCTTTATATTCGATTACTTCTTTTCTCTTTTCTTGCTTTTATATGTTTCTATATTTCGTTCACCTGCGAACAAAATTCTGTACTACGCAATAACCCAAAGAAAACTATAAAAATAAAAATTATAAACAGCTCAAAGAAGTAGATGCTTTCTATTCATATTCTCTGCATGTTCAATATCATTTTTTTTATAATTTTTTCTAAACTCTTCTTCGTTCCTGCTCTACTAAACTTGCATATTTAAATTTAAACTAATTTATTTGTTTTGTAATTAATCTAAATGCTGCCTCAACTAATTCGCATTTTTGACTAAGATTTATTTCAATTACTAATCATTTATTTTCTCCATAACATCTTAGAGCCACGCAAGGTGAAACCCATTCTCAAGACTGATGAGCCCATCTGTCCCGATGGCAAACTGTCCTGCGGTGATGGTGAGTGCCTCGATAAGGAGCTCTTCTGTAATGGAAAGGCCGACTGCAAGGATGAGTCCGACGAGAATGCCTGCTGTAAGTATGAAAAATTACTACAAATTAAAATTGTTCTTCTAAAATAGAAAGAGAGAGAGAGACGTGACTAAGAAAAGGCTGAATATAATTGTTATTAGTTAAATTAAAGTTAATTAAAAGTTTCCCATAGTTTAAGACTTTCAACTTACTGAATATAGTTCAGAAAATATTAGAAAAATCATTCTTTAACCTTATAACCATATAGGTACATCTATCTCTGTTTCTCTCTATCTCTCTTTCTCTCTCTCTCTTCATTCCAATCCTTCAACTATTTATAGTCCAACAATAATAACACCTCCCTCTCATTCAATTTCTCACTCTCCCAGCTGTCGATGAGGATCCGAATCGCGCGCCCGAATGCGATCCCACCCAGTGCGCCCTGCCCGATTGTTTCTGCTCGGCGGACGGTACGCGCATTCCCGGCTCCATTGAGTCGCAGCAAGTGCCTCAGATGATCACCATCACCTTCAACGGTGCCGTCAACGTCGACAACATCGATCTGTACGAGGACATCTTCAACGGTCAGCGCCAGAACCCGAACGGCTGCTCGATTAAGGGCACCTTCTTCGTTTCGCACAAGTACACCAACTACTCGGCTGTGCAGGATCTGCACCGACGCGGCCACGAGATCTCCGTGTTCTCGCTGACGCACAAGGATGATCCCAACTACTGGTCCGGTGGCACCTACGACGACTGGCTGGCCGAGATGGCCGGCGCTCGTCTCATCATCGAACGCTTCGCCAACATCACCGACGGCTCGATCATCGGCATGCGCGCGCCCTACCTGCGCGTCGGCGGCAACAAGCAATTCGAGATGATGTCCGATCAGTTCTTCGTGTACGACGCCTCGATCACCGCGTCGCTGGGCCGCGTGCCCATCTGGCCCTACACGCTGTACTTCCGCATGCCGCACAAGTGCAACGGCAACGCGCACAACTGCCCGTCGCGTAGCCATCCCGTCTGGGAGATGGTCATGAACGAGCTGGATCGTCGCGACGACCCCACCTTCGACGAGTCGCTGCCCGGTTGTCACATGGTGGACTCGTGCTCGAACGTCGCCAGCGGCGACCAGTTCGCGCGTCTGCTGCGCCACAACTTCAATCGCCACTACAATAGCAACCGCGCACCGCTCGGTCTGCACTTCCACGCCTCGTGGCTCAAGTCCAAGAAGGAGTACCGCGACGAGCTGATCAAATTCATCGAGGAGATGCTCGGCCGCAACGACGTGTTCTTCGTCACCAATCTGCAGGTGATCCAGTGGATGCAGAACCCCACTGAGCTCAACTCGCTGCGCGACTTCCAGGAGTGGAAGGAGAAGTGCGACGTCAAGGGTCAGCCCTACTGCTCGCTGCCCAACGCGTGTCCGCTCACCACCAGAGAACTGCCCGGCGAGACGCTGCGACTGTTCACGTGCATGGAGTGCCCCAACAACTATCCATGGATTCTGGATCCGACCGGCGACGGTTTCTCAGTTTAAGTTTTATAGCTAAAGACAATGAAAGTTATGCAGCAGACAGCACAAAACAAAAGCCAACAACTAACAACGCCCACAAGTAGTAATTTATGCTATAAGCCTGGAAGGAATTTTACAAATTCTGCTAAATATATATAAATATATATATATATATATAAAAGAGAAAACCTAAACTATATAAATTGCAACTCATAGTAGTTCCACCGAGAGTCTGATCTATTAAAAAGAAAACAAGAAAAACGGAAACGAAGAAAAAGTTGAGGAAAATTTCAAAGAGAAAACGTATTCAGAGAAATTTGTTTAAATCAATGCGGAACTGTAACTGTCGACAATACTCATCTGTGTAAAGTCTCATCTCTCTTACTGCTCTCATACTTACTTTCATTTATATAGTTGTCTCTTTCTTACTCTATATCTTTCTATCTGCTACACTATTTTCACTAAATTTTAACCACTACAACTGACTATAAATGTTTCATTTCAAACTACTCGCCTCAAGCTTGCTGTTACTGTCTATAATTACTCTCACTGACTGTCTGTCTCTGTCTAAGTTTTTGTGTCTAACGCTATAAACTGTACGCTGTTCTCTATCTACTTTAAAGTACACTCTTTTCAGTACTCTTTACTTTCAAATGTTATTATTTCCATCACTCTCTATTTTTGCTGCTCAATTTCTCACTTGCATTTCCCTCTACTCCTCTTACAATATTTCTATATCTTATTCGTATGATTTGTCTGCCTAATGAGTCTTTCTTATTTCATAATACTGTCTACTTTTCTATTGTTCATCTCTTTCAGTTCTTTTTCGAACTTTACGATTCTCTCTATTTTGAACTTTGACTTTTATTTTCACACTTTGTACCTGTATCTCCTACTTTCAAAACTTCCTCTACAACAACACAAAAAGCGCCAAATAAAACACAGCAGCTGAAATTCGTTTTTAATTATGTTAGTATTTTTGTAGTAAGAAACACAATGAAATTTTGTAAAAGTGAAAAAATGAAATGAAATGAAAACAAAAGCAACTGTTTTAAAATTAAAAGAAAAATAAAATCCAGAAAAATTAAAAAAACAATAAACATTTGTTTTAATCTTTTTACAGGTGTATTGAAATATTTTCAGTGGTAAATTTGAAAAAAAAAAACATTTTAAAAGGTAGTAAAACGATTTCAAATTAAAATCGTACGCACTCAATGATAACAAAGGACTTTAACCCTTAAATGCCCAAGAACGCTAAATTCTCCCAAAAAAATATATGATGTGTAAAAATGTGAGCTAAATATGGTTTCCTCATTGAGTTTTTCGAAAAATCCATTTTTTTTTAAGTTATTTGTAAAAAAGTGGTTGTATCTTCTATCTATCTATCTATCAATGATAACAAAGGAATGAAACCAAGTAAAGAACGAATGTTGCTCATCGTTTTTAAATCGTTTTAAAATTAAGAACAGTAAAACTGTTTTTAATTTTATTGTCAACTCCTAACTTTGTGACTTGAGTTGTGCTTAAATTTTCGTTACAATTATAGTGAAAAAATTATGAAATGATTATAGTGATCAAAAATAAACTAAAGCTTTGGTCGAACAAGAAAATATACTTGGAAGCGGTTTCTAAACACAATATTTCTAAACTGCATTTTAAACTAGCATAGAGAGAAGAAAATAAAAATTCTCTAACCTTCTTTCTATTTTCAAATCTATTATTTTTAAAAGAAACCATTTTTCCTATTAACTGATCCACACCATTTTGAATTATTTTCAAATTAAATATATTTTTGTGTTTTTATTTTTTGATATTATTTGTATCTATATGACTAGTTATTTTTTGCATTTTCTTTTTATTATTAATTTTATAACTTCTTTTAATTTTGTAAATGAAAGAATAAATGCATAACTTAATAAAATTCCACCTATAAAACGCAAATCATTACAATCTGACATTTGCTTAATGCTGCATGTAGTTGGCAACGCTTGCTGTGCATTACCACACATTCCGAACGCATCAGCTGTCATAATTTATTTTAATTCATTTATCTGCAGCCAGCATAGAAAATAGTACGTGTTTTTGTTAATCGCTATTTACTGAAAGAGACAAACCCGAAATACGCCAGCAAAATGAGTGAATACAAGATTTCGGAGCGCGCTTATGCGAAGATGATCTTTCACGCTGCCAAGTACCCGCACCTGGCTGTGAACGGCGTGCTGCTGGCCGAGAAGTTGCCCAAAGGTAATGTTGTGCAGGTGGTGGATGCAGTGCCGCTGTTTCACCAATGTCTCTATGTCACGCCCATGTCGGAGATTGCGCTGATGCAGGTGAGCCACTGAGCAATTGGCAACTGTTGCGAAATGTACCCTACAAGTTGTTGTGTCCACAGGTGGATGCCTATGCCGAGCAAGAGAATCTGGTCGTGGCCGGCTACTATGCGGCCGCAGAGAATTTCTACGACAACAGCATTGAGAAAGCGCCCGCTGCCAAGATTGCCGACAAAATACAAGAGCACTACAAGAATGCCTGCTTTGCGGTGATTGACAACAAGTTGGTGTGTCTGCAGCAGGAGCAGCCAGCGCTGAAGTTGTACACCTGCAGCGGCGATAGTAATCGCTGGACCAAGGCCAGCTTTACAGTGCAGCAGTCGAACACCACGCTGAAAGCGGTATCCGAATTGATGGAGCGTGGTGCTATGCGCGATGTGATCGACTTTGACAATCATTTGGACAATCCGGAGAACGACTGGACTAATCAGTTCTTCAATAGGGATTTGGAACAGCTAATGGCCATGTATTAGGGCGGGTGTTGGTAATGATAGTTAAGGACTTGTGTAGCGTGCAATTTGTTTTGTGTATTTGCATTTCAGTTTTAAATATTTGCCAATATTTAAAAGTTATTCAATAAATATGAGAAACTAGCGAAAATTCTGTGGCCGTAAGGAATAACAGCCAAAGTCGAGTTAGGACAAAATTGAGTTATTACCACCATTGCATTCGTCGTATTCAAATGTGCTACTACACGAAATTCTATGGCTTTTGCTCATAAAATGAATGTTTTACGCCCAAAAATCTAAAATTTATCTAGTGTAATCTAAAGCAAATTCAAAAATTAAAAGTGCTCTCCTGAAAACTTCATAAAATCGACTTTGGCTGTTATTCCTTACGGCCACAGAATTATAGATTGACACTGTGTCATAGAAACAAGGATTTTAGAAATTTTTATTAATATTTTTATTAGGCTGTTGGTAGTTTTAAGTATTCACGTACGGTTCGGATATTCAAAATGTTACAATTTTTATAAGTTGAAAAAAGCTGTACGGCGCTAGCTGCCGCTGCCTTTAGAGCCACAAACGCACCTGCTGATCCCAGCTGGTGGAGGCTAAGCACATTCCGTTCGGCGTTAGACTAATGCAAGTAATGCGATTTTCATGTCCCTGGAGAATGGCTGCAAGAGATATGAAGCAAATTGCTTATAAGCTGAGACTGAAGAGATCGTAACGGGCTGTAACCCACCATTGTGTTGCACTTTCATCGTATCCCAGGCATGAATGTTGCCCTCAACGCCAGAACACAACAAGTAGCGGCCACTGGTGGACAAAGCTGTGA
Organism: Melieria picta; assembly: GCA_964056695.1. NCBI lineage: Eukaryota > Metazoa > Arthropoda > Insecta > Diptera > Ulidiidae > Melieria > Melieria picta. The sequence goes on from OZ057399.1 coordinate 47,064,508, forward strand.
ATCAAATAAACTGTTTCAGCAATTTCGAACTCTCAAAGTGCTTTGAATTCACACTGACCACACGAAGTGAAGCCTGTATTCTTTTGCGGCGGCTCATATAGCGCAATCTGCTGATCGGAGCGTATGTCGTAGAGGCGTGCCGTCTGATCCTCCGAGGCCGAAGCGAATGCCTGCCCATTGGGATGATACTGCAAGCCAAAATTAGTAAACACAACAAGGAGCACAAGTTCCACAGGTACAACTTACGCAAACCGAGTTCACATCCATCTCGTGGCCGAAAAACATTTGCTTGTATTTGTCCTCACGTACATCCCACAACTTGGCCGTCTTATCCACCGAACCGGTTATGTACGTATTCATGTCGGGTGAGAGCGAGAGACCAGCAATGTCGCCCGCATGTCCATTAAAGTCCATCGTCTTGACGCCCTTCTCCAGATCCCAATGGCAACTGCAAACAATGTAAAATGCATCAAATTTTTTATTTAATACGTTTCGTATTTATTGTACCAACATTTTCATATCGCCCGAACCGGTTATCAGGTGGCCATCGTCCAAAAACCGACACGAACTCAAGAAGCCCTCATAGCCGAGCAGCTCGCGCGTCATTTTGGCCACGCCGGACGCATCACGATTGTTCACATCGTAAACTGTGCACTGATTGTCCATGCCGCCGCAAGCCACAAAGTTACCCGACGGCGAAAAGGCAACGGTCATCACCCAGGCGGAACGCAGCGGTATGATCTGGAAATTAAAGCAGATGCGTGAGTTACCATTTACTTGATTGTATTAACTAAACTTAATTTATTAATAATTTTCCAATTTGTTTATAGCTCTAATATTCCTTCACCCACCTGCACTTTATTAGCCGTCCACGTATCCCATATAATCAGTTTGCCATCCAGCGAGCCGGTGACGCAGTGACGCGAATCGCCTGCAAAATGCACCGAATTCACTTTGTTGATGTGTCCCTTGAGTATTTTTTTGGCTGAAAAACGACACTTGGGCACATCGCCCATGTCGCCGCATTTCTCCTGCAACGTACAGTCGGCTTTGGCCTTTTGATCGTCCTGTGAAATGTGAGTTACAAGAAATGTATTAAAGATATTGCTTTCATTATTTTCACTTATTTAAATGACATCTATGACTGAAAGTAGTAACCATTTGAGAAATAAGTCTCGGAACTCGGCTCATTTTGTTACCACAGAAGAAAAGAGAAGGAACCTTAGACTACACACCCCCCCCGTTGGCAGAGGGAAGCCATTTAAATTTGCTTATGAAGTGCGCAATGCCGTCAAGTCGAGGTTACAGACTTGCTAACCGCATGCACCAATCCACAAATTGAATAAGAAAAAAATTTGCTACTTATCGTTTCTGACATCTTTGCTTTAATCTTTTATCGTTAACTATTGCAGCATGAAATTTGTTAACACATATCTCACGCTCGCGGTGGTATCGACAATCGAGAACGGTGAAGGAATAGAAGCCACAAGTAGAGGAACCTATTGTCTGTTCTATAAGATGGCAAGAACACGTAATGCTGTAGAAGAAGACTTTCAAACTCGAATCTATAAAATATTTTAATTAAAGTTGGTTATTTAAAAGTATTTTTATTTTTTTTAATTTGTATGCTTTATGAACTTTTGTGCAGATAAAACTAAATTTGAATGGATTTGAAGCCACATCCTTTCAAGAATTTCGCAAAAAAAGCTAAGACGCATTTGACTTGAAGTTGGTTACTAGTTATTCCAAAAAATTTTTGAAAATGTTTACACTTGTTTAATCATATATATAAGATTTAATTTGAGTCAAATCTGATTTCGCCTCATAAAATGTTTATTTAATTTAATTATTTCATGTTAACTTCGTTTAGGAAAATTGTATAAAATATTATTAAAATCAGATAAAATTTCGTCTGAATAACACAAATGCAAAAGTTTACTGTTACAAGATTCTTATATATTGCCACTTAAATATGTTTGATGCTGTTAATATGCATCGATCGTTGTTATTAACAAATAAGCTAAACGCGTATCCAATTTGTATTATTAACTTAAAAGTCTTCCGATGATACACCAGTTCATTTCTATTGAATTGGCGTTTGTATTGAATTTGTCTATATTTTGTGTATTTTTAATTGTTGCCATTATACCTCTCAATGTTGTAAACCATTTAGTTGCTTAAAATTATTTTATTGTTTAATTTTTCTTAATGATGTAAACCATTTAGTTGTTTAAAATTGTATGAAAAAATTACATTTGTCTGTAAGAGAAAATCTTGCCTCCTAATATTGATTTATTTATGTTTCAAACACCCCATTTGCTCTTCCATTATTTTTTTATTTATTGATTTTTAATACGTTACGTTCAAAACAAATACTGGAAAGACGACACAACACCTTGAAAGGGTACAACCAAAACTAATATAGATTTTATTAAATTTTAATAATTTTGATAATTTATATTATCTTTGGTATACATTTTCATATGAAAATTTGTAAGGCGATTTCTCGACCAACTAATTTAGGGAATTATATCTTAAAGGAAAATTTAATTTTAGATTTTATATGTAAGTAATTAGACGCGCCTGGCAACTCAGTTAATATGGCGTGACTTTCATATATTAAAAAAAGATTAAATTCCGAAAATACCTAATTACTGGAAGAAGAAACAAAGAAACCTTTTAAAACCAATTACGTAGAAATAATATGTACAAACAACACAATAGCTCTTAGATATATTTGGAAATTCTTGCTTCTTCCATAGTCAACTTTTCAAATAAATTTCAATAACTTTCAGTATATATTTATTTATATTCATAAAAAAGCCTTTCCAATCAATTTTGTCTCTAACGTATTTTCTAAATTTTGCTATAAGTGTTACAATATTCTTTTCAATATCCATAGTGCACCTTGAATTTTTGTATCATTCCATTGATTTCATCGTGTAATTTTTGTGTTTCCGGATCGATTTTTGGCATCCTGAAGTTGTAGTTTTATCACTCGAATTGACTTGAATTAAATGCTCTATGTATATATTTCTATATTTATTTCTGTATATAATTATTTATTATGGCCAATTTTATTGCCAGAATTTTGTACTATTTTTTTTTCAAACCGATTCACTTTGCTTCCGATCCGTTTGCGGTTGTTGAGGCCAACGTCTGTTCGCGTACTGAGCTGAAAAACTTTTTGAAATTTTTCACTGTTATGATGATTCCGTTATAAAAAACACATTAATGCAATTAACTAATTGGATTGAAATTTTAGTGGACAGTGTACGCTCGCACACAGTGCAGTGCGACATTGCTGGCAAACGCTGGAAAAGTGAAAGCCGAACCGCGAAAAAGTTCAATTCGTTGGCGATTGAGCCAATTCTGTTGGTCGTCAATGCACTTTTTACATTCTCCTTAACATTCACTGCGGTACAGCGATTTCTTGTTTGTAGTTTTTGCCGTCCTTCTGCTGTTTTACATTTGTTTTGTTTTGAAATTGAGACGTATTTGAAAATCGGATATACGCGTTCGTGAGTTCGGGGTCAATGGAAGAGAGGCGCTTCTATTTATTTGATGGTGTTTACAAAATATCTGCAAACTTTTGTAGTCGTTGCATTTTTTCTGAGGTAAACGCATTGAAACTGAAAAGTGGGACAGTAATTAGAGAAATGCGTAGCATAGAAAAATAGGATGAGATGGTTAATTCTGTGTAGATTTCAAAGCTATGGAAATAGAAAAACCAAGATATTATGAGATGTCAAATTTAAATGTATGCTTCAAGGAAAGACCCAGTAATAACTACAAACATATAAGAATGTAAGAAAATAAAGCAAAATGTAGACTTCAAACCCCAAAAAAAAAAAAGTTGTATTAAATGTATATAAATATAATAATATATAATATATATATAAATATATAAATATTAAATGTTGATATAAATATATATATATATATATAAATATTTTCAGACTCTTTATTCACAAATGGGAAACCAAATGTTAAAACAAATTTAATTAATTTTTAAAAGTTATGTTGAATATCAAACGAGAAGAGACTGAATTTCTCAATAAATTCAGTGTAATTTTTCGCCTTTTATGGTTTTTTCTGAACTAATATCAACCAAATACTTCTTAAATTGGCATAGAAATCTAAAATTCCTATTCCTATATTCTTATATGATTTGATCTTTAAAAACAAACTAAATTGTTTTCTCAGCAATTTCCTCAACTGGCAACTCCGCACGGCATTTTTTCGCGCTTTTGGCAACGCCACTCTGACTGACAGCTCTTCTATCTATTTGACAATAGTGTAATTTTTTTTTACTTCGCTCTGCATAAAAGTGGAAAATTTAGTTTTATTCCACTATTATTAAAGCAAATTATTTTACGCGGCGCATACAAAAAATATGGCAAACGTTTGAACGAGCTGGCGTGCAGCAGAAAATGTGCCATTGAGTAGTCGAAACAAAGGCGGCAGTGGCACAAACGACCGAAATGGAGACGCTCACAATGCCCGACGCAACAGCAGGAGTGCAAGTGCAAGTGCAGCTGGAGCAGCAGTCGCCAACATTGGAGCACCAGCAACAGGCGCACTTGGTGCAGCTGAGTGACGCCATTAGTGACCTGGCGCAGGACATGCAAGACGACATTGTGTCCATACCGAAAGAAGTCATTCTAATAACGTTGGTATCGCAGGAGCAGGCGCTGTACAATCCGAAGCACGAGCACTATCGCAACACGCAGCGACGCGATGCCAAGTGGGTCGAGATTGCGGAGAACGTGGGCTGGTCAGGTGAGTGCGCCAACTCCGAAAATTTAGTTTTTGAAGACCAAGTTCAACTATTGCTCGTTTGTTCGCTTCGCAGAGACGCAGTGCAAGTCCAAATGGAAGGCAATGCGCGACCAGTATTGTCGCGAACTGAAGCGCTCCAAGTTCAATGCCAAAACCAATGTCAAGTGGAAGTACTTCAAGGAGCTGGAATTTCTGCGTCCTTATGCGCTCTCGCGCAAGTAAGTGACACGTCGCCTTAACCATCCACTTTCCAACTAAATTAATGCTCTTTTTTGCAGCTATCGTCCACGCAATGGCACCATATTAACCAAGAACATCAGCAATAACAATCAATTAAATAGCACCAATAACAACAATACAAACAAATTCTCGAGCATCAAAATCGAAGCGGCCCAGTTTGGTGGCTGTGACTTCAACAGCAGCAATAACACCACAACCATTAATGGCGGTGCACACATCAAGAACGATTCGACCACAACGCGCATGCTGACTACGTTGACCGACGAACAGCTACACACGGTGATGCAGCAGCACGATGGCAACTGGAACTACTTGACAACCGGCACCAGCAGCGCAGCAGGCACACAAAACAACAACAATGCGCTCGACAGCAACAGTCTGCTGCAACAGCATCAGCAGCAACAATCCGAAGATATGCTGTGCGCGTTGGTGGAGAGCGTGGCAGCCGCCACTGGAGTGGGCCAGATGCAGCAACTGGGTCAGCAGTCACACAACACCGAAGAGGATGACGACGATCCCATACACACGTTTTTGAATATGGAGAGCTTTTTCGAGAAAGACCTGATATCAATGGTGCAACAGGACGACATTCTGTACAATAGCTTTCATCCGAACTATCGGAATTCGAAGTTGAAGCTGGAGGTGTGGGAAGACATTGCGCGAAAACTCAAGAAGCCAGGCAGGCCAGCTCCATGCTAGCTAGTTTTACATGTTTTAAGTAGTTTTTGTTGTTGATTTTTTGCAGTGCGCAGGTGCCGCTTGAAGTGGAAGGCATTGCGCGATCAGTACATACGCGAGCACAAGCGGCTGAAGGATCGCGAGAATGCCGAATCGTTGCCCCGCTGGAAGCACTACGACGCACTCTGCTTCCTGCAGAAGTTCATCAAGCATAAAACTAGGTTTGCACTGCAAGTGCACCGATTTGAATGTTTCTAACTTGACATTTTTTCCATTCTTAGCGATTTTGACGCCAAAAACATCATTCAGATACCAAAAACCGAAATGGATGCTGAGATGGACGACAATATCATGGACAGCTCGCCGCTGCGCTCACCCGTGGAGGTCACCGTTGTGGCGCACGAGCTGCAACAGCACCAGCCACAGCAGCAGCAAATGACGCTACAAACTTTGCCTTCTCTCACGGGACCACACTTGCAGCAACAGCAGCAGCAACAACAACAACACCACCACCATCAATTACATCACACCCAGCCCAGCCACACGGACAACAGCATTTGTGTGGTGGGCGGTGGCGGCAGCGTCAGCGGGTATGACGAAATGGATATTGATCACTACATCATCGGCAATGCCAGTGATGAGCCGCACGACGACGAAATCGACGAGGACGAGGATCACAAGTCGCAGCAGCACTTCCCCGACTACACCACCGTCAGCAATAATGACAACAACACCACTACCAACGATGTGTCGCACGAACAGCCCGACACCGAAGAAGAGGAGGAGGACGAGTTCAAGGACATCAAAGCGAATTCTGCGACGGACACGGTAATGCAGCAGCTGGCCGAACAATCTGCGACGCTGTCACAAACGCAACAACAGCAAATGGTGCAACAACATCAACAGGAGCAGCAACACATGCTGACGCTCAGCGTCTCGGACACACACCCGCTCGCCACTGACGAATCTCTCTTGCAACCACAGGATTTTAACAATGACGCACAACAACAACAACAGCAGCAGCAGCAACAACAGCAAACGCACTCACTGCTCAACAGCGTAGGCAATGTGTGTCCGGCTACCAGCAGTGCGGGCAGTTTGCTAAACAGCAATGGTGCCATTAGTATGGACAGCATTAGCCTGAATGTGCTGACGAGCAGTGGCGCCACTAGCACCGTGCCAGCAACCACCACCGTCACGCCAAATGTTGCTGTCGTCGCTAGCAATGGCAGCAACAGCACCACCGTTGCTCCTTCGCCCACCACCGCAGCTGCCGCCGGCCCTATCGACGACGACGAGGTGGGCGCCTTCTTTAAGGCGGTGGCCATGAAGATACGCAATGCCAAGATGTCACCGGTGGCGTTCACCGACTTGCAGATCGACATTTTGCGCGTCATCAACGGAAAGCTGCGCAATCATTGAGTGCCGATGGTTTGTCCTTTGGTCTCTTACACATTTGTAATGTAAATTAATGCAAAAAGTGTGCGAACATATTTTGCAAACCTTTGTTTGCTCGCGCCATGCCTTGCGTTTTCTTTAGTTTGTGTTTTATTTTTTGTTTCGTTCCTTAACGCTTTTAACATTGGCTATAAAATTCTTATTCGACACGTAGTGGTAGTGTTTACTTATTTATGTAAAATTGCTAATAATTTAAATAGTTTTTATGAACTTGTGAAAAGCAGCCGGGAAGGCCTCACACTCTACTCTGCTGCATTTTGTAAGCGTACGATTTTTTAATTTAATTTTCTTGGACAAAATAAATCCAGCGCTAATTCGAGGCGCAATTCGAATTAAGTGGCGTACGGTACGCTCTTCGGTACGGTACGCTGTTTGAAATGTACAAATAAACCAACAACCAGAGCTAGAAAACAATTTGCGCTCTACGTATGCAACTGCTGTGTCAGTTCAATCGCAAATAAAAATTGTCAATAAACGTCTATTAGAGTTTTAAAGCAAACACACATAACACATAAAAAGTTATACACTTGTATATTTTAAAGAAAACCTTTTCAACATATTTATAAAAGGAATTTGTAAACGTAGTTTTAGTACTCGCCAATTGATTTATTGCTGTAATATTTAATTCTCTCCCCTGCCGCATGCACATTCGTTGCATACTTGAATTAAACAAAAAAAGTTTATTGTACACAAAGGGCTCAATCTCTATAATATCAAACATATTTTTACTAACATTCAAAAAAGTTTTCAGATTCATTTGCATTGTAACTTTGGCTAAATTCAAATTACCGAGTTCGTCTCGGGACTGCTTGAATAAAGCGAGACCTGCGACCTTTAGAGCTGAACATTTAAGGTTTCTGTAAATGTATGAAATGTGTGTGCGGTCGATGCCGATGTAAATAAAATTTTAAATTTCATTTAAAAAGGGAATAAAGGTGCGTTTTTTGTTGGCCATCTAACCCATTTGCTACTGCAGGGACACTGGTGTCTCGCGGCGTGTTCAGTTCATCTTAAAACTCGCAATTTGTATTGTAAACATAAACCTAAAAGGGTTTCGAAAAAGTAGAAAATAAAGTAAAGAAAAGGTTAAAGAGTTTTGGCACTATAAGATTCTGATGTTAGATAGATAGATTTGCAAGGGGAAATGTGCACTGAGACCAAAATTGATCTATTGTGCCCCTACAACTTTAGAGAACGTCCCCCAATCCCACCGACCTAATGAAACTTAGCAACTCACGTGGGAGAAGGTGCTTGATGTTAAAATGTAGTCGTAAAACTACATTAGTTACGATAGACAACTTCATAACTATCTGCATGGAAAAAGTCGTAGCGAAAGGGTTAAACTTGTAAAGAATTCAGCATTGTTGGTATTGAAGTAGGTTTAAACTTAAGTTGCGTAGTTAACACAAAAGAAACGAAAGAAGTAGAAGAAGAAGATATATGTAAAATAGGTGAAGAGGAAATAGGAGAAGAAGTGGAACATTTTAAAAGGCTCAAATTTTAAGCCGAGTCATTCAAACATGACTGTCAGAAGAATATTGTAGAAGTAACCCAAAGTGGGTCCGACATTTATTGTCTGGAAAAGAGTAACACAGCAGAAATCTGTAATTGATAATTTAGAAGACAATACAAAAATCTAAGTCATTCAAATTAATGAAATTTGTAAGGAATCTCAGAAAACGTCGTCGTGGTAAAAGGTTTTGTTATTAACTAACCCAGAAGAAGTGCCAAGTTTAGAAACATAGAGCAAAAAGTAGGTAAAATTAAAGGAACAACAGTTACCCAACAAGTGGCATAAATAACTCTACGTTTTCATCCACAAGTAACTCAGTCCTCATTCTTCGAAGATAGTCCACAAGATGTCTACTCAGCCTAGAATGAAACCTAGTCACAGAATGATAACTCAGAAGATTGCAACCCATGACAGGAAAATTAAAACTCAGAGTTAAGGCATTCAGATACAAACAAAATTATTAGAAAAATATTGGTGAAAGTTTATCAATAAATAACTATTATAAATATATGGCAACAAGGCTTGCAAATAAGTAACCAGGAGAAAGCAAAATGCTGAGTTCTTGAATTGATTACACAGAAAACGAACGTAGATATATTGAAAAAGGCAAAGCAAGTATCACAGAAAAGATATTTCAAGAATTCTACAAAATAAAGTTGGACAGTTTAGAGAAGGAAATAATGAAAACGAAAAGTGGTACCATAAAAGAGCGTAAGGGTCCGGTAAGGACTGTTAAGAATGTGCGTCCTCGGCTATTTGCGACATGTGTCTAGAACTTCTTGCAGTTTCATAGTCTTCTAGTAGAAGACTATGAAACTGCTGTTCACTATATTTGTGAATGGCCAGCTTTCGGACGTTCCAGGCACATGTGCTTTGGCAAAATGACTCTAATGGAGAATGAACTTCTAAAACTCAAGCTGCCAGATATGCTTCGCTTTGGAAAAGCGGCGTACCGCCTAAAAGAGATCCAGAGTCTTTGGGAAACTTGATGTCAAGGGTTGCCGAGGCGGATATTGAAGGCCGTAGAATCACTCAACGATGAGGCTGGCCAGGTCTGCTCCAAGTAGTTGCTAGTTCAGGCAGTTGCTAGTTAAGTGGGAGGCAACAGATGAAGTACAATGGAAAGCAATGTCTACGTGCATGTGTCCATGGATACTCTCAACAATATACAATAATAAAGACACCTCTTTCATTAAGTATTTAACAAATAGTCAAGAAGTGGTCAGTAGCGCTGAAGACATCGTAAGTTGGTAACCCAGAAATGGGCGTAAAATGTAAGGAATTTATCTCTAGAAATTAATTGGTTCATTGGTTCCAACATTCAATTAACGCGTCAGCACGTTTTTACAACTAGTCACGGAAGGTGCTAGGTTAGGTTATACAAATAAGGAATGTGTGTAACATGTACTACCACTCGGAGGCTGTTTTGGGTCCATTGTGATGGCGGTTGCTATAAGGTAAACGTTTTTATTGCCTTCTGGACTGCGTGACTGAGAGGTTTAGGTATATTGGTTTGCCTAGCGTCTTCCACCTTCTTCTCAATAAAGCTGAACAGGCAAAGAAAAAGTGTTTGGGTTTAATCATTAGTAACCTAGAAGAAATAGAGATCATTCTTTAGTAATAGGAAAGTAAATAACCCAGAAAGCGGCGTTAGTAATCCAAAAAAGTTTCGAAAGTTGAGTAGGTGACACTGGGACAGAAGATAACCCACCAGAGAAACATAGATGTTTCCATACAGAACAGAAAATCAGGAAGTTAGAAAACATTGTCAGCACTTAAGCAAAGGGAAGAGTAGATAACACAGAGGGAGACATTAAATAAGCGAGAAAAACACCTGAAACCACTTAGAAAGCAATAAAAACGATATTTTCCGAAATTAGAAATCTTCGAAACAAGTATTCATTGGAATTAACAGGCCCAAAATTCCTGGTGCAATATATGGTTTCAAATGAAATTAGCTCAAAAGTTGAATGAGGAATATATCCTCAAGGTAATCTAATTCATAGTAACTCATCTTGAAGTGATATAGCAATTTGTGAGATGAATGAGATTCGCTTGATTCAAATCGATTCAGCAAATAGCAAGTTTCATACTATGATTTACTTAGACGCTTTCACACCCATATTCTGGAAAGTAAATATATTATTCATTTTGTTATATTTTATTATAACATATTCGAAAATAAAAATCTAAAATAATAAGCAAAAATCAAGCAATTAACCATTTGTATGGCTAAAAAATTCAAATAATTGGTCAAATTTACGTCGATTTTAAAAAGTTACTCCTAGAGGAAAACTACAAGACTGAACCCACCTACTTGTTAACTTTCTTCTCTGAAAACTTTTTCCGAAATTGTAAAATATATATAATATAATAAACTATAGGCAATGGCGGATTCAGGGGGTGGTTTTGGGTTGAAACCCCCCGAAATATTAGGGCCGACTTTAAAACTACAATCGTGTCTGGGTATAGTGAACACCTCGATATAGTGAACATCCAAATTTGACATGGAGCCTCTAAATATTGAACCAAATTTTGAAAGCAATTTCAAGCAAAAAACAAAAAGTGTATTTTTAGCAAATAAAACTAGTTTTTGAACAAAAATGTTAACCTTGATATAGTGAACAACCTCAATACTGTCAACAGGCCTTGCAATAATTAGTTCACTATATCTAGACCAGGTGCGGACTGTGGCTCCAGGGGCCTCCCGGGCATATTGAAAGAAGGGCCCCACATTAAAGTTTTCTGTTAGATAATAAATTAGTAATAACAGTGCAAGAACCCCGGTGCGTCGGGGTCCCACCGGGCATTTGCCCGGTTGCCCGGTGGCCCAGTCCGCCCCTGATCTAGACACAACTGTACATACAAATTAAAAGGAATATACATAAACATTTATGAATATTAAAGAATTACTTTTTGAAATATTTTTCTGAATCCTATAGTCAGATCAACCCCTAATAATTTATTTTCTAAGAATGTTTCCCTTAAGAATTTAAAGCCTGTCTTCTACTCCGATCGAAAAAAAAAGATTTAAATAAAATAACACCAACCTGTTTTCCATAAGAATTTAAAGCCTGTCCTCAACTCTGACCGATACATAAATTAAAATAATAAATAAATTTAAATAAAATAACATCAACGCCATTGAAATCATAGAAACTCATTGCTTCAGTTACTAACCAGTCCAGAATTTTCCAAATTACGAGCTAAACAAAATCAAACTCTTAATGTTATAAAACTGAAAAAATATTACAACAAATACGCCCATCAACAGCCAATTGAAGGCTGCTAGCGCCCACAGTCGTCACTCCAGTTGTCGCTCGGTATTTTTCTATTAAGTTCCTGAGTTGCCAATTTCGGAAAATGTTCATTCAAATATTTGGCCCGCATACAGTTACGCGTATAAATTATGAGTGCAAACTTGTCATTCGCCGAGAGGGGGCAGAGGGGCGGCGAGCAGAGCACAACGAAAACCAGCGCTGCAGCGGACGCGGTTCCAGGTGGCCACAACAGCAATAACAACCGACAAAAGGCGCACTGTATGTACAGTGTGGCTGTCAGATGTCAAAATGCCAAGCAAAGAAATAAATGAACAGGCACACCAGCAACAACAACAACAGCAACAACGTGCACAAACGACGTTTGCCATTGCCAGCAGTTGCCAAACTGCGCGCAGCCACAGAAAAAGGCAAAAGAAACAATAAACGACGCGCTACCATTTTGGCAAATAAAGACACCTAACTGTGCAGGTTGCGCGCTTCAATAAACCCAGCGGCGGCATATGGCCGACAGCAGCGAGCAGCGACAGCGACACCCGCAAGTGCGACTGAGATGGTATGAGGCGTCTCGGTGCTGCGCCATGGGCGCAACGCTCGCTTATCGAAGGCACAAACCGGTTTGCGTGCGGCGACCAATCAGCATTGGCCGCGAGCGAGATGGCGTACGCCAAGTAAATAAATAGGGCCGTTCGCTGTTGGGGGGCGTGACCAGTTGTATGTAAAGCAGGGGAATTGTGCACCGGTCGGCCGTCGCTTTGCATTCATGTGCCAACCGCATGGAATTCCTTTATTTTTCCTGCAGTCGCAGATTTTATTCATTTTTTGTTGTTGTTGTGTGTGTGTGTGTGTGTGAAAAACGTTGCCAGTTGAGATTTGCGCGTGAACGTTTGTGTTTGGATTTTGCTGCGTGATTTGTTGATTTTTTGGGAGCGCGTTCGGCTGCGCTTGATTGATTTTTCATGCTCGCCTCCTTTCTTCCCTACGCCGCTTGCACTCACTAATGCTGCATCTGTGTTGGTGTGTGTGTATGTGCTGTTGTTTTTAATTAATGGCAAATAAAATTGTTTACTTTCCATTTTAATTGTGGCAAAATGATGTTGTAGGCACCGACAGCGGCCAGTGGGCAGCCGGAGGGGCCGCTGTGGCCGTGTCGCATCGCTGCGGCACGCAATGGGCGCAGTAGTAATTTTCAATTAAGCGACTCGTTTACACAATTTCCGTTTGAGTTGAGTTATTATTTTTGTTAATTGCAATAAAAACCTGCGAAGCACAACGCAATTTGTTTGCCCCCTCAACGGAAAAGCAAAACTGTTTTGCGTGCAGGAATTCAATTCAATTCAATGATGGCGTTTGGGCAGTGCGGTGTAGTGAATGGTTTTGTGGCAAATAATCCCACTGTCACTAAAGAACTACAAAAACTACACACGTATCAAAAGTCTTTCAAGCTTTCAACGGCTCAGTTTCGAGTTCGAAATAAACAAAATTGCAATTGGGCACGCAAACTGGGCGTGGCTATGTCTCAGAAATTTAATGACTTATTTTGAGTACAGTTAAGTTAACTAGGATGGCCTCAAAACAGTCAATATGAATGAACTGCTAGGATTCACATTCGCGATTTTAACTGGTTTAATTGGACATGTGGAATGACTTTGGGGGTTGAAACCCCCCCGAAATATTAGGATCGACTTTAAAACTACATACAAATTAAAAGGCATTTTGGGAATATTAAAGAATTACTTTTTGAAACCCTTCCGAAATATTTTTCTGAATCCGCCCCTGATAGGGATCCATCATTCCTTCCTTTCGTAGTATCACAGTGGGTCCAACCTGTGACCTAGGTGTATCTTGCGAGCAGTGGCGCAAGCAGGATTTCATTTTGGGGTGTTTTGCATACAACTTTTGAGCCGAATACCATTCGAAACCTTATTTTGTATCAGCAATTTTTGTGTTTGAGGAGGGTTGGAACCCCCAAAATCTCCCTTGTGTGCGCCACTGCTTGCTGCAAGTTTCTCTGCTCTGATAACCACTTCAACTTAACCTAACCTTAGGTTAAGGTTTAGTTTAAAAAACTTTTCTACTCAGCCCTGTCGTAAAAATTTCGGGGGTAGACGGGCCTCAGATTTTCATTAGTCCGGAATTTATCGTGACAGTCACTTCAACTTAACCTAACCTGAGTTTAGGTTAAACAACATTTCTTCTCCGCTCTGTCGTCGTAAAAGTTTAGGAGGTAGGCGTGGTTTTTACCCGGGCCTCAGTTTACGTTAAAACACATTGCTATTCAGCCGTGTCGTAAAAGTAGTGTCCCGGATTTTTTCGTGACAGCCACATCAACTTAACCTCACCTAACCTAACCTAAATTAAGTTGTGGTTAAAAAACATTTCTACTTATCCTTTACTTATAAGTATGTAAAGCTCAGTATGTAAGTCCCATGCGGTTCCAATCCTCCGGGCATAGTTTTATTTTTTTTCAATCACTCCGCCATCACTCCAGCTAAATCGCCTCGAACGCGCAACAACCGCAATTTCTCTCTATTTCTTATTTTATTTCTTGGATCTTCTTATCAATTTGCAGCCGGAAACTATTTTCGCGCCTGGTTTAACTAATGCGCATTTAATGGATTTTTTAAAGCGTCACCAAAATACGAACACGAACGCCTACATTTTGCCTTTTCTTTACTTTTATTTTATTTTTTATTTTTCGCTCCATCTTTCCTACAATTTGCCACAACAAGTCTAACGTCGTTGTGATAGTAAATTGTTACGGCTGAACGATAATGGGAACAGTCGCAACTTAAATCAATTTTCAACGCATTCCCGCCACTGACAGCGTCTTCATCGCTTCGCTGTAATGTTGAGTGCGAAAATTGTAACACGGTTTGGTTTCTTGCCGCAGTTCAAAGGCGGCCGCAGGCTGCGGGTAAATGTGTAAACTGTTGCAATTTTTCCCCTTCTGAGACCTGGTTTTTGATGCTTTTTGAAATATAATTTTCATATCCTGCAGCCAGTTTTGATTGTGTCAGCTTTGCCGTTGCTAGTCGCAAGCAGGCGCACACATTTCCTGATTAGGTGCACAGGAAACATTTTTACTCGTATTTGCGTGCTTGACGTGCTGGCTGAGAAAATGTTGTCCGAGGACAAGTTTATACGGTTTAGGTATAAATATGTTAAGAACTGTAACGAAAACATTACGTAGCTGAAATTTTAAAGCTCACAGTAAAATATTGAAAACATTTCACTACATGGGTTAACATTATTCATAAGAATTATTTGTTTATGAAAATTTAATAATATGTTTGGATTTTTATATACATTATGATTCGCTTAAAAGGAGTTTACATAATTCACAAAAAATAATTTTTTAGGAAAAATTAATAAAAGGAGTTTACAAAAGCATATTCACAATGTTTGTGAAACTTTGTTCAAAATATGTATTTTTAAATGTGTGTTTTTCGTAACATTAATTGAAGTTTTAAATGGATTTTTTTCAAACTGAGTTAAGTTGTTGTTAAGTGTGATACTTTAACTTTCAAATGTGTACAAAATCAGCTATAAGTCTTTGCTACTAAAGTTTAAATTGGATTTTTTTAAGTGCGATGTTTACTTCATGCCAAGAAATATTGAATATAAACAAAAGACTGGCGTGATTACCAACAATGTTTTAATTTAGTTATGGTTGAAATAAAATAAATATTTAACTTACAATGCAATCACTTAGAGCAGGCCCGGATTTACCGTAAGTTTCTATATCGAAAGTCATCTTATTTTCTCCTACTCCTACTGCCATACAAAAATTACTGATTGAAAAACGTTTGGTACCAAAGTTATTCCACCATTGAAGAAGTTTTGAGGAGGGCGGGGGCGGGAATTTCACAACTGCCTGGAAGCGACAAATCTCTAAATCCGGGTCTGGCTTATGTGTCTAGCTTTCTGGCGCCTGTGGCAAATCTCGAGCACCGACAGATTCTGCGACACTTGGCTCTTCCAAAGCAAATGTAGTCGCTCTCTTCCGCAACGTTCATCTGAAGGCACCATCAGACATGCGGGCAACATAGCCTCACTATATTTTATCATACAGCTCTTTGTTCTATCGAATACGGTACTCATCTCCCACGCAGATAGGACACCCACTTGGTTCCCTTTTTCCAGACCGAAACTTCTGAAGAAGAACTTGAAAACTTCTTATCAATTTGTGCTCAAATTTTCTTATATATAAAAATCGCCACGCCCAAATCGCCAAATCGCCAGTCCCATTCAAAACAGACTTATGACTTTTTTCTGGCAAATCCTTTATTTCGTCTACAGTGCAGTGGGGCAGGGGCGTAGCCAAGGGAGGGGTTTAGGGTGTCAGAACCCCCCCCCCATAGCCTATAATTTGTCAACATTTTCAATCACTATGCATCGTATGTACGTTCCCACATTAGCAAAAAGGTCTTTTCATCTTTAAATATTTAAAATAAATTAACAAAAATTAACAAAACCCTTTTGTACCGAAACTAATTTGTTTTTTTAATAGTCACGTTTAGGCTTAATGCAGCGATTTGCATGTTCTAAAAACATGTCTAAAGAGTAGTTTAGTTCGTCGACCGGCGTGTCCTTCAGGATGTCGGTACAAGCCTTTTGGGTGGTTTCTACGTTCTCAAAACGCTTTTTTCATCGGCAAATGCATTCTTTGAAAAGGTGAAATTCGCACGGTGCCACATTATGTGAAAAATTTATCGTGAGTTTTAATCAAAATGGTAGCGAAAGCGCCTGGGATCACCCAGGTACATTTTTTAAAAAAACGCAAAATTCAAGTTTAAACATGAACAAAATTAAAAAAAAAAAAAATTTTTTCATGTTATTAAAAATTTCCTTCAAATTTGTGCAGATATTAAACATGAATATTAAAAAGATCACCCGGGTGGGTATAAGTAAAGCGAAAGTTAAATCCAATTTCAAGAATTTCAATGAAGAGTTTGGCTAATCTTTTATGAATTACCGCCCAATTTTGATCTACGGTGATCGCGGATTCAGTTGGCTAACACGTTGGTCATCATTTATGTTCTGACAATCGTTTTTAAATCGCTTTTAGCACTTATGAACTTCGCCACGGTATAAACAAAATTCACCATAAACTTGGTCCATCAATTTAAATGCTTCGGTTAAAGTTTAAACATTTTTAAAACAATAGTTAATATTGGATCTTTGTTCGATGCACATTTTTGTACGATGACACAAAAATACTTCCACTTCAGATGCAATAACTTCGCTTTCAGTCCACCAAATTTCATGAAATTTTTACTAAAAATCAGGGAACAAATTTAATTTTTAATGCATTAAGTCACATAAGCCACAACAAAATGCCCTATTTGGAAAGTGCACTTTACTTTAAAAAACATGTAACACTAAACTGGCAAAAACAATTTTTTTAAACCCCCCCCATGCCCAAGTTCTGGCTACGCCCCTGCAGTGGGGTCTTCAATCTGAAAATAAGAATCACCTTAGGCTCGCGATTCAATGCACTGACCAGCATATCAAATGCTTGTGAATGTTTATGGTGACAATCAGTGACGTACACAGGATTTCATTTGGGGGGATTTGCGTAAAGCTTTTGAGCCCAATTCCATTTGAAGCCATATTTTGCACGTGCAATTTTTGTATTTGAGAAGAATTGGGGGCAGTAGCGCACACAGGGGTGGAGGGGGTTCAACCTCTCCCCTTTCAAAAACAAATATTTCTAGTACAAAATATGGTTTCGAATGGTATTCGACTGTTGTACACAAAATTCCCCAAAAATGAAATCCTGTGTGCGCCACTGGTTACAATGTTCCCACTCACAAATCATCTGGAGAATGGTTTCGAAGTTTCCAAAAAACAAAAAATCGAAGACAAAGAATTGCAGGCATTACTCGATGAAGATCCGAGTCAAACGCAAAAGGAGCTTGTAGAATTCTGGCAATTATATTACAGGCGATCGGTATTGCCTTAAAACGATTCATTCATAAACATTATGAGACATTACAAAATCATTCTTTTGCATGACAACGCTTGTCCCCATGTTGCAAAAGTCGTGAACAAATATTTTGAAACGCTCAATTGGGATATTTTACCGCACCCGCCGAATTTTTCGGGCATTGATTGGTGTCTTTGATTACTGGTTGTTGCGACGGATGTAGCTCGATTTGACAAGTCACCGACTTCTAACTTGGACCGCTCCAAAGTACGAGAAATTTTTCAAAATGGAATTTGAAAATTGCCTGAGAGATGGAAAAAGTAGTAACCAGTGTTGGACAATACTTTGATTAATCTGTCTATTCATTTTGTTTTGAAATTAATGCCCTTTTCGACCAGAAAAACACGTACCGAACTAATTTGCACTCTCACTACTTTTATATATGATTTCATTGATTGATTGATAGATGAAAACTACTCCCGAAGGACACTAAATACAAATGACAGTTTGAAGTAAAATTCTATTATCAATTGTAAAAAATGTATTACAAAAAATTCTTTAAATATTAAGTTATTAAATAAATTCATAATATTCTTCTTTCGCTGCGTTTGCGTTAATTTGCCATAAAAACGATTTACTGCTGCACATAAATTTCCACCACATCAACAACAATCGGTTGTCCAAGTGCAGATAACATGTTTTATTATTCATTTTATTATTCAGTTAGCCTGTCAGCGAGTTTTCAACAAAACGCAAATATTTAGCGATAACAGACAAAATGTTTTCGACAGTCGACATTTGCAAATCGGCAGCCGAGCGAAGACACACCCAGAGGCGCGCAAGTAAATCAAACGTCAGCGCGCAGCTGCCGCTGAACAACGCACAGTTGAAGGTATTTGAAAGTCATAAATAAGGCAAACCATAATGCGCGATCGGCGCACACTGGCCGCATAGCCAAGTCATAAACCAAACGGAAGTGCGCAAAGGTGCGCTCGCGATATTGCAGATTGAAACACGCACGCACACACACACACGCACACGTCTCATGCAGACTGTAAGCCACTGGTGGCCAATAAACGAAGGCAAACAAAAAGACTGAAGCGGAGAAGACATGCGGGAGATAATAGAGAAGAGACTGTGGGAGCATCGGAGTGAGGAGGGGGCGGAGAGGAGAGGCAGCGGAGGCAGAGCGCATACATCAAGCAAAGGAAGCCAAGTTGGTAGCGCTTGAAACTGATTTATTGCCGTTAATAAACCGCCACACCAGGCAACCCCACCAAGCGGCCGAACAGCAGCCGGGCGCAGGCTGGGTCCACATGTTGGCCGACAGTTCGGCCGCCTGCGCATGTGATATGCGAATTGTTTCTTGGAATAACAGCAACAGCGGCAACGGACAACGCGTGCAGCCAACACGACAGCGACAAATGCCTCAAGATGCAGCAACTGTTGTTGTTGTTGTGACAGTGCCGCCATTCTGGCTATCAAAGTAGTGCAGCAGTCGTTCGATAATCGCCACAAAAGCAACCAAAAAAAAGCATATGACAACAAACAACAATAACAACAACAAGCACACATAAAATACATCAACAAAAGGAGTAAGTTGCAACTTGTACGGCAGCTTGTAAGCAACAGCCACAACAACAACAACCGCTGCACAGCAATTGCTGCACTGCACAGTTGCTACTGTTGAAAGAACCAGAACCAAACGAACAAAATGAAAAAGAACGAAATGTTTTATTCATGAATTGTCGGCCGTGTACTTGTGTGATTTTCGGTTTTACTCAGTTTTGACTAAGTTTCGCTGCGGTTATGCCAATTCCCGGCAGCAACCCCCGCTACGACACCGCTGCCGCGGCTTTTGTGCGCATATCAGCCGCCACATATCTCATACTATAAGTTGTTATCGGTGATTTTGTTTGGCGATTTTTTTTTGTTAAATTTTTTGTGCAGATTTTTCATAATGTGAACACAACAACTGGCTAACAACTATTTGAATACGTTACCAAAAGCGGCTTTTATAGCTGCAACATTATGGAGTAGCTGTCAAATATGGATTCTAAAACTACAACTCGGCAGTATTTGTGTCTTAAAATTTGAAATGACTTGATTGTTCAGTGATTAGTGTATTGAATCGCGAATTAGGCGGTTGTGGGTTTGAGTCTCAACTATGAAAATCCTTTTGAGGTGGCTGCTCTTTTAGCTGGGATTACCAGATGGTATCTTAAAAGGCTCCATGAAAAACTGAGAACAGTTTTTTTTAAATTATATATTTTGTGTACTTCTATTCACCCAAACATTCCTCTTTTCCGAAGACCAAGGAAAACTACAATTTTTGAACTATGACACTACACTTTTCAAGTTGAAGTATGGGCCAAAATTGTGAATAAACTCATCAGGAGTATCTCACAAGATTTTTTCGGCCATGTGTACGTCCGTCTGACCGTCCGTCTGTTCATCTGCTCGTATGTTTGTCAACCGACTAATAGACTCAGTAGATTTCGAAGTTTTTGAGACATCCTTAAAATGTCAGGCACTGATATTGCTGGATCTTCTACTCAGAACTCATTAGTGATTTGGCCAACATCTAATATTAAGTAAATATTTGTTTGAAATAACGCCAAACATCCTTCACTAAAAATCTCTCAAGCATAGATACAGTATGGCTGATTCTAGTGAGAATCGAGTATTAGGTTAGGTTATAGTACTACCAGACGTATTCACCCCTATCACATCAAGTCTGAACTGAGTCAATTGTTATTGCCTTTGTAGCATTTTCGAAAGAAAAACGATCTTTCAAGGGGGTCTGCCAAGTTGTGAAACAAACTAATAAAGGCGCTGCCCACAATTGTCATCTTGCGTCTTGCAAAGGCTGGGCAGAGACACAGGAAGTGTTCTATTATTTCCTTCTCCTCGAGTTCCAGATTAGTGGCGCACACAGGAAGGTTTGGGGGTTCAAACCTCCCTCCACAAAAATAAAAATTCCTGGTGCTAACTAAGGTTTCAAATTAAATTGAGCTCAAAAGTTGTTGCAGATATTTGGCTCTACTGGCCCCAGCCTGAAGGCATATGCGCCTATTAGAAAGTGGCCTGTTGTCATACCTATCAGCAATCGTGTAGACCATTGAGAGAGATTAAGGATATAATTGTTTTCACTCTGAGAGAAGTTGAGTCAAAAGATTTTACTCATCTTACATGTTCCCAGTTCTTCCTTCTTTTTGGTTACCATTGCCAAAAGTTTATTATCTATTATACTTTTATAGTACTGTAATCGAGTACTAACTGTGACCCACATAAATTCTGTCCAATACTAATAGTCAGTTTAACTATGTGTTCTCCTTTTATTCCGAACCCTACTTTCAGTGAGTGAGAGCAAACCTTTGAAAGCAAATTTATTCAGTGCTCTCAACCACGTTTTTTTCTATTATAGAGAATAAAGAGAGAAGATCGGGAAGGTTCTTCCGAACTTTTCAATGCCATGCAAAGTTTTCAGAACTTGTCACGTGACCGCTGATTATTGCTGAATATTGATATTTGTTGAATAGTGAAAAGTATCTTTCTGATTCATTTAATGCCATGCAAAGATATTAAAATTTGTCAGGTGGCCTCTTCAATTTTCTGAATTTCTAAAAGAATCACTCGAATGATCTTTTCCATTTAATGCCACGGTGCAACAAAACACTTTTGTTTGTCGAGATCCATTCAAATGATGATATAGGAATGAAACTGAATTTTTTTCTCAGTTTTCAGTTTCAGTTTTTCATTTTCTGATCCAATGTCCTTTTAACATAACTTACAATTTTGAAGAACATAGAAATTGGACAAATTTTTTTTATATTTGCAATTATGCAATGATGAAGATATGGGTATCAAATGAAAGAGGAAGCTTGTCGCTTTTTGACTAAATTCTGAACTTTCAGGGCCAAAATAGGTCAGTAAGTAATATTTAGTAAAAAACATAAACATTTTAATTTTTTATCTAATTTTCTAGACAAAACATTAATGCGTTTTCCATACTAAATTCTTACTTATGGATGGAAACTTATTTTTTTTACTTTAAATCAATAAAGATAGACGAATAAAATGTTCAAGTATTAAGTACAAACCGAAATCCAAAACAAATATTTTTTTCAAAAAAATGTGTTTAAAATGTTCATGGTTACTGACATATTTTGGCTATGAAAATTCAAAATATAAAATTTAGTCAAAAGGCCACAATTCGATGGGTCAAAAGTATTGTCGCACGGTGAGCTATGCAAAGATTTAAATGAAAAATTCCCTTATCATGGATTTTCTGCAGCTTAAGATAAATTTGTAAGGATCTACACGAACCGTTGGATACTGAATGAGATTCCTTATAAGATGATTCCTTATCTAGAGACCTTCGGTGGCAAAGAAACAATTTCTAATGGAAAAGCTTTCAATTTTTGGTCTGAAGGTCTTTTCAATCTACGTGTGGATGGACTCAGCCTTCTCACTTGTTCTCCCATATGTCTATGTATACATCTGTATTTCAACGCCTATATGTCTACAAAATGTCTACAAAGTCGCTTATGGACATTTATATTAGGGTCTTTGCCCGTTCCATAAAATTCCCAATAACCACAAACTGTCACTAAACCGCTACCATAAAAACGGCATCAAAAAACTACTTCCAATACCATTACTGTTCACACTTGCCGTCAACATAAACAAGATAGGAAAAAAGTACATTTCCCACTACCAAAAAAAGGCATAACATGTAAAAAAAATACAAAAATAAAAAAACCCAAACATAGAAAAGGGTGTTAATCGCTAAATTTACAACTAGATACGCTTTAAAAAATCGCAAATGGTGCGGAAGGACACGAAACGATCCAACACAAAGACAGCGGCGGCTACAATCTGCCGCATTCTTCCTCAGCCCACACTCCCTTCTGCCCTCATCGCGCACTCAAGTGCCAACTACAAACAAGCCGAAAATCAACGGAAACTAAAATTCACAAAAACGATTGTCGCTTTCCGCATTGCCGCTTTGGCTCAGCCGCAGCGGCACACACACACACACACGCGCGACCACATTCACATCCGTTTCCGTTTGAAATAGACGCCTATGTGCGCGGGCGGGGAGAAGGGCAGTTGTTATGGCACTGGCGAACATTTGAAAAATGTACTTTTCCAGTGGAGCAAAAATGTGTGGGGCGACGGCGGCAGTGAAGAGGATGCGCTTCGGTAGTAGTCAGCGCTGTCGTGACAGTAGTTGGCGGACCGTTTAGCGTTAACCCATTTGCGACAAGTGTAGCAGAACAGAATGTGTGCGATGGGGAGTGGGTTTCGGTGAGTACGTTTGTCGCGGATGCTGTCGTTGTAAAGTAAAAATTACACTTTGTTATTTTCGGGTGACAAAGTGTTTGTTGTTTGTATGGCATCAAAACGAGCAATGCTTGAGCGCGCGCAGTAATGGTGCGTTCACACTAGTTGCAAACTGCTATGCGGTAATTGTGGGCTATATTCATCTTGATTACGTTTACTGTAGAGTACATAAGAAGGCATAGGCGTTATGTAAAAGTATATAATTGTGATTGGAAGGAATCTATGTACGTTCATCAATCTAATTGAAGGCTGATAGACACAATAACTCTAGAAAATGTTGAGATATAGAAGTGATATAGTGAGATGCTAGATAAAAGGTAGGTATATAGTGAGATGCTAGATAAAAAATTTTGAGAAAATGGGCGAGGTGTGGCAAATTTTAAATAGTGTTGCCATGAGTTATGTTTGTTCTTGTAGAATACGAATAATTAGATAAAAATGTTGATTAACTTTATCATAAAATTTATGCATTTATGAGCTAAGCTGATCTGACTTTAAGTAGTAGCATGTGTCCACCGAAGTTTGATCAAAATTTCATCTATTTCATCAAGAAAATTAATGTTTTTACGTATATAAACTCGATAACTCGAAATAGGTGTAAATTAGCCTTTTAAATCATTTTGAGTCATACAACCCATATTTTCGATAAACATATTTTTTGTTGTTGTTAAACTATATTTTTTCACTTATTGTTTAAAGGTGATTATATCAGAAATGACTGTGTGTAGGTTTTAAACCAGTCGGTGGAGACCAATTGAATTTCTATAACTAGTAACTTTGGTGTAAGATTGATTGATTGATTGATTTGAGAAGGATAGGCTCTAAATTAGTATCACCTACTCCATTAGAAACAACCATGTGACCAGGGGCGCACAAAGGATTTCATTTTGGGGGGTTTTTCGTACAACTTTTGAATCAAATTCCATTCGAAACCATATTTTGCACCAGCAATTTTTGTGTTTGGGGGGTTTGAACCCCGATGCCCCCCTGTATGCGCCACTGCATGTGACCCACCACTTATAATTTTAATTCAGAAATTTCAAATCAAATGATCCAAAACTTACACCATTCATAGGTCTGAAAACATGTCAACTTTTAGTCTTTTTTAGACTTTACAATTGTCAAAGCAGAATTAACATTTGGTGCATTTGCCAAAATTATAGCATCTTTTCACCAACTTGTACATATATTCCTAGAACTTCTTATCTAACTGACTCTTACCCGAATTTCTGTTCATAACCCAATTCAACTTTCTGTTGAAGCTTAGCAGGTCCGGCCCAGGTCCACTGTGAGTCCCTTTATATATGCCTACTCCTCTTAATTTAACAGATTTGTATCCGAGTTTCAATCCATAAACCAATGCGACTCTCTGATGAAGCTTAGAAGGTCTTAAAGTTCAGTTCCATAGCGTTGAAAAGACGGCACAGGAACCTAGGCTTAAAAAAAAAGGCACACTATGAGTCTCCTCATATATGGCTACTCCTTCTTGTCCCACTGTTTCTTATCCGAATTTCAGTCCATAAACCAATTCAACTCCCTGATGAAGTCTAGATGATTTGGATTGATGATTTAGATTATCTAGCGTTGATCAGATGGGACAGAAATTTGCTCCCAAAAAACATTGATTCAACGTCGAGCAACAGAAAGGATGCCTGAATAAAAAGATGTAAGTGTGGTACCGGCCATAACGTCGAGTCAGTTAAGAACAAACAAAACTTTTAACCAAAACGACTGAGCTTTAACTTCTCTTCGTGTAAGTGTGAAATGCCGACGGTCTGCATAAACCCTAATGTGAGTGTTTAGAAAAAACTGTTGTCTGTACATTTTAGAGCTTAGAGAAAGGCCATCATTGCCACACATTCCCCTACTCGCCTCGCACAATTTACTCGAGTTGTGTGAAGGCAGTGACGCCGTTTAAGATAAACGCACCTTTTTGTCACTGGGTAATGGGTTTTTTTCAGTTTTATATGAATAGAAAAAACTGAAAATTGTGGTCAAGGACGGTTGAGTTGCCGAAATATGTGGTAAATATCTTTATTGCCCAATGCTTGAGTGCACACAGCCATACATACGTACTTTTATATATGTATGTAGGTATAATATTTACTTGTAGCTACTTATATAGTACAAGTTTTCACTGGGTCTATGTTCGGCTTCTAAAAGTGAGCTGATAAGCAATTTTTGTTTACTTAAGTCTTGGATTTTAAATAAAAACGTATTGCTGTCGATTTGTCTGTTTTTTGTTGGGTGAATTTTAAGATTTTTAAAAATTGATAAGCCCACAAAGGGATGGCAATAAATCTATTTCAGTAACGAGAGTGGGGACGGCCATATGTGTGGAATTTGCACACACGTGTCTGACGCCATTGTCAGCAGCGCATTGTTATGTGGGGGGGAGGAGAATGGAACATTTTAAAAGAGCAAATTTTAGATTTAGAATTTAAAAAGTAAAATATGAAAATTAGGTATTTGGAATATATGTATAAAAAAGTATGCATTGGCGATAAAAAAAAATATTATCTAACTGTTTTTTTGTTTTTTTTTGGATAAAGTAAACTTTCGTATTAAAAATTCATTTGAATAAAGAATAAAAACAACATCTGAATGATGTCTAACATTTTTGAATTGTTTTTGAATTTGTTACGAAACCGATTAATAAAAAAATTTTAATTCAAACGGGGACCACGTTTTCGATGGAAAGACCAAGTTGAAGACGCGCATTTATCTCTTGGTGTGACCAACTGGAGAAGGCGGTGGTGCCTGGAGAGAGTTTTGGTGGCAGGCCGTAAGCCGGTAAGGGTTTTTATAGCCAGTTAAGTAAGTTAACTAAGTTTCTTTTAAGTATGTTTTGAAATATGCGGTTTTGAATCGACATTTTGAAATAAAGGAGCTTGGAACTATTTTTGATTCAAAGATTTTATTGTCTCGAAATCGTTTGCAATGTTTAGTTTTATCAGAAGAAACAAGGAACATTTTATGGACCCACTAACGTTGAAGTTTTTATATATCTCGTTAGTGAGAAGTCGGTTGGAATATTGCTCTCTAATATGGAGTCCTTACTATGAGGTTTACAAAAAAAAATTGAAAAAGTTCAGAAAGTGTTTAGCAAAATATCTTTGAACAAACTGCATCCGCACGATGGCTTTCCATTTTACTGTGGAAGGCATAAACGGTTCGGCTGATTTTATAATTTTTACACTAAATTTTTAGATTTTAGTGCAAATATTTGTATCTTTAATCTTTAACTGTTTCAATTGTTTAATTAATCTTGTCTGTTCATTTCCTTTCTTAACTCCCAGTTTCCCGGTTAAGTTTAAGTTTTTCACATTGTTAATTAGTCTGAAAGAATTGTATTCAAAGACTGAATTTAAATAAATAAATAAATAAATATATCAATAAATTAAATAAATAAATAAATAAATAAATAAAGAAATAAATAAACAAATAAATAAATAAATGAATATATGAATAAATAAATAAATAAATATATCAATAAATAAAAAAAATAAATAAATACATAATAAATAAATATATAAATCAATAAATAAATACATAAATCAATAAATAAATAAATTAATCAATAAATATAATAACCTGTAGACTAATAAAACAAATTAATAAATAATGTAAATTATTCCATATTGTTACGAATGCTAGTTCTAGTGGGCTAGTACGTATCTCTGGATTGCGTAATTTGAAAATAAAACACACTTAGTTCCTCAACCGCAGTCAATAAAATAAACCAACAATCACTTTATTTCACAGGTTTACACTTTACTGTCTTTACACTTAATTATTCGCTCAATTACTCCGTGTGGCACCTTCACTAGTCAAAATCAGACTGACTCGCTGCGCCGCACCCGGCTGCCTTTTATACCTGTCCGGCCATCGCGCAGATCGTTCTCGCACATTCCAGAGTGGACTAAAGGTTTCCATGATGATCGCGATCATCATTGCCAGGTTGGACTAAAAGTTTCCCTTATTATCGCGGCCATCGTTGCCAGGTTGGACTAAAAGTTTCCATTATCGCGGTCATCATTGCCAGGTTGAATTATGGCACGGCGCGTAGCGACAGGGTTGCTTTGCACAGCGACAGACTGTCTTATCGTTACAATATAAAACAATAGGGGTTTTCAATAAAAAACCAACTGGTCTGGCAAATGAGTAAAAGAGCAGATTAGCTCTAAACAACAACAAAATACATTTGGGGTCAATTACACCGTGCGACAGCATTTTTCACACCGGGAAAAATCCATATGGGCGTGAAACAAGAGGCCAAACATAGTAATACTGTGTACTCAGTTTTTATTTCTACATCCTTTGTCCTTTTAAAAGGACTTCAAAATTTCGAAGGGTATAAAAAATAAGAAAAATATAAAACATACTTCACCTCGTTAGAATATAGCGATATGTATATCAAATGAAAGAGGAAAGGCTCAAGAATTTAATTAAAATTGATCTTTTATCTATTTGTAAAAACAGGATATGAAAAAGGTCCTTTAAAAATTTTAATCCTTTATATCCTTGAAAATTTATATAGAATTTTCTTGAAAAAGAAGTATGTTAAAACCCAAAATCTCCTTGATCACGTGTCAAAATTTCATTATTCTCGTTTCATTAATTTTTTATCTATTTATTATTTAAAATACTGATACTCAAGTAAATTCGAATTTTTGTGCTTCATTAGAATTGCAGCTTCCGCCTTTTTTTTAATAACTTTCGAACCATAACTTTAATAACTTTCGTGTTTTAACATACTTACTTTTCAAGAAAATTCTATTTAAATCTTCAAGGATATAAAGGATTAAAATTTTCAAAGGACCTTTTTCATATCCCTTTTTTACAAATAGATAAAAAGTCAATTTTATTCTTGAGCCTTTCCTCTTTCATTTGATATACATATCGCCATATTTTGTCCAGGTTAAGTATTTTTTATATTTTTTTAATTTTTTATTCCCTTCAAAATTTTGAAGTCCTTTTAAAAGGACAAATGATGTAGAAATGAAAACCTGAGTACGCAGTATTACTATGATTGGTCTCTAGTTTCACGCCCATATGGATTTTGTCCGGTGTGAAAAATCTTTTTAATTATTGTCGCACGGTGTTAGTAACGTGTTTGCTTTTTTACTACACCAAACCCCTTGAGTAGATTTTTTGAAGTTAATTAAAAATCGTAACTCTGACAAATTTTTTTTTTTAATTTATAAACTTTTAAAACGTGTATTAAACTTTTAAGCAATTGTTTTTGAATATCAATGTTTTGAGTAAACAAAAAACAGCTGTTTTAGTAGCTCTTTGGCAATGTTGCTACATTGTGCAAAAGGATGCTCAGTAACTGATTTGCTATTCAGCTATTTAGATCAATTGCCAGACCAGTTGCCATTCTTACTAAATACCCCTAATATTTATTTTTTTATATAAAACGCAATTATTACTTAAATAACAATAGTGAAGTTTACTCTTTATAGCATTTTAGGTGTAAAGTTGTTATCGTAGCAATCTGTCGCTACAACTGTTTTCGAAAACATTGCGAAAATTCAAAATTTGCTACAATAGCAACTTTACACCTAAAATGCTATGAAGAGTGAACTCCACTAATATGTTGAATTTTTTCTAATTTTTTTATTTGTTTTCATTTTTTAGAAAACTTTTTAACAAAAAAAAAATAGCTTACAGATTAAAGTAATAGAAAAACGAACAAATTTTGTACAGTTAGAACTCTTCTTTCCCAAAGTTGACTACTCCGTTCAATATTTTCTCCCCAAAAATCTCTGAAATACCCTCGAGGCGAGCATCATGTGTGCCATCGATAAGGTGGATAAGTATTGCATTACTAAATCGCATCAGAAGGCTGACAAACTCACACCCACCAACGCTTGTGGCGCAACGTATCGGCGCACGTCAGAGGGTAAAAACGTGCTGTAGCCAGTGTTGCGGTGTGATTTGCACAATGATGACATGGCAGTTGCCGCTGTTGACCGTTTAACCATTAACGCTAATGTTGTTGCTGTTGTCGCTGCTGCGCGACTTTACATGTGTGTGTGCAACGCAGCATGACAAATTGCATATTGTTGCAAAAGCAACAACAATGTCGTTTGTGTTGTTGTTGTTAAAGTTGTGTGATATGCTCGCATAAATTTGTTTTTAATGAGAAAATTTGTCTGGTGATAATTAGGAATGTCTTTGGGTATGTCTATAAGTAAGTATGTGCATACATATTTACATACATACAACACAACAGCAGGCAGGCCCGGTAACGAGTTGTTTAGGGCCAATTAAGTTAACCCTTTGCGATCTAGCATACACAATTGTGCGATCTAACTTTAAAAAGTGTAGCGCAAATTTTGAATTTACAGGCAATTTTGAATTTTTGTTATTTGACATTCGTTTTCCCGTTATTGGGTAAAAAAATTAAAAAAGAAAAAAATTTAATACAATTGAATGTGTAACATTTTCGTGATTCATCTCGCCGAAGCAAAAAATTTCACAGAGTCGCAAAGGGTTAAGTAAGTAAGTAGAAGCTTTCACAAAAACAGAAAGAATTACCTTAGACTGATGTTTTCGATTCGCCACATCACAAATTTCCCGCAAAATCCACTGACTGAAAAACTTTTGAGGTTAAATCCTCCAATGTCAGTCGACCAGTACTGCATGGATCCTCCATGTGACCCATAAAATGGCATAAAAACCTGCTCACAACGTCTAACTGTCTGTCTGTCTTTCTTTTAACCGCTTACAAAAACAACAACAACACAACTGAGTAAAAAAACAGTCTTCGTTGTTGCAGCACAAAAAAATGTCAACTTTATTAAATTAAATTATAAATTGGAATTTTTGCCGCTTGCCGGCACAAAGGCCGCCAAAAACTTGCGCACACAAAATTCCAACATCACACATCATTATTGCTGCAAAAAAGCACTGACAACAGCCGCTGTGACAATATCGAATGCAACACTAACGGCGAACGCGACCAACGCACAGCTAGACAGCAGTTGGGCGAAAAAATTAACTGCCAACGTTTGCAACAGTCAGCGATCGAGTTGTGATAGCGAAACAACAACAAAAACAATACGCCGGAATGTGCACACTACGCCAGCAACAACTCATTGCAATTATTGCTGCGATCGTAAAGCGACAACAGCGACGCAGTATCGACAGTGGAAGTGGCACAAAAAATGGCTTTCGGCGCGCCGCGAGGTGACGCTGGACGATGCGACTCTTGTTGCACCTTTTGCCATACCACAACTGATCACTCCGAGTGATGGACAGCGCGCAGTGTACTGATGTTACTTTTGTTGTTGTTGTTGTTGCATTGGCCAAGTTGTTTGCCGTGCTGCGTATGACATTTATGATGAGGTTCTTAGGGCTGTCATGAAAATTTAATTGAAATACCAAAAATGGACAAACTCACTGGCGGTCAGTGCGCACAAAAGGCCTAAAGACTAAAGTCGAAAACTTGCAAAATTATGATGAAGACGTCAAAATGTCTGCGGCGTTTGTGCGCGTGCAGACATTAAAGCGGCAACGGCAGCAGCGCAGCACTCGAAGGCATCTTTGAGGGGGATGCAATGTGACGGTTGTGGAACGCTGAAATGTAGGCAATTCAAAAAAAAGTGCGCCTAAAAGTATGCAAGCCGAATTGAAGAAACCGGATAACCGAATTTCCGACACCCATATTGAAGAATTCTGGGCCAAAAATTTATGTGGAACATCACATTGAAAATTGTATAAAATTTACTCGATTTGAACAGAAACAATTTTAGCTATCAAATTAAAAATTAGTTGCAATTTACTTGATTTGTTCAATTAAAACTAAATTTTTTCCAACTAGGATCCAATTCACAATGTGACGTCTCTGTCGCTCGAGCAACTTCCATGTTGTACACTCTTCACTCAAAACTTTAATGTGAATTTTTAAGCTGAAATCGTTGCCATGCTTTTTGCACCTTTTGGCGCGCTCGCGTACAGTTGCCGGCAATCGCTTTGTACTGTCTGCTTTGGGACAATTTTCGCGAAATTTTTTTATTAACTTGGCTTAAAAAATTGTGCGCGATCATTGATCACTCATTGTCAGCGACAACAAAAACAAAAATAAACACAAACATTAAGAACGATCCGCCGAAACGAAGATGAAGATGTCAATTTAAATGCCGGCGTGTACTCGAAAAAAACAGCAACAATAACAAGAATCAACGCACCGCCAAACTTGAGCTACTGTGAGCTGTTAGTTGATCACTTGGCGGCACAGCGGGGCCAGAGTCGCGCATTGCCATATTTCAAAATAGCGGCGAGCCAGTAAGAAATTCAGCTGCTCAACAATGTCATCACGTCACAACTGCGTTGCTGGCTTTTTGCTGATGTTGCTGCTGATTGAGCTGATGATGCTGACCAAAGAAAAAAACATTGCCAGCTCGCATCGCAGCGGCTTTGACGAAAAAAAAACAGGAGAAAAGAGTCCAATGACAACATTGCAGAAACAAACAACTCGATTGCGCTGCTGCGCGTGTAAGCTGGTAGCAATTTTCACGCGCCACTCACAGCAAGCGGTCCTTGTTCCTGCGAACGCGGCCCTCAACGACCGGAAGGTGTTGGTCGCTTGTTGGCGACCAAAGTGTTTGGTGCCAATTTTGAATTCCTGTTTTTATAGCTGAAAAAATGTCGCGTTGGGTTTTTTGTCGCCTTTTTGACTGAAATGTTATTAGTTTGATTTTATGAAACAATCAAAGACGGAGGACATAAATTTCGCAACGCAGTCTAACGGGCAGATGTATTGATTGGAATGGTATTGCTGGAGATTGTCACAGTACTGAATCATGGTTTTATTCTACTCCATATACAAGTTGAGCTGATTTTTGGAGTTGAGACCAAGAAATACGAAAATTTAAGCAACTTTAAGAAATGAAATTTTCATATGAATGAACCTGTAAAAAGTCCCTAAGCATGACTTAACTTCACTAGAAACACCCACATTCTCACCGATAATTTTTATGTCAACTCACAACACTAAAGAAGATCCCT
Organism: Melieria picta; assembly: GCA_964056695.1. Classification (NCBI taxonomy): domain Eukaryota; kingdom Metazoa; phylum Arthropoda; class Insecta; order Diptera; family Ulidiidae; genus Melieria; species Melieria picta. The sequence goes on from OZ057399.1 coordinate 47,096,756, forward strand.
CTAACTGGTACCACTAGGGACTCAACAGGGTCTATGTGTGGCCGAAAAGCTAATCTACTCTAACCTAATCAGTAAATAGCTAATCTAGAAAACAATAGAATAAAAGATGTATTAAATGAGTTACGGCTAACCAAATCTCCACACCTCTTGATAAATAAAATGTAGTACCAATGAGTTACTGTTAACCAAATCTCCTTACACCTTTTTATATAAATTTTTGTATCAATGTGTTACTGCTAACCAAATCTCCTTACACCTTTTCGTATAATTTGTAGTTCCAATGAGTTACTGCTAACCAAATCTCCTCACATCTTGATAAATAAATGTTAGTACAAATGAGTTACTGCTAACCAAATCTCCTTATACATTTTTATATAAATTTTAATACCAATGAGTTACTGCTAACCAAATCTCCTTACACCTTTTCGTATAATTTGTAGTACCAATGAGTTATTGCTAAAAAAATCTTCTCACATCTTGATAAATAAATTTTAGTACCAATGAGTTACTGCTAACCAAATCTCCTTACACCTTTTCGTATAATTTGTAGTTCCAATGAGTTACTGCTAACCAAATCTCCTCACATCGTGATAAATAAATTTTAGTACCAATGAGTTACTGCTAACCAAAATTGCCTCATAGCTTGATAAATAAATTGTAGTACCAATGAGTTACTTCTAACTAAATTTCTTCACATCTTGATATACAAATTCTGTAATACTTTAGTTATCATTTACAGAATTAGAACTTAAGATAGCCACAGTTTAAACCATTAGTTTTAAGCCTATTGTACCAGACTTCTTCAAATAACGAATTCTTTATGAAAATAACTGAACAACGCCTCTACAAAAATTTAATGACGCAAATGGTTCAATGAGGTCATGGTTCGGAGCAATCCTGATATGAAGGGCTCAAATTTATATGAAAAAGAAAAGTAGTGTACAAATCTTCAGCATATAAATCCTGCATTTATGAAGTTCTTTCTTTTTCAGCCATAAACTTGCTAGTCGCGTTCATCAACCTCTCGGACTGCATATAGAGGTCACATAAGTATATACAGAGGACTGCATATATAGTCCAGAAAACAAGATACTAGAATACCATACAGTATCTACCGGAAATAGTGATAGATATCAACACGGTTTGAACCAATCAAGCAACCTTTAAAGCGATCCAAGAATCCACCCAGCCAATTTTTGGCTTCTTATTAAGAAGTGAAGTGCTATTCGGCCAGGCCATGAGTCATCAAACGAAATAAGTGATCGTCGGAGAGAGCAATGTCTGGCGAATACGGTAGGTGGTGTAGAAGATCCCATTGAAGCGCCTCTAAAGTTTCTTTCAAGACTTTTGCAACATGTGGTGGAGCTTTGTGGTATAGAAAGCGCAGCGCTTCCTGTAAATTGTATATTGTTAGACTTAAGGTTGACATGTAATGTAATTATTATAGATTGGGCCGATGGGTGTATTGATTGTTAAAGGGAAATTATTACTTTTTGTCGTAAATATAGTTGCAAAATGATCCGATGGGATTTAGTGCGAGTTACGCCATCATTTAAAAACGTATTTGTACCCCAATAAAATATTTAAAAAATCTCAATGGAGTCATCAAGCATTAAGCATTAAGCAGTGTTAATAAGACTTTCAATCTGCAGACCTTTTCATTAACAATCGGCTCCTTGTCAATAGAAGGAAATCTTATATTTATTAATATTCAAGAATTTCAGTAAATTTTTTGTCCAAAACAACCATAAAAGCAGCAAATTGGTTACCTAATTCCAAACAAATTTCTATAGCCACAAACTAAACAGCCCAAACAGAGTTTTAGTTCAATTTATGCACCAAATACAACACACAACTCTCGTTTCGTCGTGGAATTGTGGGTCTCCATGTGAGAAAAAGTAATATCACTTATAATAATGTTAATGTAAATGCGACACAACCACATTAATAACCACAAATAAACGCAACGTGCAAATTAAAATCATAATTCATGGCCATAATTCAGTGTTGTGGGTACACAACGAGCGACAATGCCACTGCGAAAATCTCTAAGCGCGCCGGTAAGCAAAAACATTTAAGAAACGTATGGCAAACATGATGAGGGGGGAAAGGCAGAAAAAACTTTGCAGCAGCAAGAAAGCGGAAAAGGTATGTACAAGGCTCACATGAGCGAGGAAAACGGCAGCTTATTAATTTTCATATGTGGTTCATTTCACATTTCACATAACCTAAGTGGGGAATAGGCAACAATTTTGGGCGTTGGCAGCTGCGATTTGAAATTTTTTTCGTATGTGGACATAAATATGGATATATGGAAACATCTCATGAAAGAAAAAGAAAATAAATTCAAAGTGCGTATTTAAAATTATTTTTTCCCCAAAGCACAAAATTCAAGTCTTAAAATTACTAATAAAAATAAAATAAAAATTTAATTCAATTGCTTTTTTATTTCTTTTCATACTACTTCCACATGGCAAACGTTCATGAAAACTCGTCTTTAAGGTTTGGCACACACTTTACTTGGACATTGGCAAGTGTATAGTTTTTTGTGACACATTCGCTGCGCTGCGCTGGCATCGAAGGCAAATGTCAGAAACAATTTAAAATGCCATTTTTACAATGACGATTTATTTGTTGACATGTACAGCGTTGATCAAAGTGTACCAGATATGCTAATACTACATACGAACATACTATCGCACATATTTGCAGTTACTTTGTGTGTATGTAAACGGACATGCGACTGGCTGCGCATGTGAACGACTGACTGACACACGGAATGCCTCTTGGGTTGGGCAGTTCGATGGACAATCGAACAAAAACATTGAGTCGAAGATGGATGGACACTGAAAGCGATTGCTGAATGTACACACAGCGACATACTTGAAGCTGTAGGCTGGAGGTTGTTTTGCCTTTAGGGAGGTGGAAGATTTTTACACTAAAATCATGACTAAGGAATTGTATTCAATAAAAATTATTAGAAATAGACAATACAGATCGGTAGATAAGTTGTTGTATGGTCTACTTGCAAAAATTTTTTGAGGTCCAAGCGGGCGCTACTGAAAAATGATTTGAAGCGTATAAGTGATATGATTATCCAATGAAGGACTAAGACCGAGCTGCCCGAAACCAATAAAGTCTTATGTGCAGTTTTATATATAAATGGATGCAACCAAAGCTGAAAACTTTAACAGAGACAAATGTTTAATTCTCAGAAGTTTCTTAAATCTGCTGGAGAGATTTGGGTTTTGAACCCAAGACCACTTAAGCACAGAATTTGCGTGAATCGAATTACGGAGACAATTAATTTATTACCGGCTCATGACCCATCAAAAACTACTTGGAGTTGCGTTTTAAGGATTAATGATTTAACAAACTAATAGATAGGTTTTTATGTAGGTTTTTGTGTAATTTTAATGGACGTAGGTGTGGTACGATCCAATCACTCGTTTCATATGGTAAACAGACGAACGAAGACTTAACCGTGAAAACCGACCAGGACGGGTAACATATAGACAACTAACCTGAACAAAGTTCGGGGTCTATGCTCAATCCCACCTCCTGATGATATGCCTGACGGTCGTTCTAGGACTTGAGAGGGATGGTTTTAGTGCGGTTAAAGTCCCACACGAATGGGGGCCTTGGGCTTTGATGCTTTCCATTTATTGTATCGAGTCACCAAAGATCTCTTGCCCATAGAGGTCGGTTAGGTCGACAAGTAAGGGGAAACCCAAGGAATATCTTTCAAGCTAAGGTTAAGCTAAGCCATTGAACCACAACTGCAACAGTAGTCAACCAAAAGGAAGGCACCAACGATTTTACAGCGTAACAACATGAAAACCATTAAGACAAATATAAATATTTTTTTCAGAAGTTGAAATAGTTTGACATTGAAAAAATAACGTAGTAAGAACAATTTCTTTGATTTAGTAAAAATATCTGAGATTTTTTCAACTGATTTGAACAAATAAATGGCACGTTGTGGTCCTCTTTAATGAGATATTAATAATTTTAATCAGTTAATTTAATTAATTTGATTAGTTTAGCCCAATTATAGTTTTTCAGATCGAACTACTTAACCTTTTCGACCCCAAAGTTGCCTGAGAGCAACTTCACCTATTTGTCATCTTATAGCAAAAGCTACGATTGATTTATGGGTTTAATTTAAGTAGGCACCAACAAATTAATATTTTTAGAAGTGAATTCAAAGCAAATTACAAAAATTTTACTGTTATTCCCAAAATAATTTCCAATAATTTGGAATTGGGTGCGTTTGTTCAAAACATTGTTTCTTTAATAATGGTTAAATAAAATCAAAAAGTGATAATTTTGTATTTTTCCATAAATATTAAATAATTTTTCTGTAATTAAAAATTATTGATACAAAATTTATGTAACCCGTTTTAAGCTAAAATTGTTCAAAAGTAAACTAGCTCTAGAACTCTAACGAAGAGGCGTGGCGACTTCAAATGTCGTGTGCACACTTCTTAGGTAAGTGTTTCATGATTTAAATACCAAAAAGTAATATCGAGACACAGGGTAAAATTCGGGGTCGAAAGGGTTAATTGTATGTAATTGCTGTATTTCTGGTTTCTGTAATTCCTTGACCAGAGCTTTAACATGGACTAAGTATATCAAAGAGGAGATGAATACTTCATCGCACACAGGGCTATCGAAAAGAGGCTCTCGGTCTTTTCAGGGGTCTGGATTTTGTAATTGCATGTAATTTGCACTGCAGCCGCCGTGGCTCAGTTGGTAAGTGCGTTGGACCGCGAGTCGAAGGCAGCGACCCAGGCTCAAATACTGCCTGTAATAACACCTAAAAAAAATAACGGAAAAATTCGTTTTCTCTTTCGGTGACTGTCCTCTCAGCTGGAAATGGCAAACCTCTGAGAGTAAAAATTGCTTATGAAAAAGCTCCCAACCTGCCGTTCGGAACCGGCATAAAACTGTAGGTCCCTTCCACCCGCGTACAAATTCACACGCACAACACGGGTGGTTGCGGGAAGCTAGGCCTTAGTCTCGCGTAAGCGGGCTGTCGTTGCCAGTCAAAAAAATTATTATGTAATTTTTTGCAATACTGTATGAGAGAAGGACTTTATGATATGGTCCCGTCTTCCTTGGGGCGGATTGTCTTTCATAGCTCTGCAGGAACATTTTCTTGGGGTATCACAATGGGGCTTAGAGACAACTCCGACAACTACCAAAGCAAGTATCCTTTCTTATCTCACCTAACCTTCCTTGTCACACTGTGTACAACTTTTCCATAAAACTTTTTTCGTTACATTGATGTCATTTCTGTTGACTTCATATATGATCAACTTTACTCCCATTCAACGCTTTCTAGCGCCTAGCAACTCTTTTCCATCGTTGACTGTCTTTCAAAACTCAATTTGCACTAATAAATCGCCAAAAAGCATTTTTGACAGTTAACGCTGTTGTCGTCGCCGCCATTGCCGCCGCTTATAAATCTCGCCTTTGATTATTCGTTTGCGATACCTTTGATTTCGACGTCTGCTTGCATGGCCATCAGTATTCTCTCTCTTGTCCATGCTAACGTTGTCCAAATACAAATGCTTTGCCATAACCTCAATTCGAGGCCATACTTGGGGCACACTGTGAGAGTGTTTAGTGTGTGTTGTGTTGCACGTTTGTCATTATTTGTTTATTTTATACCGTTTAACATTCCGCCAAAGAATAAAAAAAGTAACAGTAACAACAACAACAACGGCAAACGCTTTTAAGCCCCGTTGTCAACATTATTCCCCCTGCTGACCAACTGTATCCGTTGTCAACGGCAGCGTTGTTGCGGCGGCTACGAAGTGTCTTCTGTTTTTACGAGTATTGAACTCTTTTGGTTTTGTTGTTGAAGTTTCTGTTGGATGCAGTATTGTATTCAATTTTTGTGCTATGTTGTGTCGTCGCTTTGTCTGTCAGTGGCAGTTGGCCGAGGTTCATTTTTGATATTTTGTAATTGTTTTTGGCTGCTGAATGGGACAGGCAACACACACATACATAATCGGCAATAGGCGACAGTTGTTTGCCGGCTTGTGGCAGTCTTACATATGCAATGCATAAGTTTTGTTTGTAAATAGAACAAAAAAGTCGAATATTTTAGGTTAAGTTGAAGTAAGAATATCAAAATTTGTGACCCTATAATTCGATCGTCATATTGAATTGTTGTCTGATTGAGATTCAATTGAGATATGTAGCCCGACTGTAGGAGATGAATTGAGATATGTATTCCGACTATAGAATGTACGAGACATTCATTCACCGTGCTAAGAAAGTTCAGGAGATCTCAGCTATATACCACAAATATAGCTTTAGAGACTTTTTCCCTCAAAGACCCCGGACTAGTTTAGTAAGCTCCCTAAGCTACCTCCCTTACCAAATCCACCGTTGAGGTTAATGTAGTTTGGAGTCTCCTCAGCTCCTTCTTGGCTTTTACCTGATAGTCACATCCTTCTTATTGGTGTACTACTTAGAATGTTACATTTTCAGACCTTTAGTTAGTTTGGGTAATGCTGCATGACTTTCTTCCATTCCTCCATTTCCAATCCCTTAAGTGCTCCGACTAATAGTGGGTGTCATATATGCTATAGCAACTTGATGCGAATCAGAAGACAATCTTGTGTCGGACGGTGGGCTCTCTTGTACATCTGGTGTCTCTTGTACTTTTGGTGCCATTTGACCGCCAATAAGTTCACGTTTGCTTCCCGGAGCCTGAATTATTGTACGCAGGACAATGGCGGATCCAATGGTCGACTTAGGTTACATTACTTAAAGAAGAAAGAAAAGCTTCCATTCTATGGTCCCTTATATTGCTCGGTGGAGTAATGTGTCTATACTGCAAGTCATTGAAAAGCTTCCCCAAGTCAGTCTGATTCATGGATTCTAGCAAGTTCTTTATATTGGCTGATTTGCGGTCATGCAAGTTGTCGAAAAATGGAGAGTCTAGAGTTTTCCAATGCAGACACGATAGCATAGCGTGAGTGCACTCGCCTATCATGCCAGAGGTCGTGGGTTCGACTCCTACCTGGTGCATAGTCCCGCACTCTTCCAACTTTTCCAATTTCTCCTGCACTCTAAATATTTCCTAGCCCAGCAACATACCCCAGTTCAAAAATTCTGACCCTCGGATGATCCTTTCCCACTCACTCTCATGCAATATTACGCGCAATCATACGATGTGCGGCTGTAAAAAAGAAAACATATTGTAACGATAAGACAGTTTGTCGCTGTGCAAAGCAACCCTGTCGCTACGCGCCGTGCTATAATTCAATCTGGCAACGACGGCCGCGACAATGATGGCAACTTTAGTCCAATCTGGCAATGATGGTCGCGATCATCATGGAAACCTTTAGTCCACTCCGGAATGTGCGAGAACGATCTGAGCGATGGCCGAACAGATATAAAAGACAGCCGGGTGCGGCGCAGCGAGTCAGTCTGATTTTGACTAGTGAAGGTGCCACACGGAGTAATTGAGCGAATAATTAAGTGTAAAGACAGTAAAGTGTTAACCTGTGAAATAAAGTGATTGTTGGTTTATTTTATTGACTGCGGTTGAGGAACTAAGTGTGTTTTATTTTCAAATTACGCAATCCAGAGATACGTACTAGCCCACTAAAACTCATATTCGTAACAATATATACAGTTACACGGTGTACCTGCGACGCCTGTAAAGAGGAAGCGGAGCGAAAAAGTCGCACCAAACCGATCTTAACGAAGTCCCCAACCATTACATAAAAGATGACGCTATGAGTAGTAGCTCATAACATCGTAGGCGTCGTTCCTAAGCGACGGTAGATGGCAGCCCCATAAGTTAGGACTACCTGCGGCAGGCTAATCACCTACCCTGGCAGAAAAACACAACCGATTAACGTAACCAACACAAGGCAATGTCTTGTGGAGGCCCTATGCTCCCGATAGGAGTGAACAAGGGTAGAAAGAGCTTTCCTATACCAACAAGAGAGCGCCGAGTAGTGGCAGAAGAGGAGAGTTCTAGGCTTCTCTTCTAGGGGAGCGGTGACTTATTAGCACTGCACCATACAGCTACTTTTATAATCCTGTTACACTAATTATACATTCATGTAGACCAGCGGTCGGCAAAGCTTACTCTTACGAGCAGTACGCTCAGCACACGTACACAGTACGCTCTCTCAATCAGCCGTTCGTCAGGTATAATTCACACAGTGGAGAGAAATATCACTGCGCTCACTAACACCATCTCATTGTCAATTTTGCCGACCCCTGATGTAGACCTCCTGGACATCCTCTGCGATCGATCAGCGCCTCTTATCTTCGAGTTCGACTAATCTCTACTCTCTGTAGAGTTCATTTTTGGCCCGTACAATTATGCAATGATCTCCCAGTGAAAGACTTCCCAAGACACTTATGAGTTCGGTGGGATCAAGTGTTCATAAATTCTTCACTCAGATTCTTGTCGCCTAACTTTTGCAACACTTCAGAACCAACGGTATCTCATGTACCATGGATCGTATAAAACATAAACTCTGATCCTCGACATTATGTGTTGATTCATCAAACCAGACTTGAATATCCTTACAAGGTCATCGCAGATGTCGCATACAACCGTTCTTGGCATCAACTGAAATAAGTCAACTTTCATAGACTTTTCGGAACCGCAACTTTTTCATTGTCTACGGTCGCATTCCGTGTTCACGTGCGAATTCAACACTCTTAAAACTTACAAGTCGCGCTGCCGCCAAAGCAAACCATTGCAGCAACTTACAGAAAAAAGAGCCGACTTTTTCGTGTATGTTTGCAATGGCCGCAGCGATGCGGCGATACGCGAGCTTTGCTGCCAGCTACTTTGCATACACAATTGGCGATATGCAAATTTGCGTGCACATATTTTTATTGTCATGCCTTGTGCGGCCCACTGTCCAGGCGCGATGCGGTGAGCCGGCAATCGGCAGGAATGCGCCGCTACGCAACGAACTGGAGCAGCACCAAAGTGACTGCCCGGGAAACATGTCCACATGAAAGTCGGCAACGATACGCGAATCGGTAGCGGCCGAAATTGCGCAAGTCAAATTTTGCAAAAGCCATACTCATTGTTGTTGTTGTTGGGGCAGTTGATTTTGTCATTGTTGAAAAATTATTATCGAACACCTGTATTTGATCATGCAGCGTCCAGGCTGTCGTCGGCGCAGTGCCCGAAACGCGACCGTTTCGATGGGGGCCGCACGAGGCGCGGCAAAGCGCTAAGAATTCCGGGAAGCCCCATTGGTCGTTTGCATATGAATGGCTGGCCAAATAATAATATTTGCCTTTGGTGCATTTCCACTTGGATGGCGGTGTTGTGCTCTCGCTTACGCCACTGCGACCGCGCGACCCGGTCGTGCTTGCCAGCCTTTAAGGAATTCCAATTTACTTGACTTTTTCTTTTGCTACTGTTGTTGTTGTTGTTATTGTTACATATGCGAGTTGTCTGTTGCATTGTTGCTGTTGTTGCAGTTGGTCGTGCGTGCAGCAAAGTGTCCAAAGTGTGGCTACTGAAAGTGGTCGCAGTTCACTCGCCGCCTGTGGCAGCTGTTGTACGTACAAACAGTTTACATCATTTTCATACAATGCCCCCGCAGACACAATGGAGTGTTTGTGCAGTTACATTTCCGAGTTGCCTTCGGAGTTTCTAGTCTGCTTCGACTTGTTTTTTACTTTTGTTTTTGCACTAACTTGGATTTGCTTGGTCGCCGAGTTCGGTCTTAGTCCTTTAAGCCGTTGCGGCAGTTTGTCTTTCGCATTGTGGCCAATGAATGCAAATCGCTTTGACTGCACATTTGGATTTCTGACTCGCACTCCCCAGAGATTCGTTCAGCCGAGTGTTGCTGTTGTTCGTTTGAGTGTTTTTTGGGCCAAACTTGAAGCCAACAGCCGATCGTACAGTGGGTGCTGTAAAAGTGTTGCCCGCTGGGAATTAATTAGTTTAGGCATTTGTGTTAAAGCTGCAAGTTGGGAAACGATGAATTACCGCCAGTCGAAGAAAGAATTTATGGATACTGGGAAAAGTTTTGCAGAGAGATCTCTCATCCAGTAGAAATGATAGGAAACTAGGTCCAGGAAAACCTTGGAGTACTTTTACTTTATGATTAATTTGTAGATTTCAGAGATATTCATATCAAAGATCTTTCAACCAACCTTTCTGTGCTATGACAACGTTCTCAGTTGCTGATCCAAGCCACTTGACGCTCACCATTTACCTTGAAAATGTCTGACAGTCTGACAGTTTCTTGCTACCACATATTGTCGTATCCTCACATTTTATGCTTTAAAACAAAATTCAAAAACTGTCCAATCACTCCCAATTAATAACTTCAACTACGTTCACATCTTCCAAATCATTCACACTTATTGCCACTAAAGTCAAATTACCCTAACCAAAAAAAATGCATAAACACTTAAGGCGCCACGACGCACAGTGTCGCGATCCCATATAAGCCGTGGCCAAAAATACTTAGCGTTGTCCTATTTCGATGAAACTTGGTGAGATTGTTTTCCTGGTGGAAATTAAGAAATTTACAAAAAATCATTAAAATTGGACCACTGCCACGCCCACCTCCCATACGAAAGGAACTGTAATATTGAAATAACTTTCTTAATATTAGTGATAGAATTATGAAATTTTGTATTTGAGCTTAAAATAATTACATAAAAACTCACACTAAAAATGGGCGGTCTGCCACGCCCACTTTCAAAAATATTCGTATTTTACTACAACTAAAACTGTATTTTTAGAAGGCTGTTTACGATACTCGTTCCACGATGTAATTTTAATTGGTAAGCTTTCTAAAACCTTAAAGTGGGCGTGGCAGCTGGAGCTGGATTATGTTAATACATACTTTTTTGAGTAATTTAGGGTTGGAACTAAAAAAGGTGTTTTTTGAGGTTTTTTAAACTTTTTTCCACCAAACTTTTGGTTCTTTGTTAGAAGTAAACCGAAAAACGTAATTTTTCAATGTAACGGGATTTCACAGTTATTTCAAAGCACAAACCAAAAAATAGTACTGCCATACAGGAAAAATTCCAAAGTTTTTTTATTTGATTTTTCATTCAGCATAAAGAATTACCTACCCACAAACTTGGAACGAATGCGTATTTTTTAACATCAACTTTGAAGCTACATAAAAATGGAACGGAGTAGGATATTGAAGATCGGATAACGGATTTTTCTTAGTTGAGATTTTTCTGTCGATTGTCATATTCATTTTAGTCATTTTGTAACATTGATTTTTACCATTTTTGGCCACACTCGCGACACTGTGCGATGTTTTAATCTCGACACCGCGACGGAAGTCATCAGCTAAATGTATGCGAACGCAACGCACTGAAATCGAAACCAATTGGCAGCATATGGTGCCAACTTGCCGCGCGCCACATGCCACATGCCACACGTACGCGCTACACGTTTCGTTGGGCGCATCGAACAGCACAAACAGTCAGCTTTAGTGGCTGGAACGCAAGCAGCAGGGGAGAAGGGGACCAAGACGTGTGCTGCGCGTCAGTGCAACCCCGGAAAAGTCACAAAGATTAAGAAGTGCTTAACCCATTCGTATTATACACAAACACACACAAACATAGATACTGATACATGCCAAGTTTAGTTTGGCCGCAAGGCAACGGCAAATGTAAACAAATTGAATTGTTGTTGTTGTTGGAGTGAAGTAGCGTGAGCATATTTAAGATGATCGTTCCCCTTCCATCACATCCGTGACAAGCAAATAAAACGATTTAATTTGTGCGTAAATATTCAATAAAGACCCAGCGCCAAAAATGTGAGCCACAGAGCACAGGGGGCAGCTTAACCCTTGACAGGGGCCGTAAAGGCAGCGAAGGTGCAAAGCATACGAAATATTTGTGTGAAGCAGCGCAAAAGGCTGTCAGCAACAACAACAACAACTATAGAGTTAAATCAAATAGCTACAACCAAATGACAACAACAACAACAAGTACACAAGCCGGCAAACAGCAGTCGACCGCCGCCACCAATGCCACTTAAGTGCTGTACGTGCGAGTGGTTTCGCCCGCAGCCCACAGTGCCGTGAACGTTGAACTGCAGTCCCCCCTTATTCACCGCTAAACAATTTCTTGCTCAGCTTCAGCTCCCCTCTCTCGCTCACTCTCTCTTGCTCTTAATTGCGCTCATTATTTTTGATGTTGCATGTTATTTTTAAAGCGAGACACTAGCAGTTGTTGTTGTTGCTATTTTTGCTATTGTTGTTGTTGCTCGTTTTGTTTTTGCTCTAAACATGCTGCAAACCTCACCACACCGCTGACATGTGTTGCCTTTTGTATTGGTTGCTGTTCTTAGTGTTGTTGTTGTTGTTGCCGTTAAAGTGTTTTTTTGTGGGTGGCACACGGCTGCTGCTTGAATAGGGGGAAGGCGTGAAATCGCTGGCCAACCCTTTCGTCTGTCGCTTCTGCGTGCCTATGAATTTCCAAATTAGCCACATTCTTCCCCGCGTTTTTGTGCTCTTTTAATGTTACACTATTTGTTGTTATTGTGATTTTGTGTTGCTGCTTTAGCTGCCGTCTTGCAGTAAGCAAGCGCCGGCTGTTTGCATTTGTTTGCTGGTTTACATTACCGATTGCTGTTGATACTATTGTTGTTGTTGTTGTTGGCATCAAAATAAACTCATCTCATAATGTTGAGTTTAATGTTTGACGCGCCGTAAAATGTCGACATTCCGGCATTGATGCGCTTCACGCATCGGTCACGCGTTGTTATACGTTATTCGGTTTATCTGTCGAGCGCCAGCGAACTTTTGAAAGTTTTTATTGCTGTTTTAAATTGAAGATATTCCGTATTGCTCGTAATTTGCACTTTAATCGGCTGAGTAATGACTAACGAAACAATGTTAAAGTAACAATTTCGCTTAGAACTTCAGTCTTTTCGTTTAGATGTTAACAGTGTTGCCAGATGCACATTGTTAGAATTAGTAGGACGCTTAAATATTTAACTGACAATGAAAGGCGTTTTTACAATGAAAAACAACGAAGATTGTTTTAGCCGGTCTAGACTCACACACGAAGCCATAATCACGCCCACTTTCTTCTTCTATTCTTCTTCGTCTTCTTCTTCTTATTCTTTTTATTAGCTGATTTTTAATTTTTCGCCAGTCATGTATCCACACAAAGTAAATAAAGGAAAAAGTTAGTTAATACTGCTCGTAAAAAATTAAATGGGCGCGAATAATCAGTTTACTGTTGTCAGTAATCATTTTGTTAATTTGAAAACCTGCTTTAAAAGGAAGCACGAAATAAATAATTAAAAAAAATAAATAATAATAAATACTAAATAATAACACATAATCCCTAAACCTTTGTGTTTGTTTACTGAAACCAACTTTGCCTCATAAATCAATCAACTTTTCATCATTAGACAATGGCCAAGTCTCTGGGCAATCCAATTAAAATAGAAGACATATAAGAGAGCGGCTCTTTTATATGAATATAGCTACAGATTGTTACAGATAATAATTGAATAACTAATGATTAATACGTAAGTTAATAATGATTGCATTATTAATAGTTGAATGATTAGTGATTGAATCACTATTGATTCATTGACTTATGTATACTTTTTCATGACTAAATATACTAAATAAAATACAATAACCTGAAGGATTTCATGACTGAAAGAATATCCAGCCGGGAACACAGGGGCCTCTCCTAAAGCCCTTTTCCTGCAAAAAATTTAAAAAATCAGGAAATTCCAAGTCTCCAAAAGAAGTTAAAACACCTTTTCACCCCTCTCTCTCTGTCTTATCAGGGTTGTTAATTAGTCCTGATGAGAATTTAAATTAGTTTTCTAGTAAATTTAATGAAGTAAAGAAGCTAACAAAAATACTAAAAAAATAACTAAAAAAATATCTAAAATACTGGATTTTGAACCCTAAAATCAAATCCTTTTAGACAATTTTATAAGGTCGCTAAATAAAAACAACAATATAATTTTTTTTTACTTCCATTTGTCGCACTAACCATTCTCCCCCAACACTTTCGACCTCCTCCGAATTCCAACTCAATTATTGCCTTCATTGCGATGCACATCGGTTTAGCACAAAATTGCCAATTTCAAATGCAAGCAATTTGAACGCGACTGCAACAATTGTTGCAAATAGCAAAATTCATTTTGCAAATCGTTAAAGCAGCAAATGTGGATTTTCCAGCGACAACGTTCGCCACATAAACATTGCAAGTTGCACTGTGGTAGCGAGAGGTTGCAACAGCTGTCGCATTGCCTAATAATGAAATCACAATAAGCGCAGCAATAACAACAATAAACGTAGGAGTGCAGCACAACAACTCTGGCGAAATTATCGAGCAACACAAGAGCAGCAATGACAATTGCCACGTCAAGCAACTAATGGCCAACGTCATTGACAGCCGTTGCGCGCTTTTAGTGCATTTCCACAGTGCTCGCTTACTGCCAGCAAGTCGTTAGGTTTAACGCGTTTCCGGTTCATATACGCAAGTCATACTCGTAGGTCGTTCAATTTGAAATGTCATTTGTTGCAGAGTTTCAGAGTTGAAAGGTGTGACTGACTGTAAAACGTTTGATGAGTTTGAAAATTTCAGTGTAAAAAAAGACCGAGGGAGTGCAATGACAGGTGTGAGAGTGTTAAGAGTTGTATGTAGGTGTATGTGTGTAATTTTCCTTAATATTAAATATTTTTTAAAAATATTTTTCTATAGAAGAATGGACTTGAATAATGATGTATATGCTTCCTGCCACTTCCCCGGGTTCGCATTTTCTTTCAATTGCTGAGTTGTAGTTTCTAAGTCCAAACAGGGACGTTGGACTCTAAGATTAACTTATTTTTGGAAGTTGAAATAGTTTCTCTAGGTTTTAAAATGGCATAAGGGGCCAACAAAAAGAAAGAGACCAATAAAAACAAAGGAATCTTAGAACATTTTAAAATGACAAAAGAGACCAACAAAAAGGAAAGAGACTAATGAAAACAAAGGAAACTCAGAATATTTCACACGTAGACTGAGTAAGTTTAGATTAGAGGAGAGTAGTAAATCAAAACAGTTCACTTGAGTCACATTTAATTGAAATATGGATCCTGAAGTATCCAACCCCCTGCTCGCAAATTTTACGGAAATCAGTTCGAATCAAAGAGATTCAGGTCAAAGAAAAAGTATTTGATTCTACATTATGGACTTTCATTCCCAAATCTCTGCCATTAAATTCTTAAATAATCGCGCCCAGTTTTCTAGGTCGATCTTTTACTGATCAGTTCGAGCTACAAAGAAAAATCTTTGTAAGAATCTCAGATTAAGCCATCTTCTTTGAATTAAGACTACTCAGTAGCACATGAAGTGTAGGACGTCTTTCTTAGCAATCTAACCATAGCTTCAATAGAAGTCACCTTACTCCACGAATTTTAAATAATTAAAATGATTACTTTAGATATTCAAGTGAAACTTTACATTTATTAAGAATCGAATGGTAGAAAAAAATTTTCAGACGTATCTGCGTAGGCTTCAGTGTACAGAAAATCAAAATAATAAAACCTCTAACACAAAAAATGTCTTCATTTGGGGTTTTCACTATTTGACTATTCACTACTTTTACTATTTTATTACTTCTCTTATTGACACAATATCTTTCGTGACTTTTGCTATTTTTTAAAGCTAAATTTAGTTAGAAAAAATTATAAATATTGTTAAACCAATTCCAATAATCTTATAAAAACAGTGCCCATTTCAATACAATTATATAAATAATTAATAAGCAGAATAACGAAAAATTTGTAAGATCTTTTTTAATTGAATTTAACTGATTGACAGCTTACGATAATTTGAGCTTCAAAGAAAAAAGCAAAATATTTAGTACGGAATTTTTTTCTCTAACCACCTCAATCAAAGATTTCCTCAAGCGCGCCCACGCAGCTGTTTAACCGCTCATTAGCCAGCAAGTAAAATCTGTTCACTTTTCTCCCACCACCACGCACTGTTTAACCCCTAAAAAATTCTCTAAAATGAAACGGCATTTTTTCCACGTTGTGTTACATTTTTTTATCATTTAATTTTCACACAATTTTCGTTCCTTTTTTAATTTTTCACTTCACTTTGAAGTTTGAGCCGTTACGGCACTTCCGCTTCCGTCAGAACATTCAAGTTGATTTGCTTCGGATTCATCTTCGTTTTCACCATTGGACCGGCCCATCAACGCTTCGTTTGGCTCATCTTTAATCCACAGGTGTTGCCGCACTCTGTTACAACGCGACCAGTAATGCTAATTGCATTTTTTCTGCGTTTTTCTTTTCATTTACTTAATTTTTTTCGTATTTTAGGTCGAAAAAAGTCTCCCCCAAACATTCGACATTTAATGAATTTTTTCATTTTTGAACTTTTGCCTTGTTCGCTAAATTTTCCGTCGCTTTCTTGTCTGCCTCTGCTGGTCTATGGTGAGTTGGCTGATGATGAGCAGCGAATTGGCAACGCTGATTAAGTGGCGTTTATGTTGATTTTTTAATAAGTGGCCAAGTGTTGCCAACTTGCAAGTGGGAGGTGAGTGGTGTGGGGCATGCAAAAGAATTTCTTTGTATAATTTGTGCGATTTTCTTTTGAAATTTGTGCTAAACGAGATGGAGAAAAGTGACATCTTAGGCATTTTGTTGGAGTTTGTTGTACAAAAAACTTGAAACTGAATAGAGCAACAATTTAATTAAAAATTTGAAAATGTCTTGAAATTAAGAATTGTGTTTCTTAAAAAAAAAAGAATTTTGCTTTTTTGTTTATTATTGTTTTCAATTTTAATTGATTTAAAATTTTAATTGAAATAATTTTTTGTAAATATTTAGAGCATCTATGTTGCATGCGTTAAAAAAATCATATATTTCGTAAAATTTTGTATCAAACATTATTCAATATTGAATGCATTAATGCAATCAGCAGTTCCTTGCCACATTGTTTACTTTTTCACTTTATGCGGATTGCGCACAATTTTGCATAATTCGCGCCTGCTTTTCTAGATTTTCGAATCTGCATAAAACTCTCCCTCCAGTTTGGCAAACATTTGCTACGTATCATTGACAACTGTAGCCCATAGCCGCACTTTTCCAACTGCCATTTGCATGTCCTGCCATTCAACTCACACTCCTACTCTCTCTGTCTCTCTTTTTCTACATTGTAAAATATTCTCAATTTAACTTGTTTAACTTGCAGATAAGGCAAAAGGAATTTTATATTCCAAAAGCTAACGAACTCGAAATAATGCGTTTGAAATTTAAAAAACGTGATGGACTGCATAATTGCACGCAACATCGAGAATGGCCTTGCCAACATTTAGATGGCAAGTGGAGGCAACACACAGACCATTGAGGTTAGAATGAAACGAGTGCAAGTAAATTTGGTGTAAAAACTGGGCGCTTAATTAAAAGAAAAAACTTAACAAGGTGCTTTTATAAATATTTTAAAATATATTAGACAGATGTTTATATTAGCAGAATATTTATATATTAGACCGAATATTGATAAACTAAGCGAATTTCACTGTACACCAATACCTCACTTTGCGTCGTGGTTACGTTCCAAAAAAACACGACGCAAATTGAAACGACGCAAAGTGAATTATGATTTTCTATAGCAAACCATGTAAAGATCGAAGATAGGTTCCAGGGTTACGAAAATACTACTTTTTAAAAAGAAAATTTAACAAAGTAAACATTTAAAAAACATAAATAATATAACTCTGCCAATAAATAAATTGGAAAAATATTTACCTCTTTTGTAACCAGAAACAACCCGTAAAAATTTATAAAAATTTATTATTCTCTTTTAAAAAAGCACAACACACTAATTGAAACGTTACAAAAAGCACAACACACTAATTGAAACTGAATTCTAAAATCAGCAAAACAAAGTGAAAATAAAACTGTATTAAAATTGCGTTGATTCTCAGTTAGAAAGGGAATCCCCGAGTTTTGATGGCATGGCGCAATTAGAAACATAAGTCGTTCCATCTTTTAGAAAAAAAAAGAAAATTAAAAAAAAATTAAAGACTCGAACCCAAAACAACGCAACTTCGAAAATCTAACGACGCACAGTGAAAATTAGTACTAATTCAGCAGCGACGCAACTTCGAAAAAACGCAAAACGAAACGACGCAAAGCGAGGTATGGGTGTAGTTTAATTTTGTCTGGAAGCTCGTGAATTGTGCATGGTTTGCTAGCGTCCATCAATAACTTACTCCTAGTCACATACCTCAGTGCTTAGATCTTCGCCGTCATGATAACGTCTAAAAAAACTTTCCTGAAAAGTATGTTTTTATATATTCAGCCATTCCTAGTGGAAAGATTCCTCACGGACCTGGGTAGCGCCGCTAAAGTTGAAATCTCGGATCTACTCTTCTTTCGAACTGGTTTACCCGGAAGAACGGGCCATTATGGCTGCCAAGTGGAAGTGCGGTCCTACCTAACCTAACCTATAACCAACTAGGTTCACTTTTTCATGATTTTAGGTCAATTGTCGGTTCATACACCTATACAAAAATGAAAACATCAATTCCTATTTTTTTTAATTTTGAAAACAAACTTAAACAGTAACAGTAACAGTAAGTAACAGTAAAACAGTATCGTCGTTGTGACGAAGATTCCAAAATAGGGTTTAATAAATCCCACAAGATATTATCGAGTGTATTAAATCAATAGTTCTTAGAAGTCAAAGGCTTAAATCTTTGAATGTGAACCCTTGTAGGTCTAAATTGACAAGTAACTTTTTCATTGATCTGAATCAATTTTTAAGATATTTTGAAATAAATACTTATTGATCCTGACCCTATAAATTGACTTCAATTGGTTGACTTCAAAGTAAGCTTGAGTATCATTTTGAAAGAAGAAAGTTTTCTATGATTTTGAAACAAAAACTTTTTGGCACTGATCCGATAAATTGGTTCACTGACTACAACGTAAGATGCAATGATGTTCCCAGTACCTGTTGTAGGTTTATTTTACTTCAAAGCACACAAATTTTCTTGTTGACGAGTCCTGGAGAAGGACGATTGACTTTGAGGTCAGCTCAGGTTAAGCTGAACAGAGATAACAGTAGTGAGTAGTGGTTTCGTTTGGGATTCCAGAAAGGAATGATGATGTTTTGTTTTCTTTGAAAGAATAACTTTTTAAATGCAAAAAAAATTTTAAATATGATAGATATTAACTAATTTTGGTAAGTTTGAATGCTCAAAGCCACGACCTTTGTATCGTAGTTAGTCCTGATGAGGAGGAATGATTATGTTTTTTTTTTATTTGAAAGAATAACTTTTAAATCCAAAACAAATTTATAAATATGATAGATATTAACTAATTTTGCTAAGTTTGAATGCTCAAAGCCACGACCTTTGTATCGTAGTTAGTCCTCTCTTAATAAACACAAAAGGCATTTTTATACTAAAAACACTTAACGCCTTAATTCATTTCGACTATCATGAAATGATTTTTTCATATTTTCATTTCGTCTTTTATGAATTGTTCGCTCGCCGCAAATTTTCCGCAAACAATACCTCAATCGGGAAAAATTCACACAAAAAGAAATGCTACCAGCAGGAGCACAAAAAATCGACAACATGGCCAATGCTGTCAATAAAAATTGCATTAACTTGAAATAAATTTTCTTTCAGTTGATAAATCCGCAAAGTACACGCGTAAGCGGACAGCAATTCCAACAACGACAACGATTGCGACAACGGCAGTGCTGCATTTCAGTGGTGCGCGGGCGACAGGACGAAAGTAACTGTAATAAGTGTTGAGTGCACAGCTGTTCAAACAGCCAACAATTGGCAGCAGCCAGTCGGGTTTTGGCCATCTTAATTGCCAAGTACGAAAAAGTGCGCTTACACAAACAGACAGACAGACAGATAGACAGCCAGATGTACGCATGAGTGACGGCATAGCGAATGCGCGACTACGAGTATATGTTGCATTGTACTTTTTTACAACGGCCCAGTTGACATAAATTAAAAATGGCTTAAATAAAATACACGCAAAATGGGCGAGTTGGCAATGCGGCTGCCATAAAAATGGCTGCAAACATGTTGGCCGACCAGAAATGGTGTTTATTAAACGACAACTGCGTTGGTGATTTATGATGTTTGCAATTTATAAAAAAATATTTATGTAGAGAATTGAAAAAGGAATATTGTGGAAATGTCTACATGCTTATTGTATGTATATATTTTTCACAAAATAATTTATGCGGCAATGACTACTATTGGAATGAAACCCTATTGGCAAAAAACGGGGACAGCAGACTTTCACTAGTTTTTTCTTGAGGCAAAATTTTCAGCAAAATCATTCGCCATGGACAGAAACAGGTGGAAAGTATTTGGTGCCAGGTCCGGACTATATGGTGGATGCTTAAGAACCTCCCAATGAAGTTCCCGGAGTTTCTGACGAATCACTATCGACGTGTGTGGTCTGGCGTTGTGCTGATGGGACACAATTCCTCTTAAATTCCTAAGGTCAAAAATGGCCGCTTCTGAGCGATTGCTTCTTTTAAGGTCCAATTGTTGACCTGTACATTTCTGAATTAAGGGTTTGGATGTAGGAAAGCAGCTCTTAGTAGATGATTTCCTGGCATTTCCACCAAACACACAGCAAATCCTTCCTGACCGTGAATCCTGGCTTGGCCACCGTTTGCGGACGCTTACAGTGATTCGACCACAACTATTTTTAACTACTTGATGTTGTCGTAATTGAACTACTTTTCATCACCAATCACCAATTGCTTATAATAAATTTTATTGCGATTCGGCATTGATTCGAAGATGGAAACTGGAAGATGGTCCATGAGGTGTTTGCGTAAATTTGTTTGACATTCTTAGGTTAGGTTAACCTAACCTTGATATCTTTACATCGAACTTATTTTTGTATCCAGCCTTATAAAAATGGTCCCTGACGGTTTTTTCAATATTTTCAATATTTAAGTAGTTCCTGGCCAATCAAAACAGTGCTTACATGACGTTGGGACTCGACGATTTCCATGATTTCATAGACATTTTTGACAACTGGTCTTCCAGAGCGTCATAGTGCATCATTGACATTAAAATTATTTATGAAAATTATATTTAATTGTTTATTATTTTTACTAATTACATTTTTATCTCAATTCAATAACTTCCTTCAATTTTTACCTTTTCAAAATATCTTTAAAAATCCCCCTCAAAGCTCTTGGTATTGCTTGTCGTAATGTGCCGTAATGGGCAACGGCCACAATTAATCACCCACATAACGGTCACATTTAAATAAATTCATTTTCGGCAACACATGGCAACAATACGCCAAATCCGCACAACCAAATCAAAACCGACTTTTACGGGCTTGTGACCATTTGAAGTTGTCGGCCGTACATGAAATACGCGTCGCCAATTAAAATGAATAATTCGCATTTAATTAGCTTTGGGCTGGAGCCGTGGGTTGTGCAAGTGGCACACTCGGGGCACAAAATGTAGTGTGTGCATGTGGCAACGCTGCAATTAGCGTAAACAAAACTTTGCAGCAGGCGAACGTGAGTCCGGAGCAATGCGTGAATGTGTCTCGGTGTGGGGGTGTTATTTATTTTAAAAAGCTGTGCCGTGCGGTGAAATTATAAATAATTGAAAGTCATTTCGAGCACTTGCGCCATTTGGCGGCCGCTGTCGTGTAGTGACAGAGCGCGCGACTGTATAAGAATTCAGGCGTAACAACCGCAAATGTTTTGTTTATTCGATTTAAATTAATTGATGGTGCACACTGTAGTTCGAAACAGAAATTAATTCAATTAATACAATAAAATTTAAGCGTCAAATGTGTAACAAAACTCTTTACTTTACTTTACAATACGAAATAAATCATTTGAAACATTGAGAAATCCATACGACATATGTATGTAGGAAGTTGAAATCAGTTGTCATTCTCCTATTTGCCAATAATATTACTCTTTAAGCTTAAATTACTCGCATTGTATATCATTTCCAAGCCATACGCCAACTGTGTCCACACCATTCACCAACACAACTTTTCCATAAACCAAACCAAACCAAACATTTTAGTAGCAAGAAAAAAATTGAAAGTAACCCCACGTATTTTATTCCATTTTTCGTAGGATTTACATGGAATTACATTCATCTTGTTTTTTCTCACATTGAACAAAATGCCAAAAAGGACTTCACACTTTCCATTTGGGGTTGATTTGATTTGCGGGTCAGCGTAGAATTCCGGGTCTTCATAGCATACATAAATATGTATTTTTTGGTATGAGTAATTTTGTTGTGCGAGAAGTTTTTGTATGAGAAGATTTCATGCTAAATTTACTGCGCTCACAAAGTAAACTAATGTGCCAACTACTTAACCCATTAAAACCTGACCCCAGAAAGGCTTGTGCGATTTCCATAAAATTTTACACAATCTTATTAATTGACCTAATCAAGAAAAAAAATCAAGCAAAACATTCATATCATGTTTTTTTTTTTGTCATGTTTTTCGCAAACATTACACAAATAAACAAAATCAAACATTTGCGGAAAATAAAATGTGCCAATAAAATATCCGCTGCTTGGATTTTGACATTTTCACGCGTTGCGTTGTATGAAAATTGGCAGTGTTTAGGCCCAACGTTGCATTCGCGCAACACAAAACTTAAAGCATATTTTTTGTTTAAAAAATAAAAAAAAAAATGTTCAAAACTTATTTTTAAATAGTTTAGCATTGCAAAATGCAGCCCACTAAGGGATTTTGATAGGTTTGAAGAATAAGTATTTTTGATTGAATTTCAAAAATTCCCCAAAAAAAACCTTTGACTTTGGATCGAAAAAAACGTATGAATATTTAAATAATTTTGAAATTCGGGTATGGCAGAATCTAAAACGATCAATTCTAATCCAATTCTACCCATTTTCAAGTCTTTTGTCTTTATGAATTACTTAATATAGCGAAATTCCCAAACGTTGCGCAAACGCAACGCTCAGGGCTTAATGGGTTAAACAAAAAATGTCTTTGCATTGCAAGAAAAAGGTTTACTAGAAAAGTTATTACCATATTTGATAAATGTTATTCCAAAGTTGTAAGACGTCTATACATGTTAAGAAGACTTTGACATAGAAATTTTGTTGCACAGAAGATTTAGAATCACAGAACAAACCACTTACTGTCTGATCTGTAGTTGGAATAGCAAAACTTTTGATCACTTTCACCTTAGATAATACGACTAGAAGACGTTCTCGATGTACTAGAAAGAGCAAAGTATTTTTCTACATAAGACATTTTCTTTTCAGCAAATACCTCTAGAACGAAACTCAAGACCATCTAGGATTCAGGATTCTCTTCTCAAGACTTGGACTGCTAATTCAAAAGACTACCTTTTAGACTCAAAACATCATCAGAAAGTTTAGTTTAGTAGAAAGAGCAAAGTATTTTTCTACATAAGACATGACAAGTTGTTTTCATCAAATACCTCTAGAATACCTTTTAGACTCAAAACATCATCAGAAAACAGTGATGTCAAAGGGCTTGAAAGGTTTGATACTCTGTGGTTGAAACGACTGAGCCGCTTTGTATAATCTTAGTAACCATTTTGCATTAACACTACAAAGGCCATTGCAGTCATTTTTAAAATTTTTCATTTTTAAATATCTGTATTTTCTTTAGTATTTCTATCAACTTTTGCTTTGATGATTTTTATTTTTTTATCGGGTTCTACAATTAATTCTACAATTAGGTTTCTACAATTAGCCAAATCCGATGTGTACTTTTCGAGATATCAGCGAATAGAATACACATATGTAGTCTTTGTAGATATGGAAAACTTGCTTGCTTAGAACTTGAATTGCTTAGAATAAAAACAAAAATTTCCATATATAATAATTTTCTAATCTAAAATTTTCGGTCATAACTCATTAAAGTCTCACAAACACAGTGAATCAAAGTCCTTCAAATGTAAAGTTTTGATACTCACAGTATAACCCAAAGATTTATCTTCTTATTTTAACTTTAAAGTTAGCCTATTTGGTGTTCTTGTTTCCTCCAAATATTCATACAAAGATATTTTTGCAGCGAAGAAATTTGTATGGAATAAAATTTTTATGATGATAATCAGAATTGGAGCTCATAAGAAAAATTAGAAAAATTATAATTACAAACGTAGATAATCTAGCCGGCCTCGACAGTCTAACTTTTCATGCCAGAGGCTCTAGGTTCGATTTCTAGTTTGAGCTTGTCGCACCCTTGCTTCCCGCATTCGTTTGAAATGTGTTGTAAGTTATAATAAATGTTGAAAAAGCAATTTCAAACGGGTGGAATTGTGGTATCGCAACGAACCATTTAGGCCTAAGTGGGTCTCAAACAGAAGCAGCCATCCTAACCTAACCTCTAATGTAATCTAAGACTACGATGCCCAGCCCTATGTAGATTTGGCCCATTTGGCTGACAACAACATCTGCGTAGCTCACTCTGGCTCAATTATAACAAACACAAGACACCAAGAATTTTAATAAATTGGAAGTTACTGTCGTAAGGTTCTAAGTGGGAAGAATGGTCGGAAAACGTCCAGGAGAGAAGGTAGAGTGGAACCAATGAATGGATGACGGTCGAGGTACAGAGGGAGGAACAGACTAGCAAGGAAAGCTTAAAACTCCAGCTACGTTTTAATGGTATTGTTTTTAAGATCTAAGAGCTTAACGAGCCTAAAAACGAATGTGGATATCTACTGATTAAATTCGCGAAGATGATTTAAAAATCACTTCCACTGTGTCCTTGTCAATTCTCTTATAAATACTCGTAGTATACGAGTACTTAGAATTACCAGAAGAAAATTAAACTTGGGAGGAGAATGTTGGACTTGCCAAATTTATTGATCGATTGATGACTGTCGTACAATTCATAAAAAGATTGTTTTCATTTGGACTCACAGCTCCATCTTTGACAGTCTAACTGAAGCAAAAATTGAGTCCTGCTAACCATAAAATACCTAAAAGAGGGACCGATTGCGTGCTAGACCGAACAGACTTAGGCTCAGACTTAATAACACCGCACAACAGCATGTCTGTTGCATAAAGTTTTTTACATGAATCTGAATCGTTTTTCCAGGCTGTTTTCAAAACCATACTCCGTTTTTATGTAACAGCTCTAGTTTTCGTGAAAAATGGGCGTGTCACTTTTTCGAATTTTCCTCGGCTTTTTTCTCGTTTTCGACTGTAATTTCTGAACCAATAATCCTATCGACATGATTTTATATAGTTGCACTAACAACATCTCACGCCATCTTTTCTGACATTAATCAATTTTATGCGTTCTAAATTGGCGTTGTAATAAGGTTTCAAAGTAGGAAAATATTGAATTTCAAGGCGTTTTTTCTGATGGCGAAAATTGTACAGATGTTTCATGCGAATGTGTATTCCGCCAAATAATTTGGCTGTGTTGTATTGCTTGATGTGTCGGCTCTCATTATACACCTAACTCGTTAATTGATTTACAAAAATTTTGTATTTTTTTGACCATCAAAGAAAACGGCTTAAATTCCATATTTTCCGACTTTGAGGTCAAATTACCGCGGAGTTTTAAAACTTATAAAAATAAGTTGCATCGGAAAAGAAGCCGTGCGGTGTTGTTAATGCGATAAGGTGGAAATCATGTCAATCGGTTTTTTGGTTTAGAAATTACGATCAAAAATATGGAAAAAGTAGAGGAAAAACGGAAAAAATGACGTGGTACCTATATCTCACTAACTAGAGCTGCTAGAAAAAATCTGAGGATAGATTCGAAATCAGCGCATCCAAATTAGTAAGAAACAGTAAAAAAACTCCATGCAACAGAAAAAAAGTGTTTTTTTGTTGTGCTGTGTAATATTTCTTCAGTGGATACATAGATACATAAATTCATGTTTGAAGAACAGTATTCCTGAAGTCATGAAAGTAACGAAATACCAGCCAAAATGTATCATTAAATCATTGGAGATTGCTATGAAAAAATTGAGGCTGTCAAAATGTCGCGTGGCGGTTTCGGTATCGTTTGATGTTCCAGATATAAAGAGAAGGAGACTTTGTAATCATTTAAAAGTTTTGACGTGGCGGTCATTTAAGTGTTATGGTGTTTGATTCATTATGACAAGGTTACGTTTCAGATGTAGTACAGAAACAGTTCCTTCATTTGCTATTGAATTGGTATTTAATACTATGAGTTACCGAATGATGACTAGATAACTGAGACTATGACTGAATTAATCTTTTTTGCTTAGGGATAAAAAAAAATAGACCCAATTAAGGGGCCAGTTCCAACAAACTCCCAATCGAGAATGTTTTTAGTCCGCACTAGTCTGGCATTACTAGCGAGTTGTAGTATTTTCCTGAAAATTTTCACCCCTGTTAAAAATAATCTTCTACCCTCTACATTCTAGAAGAAATCCCGTTTAGAAGGATGAACAATAATGCCTTCCAGTAGAAGTACAGGCTTTCCCGTAGATGTCCTTCGAACCTTATCTTTCACTTTAAACAATCATTTTTCTTCAATTCGCATTTGGTAAGCAGCTTTAAATTGCTTACAAAACTAATTGAGCCTAAATTTTCAAGTAATGTTCATAATTTGAACAAAATTTACGGTCCACTACCAACAAATATTTGGCATAGTTTACTTCAACTACAATGCCAGACAACCATTTTCTGGTGCCGCCTTCAACTAAACGCTCGTTGACATTTTAAGTCCTGTGTACATGGGTGAAAAGTTTAAGAAGTCGCATGGGCCCACATTGTGTGTTGTTCTACCCACATTGAGTAAATCCGTTGATTTTTGTTGCCCCCACCCTCCTTGCTGCAGTGGTCGATGTGTTGGTCGGCTTTTGTTTTACTTCTTCGTGGCTAAGTGGTCGTAGTTGCGTCACACTATTGGTTTGACTTTGTGGCAACAGTGGGTAGTTTGTTCCTGTTGTTGTTGTTATTTGAGCATGTCTATTGAGCCAACGACAATGACTTTCGATAACTTGCACTTTCGGCCGCAAATGATTATAAATTACCTCCCCGAAAAAGATAATTTGGCCAGCTTTCGAGGCTGATGACAGCGTTGACACTTTTGTTGTTGCATGATTAAGGGCATTTAAGTGGTATTTTGCACATAAACACTCACACACACACATACATGTATATACACTCATAACACACATATATAACTACACAGTTGACTGTTAACGCTAAGCAAGCACCGGGGTTTATTTTGCGTCCGATGTCAATTAGAATCTCAATTAGTGGGCAATTTTTGGAAGTTATTCATCGTCTCGAGTGTTGATGTCGTTGTTTGCCATATAAATTCTGAACGAGCGCAAATATGCGAACATCTGTAAAGAGATGAAATGAAATTAAGAAAAATATTTCGGCACTTTTATCAACTCAGTGCAAGCTGATGAGTATGAAATGTTTGTAGTAGTTTATGACTGGAAACTGCAAGAGTTGTTTACTTTTCTGGAGCAACAGATTATGAAGTTTCGACATTGTAATTATTTTTATTTAGCAATTTGGGGACACTACAGTCCATCATAATTATTTTTCAGCAACAACAGTCAAACAAAACAGAATCGCTCTGCGTGTGTAAACTGTGCATTTGTTTCGAGTTGAAATTGAAATCATGTGGCGATTTTTTAAGTTTAACAACCAGTGCTGTGTAACAGTAGAAAGTTTTTACTGTACCATATTTAAAAGGCCACAAAAACCCGGGTTAACTGGGTAACAGCTCAACGCAAAGTTTTCTCCAGATCCTTGTCCTTGTTCTTTGCGCGTTGGTTCCACCAAGACACAATAAGACTTACCCAACTTGATCCTTGGAACAGAAATACGGCCTCACTTTTCAGTTCGACCTCTGTTCTTCCACCTCCAACTATCAAATCAAACATATTTACTGGAGCTACGTTGTCCAAACCAGCATAGCCAACAAAAGTATTCAATATGTGAGAAATATTGATGCTGATACGTCATGGGTTCGAATCGCAAATTGTTCTCTTTTTTGTTCACTTCTTTTTATTTATTTATTTATTTATTTATTTTGGAACATAGTACCTCAACAATTTATTTATTTTAGAACATAGTAATCCAACAATATTAATAATAATAACATTATTCGGTTGATATTTCATCGAAAGTCAGCGGTGGTCGCTATTAGTTTTAGGCAGCGATCGTAACATTTATAAGTTTTATTATAAAAATCAATGTTTAAGAGTTATTTTTAATGACTCAACAAATAACAGTTATTTTGTAATTATATTTGAAAACTCCTATAATAAGAATTATTTTTGATTTTCTTGTTATTAGTCCACAAATAAAATTTTTTTTAATTTTTATTTTAGTTGTCCTATGATAACAATTATTGGTGATTTTTTTTAAATAGTCACCAATAAAAATCAGTCAGTGACTTTTATTTTTAATTCATCAATAAAAATCAGTCAGTGACGACTTTTATTTTTTAAGTCTTCAATAAAAATCATTTAATGACTTTTATTTTTTAAGTCGAAATATAAAAGTAATTTTCATTAATCAGTACTGGATTCATTAAATATCGAAATGTATATATATTCTTGATCGACTCAAGAAGACCAGACTAGGCAATTCTGTTTTCTGGAAGAATCAAACCTTGTAAATGCATTAATGAAATGACTTTTATATTGCGACTTAAAAAACAAAAGTCACTGAATGATTTTTATTGATGACTTTTATAAGTAAAAGTCACTGAATGATTTTTATTGATGACTTAAAAAATAAAAGTCATTTAATTCTTTTTATTGATGACTTTTATAAAAAAAAGTCAATGACTGATCTTTATTGATGACTTTTTTCCTCCTAGATTTAGGAGATTCTTGGCCTTTTAGGAGGAAGAATTGTTTAGGAGAAAGTTTAGGAGATTTACATTTTATGGTAGGTGATTTTTCGGATCATTAGTGGATGTTTGTAACAAAACTAATTTTGTCAAATATTTTAATAGTCAAAGCACTCTATTGTGTTTAATATTTTTGAGCATACAAAATGTAAGCTCGTGTCTATCTCGTTTATGTTTATCTCGTTCTCACTTATTGCTTTCACAATGCTTCAAAGTGCATAATTTATGTAATGAATGAAATAAGTTTACAAAAGCAAATTTCATACCGAGCTCATTTTTTATATATTTTGTTTGTATTAAGTTGTTAAGTTGATGTTGAGCTGAAGCTGAATGAATAAAGAGGTTGCAATAAAAAAATATATATTTTTATGAATATATAAATATATTTGTATTTTTCTATGAGAAGTTGAATTCCTTAGTTTATGATGACAAAAATGATACAAACTATTTGCAGGAGATTTTTTACATTTTTGGGAGGTAATTTCGGTTTTTTTTCAACATTTAGTAGAAAGTAATTTCAGGTATCTGACAACACATCCTGGCAACAAATCCCCTTCACTTCACTGTGTTTCTCCAGAAACTTTGCCCATCTTTCGTTCAGAGCCGGAAAGTTATTAATAATGAGTTCCATTGCTTCGTCAACTCCTTTGCCTGTTTAAAGTGACTAATGTTGACGGACTCTTTTGGCTAAAAATATTTTTTTATGGACGCTGACAGAGTTTTCAGAAAGTCCTGTCAGCTGTCACAATACTCGTGAAACAATGCTTCAGTTATTTGTCGAGGCATTCGATATATGATTTTACGAAATGGACTTTATTCGCCGAATCCATACGATTCAACATTATTCGTTTTTGTTCTTTTCGAGCTGCGTCTCCCTTCCAAATATTAGAACTTTTGTTGGCGCAGTACTGATACGAAAACTATATAAAAAATGTTATCAAAAGAATGACTATTTACAAGAACAGCTAAAGCGGACATTTGGCAGATTTCGTTTTCCATTACTTACTTCAAAGTTTGTGCTTTGGAACTAAATATAAAAATCATTATTTCCCATGCAATTATAGCCTTTTCAGTTGATTTAAAATTACACTTCTTCTTGACAGAACTTCTACTTACAGTCCCATAAGCAAATCTTAAAGTTGTCCATCAAAAATTTGTACACAAAACCATTCAACATCAAACCACATGGATAACGATACGCCAACAGCAAAAGTAATGCCAACAACTTGTCTGCAAGTTCAGTAATTTTACTTAAGAAAGTCTGGCCAAGTCATCAAGGACACGTGGCGACAATGACGCGACGACTGGGCGCATAGACAGCACAACTGTTTAATAAACACGGCATGCATTGGATCAACGAAAACACGCCAAAATCGCCGACTAAACTAAATATGTCACCAACTTTTATAATAAAGTCGAACGCAAAATGCGTGCGAACGTTGCAGGCGCCAAGTTGTGGTTCAATGTGAGATGAATGCGAACGTCATTCTGGCTGATTATGACGAACGACGGCAAACTTTAAATTACTCCACAATGCAACACTGGCGCATATTAACGCGCACATGTGTGATGAATTTGTGAACATGCCAACAACAACACAAAAACAACAACCACTATAAACGTTCTAACAGAAAAGAAAAGATTAGAGTGCCAAGGAGCGTCATAGACTCGCTGTTGCTCCTTTCTATTGTCCTTTTTTTCGCTTTCAGCCATTTGTGTTCCCCTCGTTTGAGCCGCTGTGGCCAGAAAGTTTGACGTTTATGACATTATAATACAACTTTAATAGCTAAATATGCGACACAGTGCACAAAGTGCTAACTGGCAGAGGGCTTGACACAGACAGACACACATACACAAACACATCAACCCATATGCACTGTGTTGACCAACAAAATTATGACTAACCACAACAACACTAACAACAAATTGACCTTATCATTGACGGATTAACACCAACGACCATTTACACTTGCTACACAACAACAACAACAACACAAATTCCATTGACAGCCACTCTGAGAGCAGCGCGCCACATTGGTTGTCATAAATCGTTGCTTTTTTATGCCGGCACCGGCTTCATAGTGTTGTTGTTTGTTTATGTTTTGTTGTTGTTGTTTTTGTATAGGCATCATAGTAGAATTTGCGCTCGGAATTTATGCGCAGCGGCTGCAGATTGTTTCAAATTACTTTTACCCTCACTTTTACACATGCAACAAAAACAACTTTGCATTACAAATCGACAACACAGGCTGACCAACATCACAATAACAACAACAACAACAATTACAACAATTCGGTTCAAAAACAAGTCGAAAGTCAAGTGTAAAATTGGCCAGAAAGGCATCGTTCCGGCGTTCAAGCGTGTTAATGCCACTTTTGGTCAAACCTTTTAACTTAACCTCACATTTGCTGCCCCACACGCCCAACTCCAACAACTCCTGTTTCCACTTTGTGCGCACTTTTTCCGCCACCCACACACAGACACACACACACACACACACAAGTCTCGCCACATTCCCACCAGGTCACCAGCCAGCCCGCACAGTCGCTAGACAGACCAAGTTGCCACATCGTAATAAAGCAGAGTGCGAGCTGAACAGCGCCAAACAAAAAAAAATCAATGTTGACATGGCTGACAAGTTAAGCCATTAAAGCCCACCGTTCAGCATGTTGGACTATGGATTTTTGGTGTCATTGCTGTTTGCAATTTTTTTTTGTTCGGTTTTTGTCTTTGCTGCAGTATGTGACCCGCAAATCCTGTTCAAATTGCATTTCGAAAATGTCATCAAGCGTTTTTGACATTTGTGCGGCGCACAGTCAAAACCAAGGAACAAAAAAATAGCAACAAATCCTGCAAAGGTTCTAAAACCGAAAAATAAAAATATATCAATGCGCATCACGCGGAAAAATTCCACTATTTACAACCACCAACGAACATCGAACCGCAGCAAAGCGACGCACAGTGTTGCGAGTTCATATAGCGGAGTGACAAAAATAGAAGGAGTGGTCGTACCTAAATGAAATTTGGTACACAGTTATTGTATGAGTAGAGAACTTACTGTGCAAAATTTCAATGAAATCGGACCAAAACTTCGACCACCTCCCATACAAACGGATTTGAAAAAACTTCATATTAACAATGAAAATTATCCTAGGACGAAAAAGTAACGCTAATAATATTTGTATTTCAATATACATTTATTAAAAAATGAGTGTACTTCATGTTTCGCAAGTATTTACATAAGAATCAACTTAATTTAAACAAAAATAAGTTATTCACTACAATAACTAGTATCGCTATCACTGCAATTTATATCTGGGAAATAAGAGCTAATATCATTTACATCTCCTTCTATTTGTTCTGGTATTGTATATGGGTCTATATTCGCTAAAGCATTGCCCTTTTTTGATTGCTTATTATTGCGGAATGGAAGTAGAGCTGGCTCAGACTGCAGAAGCAATGAAACAAATAAATCCCTATTGCAGGCGACCCTGTTGATTTTTCTTGTGTGATTAAGACGGTTTTTCCTAATCAGTTTATGAGTACATTCAATCGCTTCTTCAGTTAGCATTCCGATTGGGGTGGTTGAATATTTAATAATATTTGCGCCATGCACAAGTAACTTATGTACTATAACTGCCATGTAGTACCATGGATATAAGCATGTGTATAAATGTCTTGTTTTGTTTAAAAGTATTTCAAATTCCGTTATATTGATATTTCTACCGCATGAAATCACACTTAATATTATAGAAAAATTTTGTATTAACTCCGCATCAACATTTGTTATTTTTGATGACAGTTCAAAATTGTGAAAAAATCTTCTGGCTGTGTTGCCGTCATTTGAGGAGCCATACCCGGTTTTAACGTTATCCACAATTAACCCCATTTCTTTCTTAAACTCTGCCTGAATTCTCTTCTTATTTTCTTCTAAAATTATTTTATGCTCCCTTTCACTCACTCTCCAAACCTTCAGAGGGATGCGGTAAGCGATGTGTAGTAAACATTCGAAGCATTTAATTTTAGCATGTAAAGAAGATATTCCATACTTATAAAATTCTTCCTTTTCAAATCTTTCCACTACGTTAATTGCGTTCATCTCTTTTGGTTTCGCTCCACATATATAACAAGTTGAAGCACTGTTGGTGTTTGTTAATATATTGATAACAGCCCCATCCACCATTGTTAATTTCATTCTGAAGTGCACCTCAACTTTTTTACTACCATAAACATTAATATATGTTTTGAGGTTTCTTATTTGGGAGGTAATTGCTTCTTCAACTTCTTTTATAACCTTTGAGCTTTCTTTAACAAATAACACTTTTATTGGTCGACATGATCTACTTGATGAATGACTTTGGTTTTGCCATATAACTTTTTCATCTTGGCACTTTAAAATTCTTAAAGGTACGAAGGCAACAACAACCAAAAACGCATCACTTGAATCGCTATCAGTAAATTTTTGTTTATATAAACTGTGGCCTGAACTCCCATCAAATCCCCATTTACATTCTAGTATCAAACCGTCTTCTACATGTAAATCGTATGTTGTTATGAGGCCATCCGCTGTCCTGTCTAGCATGTCTTGCAAACCGACTTCAGAACAAACTTCTGTAGTCTGCATGGAATCAGGTATACATTTTTTTTTGGCATTATACAGAGCATAATATGAGGGGAAGCAATTTTCATGCACTGAATTTACGACACTTCTCATCATATTATATTTTTGCACTGAAAGCCCCATGTCAATATATAGAGCTAAAGCTCTGTTCACAGAAATAGATGTGCTCTCTTTACCCTTTTGTTTATTTATGACAGAAGCTGCCCTGCTTATTTCTTCTTCAGACTTTGCAGCAACAAGTTCGTCTACTCTTCGCCTTTTCGTTCTATCGCACCCTTCTTCGTATGGAATGCTGGGTCTGCCTTTGCCTCTGCTCGTACTCGGCTCCTGTTAAATTCAATACCCAGTTAAACAAAGACAAAACCTGAGTTTTGGACTTACAACAACACACAACAACACATACATCATTGTTAAAAACAAAAACTGTGTTTTGGACTTACAACACTTAAATCATTGTGCTCGCTTTCAAAGAAAGTTTCAAGCCACCCGCAATATTTTTCCTCAAAACGTGCTTTGTGTCTGTTACATTTGCTCCAAAGAGAATTGAATTTTACTACTAGCAATTTTAGTTCTCTTTCTGTCTCCGCTCCTAGTGGTTTTTCGAAGCTGTCTTCAACAAATTGTTTGACCAACAACACAGTATGAGGTGATCGTTTGCTGTTGGCATTCACCCAAACGTTGAAAATGTCGCGAATTTGCACACGAGTCTTCACTGAAAAATGCGAATAACTTTTATTCGCGCAAATATGCGCAGCTGAAAATTGTACAGCATAATGTACATACTTGCCAAAACAAAATATCAAAAAATTGCGAAAGTGTTTTTTGACGTATTTTTTTAAATCGCTTTTAAAGTTGGAACTCACTTTTTATTCACTCGTTTTCTTTACTTCATTTTCATCATAACGGTACTGCTCATAAGTGAGAGTAATCAGCAAAATTTTGGTCTTGCCAGACCTAAATTATATGAAACTTACGATAATAGTAACTTTTAGGGACCTGCTCATAATTTATTTTGAAATATTCAACCTCAAAGTCAAAGCAACAATTTGCTGTTTTCACACAATTTTTTTTCAACGCTGGAAGAGCGTACTTTAAGAGCTCATAACTTCTATGTTATCCAATATTTTTTCATAAAACTTCGGATTTCTCTTAATTGAAGTATTTCCAACCAAACCTCATACTCAGATTTTTGCGCTTATACATTTGCATTTTGGCATTTTTGTCACTACTCGCAACACTGTGCGACGTGTCCTTTCCGGTGGCAATTTTTTATTTTCTAAACATTTTTGGATTTTTTTTAACGTTCTACCAGAGTTTGAAAAAGCTTGTTAAGTAGATGGAATGATGGAAAAATGTGCATTTTAATTTATTGTTACTTGTTTATGCCGAAGGATTTTATAAAATGAATGGTCACTGCGGAAACTTATGCCGGTTCTCAAACTCAAGATTGGATATTTTTGCAGATAACTTGTACTCTGCGCTACAGACTCGCTGTATTGTACGTTAGTAGAAACTACAAATGGGTTGTATTGTAAAATTCTCAGTGCTTCTTTCGTTTTCTGTAGAGTGCAGAGTATGTGCATAGAACAGATATAGACAGAGGAGTATCCAGACAACTCCTCATGCAAAAGAAGTACGATTTCTGCATCCTTACTGAATACCTAACTGGTCACTGTTCAAAAGAACATAATCTGAAAAAATGGGAATTTCCTCTTCGGATGTCTGCAGGAAATACAATCAAGAACCAGAAACTTTCCTGCACGTTCTCTGTGACTCAGCACTGCAATCAGCAGAAAACGATTTTCTCAAGTTAGGGGCTGCAATTTTAACTCCGGAGAAGATCTGGAAGCTAGAACCCCAGAGAGGTTTAAAACGAATAAAAAACCTCAACCTAGAGAATTAAAATAAGACTTGCTCAAAAAATCACCACTAGTCGCAGTGCTTAACACTAGAAAGGCCGCAAGTTTTCCATACCTACAAAGACTACATATTATATCCGCTGATATCTCGAAAAGTACACATCGGATTTGGCTAATTGTAATTGTAGAACCCTAATTGCAGAATATTTAAAAATGGAAAACCCTCAAGATTACCGCAATGGTCTTTCTAGTGTTAATAGCCTTAAGCAATTATAATAATAATATATATAGAGTATGGGACTTTGTTTCTTCTTCATCTCCATTAAATTCTGCCAAGCGCAGTTATCAATAATACAACAACAAGAACAACAATATGACTTCCCGACAACGTTCACATTTTGAGCACCTCTTTAGTTCAGCTTTTAGCATGATTTGTTGCATTGTCCCTTGTTTATTCCGGCAATATTGGCAACAATAATTAATTCTTCATCCACGAACAGTTAACACATACAAAATTTACTGCGGGACAAACGCTGAAAGTGAAGCGCAGGTTAGATAAGACTACAGTTGTGATGATAAAACTGATAAAAAATTCAAATAATACGATTTATTACATTTCTGGCATACTATAAAAATTACAGTACAATTTTTATTTATCAGACAGATATAAGAAAGTTGATGAACGACAAGTCGTGTAATAAAAACTTCAAACAATTTTCATAAACAAAAGGTTGGGAATCTGTTTGCGCTTCGTTTCAAAGGTATTCAACAAAATTCCATTAATTTTGGAAGCAAAATTATTATTAGAGAATGGTTTAAGTGAATCAATGCCAGTGATTTTGTGACAATAGATGTGATGTGAGGGTTGGCAGGAAGGCTACAAGCCTTCCATAGCACTCAGTCCATTTCGGACCAATGGAAATACTTGAGTATAAATCAGTCATTAAAGATTTATTTTCGAAAAGCAATGCGACGAATTTAAACGTGGTCATGCCATCTTGGGAGACGATAAAGGTTCGGGATGTTCAAAAACTTCAACAACTGACACTAACATGGCTCCAGTTCAACCGTCGAATTTATTTAAGACAGATAGCAGACGCTAGGAGTGTGTGGCATCAATTTTTAGGTACGAGGGCAGTTTGAGAAGTCAGTGACTTTTTTAATTTCCCGCGTAGTAACTGTTAATTGCTCTCTACCATGTCTTAGTAGGCGACATTCAAATTTTAAGTATGTTGCGCCATTTACTTGGTGTTTGACAGTCTTGAAAGCAGACAAGTTTGTGAATTTCGAAAAAATGAGAAAAGTAAATTTCGCGTGCTGATAAAACATTATTTTTTGCGTAAAGAAACCACCACCGAAACCAAGGAAAAGCTTGATAAATACTATGGGGATTTGGGGAGAATTGGTTTACCGAATTCCGAACGTTCAGGTAGCCCAAAAGAGGTTGTTACGGCAGAAATGGTTGATAAAGTCCATGGACTGATATTGGACGAACGGAGAATGAAAGTGCGTGAGATGGCTGAGGACATTGAGAAAACCTATTATTTGGAAGGGATAAAAAAATTTGAAAAACAATGGACTAAATGTATCGAACTAAAAGGAGAGAGGAGATGTTGAGAAATAAAACGGTTTTTGCCGAAAAAAAATATCTTTTATTCAAAAAGTCGCTGACTTATCAAACTGCCCTCGTATGAAAAAAAGTCCGCGCATTCCGTTAGCCTAAAAATATGTTTGTATAAATATTTCCAACGATCTATTAGAACGGCTTAATATTAAATTATCATCACTGGCTGAAGTAAGTAAGTAATAAACTTACAAGAAGACTATGTAAAAAATAATAAAGAAACAAATTAAAAAAAAAAACTTTTCAGACCTCACTCGTATAAGGCACTTTTCAGACCACCCTTGTATAAGGCACCTTGAAAGTTTTTTATGTATTGCCTATCCTTAAATCTTTTCAAACCTAAGCCTCAGTTATGACTGGAAGTCACAATATTATGATTTGTTTCTATAATTTTGGAAAAATAAATGTGTCTATTCCTTTTTTAATTATTACAATTTTTTTTATAAATACGCAAGAAGCATAATTTTCGAACGCCTGGATAACTAATAGTATTAAAAAATTAAAAAATTAGATATTCCTTTCATGCATCCTCATCAGACCTCAACTGCAAAAAACTTGAAGAAATTCAATTAAAAAAATTGCTCAAGAATTGAGCACAAGCACATGAAACATTTCCCCAAAGCATTTGGTAAGTAAATCAACAGCTTTAAGTTATCCATAAAATAAGCCCACACTTGCTGTGCAACAATTATACACACCTACAACCTACACACACACACACACACACACATAAAACACACTCAACTCAACACTGGAGCGAAAATATTCTTTACATTTAATTTACAAGCAAAAATTGAAATAAAAAAAATATATCAAAAGAAGTGCAAAAAGCTGACTGCTGGCTGGGCTGCAGCTGATGCGGGTGGTCACTCCATAAATTAGCTGCCAGTCTTATAAACACACGCAAACACTCGCACACACACATCTGTGGGACTTTGCTGCGAACGACACACACTGACAGTTGACGGGTCGCGAGGAAGAGGCAACAAAATCGACTAAGACACATTGGGAAGAAAGAAGGAAAACGCTCGAGACTGAGTACAAAAACAACGGCAAAACAGATGAGTTGAACAAAAAATAAGCAAAGACAAGAAAAAAATAAAACATTAG
Source organism: Melieria picta (assembly GCA_964056695.1). Taxonomy (NCBI): domain Eukaryota; kingdom Metazoa; phylum Arthropoda; class Insecta; order Diptera; family Ulidiidae; genus Melieria; species Melieria picta. Next base: position 47,134,827 of record OZ057399.1, read on the forward strand.
ACAGCAACACATCAACACCCACCGCACACACACTCACACACAAGCACGCACACATACTTGCAAAAGTGCCCAAGAAATGGCCACGTTGGAGGGATTTGCTGCGCGCACAACAGCAACAACATAAATAAAATGAAAAATCTACTACGAAATGCACTCGTACATACTCGCAAGTAGGTAGTGTGTAGTACAGTGTAGTGCAGTGGGCAGCGGCCAGGTGCCAGTGGTGGCCTGCGTTGTAGTTGTAGCCTGCAGTTGTCCACTGGCGCAAGTCGCACAAATTTACTATGTACACGCAGTGACAATGTGCGCGGCGAGTAAATGACTGCGGCCGCGCCTAAGTAACTTTCGTCGCTATATACTCGAACATTGAATGTTTGTACGTGCAATTCGAGGCGTCTATTTGTGTGTATGTGTGTGTGTGAGGGTGTGGGGTGTGCAGTACATAGCGGCATAGGCACATAATGTAGGCTACTTGGGCGGTAGGGAGCATGCGCAGTGCTGCATAGAACTTTGCAGCAGTGCACTGGGAGGCGTGCGAAGTGGGAGGCGTAGGAAAACGTTACTTGGTTGACAGCGTTTAGAAGTTTTCGGCGTGCAAGTGGCACTCCGAAAAAGAGTGAGACAGCAACAAGAATCTGTATGAAATTGCGCTAAAAAAAGATACATTTATAATGTCTACGGCGGTGCCAAAATGCCACAAAAAACCTCTAGAAAAGAGAAAAAAAATGCGTTTTAATGAGCAGCAAACGACATTAAAAAATACAGAAAAAAACAAAAATTAAAGCAGGTAACAATTCACCGCCACAAACATTCGAGTTTGAGCCCAAAAACTTCCCCACTGGCCACAAATGGCAACAATGCACACTTTCAAAATGGCCCACAACGCCATGTTGCCTTTTGCTCCTACAGAATTTTCTTCTCTTGCAGTCTTTTTGTTTTTGTTATTTTGTTACTTGTTGGTTTTTTCTTTTTAACCACTTTAAGATTTGCTCCTTTACGCTCGTTGCAGCTGCTCCCACGTTGCAACACGTTTCTCAGTCTTTTGTAATTTTCTTCTATTTTTTTCAACTTTTTTGCGTTTATTTTTCTCTTCTTCCACTGCCAGCTTGCCAGAATTCTCACACTTTTCTTTCGCTGCAGCATTTTGTTTCAATGTTTTTCTTCTCCTTTTTTTTTCTTGGCCACTCTGCTTGTGTCGCTTGTGGTCTTTGCCTTTTTTGGCCATGCGGCCAACGCAATACGCCTACTGCGGCACACAATCAGCAGTTGCTAAATTGCCGCATACTTTATTTAGTTATCTTCATGTTAACACACTTAAACAGCTACTAAAAATCACTCTTTTGTGTCTGCCATTGTTATTGTTGTCGCCATAGCGTCGCGTCATCGGCATTGTCGTTGTTGCCGCCATGCGTTGTTGTTGTTGTTGTTGCCAATATTGTGTTTTTGAACGTGTTTGCAACGCACCGCCACATTTTCCTCTTCGTTTTTATTATTATTGTGCAGTTTTATTATCATTCGATGTGGCAACTATGGAGCCTATGCACAGTGGGTCCAAGTTGCCGCTGAATACTTGAAACAACTGACTTAAATTGTATAACAATACGACCATATGATACAAATTTTTGAATACGCTCATAGCGGCATTCAAATGACACTTAACACTAGAAAGACCAATTCATGTTACAAAGTAGGACTAACATTTTGTTTAAGAATATTTTTAGTGTTTTTGTATAGAATTTGGTTAAAATAATGTAGTCTTTGAAGATTTTAAATAAATAAAAAACATAAAATAATAAAAAAATAAAATAATAAAAAACCTCCATTGGGTCACTTTGACTCTCTTGGACATTCTGGTGTTAAGTTGTATATTAGATAGATTTTTCGATTTCGATATACCAGAACCACATTCAATAGGAAAAGTTGAACAAGAATATGCATGACTTAAAAACCATTTTAAATAAAGTGAGGGTAAGTAGCTTCTCATCGAGTTCAAAGATCATAAAAGGCAAGGAAAATCAATGATTTCACTGGTACTGTGAAGGTGATCCTTTATAGATCATATGCATGATCGACTCCCAAAAATTTCACCCACCAACTCGTTTCCGCACAACCAACCAACCATCAAGTGAACGTTTTTATGAAATGGGCAACCGCTGGTCCCAGATTGAAGCCACCATCACGATTTGTGTGAAAAAACTTGTTGAGAAACATTGCTAACCCCAAAATCATTAGTTAAGGTTAGGTTCACTTATGCAGAATTAAAAATTACTATGAATCAAACTTGAAAATGTTCCCAGGTTAGCCCCTAAAGGTGTCAAATATGAGAGACCTCCGAATGACTTGACTTGAATTTCACGGGAACGAAAAAAGATTTACTTCGGCAAATCCCCGAGCAAGGGATGGTTTTTGGTCGATAAGAAACCGGCAGAAGAACACCCGTTAGATACTGATCTACCCGTTAGATACGGATCTACCAGTTTCTAAGAAGATTTTCTACCTACTGCGTTAAAAACTCTACTTCAACAAAGCTTAGCTGTGCCAGGTGTTTCATATTTCTATTACAAATAGAGTTTCTATTATAAATAGAGTTAGCCTTCTAAAAGTTCTCTAAACTTAGCTAAGATGTCTTTCGGCTTTGCTACTCAGTGGCATCTCCAAAGCTGATTTAGATTATCTAAAGTTGCTCATCCCGTCTCTCTTATCAAAGTTCATTGAGGTTACAGAACTGTTTTTCAGACCCTCAACCATGAGCGTACCCAGGTAAGGGCAGGCAAGGGCATTTTCCCCCCTAAAATCGAAATTATGTATTTTGTAGAGATAGAGAATTCTATATTTTATTTCATTCGAATTCTATGTAATGATTTTTTAAATGAAATTATATCTTGTCCTCAGTGATGCACACAAGTAGGGTTTTGGGGATTCAAACCCCCCGAATACAAAAAATATTGGTGCAAAATATGGTTTCGAATGGAATTGGTCTCAAAATTTGTACCCTCCCCCAAATGAAATCCTGTGTGCGCCACTGCTTATCCCCCCTAAATTCGTTCGTCCATGCCCTGAACCCTTGTATTGCTTAATCCAAATCTTGACTCCGGGATAACAAAAGTGTTATTCTGATTCATTTTTAATGAGAGTATCTGCCAGCTCATTTTGCACCGTTCCCACAAACAATGTTAGGAAGAAAGTAACCGATTCACACATGAGGGTTTTTGGCGTTCAACCCCCCAAATATCTATTTTTACAGCCATTTTGGGTGAAAAATATGGTTTCAAATGATACAAGGTTTATAGAAAATAGAAAATGTTGTCATTCTTAGTTAGTGTTGTAACCAGTAGCGCACATAGGATTTTATTTTTTGGGGAGATTTTGCGTGCAACTTTTGAGCCGAATACCATTCGAAACCATGTTTTGTACTAGCAATTTTTATGTTTGGGAGGAGTTTGAACCCCCAAACACCCTGTTGGAAAAAACAGTGTCGCATACACATTAAAAAAAAAGGGTGAAATATATGGTATGGGCCTATTCTGAAGGCTTCTGAGTGTGTCTCTTACAGAGGCAATCACCATAACCTAACCTAACCTTACCTAGTTAGGATTTGTTTTGTAGGGCTGTATTTAAAATTTTTTAATTTCAAATATAAAATTTAAATGCGTTTTTATTGTTCTGTAGTATGCCTAAAAACTTCAGAATGACATTTGTCTTACATTTGTGTAAGACAAATGTCATTCTGAAGTTTTTCACTGCAGAAACTCTCAACATCGATCTTATCGATCCCGAATTTTACCCTGTGTCTCGATATTACTTTTTGGTATTTACATCAGGAAACACTTGCCTAAGAAGTGTGCACACGACATTTGAAGTCGCCACGCCTCTTTGTTAGAGTTCTAGAGCTAGTTTACTTTAGAACAATTTTAGCTTAAACCGAGTTTAATAAATTTTGTAAAGAAAAATTATTTAATATTTTTGGAAAAATACAAAATTATCACTTTTTGATTTTATTTAACCATTAAAGAAACAGGGTTTTGATCGCCCAATGCGTAGACTTCAATTAGAACACAAACTTTCACTGATATCGCTGTAAATTATTCGAAATTATTTTGGGGATAACAGTAAAATTTTTGTAATTTGCTTTGAATTCTCTTCTAAAAATATTAATTTGTTGGTGCCTACTTAAATTAAACCCATAAATCAATCGTAGCCTTTGCTATAAGATGACAAATAAGTGAAGTTGCTCTCAGGCAACTTTGGGGTCGTAAGGGTTAAATTACTCTCTTACCTTAACATTTTTTATTCAAATTGGGTTTGTATGCCCACTGTACCACAGTGGAATATTAAGTGCAGTGCAATTCTGCGAAAGAAAGCTGCTATCTATGTATGTTTGTACGAACTTTGTATGTTTGTACGTACGTATGCACATATATGGATGTGTGATATATCGCCGCATTGTATTGTACACTTGTATTGGCAACATTTTTACAACGTTATTGTTGTTGTTGTAGTAATTGTTGTTGCTGTTGCGGTGGTGTATTTACCTAGAATGTCAATGCGTTGCAATGGAACGCAGGTGGCAGCAGCGGCAGACAAACAGGCGTACAATGGTTGCGCACAGATAGACAGCCAAATAAATGAGACAACTGGACAAAGAGTCAAACAGACAGTTGTACAAAACCGACTCAGCAGCCACGGAGGCATCGGGCACGGATGCGCGTGCAAACGCACAGACGGACGGACAGTCGACCATTTTGGAAAGGCCAACTGCCAAACACCAGCGAGCAGCCAAAAGCCCGCACAACTGACAGGCCGAGTAAACATTAAATGTAAATTACACAATGTAGATGAAGGAGCGCGCTTCACGCATTTGGAATGGGGTGGCCAAGGCACCAGCTACCAACTACAACAACATCAACAATAACAACAGCGAATGCGAGTGCACAAAATAAAAACAAACAAACAAACACAAAATCAGGAAAAGTAAATGAAGCGAAACATATGGGACCCAACCGACTGCCGTCCGAGCGCGCAGTGTGAGCGCAAGTGAGAGCGCCTTAGCGAGCGCTCGTGTGCGGGAGTGAGTGCAGCGCAGCCGGTGTGCGACTTGTGTTGCTGCTGACGCTGCCAGCCGGCACACGAACCACATGGCGCCGCAGCCAATCAGCGCGCACACTTCCCCATGTCGAGCGAGAGGCGTTGCCCGAGCGCTGACAGTGTGCCGCAGCGCCACCCCGTCGCGCCCGCAGCGAGCAACTGACTGACTGGTTCGCGTGCGCAAGTATGGAACAGCCGCCTGCCAGCCAGCCAGGAGCACAAGGAACAGGTTTTTGCTGCGGCCACTTCAGTTGACCGTAGAAATCGCGTACGTGCGGGTGTGTACACGTGAACACTGTGCGCCTCGAAATTCCGCATTTGCCGTGCACGACGAGCGTCGACGTCCAGCGTTGCCATATCGCAGCAGGGAGTGCGGGGGCCGGAAAGCAGCCAGTGCCATAAATAGTAAAAGAAATCATAAATAAATAGCGAAACATTTAATTAACTCAACGTGCGTCCGTGTGACAGTGCCGCACTAATTAAATGCAACAATCAACAACAACAGCGACAACGCAACAGCAACTCGAACCAGCGGCAGTTCATCAAAGCGACAACCATGTAACAGCGCGCAACTGTCAACTAGCTCGACTCAACGAAGCGCTGTGAGCATTCTGAAGAAGAATAGAAAAAATAAATAAATAAAAAAAGAAAAAATTATAAATAAAACAAATGCGAGTATTAAATCGCTGAATAGTGCATCGTTTAATTGGCATTCGAGCCGGCAACGTGTAATAAATCGCTTTGCAATTCAAATCAATGCCAGCATAATTAATCACTCGGCAATTGTGTTGTCAGTCAAACAAAAACAAACGTCAAACGTCGGCAATTACAAGCATGTTTGCATTTCCAGCGCCCACAATGCGCTCGTGTCTACTGCTGTCGCTGTTCCGTCGTGTTGTCGCGTGTGCAATATAAGTTTTCAAGCATTTTTCTGGCCATCAAATATTTTGCCATTCAATTGAATTATATTTTAGTGCTCCCGGTTCGTTAAAGAGATATTTTTTTGAAAAGTTTTTGATTGATTTTTGTGTTTTGGTTAATTTGTGACATTTTGTTCCGTGTCGTTGCGGAACAGAGACGCTCGTGGCCGTAGTATGGAAAGCAACGCATTCGGTAGCAGCCATTTGCCATCGCAAGCACTGGTCGTTCTATCGGAGGCTGCTTCCGGTCTGCATGAGGCTTTGAGAGGACAACGTCCATTTCCACCAAGAGTGAGTTCAACAAAAATCCATTCAAATGAGAGCTAAGAGTACAACAAGTGTCACAGAAAAATGATCGTCAGTTTTTTTTTACAAAAGATCAATTCAAATGAAATCTAAGACTGTTTGGCTGAAAAGTGTAAAATTTTGTTTAAGAAAAAGTAATTTCAATCAAATTTTTTCACAAAAGACCAATTCAAATAAAAGCTTCAAATATTTGGTTGAGAATTGTAAAATTTTGTCTAAGAAAAATAGCCTTTCATAATTTTTTGTTTTACAAAAGATTAATTCAAATGAAATCCAAGACTATTTGGCTGAGAATTGTGAAATTTTGTCAAAGAAGAAGTGAAATTCGGTAAAGTGTTTCCATGAAAGATCAGTTCAAATGAAGACTAAGACTATTTGCCTGAGAACTCTTAAATCTTATCTAAGAAAAACTGATTTGAATTAAGTGTTTTCTTCACAAAAGATCAATTCATATAAAAGCTGAAAGTATTTTGCTGCGAACTGTTAAATTTTGTCTAAGGAAAAGTGTTTGTAATCAAGGTTTTTGTCACAAAGATCAATTCAAATGAAAGCTAAGACTATTTGGCTAAGAATTTTGAAATGATGCCAGAGAAAAAGTGATCTTTAGGCAAGTTTTAATTGACTATTTAGTCATTTTATTCAAGTTTTTCACAAAAGATCAATTTAAATTAAAGCTAAGACTATTTGACTAAGAATTGTGAAATTCTTTCAAAGAAGAAATTAAATTCGATCAAGTTTTTCCATGAAAGATCAATATAAGTGAAAGCTAAGACTATATGACTGAGAACTGTAAAATCATGTCTAAAAATTCATGTCTAAAATTTTAATCACGTTTTTTCACAAAGGATCAATTCAAATGAAAGCTGAAACTATTTGACTGAGAATTGTGAAATTCTTTCAAAGAAATTGAATTGTCATAGAATTGAAAAAGAAGTGAAATTCGGTCAAGTTTTTCCATGAAAGATCAGTTCAAATGGAGTCTTAGACTTTTTGGCTCAGAACTGAAAAATTTTGTCTAAGAAAAAGTTGTTTAATCAAACTTTTTTAACAAAAGATCAATTCAAATGAAAGCTAAGAGTACTTGAAAATTGTGAAATCCTGTCAAAAAATAAGTGACTTTAAGGCAAGTTTTGGTCACAATAGATTCAGTAATTGCGATCTATTGAAATGCTATAGCATCACTACAATTTACTTTCAAGAGCATAACTATAGACGCGCCAATATTTGTCCGTTTCTAAGCGTTCCATTTCTATATTTCTAAAACGACAACAATGTAAGATATCAAATTGATTCAGGCTTTATTTATGAAGCATAATTCATGCCATTAAGTATGAAAGAACACATTATTCAAATATCAGCCTCGGCTTTGATGGCAGTGCTTCAAGCAGTCGATCCAATTTTTGATGACTCGGTCCAATATTTGCGGCATTATTCCTGCAATGGTGTCTCGAATGTTGGCCTCGAACACGTTCAAAGTGGTTGGCTTGGTAGCAAAGACTAAGGACTTGACTTAGCCCCAGAGAAAATAGTCGAAGGGTGCCGCATGATCCCGACGGCCAATTGATGAATGCTCGCCCTGAGATGACCCAGTCGCCGAACTTCTCCTTCACAACTTTAAGCAAACTTTCGATAAAATTTTGTCATAACAAATCAATAACAAAATCAACAGTTATTGAGATCTCTGAAAGAGATGGACCGACGAAAAAGACATAAAAAAACTTGGGATAAGGAGTTGGAGAAAAGTTTCAAAAGATCGAGTTGTTTGGAGGTCCTACGTGCAGCAGGCCAAAGCTCACAAAGAGCTGTAGCGCTAAAAGATGATGATGATCTCTGAAACTTTTATTGGTTTGTGAAGACGATTTTTTATGGAAGAAATGATCTTTCAAATGAACGTCTTAGCACTTTTTTTAAATTTTCAATAATTCTTTCACATACTTAATTGGGGCTCTACCTCGACTATGACGGATCCAATGCCATCTACAGGCTTGTTATTGCTTAAATTTCTTTGATAAGACCAACACTCAGGGTTTGACCCTGTAAATGCGAATAAATAGAAATAGTTCAAAGTTTGGCGACAACTCTACTCGGTGGTTGTGTAGCCGTGCTGTCGTCCAAATAATCATCTTCATAGGAATGTGCTGATTCTATATTTTGACAGATATGTATGGTCGTCGCGCTATCTTCTTCAATTTGTTCGGGGCATTATTTTTAACATATCCCCACAACAGAAGTCTGTGTTAAATGTTTATTATCTCTGAGACATAATTCATTTTTTTTTGTAAAATTTCAAGGTCATAGATAGGCGCAATGTGCCATCCAAGTTGCAAAAGAATCGTCCACACAAAACACACGAAGACAACAATTGGCAGAAATATTTTTGTAATATTTTACATTTCCTTGAATACATTTATCGTATATAACTACTTAGTAGTTTCTCAAGAAATAATCGATCAGTCTTGAACTAACTACAATCTTGGAAGTCAGTTAACCCTTTCGTTATTCTATGCCATATGGCATAGTCTCTTTTCAGTGCCTGTTTTAGGTCCAAAACTTGTGGATACTATATTTTTATATATTTTGTTTTTTATACCAAATAATGAAAAAAATATTTTGATTAGTGTACCCAGTAAATTGTAAGGGTTCAGAAAGTGCGCGTTCCTATCGAGCTGCGTATTTTACAAAAAAGATCAGTTCGTACTTTTATTTATTCTATTACAAAAATCAATTTATTTCAAAGCTTTATGTAAGTAATCTAGTAGGTATTTATTGCTTTAGTAAGTGTAAAAAAAGTTGGATCCCAAATATAGTTCACCAAGGCTGTACGATTTTTTTGGTTTCTTACTATGCCATATGGCATACATTTTACCCAACGGAAATAAAATTTTTGATTTGATTGAATAGCGGCAGTGGCTGCACGCTTCATTTATGTATAAGCAATAAAATTTTCCTTTTTTATGTTTTTTTATTGTGTTTTGTGAACTATTAAGTTATTATTGGCGGGGAATGTGCACTGCGACCTAAAAGATCTATTGTGCCCCCTTCTTGGCCTTCACAGTTCGTCCGTGAGTCCAGTATCCAAGAGGAATCTTAGTACATTTCCTAAGCTTCTGGAAACTTAGTCCGGACCTGATATAATAAAATCACCCAGATGCTTTTTTCGTTTGTATATTAGTGCAGGGCATATGCCTAGTATGTGTATTGCAGTTTTATTGTCCTGCAAACAGAACCTACAGAGTTCGTTCACCCTGATACCTAGTTTGGTTAGATGATAATTCAGTCTACAATGCCCTGTCAATATACCTGTGATAATCCTTAGATTATTCTTTGAGAGACTCATACATTCCTCGAACCTTTTCTTGTTGTAAGAGCCAATAACCATCTTGCAATGTTCAAGGCCTGGTTGATTTTTCCAGTATTGATTCCGGATGGTTATCTCGTCGGATGGATAGTGCTCCTTTGCCTAGACCACACAAGGGTTCTGGGCCGACGAATGGGGTAGACGTCCCCTTCTTGCAAGTTTGTTGGCCTGCTCATTCCCATCAATACCGGCGTGACCCGGAACCCAGAGGACCCATACCTGATTGTAACGGCCAAGTTCGTTCAGCTTCTCAAGGCATTCCGACACCAGTTTCGAGGATACCTGGTAGGATCTTAATGCCTTGATTGCCGCTTGGCTGTCTGACAGGATCGCGATCTTCCGGTTCCGGTATTTCCTCACCAGATTGAAGTGAGCGCACCTTTCAATGGCGTATATTTCCGCCTGCCAAATGGTGGTCTGCTTTCCTGTAGGTTCCGAGTGTCTAATCCAAGGTCCATACACCCCGATTCCGGTCTGTGTAGCAGGAAATCATGTACTGATCTATCAGATATGTCTCTGATATATCTACCCAGCTTATTTTATTAGTAAGTTCTGTTTCTAATCTTATAAATAAATCTTAATAATTTTAAATAATATTTTTTTTTTCCTTTAAATACATTCTATGCCATATGACATGATGCCCAAAAACCACTTTTTCGAACAAGATTTAAAAAAATTACTTTTGATTATTCATTATGTAGGCTTAAACAGTAATAAAATGGAAAATAATGATTTTTAAAGTCTAAAACAAAAGAGAAGTACCGAAAGGTTTAACAGCCCCAAGTCAAGTATGACGAGAATTCTGCTCTGTGCAGTGTTAATTTAGAATCATGGAGGTCAATTTACAGGTGCAAAGAGAGTAAATTGGGAATTTTGTCCTGTGGAGGCCAATTTATAGATCCAAGTCGAGTATAAGAAGAATTTTGTTCTGTGTTTTCGATGAATTTGTGTAGGCGTGAGTCTTTTCATAAATAAAATCACTAACTAACACTGACTTTTCATAACTGCTTTTGAAAGTTTGAATTCATTGAAAGTTATATCAATCGAAAAACAGCCTTTATAACAATACTTTTTTTTTAGTTCCACCAAAGACCATAAAGCTCCTCCAGACCTCATAACATATATATAAGAGTCTTTGCTTCGACCCTAACACCTTTTCAAAGCAAAATAAGTTGTCACAAACTAATTGAATGAATGAATAAATAAATATTAATAAAAGAATGCAACATCTCGAGTAAATATTTTATCTCCAAGAAAGTTGCTCTGCGTTCTTTTTATGCAATCCAGAAGTTTCTCAAACACACCTGACTAAACAACTGGGCAACAAATCATCAAATCTTGACCTTCCTTTCCACCTTACATCACTATAACCGCTATATATCAGTGATATTTATACACACCATTAAGATTTTCATATTGATGACAAATAAATTCCAAACACAACAGCTCGTTTCAACTCGAAAACTGTTTAAAAATGTAAAAGTTATAATGAGAAATCATAGAAAATTGCAAAACATGTCCGAACAATGCCGTAGCCGGCAATCGAAGCCCGCTTCGTAATGACAGTTGACAGCTCAATGGAGAGCTAACAACTGTAAATTGAATAAATGAACCATTTGCACTTACAGTGATGGGTATATCCGTGGAATTGAGCGAAAAGTTATAGTGCGCCATTCGTCGATCGTGCAACATGCCGCAGCTGCCATTTTTTTAAAATTGATCGATCGTTCGAGTGCGAAGCGTCGACATTTGCACTGCGAGTGGAAATTAAAAGAAAATGCCAAATATGGCGCTAACCAAGTGGCAATTGTTGTACAATAGTTGACTAAAACAACAACAACAACAATTGCATTAGTGCTTGTCAATAAGTGATAAATTACAGTTAATTAGTAATTATGTACAATTTATATGGGACGATTGAAGAAACACGATGTGACGGCCAGGGGGTGTGCGGACCGAAACTTGAGTCTACTGAGCGTCTCTGCGCGCCTGCACTTGGAACATAACCTCAACAACGATCAGCAGCGCTGTTCATAATCGTGCGCGACTTCGGCATAACTGCCGTCTAACCACATATTTATCCGAGCAAAAATCTACAATACGGACATAAGTATTGTCAACATGTTTAACATAACTTGACGCTTCTGTCGCGGCATACCAGAGGCTCAACTGCGCGGCTATCACTTCGGGCCGCCACAGCGCCCCGCAAAGATGATCAAAGCGCAGATTTTTCATCATTTGTAGCATCAGCGTCAAGATCATTGCTCATGTTTACGATGACAGACCAACGGACAGACAAACGGACAGACAAAGAGTGTCGGCAGTCGAACGGACGGACAGTGGGCAGATAGTAAAGCTTAAACCGCTGAACCGTCACGGCACACGGCGCAATGACACACCAACCGATCGGTCGATCGTCGCGATCGAGTGAACGATCGCGCAGTTCCGCGTAGCCGGCAGCGCGCCGCAATCATAAATCGCCGCAGCAAATCTGCACACAATGGGCCACGTTGCATGCGGAATGTGGAGCAGCCGCGGCCAAACATCAGCCGCCGCTGCCACTCGAGCGGCTACTGGGTCCGATTCAACTGGTCCGCTGCGGCGATTTGTTGCCATCGTTTAGTCGCATTTTTTCACTCTTTTACAAGTCTTTGTTTTTTGAATTTTTGTTAAATTTTTTGATTTTTATTTTTTGGTCAAAAAATTTTGCGCATTGTTTCAGTTGAAGCGAGGCAACGTCAACCAGTCAATGGGTGTGCAGATTTATTGCAGGCAAATAAACTACCGTGCGGCCAAGTTGAAGATCCTAAACTGCGCAACCCAACCAGTTTATGAGCTTTTCGACTGAATTGGTCGCAGCGACAATAACAACAACAAAAACCAAGTGACTCAATACATTTCAAAATATGATTTGATATCTTTCGAAACCCGATTTCAGGCAGTGCGAACTCAAAGTGCCATAAAATCAAGTGGAATTGAAAGGTGGAAATCAAAACCATCGAAAAATTCCATATAAAAGTGATTTAATTATTTGTAAAATTTTTATATTAACACTAGAATGCCCTGCCAATCCAATCTCATTTAAATGACCATATGGAACAGGAGTAAAATTTTTTGGTGGGAGTTGGTTGTTCTGGGAGCAGAATGTTAACACAGAATGTTAACATACGAAGACGACTGAGGCACTTTTAATTTTTCTGCCGTGCCATTGCAAAGACTCAACTTTCGATATCTATTTTCTAACTTGAATTCATTTTTTCATATTTTCTTCTTCTATAGTTTCTAACGTGAATCCTTTCTTTCATCTTTTCTTCTTCTATATTTTCTTGAATCCTTCTATCCATCTATGTATATTTTCCATATAAAAGTGAAGTGAATTCCATATAAAAGTGATTTAATTATTTGTAAAATTTTTATATAAACACTGGAATTGTGTTACAAAATAGGAGTAATATTTTTTTGTGACAGTTGGTTGTTCTGGGAGCAGAATGTGAAAAAGTTGATCGAAAAAGACTGAAGCATTTTTAATTTTTCTTTCGTTCCAATGCTCAATCCAAGACTCAACTTTCTATATTTTCCAACTTGAATTCATTGTTTCATCTTTTCTTGTTCTAGATTTTCTAATGTGAATCCTTTCTCTTATCTTTTCTTCTTCTATATTTTCTTGAATCCTTCTATACTTCTATATTTTCTTCAATCCCTTCTTCTATCTTTTCTTCATAAGGTTGTCACCTTGTCAGAATTTGTTTCCACGCATATTTTTTTCTTTCTCCTTTCACTTTCATTTCTTTCTTTCATTTTACAAAATATTCACACAACAACAACAACAACATGCAACAATTGCAACCATCATTTCGCCACATATTCAAATTGATTTATTTTTGTTTGAGGGCGCATAATAAAAATTAATAATTCTCCGAGCGTAGCAAATGTGCTCCACCCACCGCCCAAAACTCGACCACACATGCATTATTGCCAACATAAATACAAACACACACACACATGCATACATAAATTCAATGCCCAACCTGTGTTTGTGTGTGTTTACTGTTAAAAAAGGTGAAAATCTTGTCGTGCTGTGACCGCAACTGACGCAGCATGGACCGCAGTGCGACGGCAGCGTTGCACATATTAAAAATGTCAAATGACTTAATGGTGACGCGAGCACAACGCCATCATCAATTCTCATATGTTATTCCTGGCTGGCAACAACAACGAAAACATTCATAACCCAACACAACAGTAACAACTATGCGGCTGCAGTTTTCATCCCTTTTGGTGGCCGCCCCAGTACTAAATACTAAATAGTAGTAGTCGTAAATATGCGCTACCTACAGTAGCAGCAACAACAACAAAAACAACAACAGTGCAATATTTGGCTTTTTTCATTTTTCTGTTGCTCGCACAGTGGGGTTTTTGCGAAAATTATGACAATTTTTGTCGACGGCAGCACCCACCGCGCTAAATGAATGTGCACGCTTATATTTTAATTTAATAACACAACAACAACAAAAAACAACAACAACTTTTACTACTACTACTACTACTAGCAACAATTCACTTTGCCAGCAACGCATGTAAATGGCTGCCAGTTAGTCGTCGTCGTCGAAATGCGGTCGACTACCGTTTCGCCATGGCTCGTGAAATTAATGCAATAATTCATGGTAATAACTTAACTGTGCTTGCTGGCTGCTGGCTGCATGGCCGAGCGAGTGGCTGGCGAGCGGGTCGGTTAGTTGGCGGCGCTGCGACTCCGCTTCGGTATTTACGATACAAGTGCCGTGCGGCTTTATCCACTACTACCGGCAGTGTTGTTGTTGTTGTCAATGTTTCTTTTGCTCTTACTGTGTTAAGTGTTGTTGTTTTTTGTTGTTGTTGTTTATGATGGCGTTAAATTGCCATAAGTGTTTGAGTTTGTTTAGCTTAAAATGCAACACTGACCAGTTGGGACATTTCATTTAAATGTTTGTTTTAGTTGTGTCCAAGCAACTGTCAAAACAAATTTTGCAGAAATTGAACGAGTAATGAATTTTTTAATATTTTGCAATAAAACAAAAATTTAACCGTTATGATCGTCTGAGCAAACAACAGCATCGAATAGATGATTAATATTAGAATGACTAAGTGAATCAAAATTACTTCATTGAGATCTTTAATTACACAGTACAACAATTTTGCGGTTTTCAAAAAACCCGCGGAGTTTCTCAACTGTTCCTTATATTTTCGGAGTCGCTGATCACGAATATGTAATTATTTTTTTCGGGTCACCTCTAGTTTGGGTTTTACAGGGTCTTGAAGTTACAAGCTACACCCCAATTAAAAAAATTAATTTAAATGGTTGAACTTATCCTAGTCTAACAATATTGGTATCAAAAGAAAGAGAATTATGTCTCCAACTCAAATCAAATATTTTTTTGTAATTATCCTGGCAAAAGGATATAAAAATGTCCTTTTAAGAATGAATCCTTAATTATCCTGGAAGTTTTTCCACAAAAAAATTTGAAAAAAATATATTATAAAACCCTTACCATGCACCAACACATTATGAAATTTCATGTTAATCAGTCCATTGGTTCAGCTGAAAAAAATTGTTGAAGTTTATTTCAACTCAAAAACTTAAATTATTCCAACATTTTCCACAGTGCAAACAATTTTGCGGTTTTCAAAAAACCCGCCCAGTTTCTGAACTGTTCCTTATAATTCCGGAGCCGCTGATCACGAATATGTAATTTTTTTTTTTGGGTCACCTCTAGTTTGGTTTTTACAAGGCCTTGAAGTTGCCAGCAACACCCACCTCGAAAACGAATTTAAATTGTTGAACTCATCTTAGTCCAAAGTTATTAGTATCAAATTAAAGATAATCAATTCTTTAGCCCAAAGCCATGTCAATGTTAATTGTACGTTATATTTTGAACTATTTTTGAACTAGAAAACATTGCTCATTGAAAATTCAGTCGTGTTTATTTAATAGTAGTAATAATAGTAGGGCAAGTAATTGGTACTAAACTTATTTGGTAAACTAACAATATATTAATTTTGAGAATTTACTTTGAGCCCATGACAAAGCTGAGTCGATGGCGTAATCTTCGGCTTGGTACACTGTGCAAGCATTGTGCATCTTGAACATGTGCTTCTTTCAGCGTTTTGCAGAGAAAAGAACGACGAAGGCCGAGTCATCTGTTTCAAGTTTGCTGCCGTCTGTGTATGTGGTTTTCTCAGGAATCAAAGATGTAAAAAAAAATTTCATAGGCAGCCACAAATCAAAAGACTATAAAGAATTAGTACAACGGTTTTGGCCGTATTGCTGACTCCAAATTAGGGTAATTTAAAATTGACTTTGATCTTAAATTATAGCCGCTGATATCAACAATACAAAAGTAACATTTGTCTTCATTGTGCTGCAACTGCGGTGCCCACAACATCGGAATACCAAATGGCATATTTTGGGATTTACCATTGTACCAGAACAATAAATTTCGATAGCACTTTTCACAACAAATGTTAGGTGCATATTGAATATTTTCACTAGCTTGAATTTCGAAGCCAAAATATTTCGAGTAAATTAGTTTAATACTTTCGTTAATTTTTTTTCGTTGTTTTAAAATGGTAAATTCACCACAAATATGGCAAAAACAGTTTGGATTGTTTTTGTGTTTTATATTTTCCGCTTGCATTTTAGGATACTTTTTTTCAAAATAACGCGACGAACAATACTTAGAACAATAACATACGATATAACAGCCCTATTCTGGCAAAAGTCTGACAGTTGATTTTCTATTCAACGCTTGTTAGATTTTTTATCAGAAATTTTTGTCAGGCTATTCTAACCAACATTGTTGGACTAAGATTATGATTTTCAAGGTTCAAAATATAACGTACAATTAACATTGACATGGCTTTGGGCTAAAGAAATGATTATCTTTAATTTGATACTAATATTGTTGGACTAAGATGAGTTCAACAATTTAAATTCGTTTTCGAGGTGGGTGTTGCTGGCAACTTCAAGGCCTTGTAAAACCCAAACTAGAGGTGACCCGAAAAAAATAATTACATATTCGTGATCAGCGACTCCGAAAATATAAGGAACAGTTGAGAAACTCCGCGGGTTTTTTTTACTGTTGTACTGTGTTATTTTACTGCATTGCTTACTGAAACAAAAATCTGCATTGAAATCTGCTTAATGCCAAATTAAAAAAAATTAAAAATATTGTAAAAAATTGTAACCCCTTATTTTGTATGGGGTTTTAAGGAATTTTCTATGAGTTTTCAAAAATCTGTCTCGACTTCTATTATTTTTTATGTCAAATAAAATAAAATATGAAAAATATTGTACAAAAATTTAACCCCTATTTTTTATGGGTTTGTAACTGTGAGGCCTAACTTTATTGGTTCGCAAGTTATTAAAAAAAAGACAGAAGCTGCAATTCTAATGAAGTACAAAAACTCTAATTTATTTGAGTATCAGTATTTTAAATAATAAAAAGATACAAAATCAATTAAGCGAGAATAATGAAATTTCGACACGTGATAAAGGAGATTTTGGGTTTTAACATAATTACTTATCAAGAAAATTCTATATAAATTTTCAAGGATATAAAGGACTAAAATTTTCAAAAGGACCTTTTTCATATACTGTTTTTACAAATAGATAAAAATTTATTTATTTAATTTCTTGAGCCCTTCCTGTTTCATTTGATATACATATCGCCATATTCTAACAAGGTTAAGTATTTTTTATTTTTATTTTTTATCCCCTTCAAAATTTTGAAGTTCTTTTAAAAGAACAAAGGATGTAGAAATGAAAAACTGAGTACGCAGTCTTACTATATTTGGTCTCTAGTTTTACGCACATGTGGATTTTTTCCGGTGTGATATTTTTTTTTTAATTTTTGTCGCACGGTGATTATTTGTTACGCCAAATTAAATAAAAAATTTAAAATATTGTAAAAAATTTAACCCCTTATTTTTTATGGGGTTTTAAGGAATTTTCTATGAGTTTTCAAAAATCTTTCTCGACATCTATTATTTTGTATGCCAAATAAAATATTACAAATATTGTACCAAAATTTAACCCCTATTTTTTATGGGTTTGTAAGGAATTTTCTATGGGTTTTCAAGCAATGTTGAATTGACCAGACATTCTAGTGTTTATATCAGTCAATAGTCAGGGTGCAATCAAAGCAAAAAATTCCCATGCCAGGTAATATTATACTTGAAAAATTTGTCGTGAATTGCAGTCTATGAATTTATGTACTGGGTACTCGAACGCAAAGGCTCAAAGGGTAAGGAGAAAGTGAATATTACTGCCAAATGAGTAGTCAGCAGTGGCGCGCACAGGATTTTATTTGGTAGAGAGGAGGGAATAGTTTTTTCATACAACTTTTGAGCCCAATTTCCTTTGAACTCTCCCAAACCCTTTACCAAAATACACCCATGTGTGCGCCACTGCTCCTAACTCATATTTCATCTGTCTGGAAGCATAGAAAACAAAACTGTGGTAGCTGGTTTTCTAAAAACCCAGCAATTAGTTGAATAGTTTTTCCAAAGACAACGAGTGACAGTTTGGTGGGTGCTTGGGCTGCTAGTTCAAAGATTACAGTGAACGGATTGCATTACCGTACAATGTAACTAACTATTTGGCTGACTTTGTTTTAACCTAAAATTGATCTCTTGAATGAGGACATTTATTTTCAGCAGAATTGGAATGATCGCTCAATAGAGTTGAAAATTTTCGAGACATGTACATAATTACTTCGACATCGATCGATTGAAGACCATATTTTCTTGATGGATATGTTAAAGATAAAGTCTAAACCAATAATTCAAATACTGAAAGCCGATTTTAAATCTGTCATCGGCAAAACACAGCCACTGGCAAGTTAGGTGGTAGGGGATAGTCCAAGTCTTGGATGGAATGGAATGAATGAATGAGGGGAGCCGAGAAAGTGAACCTTAGAGGATCCAATTTCTCAAGCACTCAGGCTAGATAGCCCATTGTGTTCAAGACTCTTGAGAGAAAGGATGATAGAGTAGAGTGAGGTGGGATTATAGAGAGAAAGAAAGAAAGTAGTAGGGAAGGGATGGGCACTACAAGTCTTCCTGCATGAATTTGCTGGATTCTTAATTGATTCTCAGGAGATCTCAAGTCTTAGAAGACTGTGAAGAAGAAGACAGTTCTATTGGCTAGATTCCTTAGATTTTCGAAGAAGAAGTTGTCCAGGTCAGGCTTCCTTCTTCAAAATAATGCATAACAAATACACAGAAATCTTTCTCGTTCATTCAGCTTCAACAGAAGTCGTTTGAAAACAATCCTAACATTTTGCGTGGGTGCCAATTAAACAGTGAACAGAATAGCAATCATGGTTCTAGTCTGGTCCAGTTTATTGAGATATTGAGATCTTTAGAACCACGGAGGTTAAAGGTTGGCAGAAAAACCTGGGTTGCCTTCAGTCCATCTTAGGTTAGTTCTTTCTATGAAGCTTGTTTGAGTTCGAAGCTTGCAGGTTCAAAAAGAGACACCGAATGTTGCCATTTCTTGACGCACCTAATTGCTCAATCGTACTTTGCCACACAGCCGCTAAGATGTGAAAAAATTATGAAAATGTTTATAAGAAGAATAAACGTTTGTAAAAAGTGCCAAAACAAGAATTTTGAAATGAAGTATTCCTTACTAAACTTCTTTACTTTTAGAGTCGAAGAAGAGTTCGAGTAAAGTTGGCCGCTTTAATGTGTGGAAATTAAACATTTTAGTTCCAAAAAGCTTTAAACTGATATTTTTAGCTAATTTAAACAACCTGCTTATCGTTGAATGTTTTTCTTTTCTATTATAATCCAAAAATAATCCAGAGAACTTTTTTTTGGAAATTCAAATTTTTTTTTCATTTTACACGCCAAATGTGATACAAAATCCCTTTAATGCTATGTCAATAGTGGAATTTTTACATATTTAAATAAAATCGTATGCGAATATGATAAATTGACAATTCGAGTGTTAAGCACGCAACTGCGTTATGCAAATCGCATACAACCAGAATGACAGCACTGACAACCCTCGTGAACGCAATGCTGTCAAAAGACTGCAGCGACGACAGGACACTTGCAGCCTGCAGGGGAGGATTTTTATTACAAATCAAGCAAACAAATCGCTTTAATGCTTTAATAGAAAAACAAATAAAACGATGACAATGAAAACGGGTGCAAAACGCGGCACTCAGTGCGGCCAGTATTGTTAAATATAATTTATACGCGTCGTAATGAGACACAAATAAAACAAATAGAAAAAATTGAAATGAGCAAACACCTGCGTTGTCAATGTTACTTATTTGTTGTTGTTGTTTTTTGTATTATTATTTTTTTTTGTTAGAGATTTTTATTGGTTTATCTCTTTACAGCGTTGAATTATGAGTGTCATAAATTTGCAAGTGATTTTGTCAGTGAAGTGTTAAATTAGCTAGAAATTAGATAGAAATTGTTGGACGTGAAGTCAACCAAGTGGCAACGCTTGACAATTAATAACCGCAGACTAATTAATTTGTGATTTGTGTGCAAAATTGACAATTAATCAGTGATAGTAAGAAGAGGGAGTAAAGAAAGAAGAGAAATTGTAGTGCAATAATAATCAAACAACAACAACAGCTAGAAGTTCTGTTCAAGTGGTGTGAGACGGTGCAACGATTTGACAAGTGCCACAAAATGTTGCCGCATGCCACAATTTCATAATTAATGCAACTTGCAAATGCATTATTGAACACACTGCTGCTCAGCTTTAGGTGTTTTTGTGCCACTAAAAACCGATTTCAAAGTTATGCCACAACACAATTGGCCGTCATTTCGTCCTTTCACTCAATTGTTGTGCACCTAAAAAGCAGCAACTGACCGGTCACCACATGTGGCCGCAACTGCTGTCACTTCTACTCCCTTTCCCCCTCTTCCATTACAACAGTATTGCAATTTGCTAATCACCCGCATTTAGCCGCAGTGTTGCCAAACGTTTTGCAAAATTGGCCACTGCCACCTCTCTCGCTGACTATGCAAGGCTTCACACAATCAAACTCACTCCCCCCTGTTGCCTGCTCAGCTTTGCACACTTCACGCCCCACAAATGTTAAGCTCTGACAATTTATTTTAGTCAAGTGTGCCCAACTGACGCTGTTGTTATTGTTGTTGTTGGGCCAAAGATTAACCATTGCTGAGTTGTGCATTTGTTGGCGCTTTTATCGTAACGCAGCATCAAACCATAGCAAATACAACAACATTGCTGCTCATATCACCAGCATTAGGCCACACAAACACACACACAACCCACAAACCGACAGCAGCCAGCGCCATTCTTCTTCTTCTCATTCCCATTGCCCTTCATTCGCCCGCCTTGCATTCACACAATGCTATCACATGGAATGCTATCAGCCTACATTTTAAACTTTACCCGCTCATTAGCGACGTGCGATATATCCATTCATTCTGCTGCCGATTGCTGTTGACATGTGTCGCATCCCATTCCTGGTCGCTACTTATTTTCCCCCCACAATTTGCTTGTCACAGTGTGACGTTGTAAAGTTTTACATATGTGCGTGTGTGAGTGATTCAGATGTCACACATTTGATAAACGCTAATTTATTGGTTGTGATTTAACTTTCGCTTAGTGTGAAAATAAATTGACAAGAGTTTAAAATGTGTTCTGTAACTGTTTTTGGTCTTCATCCTTCACTACTTTTCAATCGGCTCTTTAATTTATAAGACAAAGTTAGCATAGTTTTGATCAAATTTTTCAACTAGTGAAAGTTTGATGGAAAATTCTCTTTAGATAAAACAAATCTGTTCAAATATAAGTAAAGACCACTAGAAGATCTTTCAGATCGTTGAAGGACCGGTGTACCTGATCACTGATGACCATTTTGTAATTAATGGTGCTTGATATAGACAAGTAAATAAGTTAATTGACCACCTTTAGGGCCTCACTTATGCCATGTGACCCATTGTGTTACCACTTGGGGTGTAGCTCCATCTATATACTACTGTGTCCAAAAAATAAGGTGACATAGTATTTATTTTGAAAATTCTTTATTTATTCTTCCAAATCAATTTCATCCCCTTCAAAGTAATCCCCTCCCGATGCAATGCACTTATGCCAACGGATTTTCCAATCTTCGAAACACTGATTGTAGTCACTTTCCGGGATGGTCTTCAGTTTCGTCTTCGCTGCGGCTTGAATCTCCTCTATCGTATCAAAACGGTGTCCCCGGAGCGGTCTTTTGAGCTTGCTGAACAGCCAGAAGTCGCACGGCGCCAGATCAGGTGAATACGGTGGTTGCGGAACGATATGGGTTGAGTTTTTGGCGAAATGATCACGAATTACGAGTGCAGCATGGGATGGTGCATTATTGTGGTGTAAAAACCAAGAATTGTCTTTCCACAATTCCGGCCTTTTTAGGCGGATAGCGTTACGCAAACGACGCATAACATTCAAATAATATTCCTTGTTGACTAAAAAAAAAATAATTCTCCAAATCCTTCGACGCGCGCAGTTTAAATTCAAATGTCACCTTATTTTTTGGACACAGTAGTACTTCCCGAATATGAGAGCCACCTGGTAGCTCTGGTAAATTTATCGATACGGCTTGGGGGCTTCTTCTCAAGGTCTGTTAGACAGCTAAAGAAGTGCTTTCCAAGAAACGAAGGCGCGTTCTTGCAAATATCGGGCAATTGCAGAGGAGGTGGTCATTATACAGCAGACCCAGTCTTTGGGCGTGTTGGCCAATGGAGCAGTGTCAAGTTATGATTATGTTTGGCATGACATATAGAAATGTTTAGAAAGTATTCTCGATCCATAATCTATTAGACAAAAGTGCTTAACTTTTATTCAAATTCTTTAACTAGACTTACTGAACCACCTTCTGGCTGGTGTTTCAAGGACTACTTGACATTATGTGTAGGACCCAGGGGCGTAGCAAAGGGGGGGTTTGGGTGTCAGAACCCCCCATTGCCTATAATTTGTCAACATTCTCAATCACCATGCATCGTAAGTACGTTCTCACATTAGCAAAAAAGTCTTTTCATTTTTAAACATTTAAAAGAATAATAACAAAAAATTTTTTTTGGCGAAACCAATTTGTTTTTTAATACTCCCGTTTAGGCTCAATACAGCGATTTGCATGATCTAAAAACATGTCTAAAGAGTAGTTTAGTTCGTCGACCGGAATGTCCTTCAGGACGCCTTTTGAATGGGTTCTACGTTCACAAAACGCTTTTTTCATCGGCAAATGCATTTTTTAAAAAGGTAAAAGTCGCGCATCAGGTGAAAACGAAGAGCGGTTGATGGTTAAAACTCAACTTTTATGATAGTAAACAAAAAAACAGTCAAAACAAGTGTCGATAGATGAGATGGCATCCTTCGATAGCCAAATGTTCAGTTAAAATGCGATACATTTATGCTATTGACATGCCAAAGATTTTTGTATACGTCGTTTACCAATGTCGTTCACTCGGATGACCCCAGGTACTTCCGCCGCTATTTTGAATAAAACTCTCAATAAATATATAATAATATATACTTAAATTTTTTTCATACTTCAGTATTTAGTCCTCTGGCGATAGTTCGTTTTTCGAAAAAAGGCCTAACTTTAATGATTTATTTTTTGACTACGGAAAATATTAGAAGATTTCTTTCCAGAAGGTTCATTGAACACATAATGAGAAACATGAAAAAAATATTTCAAAAAAAATATTTTTTCATGTTATTCAAGATTACCTTCAAATTTGTGCAGATACTCGTATTAAACATGAATATTAAAAAGATCACCCGGGCGGGTATAAGTAAAGCGAAGGTTGAATCCAATTTAAACAATTTCAATGAAGATTTTGACTAATCTTTTATGAATTACCGCCCAGTTTTGATCTACGGTTATCGCGAATTTCAGTAGGTCATCATTTATGTCCAAACAATCGTTTTAAATCGCGTAAACTCCACCACGGTATAAACAATCATCACCATAAACTTGGTTCATCAAATGCTTCGGTTAAAGTTTAAACATTTTTAAAACAAAAGTTAATATTGGATCTTTGTTCGATGCTCATTTTTGTACGATGACACAAACATACTTCCACTTCAGATGCAATAACTTCCCTTCCAGTGCACCAAATTTCATGAAATTTTTACTAAAAATCGGGAAAAAATTTAATTTCAAATGCATTTAGTCACATAAGCCACCACATTTGGAAAGTGCACTTTACTTTAAAAAACACGTATTACTAAACTGGCAAAACAAAATTTTTTTAAACCCCCCCCATGACCAAGTTCTGGCTACGCCCCTGATGTGACCCATTGTGTTACCACTTGGGGGTAGCTCCATCTATATACTTCCCGAAGATGAGAGCCACCTGGTAGCTCTGGTAAAGAGCAGTGCTAAAGTGCTAAGGAAGTGCTGTCCAAGAAACGAAGGCGCGTTTTTGCAAATATCGGGCAATTGCAGAGGAGATCGACAACATACAGATATAGCAGACCCAGTCTTTGGGCGTGTTGGACAATGGAGCACTGTCAAGTTATGATTATGTTTGGCATAACATATAGAAATGTTTAGAAAGTGTTCTCGATCCATAATATATTAGACAAAAGTGCTTAACTTTTGTTCAAATTATTCAACTAGACTTACTGAACCACCTTCTGGCTGCAGTTTCAAGGACTATTTGACATTCTTTTTAGGTATATTCGTTGCTTTTATGAAAATATTCGTAACGTAAAATCAGTATTGTGGAATTGAGTCCTTTGTATTATTTGTGGTCAATTTAGTTTATATTATTTATTCTTTAGTCAGTTTCTGACTACAAATATTTGATATATGTATGACCACCAGAAATCTCAGTGAGAAAATCCATGAAGTTTGTTATTAGATTAAACAATTCTTGGAACAACCTGAAAATAGTACTAGTACATTTCATTAAACTGCTCACTTTGTATGAAGAACCACTAGAGAAATGTGAACAAGAAGTGAAGATATCCCAATAAGTTACTGGGATCACTTTTATATTTTACCTCTTTATAAGCCACATATATTTAATCATCCACCGAGACGTATTGGTCAAAGTAAAAATGTCATAGGATATTTCACCAAAGTAATACTTTAAAAGAGTTTTTAAATTTACAATAAATGTAAACAAGAAGTGAAGATAT
Source organism: Melieria picta (assembly GCA_964056695.1). Taxonomy (NCBI): domain Eukaryota; kingdom Metazoa; phylum Arthropoda; class Insecta; order Diptera; family Ulidiidae; genus Melieria; species Melieria picta. The sequence goes on from OZ057399.1 coordinate 47,159,662, forward strand.
CCCGATAAATTAAATTCACAAATTTACATCTTTGTGTAACACTATTTTCAATAATATTGATTTTGACTTAAGTCGAGAGCTTTTTAAGAAAGAACTGTGCGAATTTTTATATTAGACTTAAGTTGCTACTTGTAGTCTGTGAGGGCTAAGCCCGGTAGACAAAATAAATAAATAAATTACTGGGATCACTTTTATATTTTACCTCTAAAAATGTCATTGGATATTTCACCAAAATATTACTTTAAAAGAGTTTTAAAATTTACAAAAACCCAGAGCATATATAACACAAACTCACATTATTTTTAATGTAAAAAAAAAAGAAATTCGGAGATGAACTATCGGCTAGAAGTAAACTTTAGTTTTTTTTAACATACCCCTTCTTAGCAACCATCTACCAGATCGAAAAAAATTCCATTGAGTCAGACGCCAGAGAATGTTTACGCAGGAAAACTTCTGGTACACTCCGACTGTCCAGCGGCCCTAAAGGCTCTACAAGCCTATGTGGCTGCCCTAAAACTTATCAAGGATTGCCATAATCTCCTGAATGTACTGGGAGGCCAAAACTCTATAGAATTTCATTAAATCCCAGAACACTAGAGTCCTGAAGACAACCGACTGCGTTGCCAAAAGAGAAGCAATAGTAGGCTCCGAACCATTGTGTAGATTGCCCAGAAGACACATGTAAGAATAAACAGAATGGAACTGGAATGATGCGTACGGGATTACGACAGGCAAAACAGTTCTTAACACTCGACAGAAAAGTGTACAAAAAACTCCTCACGCTGAAGAGGAAGGATCTTTCCATCCTCGCTGAATACCTGACTGGACACTGTTCACTCGGTTGTCATCTGAACAAAAATTAGAATTTATTCTTTGCATTTCTGCAAGAACCAGAAACATCCATTAATGTTCTATTTGATTGCTTTGCCTTCAGCAGAAAAGGATTTCTCCAGTTAGGGGCTGCAACTTCAGCCCCGAAGAAGATGTAGAACATGGAACCCCAGAGAGTGGGGTCAATCTGGAAATGTGAACCAAAGCTTATACAAAATATCACTAAAATCGCGCTGTTTAATAGCCAAGTTTAATACTCCAAGTCGGGCTTTTCATCAAAAACGGACTTAAATTTTATGTAAAAAAATTAGAAAAAACAATCGGAGTACAACTGTTGGTTAGAAGTTAGTTAAAGTTTGTGTTTACATACTCATCGAATCAAGTGTGGCTTTCCATTCACAATGGACATAAATAATATAAAATCTTTTTTATGTAAACAAAATTTGAAAACAAAATCGGAGATCAACCGTTGGTTAGGAGTTAGTTACAGTGTTTCTTAACATATTTCTTGTATCAATTGGGGCTTTCATTCAGAACGCCACTCAACTGAATGAAATGAGGCTCGTTTTGTAATGCTGTCAAACAGTGGTTTATTTTTTATTTTATTAAACAAATTAAGTCTTTTTTTGGTGGTGATAGGTTCAAAACAACGTCAATAAGTCGATATGTTGTTTGCTTTTTTAATATTTTATCAAAGGAACACATGTCTTCAATTTATTCTTTGAAGTAACAGAAATTATACTAAAAAACTGGCTGTCTTTTTATGATCTTAACACAAAATTTCATATAAAAAAATGTTTTAATCTCATTAAAAAATAAACTGAATAAACTGAAACTGATACTTGTGAGTAGCAGGATGGCCATCACTGCATTAAAGTAATTTTGTGGTCCATATTGGTTTGATCGAGACGTTTTAGAGCTCATTAAAACTCTGAAACAAAATACTCAAAGTCAGGATATATGCCGAAAAACCGGAGCATATAGCAACCCAATGTTGATAGCGTCTCTCGATTCTTAATAAATGCTTACTTTTCGCTTGTGTTGCCTGAATTAAATGACAAGAAATCCAAATGGAATTGTATGAAATTAGGTCTGTTTGGCCAGATTTCCAGTAAAAATTATCCAGTAAAAAATATCAGGAGAGTAAGCCAGCGTACGCTCCCTAAAATCAAACTATCCAAAAAAGTAAACAAACAGCAATTTGTAAGAATTTGCAAGTTTTAACTCTTGGTTACACCACTGGGACTTGGCCCACTCACAATACACAGTAAAAAGGGTGTAAACAGGAGGGTTAAAGAACGAAACAGCTGATCAAAAAGTTTCATTTGAGGTTTGAAGTGGTAGGGAAAATTAAGTTAAATCAGACATTTAATGCAAAATGCAAATAGTTCGTTGCGCTCAATCTGCAATTCTTCCCTTTCAGCTTTAGCGGGTAAAGCTGAGCAAGACGGTTGTGGGTCAGCAGACTTGCGAACGCACAATTTCTTTGCCGGTTGCATTTTCCTCCCAATGTTTACAAAATTTATTTTTCTTTGCAGTCGATCATATGGCAGCCAGTCATATGTTTTTCTTGTTCTTCTTCTTACTGGCAAACAGTTACTGGACAAAATTTCTCCAGTAAAAACTTGCAAGTTCTCACGAAATGAACTGTCACTTTACGCTCTCAGTTTCTCTCTCGTTACTGGAGATTTGACGTAAACAAACAGGATCCAGTAAAAATTTGTACAAATTTGTACAAATTCGTACAAATTATACTCTGCTAAACAGACCTATTATTTTTTTTAAATATGAAAAGATTTTTTTTTAAATATGAAAAGATTTTTGCAATTATTTGTTTGAAATACAATTTTTGGAATGTTTTACGTATTAAAAACATTTTTAAAATTTAAACATTTCAAACATCAAAGTAACTTCATGCATGGAATCTTTATTTTCCACTATTTTCACTCACATGATTTAACGCGTCTTGAGTCTTGTTCCACTCGTATGCAACCATGCGCCAATAAATCAACCAATTAATCCCTTCACCACCACATTAACAACACACCATATTGTTGTCTTTGCCATGGCATGCCCGACTTACATGTGCTTATTAACACCTCAGACCGCTACAGTTGGCAGGAACGATGCTCCAGTGTTAAGCACCAAAGGCCCATATGCCATCAATTAAGCTCAAATACGAGCAGTGAGCGCCGGTATGAGTGATAATTTATGATCTACTAAAAGTATTGCGGCGTTAGATGCATTTGGAAGGAGGTTGCACTGGTTCACAATGTGAATTCTTATACCAAGAAGGACATGTTTTTGTGTGCTCGAGTGAGTTTGAAAGAAAATATTTTACTTCAAGGAAAGTGTGCAATAGAAAGAAGGTGTGTTTGCTTAGTACGACTTGCTGAATACTTATAAAAGGCTTAAATATTATATCTTTGTTGTTTTTTGCTCATAGAAAAGGTGGTTTTTTCATTAAGAAGTTAATGAAGTTAAAATCAATAGAGCTTTTTATCTTGAAGCCTTTTACAGTTTAATGAAGCTTGAGTTTCATTATGAGGCTTAAAGCAGATTTGTGTGATACTGAATTAAAGTTATTTTGCACAAGTTTCACTGAAAATTATTAAGTTAGGATAACTGAGTGTTGCAATAAAATCCTGAATAAATATTAAATATTTTTTTTTGGGCGACTTTTAGCAAAGATTCGAACTGTCTCATGTATTGTACAGAACACAGCTTAAAATGTTGATGTGTCATTGTTCAGTGACAGGAATGTGTGGACTCTGGATCCATTTATATCAAATCTCTACAATGTTGAATTTTTTAAAAATGTATAATAGTAAAATCCAAAAATTTTGCAGTACCATAAAAAAACCACGCACAGCGTTGAGCAAAATTGCCCGATTTTGTTATTTCCTGCTCACAAAAACAACAATTCACACTTGCCAATACTTAAATACTTCAAAGTGACGCACAATTTTCCAATTAAGCGCAGACAATTTTCCCATAAAAATTTACCACACAATAGTAAAAGAACAGAATCTAAGCATAATTTACGGCGTATTTACAAGGCATTTAAAGCAACGTGCGCTTTATTTAAATTTTTTATAATACTTATCTCGCTTTATTTCTTACTTGTCGTGTAACGTTTTTTGTCTGCCTTTTGCTGTTTTTTCTTTTTAATTTTTTTTATTTTTTTTAGGGATCAGTCCGCGTGTAGGCAAATTATTACACGCTTCATTTGTGTAAATGATATGTGGCACAACACACACACACACACACAGCCATGCGCACTCATGCCTTGCAGTGCATGTGCGTATGTGTGTGTGCGAATTTGTGCACATTTGGCTGATGATGAAATAAGGATAACGACATTTATTTATGCTAAATCGAAGTGCCACAGCGGCATAACGTCTGCACACATCGATAGTCAACGGGCTGGGGTAAAGCTGTCGTTGAGCGTTGGCACGACATGTGAGTGGGTGTGGCTGATGTGACAATTTAGTTTAGAAAGTTGTAAAACACTTTGTTGCCATTTTTGCATAGAAATTTAAAAAAAAGATTACAGAATTTTCTGGTTGATTTTCAGTTTTATGCAGTTTTTCAAAAAGTGTTGCTTGTCAAATTTGGTGGACATTTTAATGAATACATTTTAAGTAAGAAGCTTTAAGGTTTTTGTTTTGTTTTTTTGTTTTTTTATGGAAAAATATTAACGGAATGTCTCTAATAAGCGAATGGGAATCTTTTAACGATTTTGCTTCAATTAACTTTTTTAAGTCTTTGAAAAAGCGTGACTACAAATATTTGAGTCGCTTCAACTTTCGTCCTGGACATGGACGTCAAAAGTAATGTTGAAGTAAAAGCGAATTCTTTGCCATCTTCACAGTTTTTGCAGCAAGTACCAGTAAGTAGAAAGACATCATCATTGTAGCTTGGGTGTAGTGCTCAGTGATAACTTCTGCATATATCTTTAGATATAATGTTGTGCAAAGAAATTCGCCTATGAAAGGTAAGTCTTCAGGCACCCAGGCTATATCCAGCAACCCAGAAGAAAGACTTTATGACGCTTAATGGACAGAAGTGAAACACGACAGTCATTTACAATGTTGGACTTTTCTAAATACTTTGGATCCTAATATGTTATGGGCAGCCAGACTGCCAACAAAGTTAGTATTATGACCTGTTCGATGTTAATTCATATTCTATGCATTGAAAAGATCTCAAGTGAAAAGCAAAAGAACATCGACAATGAAAAGCCTTGGCGAGCTGGACTTTTTAACACTTCGGTTGCCTCGAAAGTGTTTATCTAGAGATTTATTTTAGATTTTATAAATGTCTGAAGAGATCACCGAATTGCAAATGATATGTCAAGGTGAAGTGAAGCTTGCTTTGCTTTTCACTTGATACTTTTCAAGTCCATGCAATCAGAAGATGTGAAGTGATATTTGGTGTTTGAACCAAACACTTTTTCAATGGAAAAGATCTCCCTTAAGAAGACGCAGAAACTATCTGACAGAAAAAATCTGACAGAAGGTTTGACTGTCTGTCCTGCATATTCCCCTCCCCAGTCTATTCAATCAGAAGATGTGAAGTGATATTTGGTGTTTGAACCAAAACTTCTTGTAGAAGCCCAAATACTTTTTCTATAGAAAAGATCTCCAATTAGAAGACACAGAAAGTATCTGACAGAAGGTATGACTGTCTATCCTGCAAATTCCCCTCTCCAGTCCATGCAATCAGAAGATGTGAAGTGATATTTGGTGTTTGAACAAACTTTTTTTGTAGAAGCCTAAATAATTTTTCTATGGAAAAGATCTTTAATTAGAAGACACAGAAAGTATCTGACAAAAGGTATGACTGTCTATCCTGCAGATTCCCTTATCCAGTCCATGCGATCAGAAGATGTGAAGTGACATTTGGGGTTTCAACAAGCTTTCTTGTAGAAGCCTAAATACTTTTTCTATAGAAGACACAGAAAGTATCTGCCAGAAGGTATGACTACCTATTCTGCAGATGAGAAGCGATATTTGGCGTTTGAACCAAACTGTCTTTTAGAAGCCTAAATACTTTTTCTATAGAAAAGATCTTCAATTAGAAGACACCGAAAGTATCTGACAGAAGGTATGACTGTCTATCCTGCAAATTCCCCTCTCCAGTCCATGCAATCAGAAGATGTGAAGTGATATTTGGTGTTTGAACAAACTTTTTTTGTAGAAGCCTAAATAATTTTTCTATGGAAAAGATCTTCAATTAGAACACACAGAAAGTATCTGACAAAAGGTATGACTGTCTATCCTGCAGATTCCCTTATCCAGTCCATGCAATCAGAAGATGTGAAGTGATATTTGATGTTTGAACCAAACTTTCTTGTAGAAGCCTAAATACTTTTTCTATGGAAAATATCTCCAATTAGAAGACACAGAAAGTATCTGACAGAAGGTATGACTGTCTATCCTGCAAATTCCCCTCTCCAGTCCATGCAATCAGAAGATGTGAAGTGATATTTGGTGTTTGAACAAGCTTTCTTGTAGAAGCCTAAATACTTTTTCTATAGAAAAGATCTTCAATTAGAAGACACCGAAAGTATCTGCCAGAAGGTATGACTACCTATTCTGCAGATGAGAAGCGATATTTGGCGTTTGAACCAAACTGTCTTTTAGAAGCTAAACTGATTTTACAATGGCAAAAATTTTCACATGAAAAGCACGAAAGATATCCGACAGAAGGTATAACTATCTATTCTGCAGACTGCACGAGCAGAGGCTGAGTTCAGCTCCACTTTTTATCTTTGAACCATCGCTATAGATAGATATAAAAATATAAATAAATACATAATAAAGTTTCGATTGATCTCGTTCCTAAATGCTTTGATAAAATATTGTTTTGATAAATTACTTTCTTCAAATTATTCAAGGATATTTTTTTTTCATTTCCTAGGTTTTCCAAGCCACGCTTTTTATTATATAACATGCAAAATTCTTTACAAACACCCTGCTTTCTTATTATAAAAAAACATACACCACAAAAACAACCCACGAATCTTTGCCTTAGCTCAAAAATATTGACAGCTTTTGCACAATTTGAATACAAACATAAAAACTTCCTCACACTTCAAGCTTCTCGTACAGTTCTTGACCACAGCACTGACCCACTGTGCACTGTGCACACAACCAAAGGGTGAATATTATCATTGAAGCAAGCAAATACGAAATACGACCCTGGATTAACCTGTCTTTGCCGTGTCAAATAAACTAGAAAAGACTTGAAATTAACAGCAACAAAAAATGCCAATAAAAACTACAATTGATGAGAGTTTTGTTGCCACAATATTTTCATATTTTTCGTACAGAAAAAAATATATTTGCAAAACAGCAAAACAAAACAAACTGCATGACGTTGAATGACTACAAAATACAAAAAAAAAACTAGCAGATGTAAATCGATAATCTTGATCCATCTTCATTCATACCCACTCATAAATATAAGAAATATTTCCTTTTTGCATGTTGGCCACATTCCAATGTTTTCCTCTTTATTTCGGTTCTTCTTTAAGCACTAATTTTTTGCATGTGTGCCTTTAATTTGATTGCAGTTACCAGACGCCAAAGATCTACACAACATGTCACTAGTCGGCAGCTATGGCACCCACCTGCTGCACAGCTTCCATCCGCATCTGCTGCAAACACTCAATCACGGCATGCTGGCGGCCAATGGCGGCCCAGCCAATTACTTTGCCAGCGAACGCAGTCTGGGCAAACCGTCGGTGCTATCGAATTTTCAACTGCCATCCGCATTCTCACCGCCCAAATACATTGGCATATCATTGGATCAGGTGAGCTCAAACAATTCGAAGTTATATGTTTCGAAGTTATATAATTCGAAGATATGTCAATAGCTGGAAAGAAGCTAATTAGAATTACTTGAAGAAATGCAATTCTATCTAAATCTTATGAGACAAAATTCGAAAATATTACTTTGGATTTATCATATCTGAAACGTTGACAAATCTGTGTAGTAAGTAGTCGGAGGAAAGTGAGAGATTAAAAAAATGGCCAACAGTTACCCGTAGCTTTCCTTTTGTCGAAACCAACATAGCCAAAAACAAAAACACTTTTGTTGAGACCCAAAGATAATAAAGGCGTGTAGCTAGAGGTCATTCATAGTAACATAGCATACTCAATTTTTCATTTAAATGATTCTATGTCCTTTTAAAAAGGCTTTAAAATGTTAAGGTTATACATACTTTTTTCAAAGAATTTATTAAAATATTTACAGTTATGAAATGATGAAGATATGGATATCAAATGAAAGAGGAAAATCATGGCCATTTGACAAAATTATTTGTTTTGAACTTTCAGGACCAAAATATGTCATTACGGTCCTTTCAAATATGTATCCTTCAATATCTTTGAAGCTCTCAAAGAAACCTTTGGAAAAAAAAATACATGTAAGCCACGGTGTTATTATTGTTGAGCGTCAATAGTCATTGGTATACATTTTACCTGTTGCCCCGCCCCCCACCCTCGACTAACAAATGCCCGGGCTGGCAGCTACTTGGAGGAGATCTGGCCAGACCCATCGTTGGGTGATTCTGCGGCCTTCAATAGGCATCTATTGACATCAAACTTCCCACAGACTCTGGATCTCTTTAAGTAAAGAATATCCAGAGTTACCCCTCCAAAGCATATCAACTATAAGTCTGTTCCTATTCCTAGGACAACATCCTCGAATCTATTCGATCTGCAAACAAATCTGAGTAGATGCTGAATTTCTTAGGAACCAAAATTTACGCTACTTAGGGATTTAGAAAATCCAATTAAAAGCAAACAAAGAGAACAGACAATGTACGACATTTTTTCCTGCACTTTTCCCACTTGCCACCCCTTATGTCTGTTTTTTGCGCTGCAGCTGTCGTCACCAAAATATCAGCCTTCCCATTTAAATGCTTGAAATATTTTAGCAACTTTTTTCCTCTCAACAACTTTTTTCTGCCATGCAATATTTTACTTATTTTTGTTATCATTTTATGCATTTTCTTCATTTCTCAACGCGCAGAATCTCTTCAACGGCAACGAATCGTTTCGCACAGACTCGGCCAGTCCCACATGCACCTCACACGAATCGATGGAAGGATCAAACGATTACGACGGTGAAAAGGGTGAAAGTCCGCGCAGCAACAATTCCGATCCGAGGGATTTGAGGCGTAAGTTTGTATTACTTTTCGGCACATGCCCATTCCAACATTTCATTGTTGTTGTTTTTTTTCTTGTGTTGTTGTTGTTGGACGGTTGACTGGTTGCAGAAAAATTTAAATTTGCATGCTGCAAAAAAATGGCAGAGATAAGTTGCTTGTAAAATGGAAAAAACGAACTCAGAAGAAGCGATAAAAATCAACTTCTCTTCGTTATTTGTTGCAACAGACTTTGATTTGTTTTTTTTTTTCATTTAAAACGCGCATTGCTTTTGCTTCATTTTTGGCTGCGTTGGAACGCTTTGGCAATTTTAACACTTGAACGAACACGCTGACTGACGCTCGTCATGTCATGATATGCCGCACTGTCATGAAGGTCTGTCAAAGTGTGTCCAATGATTCTGGTTTTGCAATTTTTTTTTAGTTTTTGCTCAGTTAAACACGGAAGTGTGTGTAGGGCAAAATTTCTTGTTTTATTAATTTTTTTTTACAGTTTATCTGTTTACTGGTACATTTCAATTTAAATTTCTTCCAATAAAAACTGCAGTGAAAAACGATGATATGTAAATACAGACGCTTACACTAATTTTCACTAAGATTTATTGAATTTATTTGCAAAGGTGTTTTGTTGCAATAAAAACAGATAAAAACAACTTAATTGGCAAACATGGGCTTCTATAAACTTTGAAAAATATTTTAATGCTATCAACGTTACAGGATAGATGTCAGAAATTGAATGAAAACGTAGTAAAGATCTTTGAGAATGGACATACATAGGTAGATAGAAGTTAAAAGAAGACAGAAGTGGCCATAAAAAGGACCCGGACTTCATGGACGTCAGTGAGTTCAGTAGCCGAGAGGAATTTTAATACATTAGCTACACCTCTAGAAAACTAATCTGCACCTGTTTTAAGGAAATCCCTCTAGTGTTTCTTTCGATTATACATAAGTACAGGGTATTCTCCTCGTAAAAAGTGTTATGGAACGACTCAAATTTAAGACTGCGGCGCAGAAAATCCTGTGTTGTCTTCAATCTATATTTGGCTAATTTTTTTGCATTGATACACAGAAGATTTAATTTTGGAGGGGGAATCCGTACAAAACTTGTATGCCCTAAACTACAAGGTCTGTCCCACGGAAAGAGAGACAAGAGAATGTCAAAAGTATTCTGCTGGCACAATCCGTGGCTGGGTACATACATTTGAAAGGCCTATCCTTCACTGACATGATGTCAAAATTTCATGATATTTGGTTCAGTACAAGCCAAGTTTTCAGGCCGGATCGGAAAATGGGATCGGATCGGAAAATGTGCTTCGAACAAAGAGCCAGTACTGAATTTTGTTTTAAACTTGGTAAAACTTTTACCGAAACATTCAATTTGATGAAACAATCATCAATCAAATCAATTAAACAATCATCAACATATAGATTGTCTATTTCGTGTCAGAGTGCATGAGTGGCTTAAGCGGTTCCCGAACGGTCCTGAAGACATTAAGGACGACAAACATCCAGGTCCTTCCAATACCGTGGTTACTCAAAGTAGCATCGAAAAAGTGCGTGAATTCATGAAAAATGAGCTAAAATCGTCATTGCTATACATGGAAATGAAATTGAATATGTAAAAAAAATGCAAACGTTTGCGAGATACAGATATTGTGGAGGGTTTGAAGCCCCAAAACCCATCCGTACGCCACTGGTTTCTTGTATGGAGTTTGTTGAGTGTGAAGTTGAAGAACTGATACCAAGCGTTGCCATGACTTGATTTAAGTTCTCAGTCTTACCCTAACGAGCGAGTTCGTCTGCTCCCTGGAATGCTCCAAAACCCAGCATAGGTAAATAAGAAGTGGCCGGAAAGTCTCGATAACAGATATTCTGTAGCTCAGAACAGTCTTTGAGGTTATTACAGCTGCATCCATAGCCCTAAGAGCAGATTGACTGTCCGATAGCTACAGTATCGGGCAGATATTCCGCTTACCCGAAGCCTATTAGAATTTGCGTAGATTGCTGGACCTGAGCCTGAAAGACGCTACTACTGTACTGTACTCTCGCAATTGAAGCTTCTAATTTAGATTTAGTTCTTTTGAGTAGATGCCACAACCCAACTTGCCAACCAACTTGTGTCCGTCCGTATATATGTTAGGCTCTATTTCGAAAACTCTTTCTCTCATCAAAAGTATGATAATCAAAGGAGAGCTTGGGTGTCATGTTCTTAAATTGAAAATTGTTGAGTGCCCATTAGGTCCGGCTTTCCATTGAAACCAATTGCCTTCCCAGAACGTCAAATGGAACCAGGTGAAGCACAATGTCTAAAGAATTGGTGGGAAGAAAAGACATGGACACTAGAGATACTAAAATAATTACCACTCGAATTCCCAGTCAAAATGTCTTTTATTATTCGTTGAAGTCTTTTATTATTTTTTTGCATTGCGCTTTTTTTAAATGTTTTTAAGCTAAAGAAAATGTAGAAATTTCAAATACTTATTGTTTAAAAAAATTTGATGACTTGAGCAAATATTATTTCATATTTAAAAAAAAAATTAGATGAATAAGAAAATTTAAATAAATAAATAGGAAAGTTAGATTGGCTGAGCAATTTTTAGCGGGGAACAAACATGATTTCACATATAAAAAATGTTTTTAAGCTAAAGAAAATATAGAAATTTAAAACATTGTTTAAAAAAATTTGATGACTTGAGCAAACACTATTTCATATTAAAAAAAAAGATAATTAAGAAAATTTAAATAAATAAATAAGAAAGTTAGATTGGCTGAGGAATTTTTAGCGGAGAACAAACATGATTTCATGTAAAAAAAATAAGATAAATAAAAAATTTAAGGCAAATTAGATTGGCTGAGCAATGGGCGGGACCACAGGATGACCCGCTAGGTTGTCTGCTTTGGTCAATCGCGCGAAGGCATAACACGAAATGGATTTAGTCGATAGGAATCTGAGATGCCTATCTATGAAAATGTCCACCTTTTGGAAAAAATTTTCCCGATAATTCGAGCGTCGACTATGTTCAAATATGCTAAAATATGCAAATTACAACACAACAACAACTCTAACTAATTGAAAACAACACTCTATAACTATATATATGACATATATATAGCATTCCGACTGCCAATTAAACCGCACTAATTACCCGATTTCAGCCAATTGCGGCACAACTTCCGCATTGCCAACACCTGTGCAACGGTCGCATTACATTAAATCGCATTAGGGCGCGCAGCCGACGGCAGTCCAAATGTCAAACAACAAACTGCCGCCATGTTTGTTTGCCTGTTGTCAGTACATACATACACATGTAAGTTGTAAGCCAGTAGTGGGTGCCGCACGCCGCCAACCAGTTTACGAGAGTTTGACTTTTGGCTTAAGTACGGAACAGTGCAACAATAACAACAAACAGACACGCATCTATTTATTTAAAATAAATAATGCGCTTTTAATTAGGTTTGGCAGCAAATGCTGCTTTTTTGGGGGGCGCGTTCAATAATTTTTTCAACTGGCAACAGTTGTCACAAATTGCTGTCGAAATAAAATTAGAACACAGTGTGCATATTTACATAAATACGAGTATGTGTAATATTTTATAAATGTTTGAAATGTTCTAAATGTGCATTGAAATGTCTGTTGCAATTTAGGCAAAACAGTCACGTAGTTGGTGTACAAATTCCACTAATTGCTACAAAATACAAATAAATAAGTTTTGTGTTACGAAACCATTGCAACATTGTCAGTTACAGTTAATATTTGACAGTTTCATTTTCTTAAAATTTTTATCATATCAAATTTTGAACATTTCGCATGCCATTCTGAGACATTTGGAGTGCACACAAAACTTAAAAGTCACACTTAAGTGCGCTTCGGTTATCAAAGCAACGACTTGAGTGGCGCAAAAAACGGCGCTTCAACCTGTTAGACACCCAACTGTGCGTGAGACACAGCGCACAGCGGCCGCGGCCGCGGCTTTTGTGCCGGTGCTCCAGTGGGCGCACGCGTTGAAAAGGGCTAATTTTGTGGCCGCGGACCGATGCACGCAAAAGGGTTGTCGTTGAATCAGCGAGCCGGTTGTGCTTATGTTTTCTTGAAATTCTGCAAATATGAAACAACTTTCAAGTGGCCACAAGTGCTGTCATTTGTGACAGGCCAAAAATATGTCAAAAGCGCGCGCGTCACTCGGCAGCAGTTGGCAATTTGTGGTTAAATTCGCACGTGTAGCTGGTTTAAGTTGGGCTTTTTGATGTTATACGGACACACTTTTCTCAGTGTGAATTAAAAAAATGTTATGTATTTTTGAATATTATTCAAAAAAAAGTTTATTAAAAGCGCAACGCATACGTCACATTCATGGCTAATGAGAAATCGCTTTGTACCACTTAACAAAAATACGAGTATAAATAATATTTGTGCTGTCTTTTGCGCCGCACGCCTTGAAAGGGTTACACAAACATTGCCTCCCCCTCCTCCTCCTTCTTTCATCAGTGACTTTTCGACTTTTGACGCCTTTGTGTACACAGCCACTTGGCTACACTTTGGCCACAATCATAATTTGTTATTGTTTATTGCAACCTTTACTCCGCCCCGCTGCCACACACGCTTTCTCCCACTCTTTTTTTTCTTTTGCTTGCGTTAATTTTCTTTAATTTATTTGCTTGCGTTGCTCGGCTGCTCGATTGCATCTTTGTGGTCGTCGCATTGTTTACAGTGTTGCCATATGGTTGCAGCTTGCCGTCAAATTTCTTGCCTGCTTCTTGTTTATTTGCGTAAATTGATTTTTAATGCGTTTCTGCTACTCGGCCTTGTAAGTGTTATAGTTTTTTCTGCTTTTGCCGCAGGGGGAATTTTCGTAATAAATCTGCACGATTCTGCTGATTATTGTTGGCTTTTCAGTTTGTGGCTGCTGTGGCCAGAATGTGTGAAAAGTGTTTGTGGTCGTTGTAAACAAGAAGTGATGCTAATATTTTAATGTAATAAATGTGTTGAAAGGATTTATGATGAATATTCCTTTTCGAAGAAACATTTCACGTTTGAATTGTAAAAACGTAGAAAGCATAAACAAATTTGTATTTAACAGGAAATGTAAAATAAAAATACATTTATACATATAGGAATACTTATAACACAAACAAATTCATAAAACAAAATCTTTTTAAAATCCTTTGAAATCACCAAATTCTCAACCCTTATTTTTCACACTGCACTGACGATACAACAACTAATTGTTTTGCTCGCCTTTTACAAGACAAACAATCCCCTGAATGCTACATCCAGAACATAGAAAGAAATTTCATAAATTTAATAATTTCCATTTCAATTGCTGTGAGAAGAGACAGTGGGAGAACGTTAGCAGAACGTGCTACAAGAAGACAACACTTGCACCCTACACTCTTTTTACTACATGAATTGCATGATGTATGAATGTATCTACTCATATGTTTGTGTGTATGTATGTTTGCGAGTGTTGAACAACTGGAATTCTCATATTAATTGGATTTTTCAGACAAAGTGTTTTACAAAGTTAACATTGAACGCGTGCCTGTCTTCTACCACAAGTAATGCCACTGAACTTTGGTTGTATTTATAGTGTTTTTTTTAGAAAGACCGCAAGTTATCCATACCTACAAAGACTACATTTTATATCCGCTGATGTCTCCAAAAGTACACATTGGATTTGGCTAATTGTAGAAACCTAATTGTAGAACTAATTGTAGAACTGGATAAAAAATAAAAATCATCAAAGCAAAAGTTGATAGAAATACTAAACAAAATACAGATATTTTAAAATGAAAAACGGAAATGAAAAACAAAATGACCACAATGGTCTTTCTAGTGTTAATAGTTAAAAATTAAGTACTTATATTACAAACTTTTAAATCAATATTAAATTAATTTAATTTCTTTAGGCATTTGTTTATTATTTGTTTTGGTTTATTATAAAGGTATTGGTTAATTTTCTATTATATTTCTATAACTCATTAATTATTTGTTACACTTTCAGTAAACAAGCCAAATGCTTATAAAGTGTAATCCCATTATTTTTGCATACATTTTCGGGCTGTATAACTATTTCAGTTAGAATGATCCGATGCAGGTGAAATATGCACCGTTCTGTTCCATAACTTGTTTCCATCTTTAAGCTAATTCAAATTTTGTTTCTATCGTACAAACCCTTGTCCTGCAAAAAACCGGGACAGTACATTTTTATAAACTTCTCTTGAGGCAATTTTTTCACCAGCAAAATCATTCGCCATAGACAGGAGCAGGTGGTAATCGCTTATTGCCAGGTCTGCACTATAAGGTGGAAGTATAAGAACCTCTCAACAAAGCTCCCGGAGCATTTGGGGAGTCTGTATCAACTGTTGCCATCCGTCCTGATGGAATACAATTCCTCTCTTACTTGTTAAAACTGGCGATTGATTCCATCAGACGGTTCAATTGTTGACAATACAGGTCCGAATAAAGAGTTTGGATGTAGGGGAGCAACTCATAGTAGATGATTTCTTGTCAAACCCACCAAAAAACGTTGCTGACTGTCAATCCTGGCTTGGTCACCGTTCCCGCCGGCCCATCGCGATTCGACCACGACCGTTTTCGTTTAACGTTGTCGTAAGTAATGCATTTGTCATCAGCAGTACACCAAGACCAACCGCTTCAGAAATGGGTCGGTTTTTAACGATTCGCCGATGTATATTCGGTCAATAAGATTTTTGCATTTAGTCATGTGGTATCCATACATCGAGCTTCTTTTTTTTATTCTTTTCTTATGCAATGTTTAATTCCTGGACAATTGACACAGTAATTAAACGACACGTCGGACTCGACGATTTCTATAACATTTCTGACAATTGACTTCCTGGATCGTGGTTCATCTTTGATATAAAAATTACCGAAACGCAATCGAGAATTCATTATTTGCTGTTAGAGAATTGGTACCATTAACTTTATTCCTATTTTCGACCAGTTGGGTTGTTGTTTTTGCCTTTATTGAAGAAAATCTGTAAAATATGGCGTATTTTCACTTTGCTGGTCTCCATTTTTGATCTGCACTCAAACCAAACTGAGTTAAGCAATCATAAAACTGTCTGAAACGTTTTTTTTTAAATACGAAACCTTATGTTTCTACCATCATCCAGCGTAATCTGATCGCACTTATACAACGCGAGATACAGATTACTAACAATGTTGCCAGATCAGGAGACTTCCTCCTAGATTACTCAGAGATTCTTAGCCTTTTAAGAAAATTCTTAGGAAGAAGAATTGTATAGGAGAAAGTTTCGGAGATTTTGTTGGTTATACATTTGACATCATTAGTGGCACTGAAGCCTTGAATATTGAAAGCTAAAGTGTCTAATTTAATTAAATTAAATTTGATGCTTCAAAGTGTATAATTTATGCTATGAATGAAGAAATTTTACAAAAGCTAATACCGATCTAAATTTTTATAGGGGTATTCACACCGAGCTCGTTACTTCGTTAATTCGGTACTTGGTAGTTTTCTACGTGTATTTTGTTTTTGTTCGATTCACGAACACGAACAAACACGAACAAAATACACGAACAAAACTACCGAGTACCGAACTAACAAAGTAACGAGCTCGGTGTGAATACCCCTTATATATTTTGTTTATGCTAAATTGTTGTTAAGCTAAAGCTGAATGAATAAAAAGTTTGCAATAAAAACCAAAACTAAATATATATATTTTTTATTAGAAGTTTAAATCCTTAGTTTTTAAAGACAAAAATTATTTTTAAAAAATTTTAAGAGATTTTTTACATTTTTGGAAGAAAATATCAGGCTTCTTTTAAGATTTACGAGATTTTAAGTTACAAGTTATTTCAGGTATCTGGCAACACTGATTACTAAAGCCATCTATTAAAAAAATAAAGGATTCCTTTTTCTATATCTTATACCT
The DNA here is from genome assembly GCA_964056695.1 of Melieria picta. Taxonomy (NCBI): domain Eukaryota; kingdom Metazoa; phylum Arthropoda; class Insecta; order Diptera; family Ulidiidae; genus Melieria; species Melieria picta. The sequence goes on from OZ057399.1 coordinate 47,176,589, forward strand.
CATACAAAAAAAGTTTGAAGAATTCTATATGTAATAAATTTCTATAGCTGACATAAATTATCTGTGCAGAAATTGATTGGAATTGGAACTTGTGAACACCCTTTTTAATTTTATCAATATTATTAGATTAGGTTAGGTGTGGTTATGGTGGCTGCCTTTGTAAGAGACACACTCGGAGGCCTATTGTGAGGCCCATTGTGATGCCATATATTCCAACCGTTTTTAAAATGTGTAGCAACACTTTTTTTTTACTTACACTTATTAAGTGATGAGAAAAATTCCTGAAAGTCTTTTTTATAAGCAAATTTAACAAAAGTGGTTTTTATAATTTTCATAAAAACAATGGCTCTTTGCTTATTTCCAATTTTTAAAAAGATTTGTGCAATCTTTAAACCCCTTAAAACCCCTTGTCTCCGAAGACATCTCGGCTGCAATGTGATCCCATGAATTACAGTCGCTCAGTTTTTCACGCGTGTCGCAAACAATTCAAATCCCCAACGTTGAAATCCTAATCGGCTGCTAAACGCCACTGCAATCACAAATCATTATCCTGCGCGCAGGACGACACACGGTGTGCGCGCAAGCGAGATAAATGCCATTAATTACAGCAACGCCAACGCGCTAAATACGTGTTAAAAATGTCTACAATCGGCAATTAGAGCGAGCCCACAAATCACACCGTCGAGCAGCACAGCAGCAACAACAAATCTCAAACACTCATTGAATGAGAATCAAATGTTCAATGCAAAGATTTATGGCGCCGACAATTCATTGCGATGCATTTTGGTATTTAAAAATATCCGACCAGAGTTTAGCGGTTGGCCAGGCGGGGAAGGGGAGCGGCAGCAAGTCTCATACTAGAAAAAGATTCACCAATTTTAGTGGTGGAATTTTGGTGTTTTCAGAAGTTGGGAGCAAGCACCAGCAAGTTTTATAGGTTTTCGAAAAATGCAATGAAAACATTTTCGAAATACCAACGGCACACTTTTGTTGCGCCGAACGTATGCGCCGGTTATAATTTGTAACCCGAAATTGGCCGCATATTTGCCTCGTCAATGAGCAGCCGATTAATTTTTATTGCTTTCTGTGTGTGGGGAGGCGAGAGCCGTACGAATGCAATTTTCCGCCCTCTGCCTGAGCACATTTAACATTTCCAGTGTTGGCGTTGTTTCGTGTGTATGTGTGTGTGTGTGTGAGGGGAGTGGGTGTGATTGATGAGTTTTTATATTGAAAATTTTTATAGGTTTTATATTAGCGCCCCAAAAGCAAGAAACGAGAAATGTGAAAAAGAAAAGGAATTCTCAAGTGTTTAGTTAGCCAAATGTAAAAGTTCAAGTTGTGTTTACGAGTTATGTGTTAGCGTTTAAGTCGACAATGTGTGTGACTGGACTTTGCAGGTTTTTAGTGAAAAATAGAGTATGATATAATTATAATAAAATATATTATAAAATAAAATAAAATAAAATAAAATAAAATAAAATAAAATAAAATAAAATAAAATAAAATAAAATAAAATAAAACAAAATAAAATAAAAAATAAAATAAAATAAAATAAAATAAAATAAAATAAAATAAAATAAAATAAAATAAAATAAAATAAAATAAAATGAAATGAAATGAAATGAAATGAAATGAAATAAAATAAATTAAAATAAAATAAAATAAAATAAAATAAAAATAATAAACAAATAAGTAAATAATAAGTAAATAATAATAACAAAATAATAAATAATAAGCAACTGGCCCAAGAACTGAAACAGATGTGACAACTTGACAAGGTAGTGATTGTGCCAATCATCATTTCATCGACAGGGGTAGTGCCCAAAACATGAATGACGACACTGGAGAGGCTTCAATTAGCGGACAAATTTTTGACTATACAAAAATCTGTTATATTGTCAACAACGTCAATTGTTCGTTCGTTTTTAAGTATAGAAAGTTAAATTGTATATATGTTTAAAATAATATTATGTACCTGCAATAGTTTTATGTATCTTGTTGTTAAACAACCGATATGTAATATGTAACCCTAAAGGAGTTAAATAAATCGTAAAATTAAATAAAATTAAATTAAAAAAAAAAAAAAAATAATAAATAAAAATAAATAAAATATATAAAATAAATAAAATACATAAAATAAATAAAATAAATAAAATGAATAAAATAAATAAAATAAATAAAATAAATAAAATAAATAAAATAAATAAAATAAATAAAATAAATAAATAAAATAAAATAAATAAAATAAATAAAATAAATAAAATAAATAAATAAAATAAATAAAATAAATAAAATAAATAAACTAAATAAAATAAATAAAATAAATAAAATAAATAAAATAAATAAAATAAATAATATAAATAAAATAAATAAAATAAATAAAATAAATAAAATAAATAAAATAAATAAAATAAATAAAATAAATAAAATAAATAAAATAAATAAAATAAATAAAATAAATAAAATAAATAAAATAAATAAAATAAATAAAATAAATAAAATAAATAAAATAAATAAAATAAATAAAATAAATAAAATAAATAAAATAAATAAAATAAATAAAATAAATAAAATAAATAAAATAAATAAAATAAATAAAATAAATAAAATAAATAAATAAATAAATAAATAAATAAATATAATAAAATAAATATTAATATAACAACAAATAAATTTTTCAAAAATATTGAAAAATTATGGGGGGAATGTGCGGGGAAGTTGTGCGGGGGAATATGCGTGCGTTCAAGACAGGGCATAGCCAGAACTTGGTCATGGGGGGGTTTTAAAAAAATTGTTTGCCAGTTTAGTATTACATGTTTTTTAAAGTAAAATGCACTTTCCAAATAGGGCATTTTGTTGTAGCTTATGTGACTTAATGCATTAAAAACTAAATTTGTTCCCTGATTTTTAGTAAAAATTTCATGAAATTTTGGGGACTGAAAGCGAAATTATTGCATCTGAAGTGGAAGTATGTTTGTGTAATCGTACAAAAATGTGCATCGAACAAAGATCCAATATTAACTATTGTTTTAAAAATGTTAAAACTTTAACCGAAGCCGTGAACCGTGGTGGAGTTCATAAGTGGTGAAAGCGATTTAAAAACGATTGTCAGAACATAAATGATGACCAAAGTGTTAGCCAACTGAATCCGCGATCACCGTAGATCAAAACTGGGCGGTAATTCATAAAAGATTAGCCAAAATCTTCATTGAAATTCTTGAAATTGGATTTAACCTTCGCTTTACTTATACCCACCCGGGTGATCTTTTTAATATTCATGTTTAATATCTGCACAAATTTTAAGGTAATTTTCTATAACATGAAGAAATATTTTTTTTTTTAATTTTGTTCATGTTTAAACTTGAATTTTGTCATTTTTTATACAAATGTATCTATCGCTACCATTTTGATTAAAACTCACGATACATTTTTTTTTGCATACCTCATTATGTGTTTAATAAACCCTTTGGAAAGAAATCTTCTAATATTTTCCATAGTCTCAAAATAAATCATTAAAGTTAGGCCTTTTTTCGAAATACGAACTATCGCCAGAGGAAGATAAAATACTGAAGTATGAAAAAAATTTATAAATTATTAGGTATATATTTATTGTGAGTTTTACTCAAAATAGCGGCGGAAGTGCCTGGAATCATCTTTAGTAAGGCGAAGGTTAAGCATCTCAATAGCATAAATTTATTGCATTTTAACTGAACATTTCACCTTTTCAAAGAATGCATTTGCCGATGAAAAAAAGCGTTTTGAGAACGTAGAAACCATCCAAAAGGCTTGTACCGACATCCTGAAGAACATTCCGGTCGACGAACTAAACTACTCTTTAGACATGTTTTTAGAACATGCAAATCGCTGCATTAAGCCTAAACGTGACTATTAAAAAAACAAATTAGTTTCGGTAAAAAGGGGTTTTGTTAATATTCTTTTAAATATTTAAAGATGAAAAGACCTTTTTGCTAATGTGGGAACGTACATACGATGCATAGGGATTGAAAATGTTGACAAATTATAGGCTATGGGGGGGTGGTTCTGACACCCTAAACCCCCCTTGGCTACGCCCCTGGTTCAAGATAATTTTATTTTCAAGGTAATAGTCGAAAGTCAAATTCGAGCAAATAAATTTAACTTCCAAAGACAACAGAACTGAATATACACAGTAAGAAATTTTACAGTATTTTTGCTAACTCAAGAAAAAAGAACTCGAATTATTTGTTTCTAATGGGATCAACAAGTTCTTAGATCGAATGATAAACTCACTTAAGCTCCGCATAAGAGTTGCACAGTGGATCGAAAGGTTAAAAAAAATAGAAATAAAGTGGTGTACCTTAAAATGCAACTCACTTTCACACCTAATGGCAGTTCCATCTATTTTTTTTCAAACACACATACCCCCGCCCCCCACTTGCAATGAATTCTATAAAAACAATATTAAATTCAACAAACAACGACAAGCCTCCCATGTTACCATTTCAAATTGCTTCATTCACTGCAAAAAAACATAAACACACAAATGTCAACTGTCAAACGCAAATAAGCGTAGAAAAAACACACTTTTTGTTTGTTGTTGACCAACGCAACCGCAAAATTTTTAACTGTTTCCAACACTCGACTAGACGTGACCAAAACACACAAAACAAAAAAAAAACACATTTAAATAGAGTATTGTAATAACGGAATTGTCGACCTGCCCACAACAACAACAACAATAAATAGCAATATTGTCAACAGCCAAATGCAACCATGCGGCGAGTATTTACATACAAACAATACGCAGAGTGCTCGCCTAAAGTAGTTGGTTGGTGCCAGTTGGTAGTTTTGTTTGCATTATGTATTATGTCGCTGTTGTCTATGCAGCCTGCAACATTTTGTTGCTCATAATATGTTGGTTAACCAACAAACAAAAACATGAAACCGAAAATGTCCAAATAGTATTTATGAATATTTTATAGAATTCGTATTTATTTCTATTTCTTATGCATGATTGCACTACAAAGCCTAATTGCATTGCGAATTGCTTTCCTGGGGGAAAGGTGTGGAGTAAAAGAGGCGCGGGAAGGGGCATATTTAACGTGGATTGATTGAATTACAGTTGAAAACGTACACCTGAAGTTCTGCTACGTAAATAGCATTGAGTGGATTAATTTGATTTAGCAAAGGTTTTGATTTAAAAGTCTTTGTAAGGCAGTTATGGGTCTCTATGGAAGTTGAATTGGATTATCTTTAAGACTTATTCTAGATATACAAAATCTCACTATATACATTCTTTACAAAGCTTTTCAAGATTGAGAGAAAAAACCGCATTGTGAATGAGACATTTGAGAGCATTCTACAAATAATCTCCAAGTAGAGTCAGGCAACTCTAAATGCTCCTAAGACCGATATTTTCTTTTGTATCTCACATCCTATAAATCATTGAGGATAACTTTATCATCAAGGATAACTTAGGGTCTATTGACCATTCCAGCAACCTGATGAAGTCTCCAATATTTTAAACATAAGTTTACATTAGAGATTGTAAGCCTAGATTTCTAATCAAGCGTCCAAAAATCAATTTCTAATTCTAAAGACTTTCTAATCTTTAAAGACTGCTCAGAATTAAACAATCGCTATGGTTCTCCTTTCCAATGAATCCTTTCTATCCTTTCTTCAATAAGTTAAGCTTACAAAGAGCAAAGATTCAATGAATAAAGGTCCAGGTAGAATTTCGGAGCAAGCAGTCTATTTATTAGCACAGTCAAGCTAGAAATATCATTAGTCAAGATTTACACCTCGCCGAAGTTACTTGGCTCCGGACCTTAGAACCAGGTTTTTCGATGGACTTACGGAAATAGCTGATGCACGGATTACCGATATACACAATTTCCTCGCCAAGACCAAATGGTTCCCAAGAGATCCCGTCTGGATCTACAGGGATCCCTACGGATAGGGAAGGACACCGGTATTTTTTAGAATAAAGGGATTCACAATGGACCCAATGGGATCTCGGGTCTAAGGTCGAGGTCTATACCTCATTAAAATTACTTGTTGGGTCTACAAATCGTCAAAGTCAGTTGCTGAAAGTCGACAGTTAAATGATTTGCCCGATTTACAATCATAGTAGTTTGTTGTTGAGTATTCAGTCCATTTAGCATAAAACTTTCAAAGTTTTTTAGTAGTGTAGTGTCGCTTTAGAATAGCTAAACCGTCATAGAATCAATTAACAGTGTCTACAAATGGATAATTGTTCAGTAATGCTTTAGAACAGTAAGTCTTATAGGACAGTGGAGCTGAAATATCATCACTTGTCGGAGTCTACAAATCGTCATAATTACTTCTTGAGAATCGACAGCCGAATCACTTCCTAAAAGTACATACAACTCATAGAATTTGGTTGTTAAATGTCGGTTAGTTTGGTTGTTAGGTCAGTCAGTCTTTTGAGGCCTTTAAGTGAAAATAGCATCACTTGCCGAAGTCTACAAATACTAAAAATTAGTTGTTAAGAATTGCTTTAGGATAACCGAATCACTTCCCAAATGTATAATTCATAAAATTAGGTTGTTGAATGCCGGTTGGTTTGGTTGTTCGGTCAGCCAGCCCTTTAAGACCTTTGATCGAAAATAGCACCACTTGCCGAGGTCTATAAATCGTCGAACTTAGTTGTTCAGAATCGCTTAAGGACAACCGAATCATTTCTCAAATGTACAGCTCAGCTCATAGAGTTTGATTGTTGAATGTCGCTCTAGATCAGTCAGTTCTTTAAGATTTTTGACGAGGTCTAGAAATTTCCAAACAGTTGATGAGTGAAGCTTTAGAAAAGTAAATATTTTATGACAGATGAGCAGAGTTATCATTACTTGCTGAGATCCATAAATCGTCGATATTGGTTGTTGAGTCTTGCTTTAGGATAGTCAAATCAAATGCCAGATCCACTACTTACAAATCCTTGTCGCGTGTCGTTTTAGAACAGTAAGTCTTTGGAGACAAATTTTCGAAGTTAGGTGTTAAGTGTCACTTTAGAACAGTAAGTCCCTTAAGACAATTGAGCGGAAATATCGTTACTTTCCCGGGGTCTAAAAAATTTCTAAATTGATTCATGAGTGTCGCTTTGAGAACAGCTAAGTGTCGCTTCGCTCTAAATAACCTATCGAACCGAATTGGAATCCAGCTTTCGATGAGTTTCTATTCATAGATGAAACAATGGTGACCATGAAGTTTACAAAGTTGCCAAAAAAATACACCAAACTGTCTGAAATCCTCCTGTCTGGTAAAATTCCTTTGAAGAAGAATACGCAGGATGCCTGGGGGAGACCTGATCATTGCTCAGCCGCAATAGGATCAATTGACTTTTACGCCAGAGAAGCGAGACTCTCCCATCAACGGTTTCAGTGTTAGCAGATCATTCAATCGCTGGTAGACACATTCTGACTTTCAGTCTCCCCTCTAATGGCTTTCGCCAATTGACTCTGACAATCAGTCTCCCAATAATGACAACTACCAAAATTGTGAGTCAGCTAATACGGAAGTTGGCCTAAATAGGTTGTAAAGTCGACCTACTTATAACTTTCTTATCATAGAGAAGACTCCTGAGTTTTTTATTTTATTGGCCTATCAAAGCTCCACATTAAATCGCTTAGGTCGGTTCATTATGAAGTCGAAGTGATTCCCCCCCATAAATCATGCTTCTGGGTTCTCTGGATTATATCCAGTCAACACTGACTTTAGTGAGAAAATTTCTTTATTTACAGATTCTTCAATTTTATTTAGTTTTCAATCTCAAGTTGTGAGACTTTTCAGAAAAATTTTCTTTATTTTTTCTCCTCAGAAAATTTATATTTTTGGAGTGTAAAAGAGTGAGGCCTCAACAAGGCTGCTCACAATTAATCACAATTTACTTATTTCAATTGCTGCATTTACAAACAAATATTTAAATTTATTTAACATTACCGAAAATGCAAATTTCCCGCCAAAGTGCACTTTCTGTTTATTTAAAAATAAAAAACAATCACTCATATTTTCAGGCTTTGATTTCCATAAATATTTTCATACCTCAATTGATTTCCACTTAACTGCACTCACTCAATGCCGAATGGCCAATTAATTCAATTTAACGCAAATTTAATTAAATGCCATCGTACACATGTTTTTTTGCACAAAACCCCGTCAACCAACCAACTGACCAACTCCACCTCCAACTTCTCACCACTTGCCAATTGCGCACACTCCCCTTTCAACACCAACACCGCCACAACCACAACAACGGCGCACAAATAAAAACCGAATTTCCGTTGAGTCAAAAAACACCAACAACAATACAAAAAATGTGGCCAACACTTTTCAACAGCCATTCACTTTTCTCTCGCCACAGACGTGCACAACAACAGCAACAGCAGCAGCAGCAAAGCGTCAACATCAGCCGCAACAACAACATCGATGGCCGCTGCCGCCGCGGCCGTGGCCGCATCGGTCGCGTCAACAACGTGTTCGCCGGCGACAGTGACACACCTCAGCCATCACCATCACCACGCCCACCATCATCATCACCATCCGAACGGCAGCCTGCTGGCCGCAAGCATGGCGAGCGGCCTCGGCCTGCCGGTCAGCTGTCCCAGTATGCGCGGCATGACGAGCAGCATTGGCGGCCTGACCACAACCAATGTCGATGGGGTGAGCGTCGGCGTGGGCAGCGGCGGCAGCAGTAGCGGCAGCAGCAGTGGCGGCCTGAGCGGACCGCCCGCGCACGTACCCGACATTTGTCCCGTCTGCGGCTTGAAGCTGTCCGCCGAGGAGTGGAATTCGCACTTCCTCACCGAACTGGATCGCCTCTACAAGCTGAGCTCGGGCATGGAACGCACCAATTTGCAGGCGACCTACATGTTTGCGCCGCCCTGTCCGTCGCAGGAGAACGCCATACGCACCAGCCACAATCGCTGGGAGGTAACGAAACGATTTTTTTATTGCTTTTCTTTTTGCTTAAAACCAAAAACGAGTGCTTGTAAATTTTATATATTTTAATATTTGGATTTCTTTGTAGACTTTTCAGCGAATACGAAACAATCGTCAGAATCGGCTGCGCATCAAAGTGCGAAAGCGCAAATACGGCAATGAACTGTACTTCATGGAGAACCTGTTCTGTAATTCGTGCCCCATCTGCAAGCGAAAGTACGCCATCGAGACAGGGAAAATACCACCGGAGGTGAGCCGAATGATTGGATTTTGTTTTCATTAGTAGTTCAAAGACTAATTGTTAGCCTATAGTTAATTGTGAATAGGTTAGTCTTGGCAAACTTTCGGCGTTCTAGAGAGCTTCCCTCAATAAGTAGGGACCAGATCAGAACCATGGTTGGTGCTCTGACGGGTTACTGTTTGATTGACACCCACGCTAAGAGGTTGGAGCTGTTTTCAAATGACTTCTGTCGTAGTTGTATGGACAAGGAAGAGGAGAAAATCCATTTCACATTCAAAGAACTTGTCCTGCTTTATCCAAACGAAGAATGAATTACCTGGGCAACTTCTTCTTCAACTAAGTAAGGGATCTGGGTTTCGTCAGAAGCTCAAAGGGGTTCAATGAGTGAGCGGTCTCATGCTCGATTGTTTGTGGTATCACAGTGGGCCTTCACTCCTACCTACCTAGACTTGGCGCTTTATTGCTTGAGATGGTTTAGGTTAGGTTGAAATGATTATCTGGACATGGTACCTTCTCGAAAGACACACTTGACCACAAATGGGTCTATTGTGATACCACAAATTAAGGAATGATGTATTCATACTGCAAGTCATTTGCAATTCTTCGTGAATGAATCGTAGAAAGTCACTTATATTGGGCAATCTGAGGTCATCTAAGTGGATTAATTGAGGTATATTGGTGATTTGTCTATGGATAATACCTTACAGTGGTTTTGAAGGTTCAAACTGACCGGATATTTCTTTGTTACAAAGATTTCAAACACGGTTTCAAATGGTATTGGGCTCAAAAGTTGTGTACGGAAAACCCTAAACTGCGATCCTGTCTGCGAAACTGATACGTTATATATTATTGTATGCTGGAATATAGAACAGAACAGAAGATTCAACAAAAGAGAGTTCGTTTCGGTCCTTCAAAATACCTTTTGCTAGATTACTGAGCCTTGTACAGATGGGAGTAGAAGCACTTGCTGAGAGTTCTTACTGACGTATTTAACTTTCTACTGCTTAGCTGATAGGGCTAAGCTAGGGATAGACTTAGACTTAGACTGTAGAATTCAAGACTACTTCCTTTTGTGAACAGACGAAGCTATATTGATGACCACTTCTCGCTGTGTACTAAGTCATACCGGTTTTAAGGAAGTTCGAGGTCGAGGTTCTACTAACAAAAAAGGATTTTTATTGCCAGATGATAGCCAAAAGGTTTGATATTTTTTTTCCAGCATGTTGTGGATTTCCACATAGAACTAGCTGTACTTGGGACAACTTTCTGATTGAAGTAAATGAAACATTTATTCGTTCCGCAGATGAAAGAAGGATATGTTAGATAGATAGAAGTGGGCAGCTCTCAAACAGGAGCACACTTAGAACAGTGCACGGCATCTATTACTTCTTCTGGGACTCACATTAGTCCGATCAAGTTTTAAAGTACATGTGTCTTCATGTAATAAATTGAGTGTAGATCCGCTGCTTACAAGACAAGACACATTTCTAAAATTTTTCATTACCCATCAGCAAACATATTCGCACTTCGCTCTGAATTCAACTCTTCACTCCTTACATTATATCATTATTGGACCCATTAAAAAATCCATGTCTTTAACTTTCACAGGACGATTCGAAAATGCAGGAGGAAATTGAAACGGTCGATGTGGAGAGCTGCAATGACGATATGCCCGACTCGGGCTCCGAACTGCAGTCGCACGCGCAGATGGGCGCCGTGAGCGGGAGCGGTCTGGGCCATGGCCACGCACAAAGTCACGGGCACGGTCATGGACACGGCGGTGGCGGTGGCGGTGGCAGCGGCATCAGCAGCAATATGCACAATAGCAACAATCAGCCGGGCAAATTGGATGGCATTTTGTACAGGACAGCGTGTGTGATAAACAAGGAGGGCAGCGGCGAGGACGACATAACCACGAATGTGAATGCGACCAGCACGAGTGGCAGCAACAGTGGTAACGCGGGCGGCGGTGGCTGGGCGGATACGCACAATGCAACGACAACGCAAGGACATATCAGCGGTGAGTTGGCCTAAACGTAGGCTTCAATTTTTTACTTAACTAGTAAATAATTTTTGCATATCTGAATTTGTCAAATGTGCTTCAATGTTTGAACTGAAAATTTTAATGAGATCATTTTTTAATTGCCCGCTTCTTGCGTCAATTGCAGTGAAAAACGTCAGCGAGCTGTCGTCGACAACACATCATTTCTACAATGCCGACTCGTGTGGCGGCGGGGTCGATAATGTTGGCAGTGGTGGCGGTGGCGGTGGCGGTGGAATGGGCAGCAATTGCAATGGCAAAGATTTAATGATGGAAACATGCCACAATAACAACGACAGCGACGAGGATGTCATTGTGGACGATGACGATTCCATCAAAATGACAAATATTTGCAAAAAGCGAAAATACGACGAGACAGTGGTGAGCAGCAGGTAAGCATTTCAACACAACAAAAAAAAACAACAAGTTGTAGTAAAAATATGGAAAGTCATGAGGCGAAAGTGAAAAATGGTTTCCTCTCGCTTGGCAGAACGTCCGAGACTCACTCGCCGCTGGAGCCCGAGCGGCCGCGTTCCGAGCCGCAAGTGACCAGCACCGAGTCTGGCATGGAATTAACCAACAATAACAACAACAACCCCACCAAATACAGCGTTTTTGAGGAGCTGCGCATCAAGCAGCAGCCAACCGATGCGGACAACGGGCATAGTGGGGGTGGTGGCGGCGGCGGCTCTGCGCTGCTCGTGCCGGGACTCACGCAATTGGACACAAAGGTGGGAATTAGTTCGGATAATAAACCGGACGATGAAAACAAATGTTTCATTTGTAAGGTACGAGTAATTTGAGTTCATTCCGCTTCAGTTTCATGACACTAGCATTTCGTTGTTGTCCTAACTTTTCCAAATCGACATATATGTAATAGTGCAGTTTTTCTTAAGCTCCACCCAATCGTTTGGCAATTGTCAACTGCTAAAGCTGTACATTCGTCAATTTTCTCTTCAAGACAGGTATAAAGGACTTCGCCACCGAGTCCTTCTTCCGCGGACGCAATCTGTACTTCCATCAGAGTTGTGCGAATGTGATGAGCAGCTATCGCCTGAGCAAAGACCTGCAGCAGCAACAGCAAAGTCTAATGCAACAGCAGCAGCAACAACAACAACAACAGCAGCAACACGATACGCAGAAATCACCGTCGCCGCATATGGCGCCACTTTAAGAATTTATTAAATTTAACTTAAGCTAACAACAACAACACTAAGTGAAGGAGCCTCGAGTGCGCAACTTGATTTAGTAGCCAGTGGCATTAAAAAAAAACAAAATTGTAGTAGATTTTAGTGCAAAAGTTAAGTACGTGTGTGTAAAGATGGAGTGAGTGTACGTAAATATAAAACTTGTATTGTTTTATATTTTTTTTTTGGATTTTTTTGTAATTAATTACAATTTAAGTAAGTTTGTATGTTTGTATTGTATGTAAAAAAAACTGTTAGTAAATTTTTTAGTTTAAGTTTTCATTCTTTCGTTTGTGCTATAAATTATGTATTTCATTGTTTATATGTTTGTTTTTTATTGTTTTAATACTTTAAATGTTACTGGTTTGTTGATCACAAAAAAAAAATTAAAAAACAAGACTAAAAAACTTATAAAATAAAAAAAAACAATTTTTAATGCACAATTTAATTTTTTTTGACTGAAAATGATTTGTTTTTAATTTGAAAAATATTTTTTTGATACAAAAAACAGTTTGCTAAACATTGAACATATATTTTGTGTATTAAAAATATATAATAGTTTTAATGCATAAAATATATTTTTTTCACTATAACTTTTAAATAAGAAATGTTTTTAACACATTTTGCTAATTTTTAAAACATATTTTGTGTATTAAAACTTTTAAATAATACGTTATTTAAACGCATAAATGATATTGTTTTCACTGGAACCTATTTGTTTCCAGACAAAAAATATTTTTTAACGCGAACTTTTTGCTTATTTTTAAAAAAGATTTTGTGTATGAAAAATATTAAATAATACATTATTTTAATGCATAAATAATATTTTTGTCATTGGAACTTATTTGTTTTAGATGAGAAAAAAATATTTTAATACACAAAACTGTTTCTATGAATTAAACAAATTGTTGTGTGTTAAAAATATATAATAATACATAATTTATTTTTTTTAACTGAAAATATATTTGTTGTTGCACAAAACATTTGCTAATTTTGAAAAATATGTTGTGTATTCAAAAAAATATTAATTCATTATTTCAACACACAATTTAATTTTTTTGAAAAAAAAATTATTTGTTTTAAATTTAGCATTTTTTTTTAAACATTTTGTTGAATCTGAAAAAATATTTTGTGCATTAAAACTCTGTTTTTAATTTAAAATATGTATTTTGTGTATTTTTTATAGTGTATAGTGTTTTTGGTTCTACATAAAATTATTTCATTTTTAACAATAATTTTTACCGAAAAAAAGTTTGTATATGTACACAATTTTAATTAAAAAATATTATTTTTATTTCTTCATAACAATCTAGTTTCATATTTATTTTTTTCTATTAGTATAAAAACTGTTAACATTTTTACTATATTTTTTTATTTTATTTAATAAATTAAAAAATGTAAGAAATAAAAAGGAAGGTTATTTTGTTTTAAATTTAGAACATATTCTTTGATACAAAAAACAATTTTGACCTGAAAAAATATTTTGTGTATTAAAAATTCCATTTTTAATTACAAATACGTATTTATGTATTTTTTACACTGTATAGTGTTTTTAGTTTTACATAAAATTATTTCATTTTTAAAAATAATTTATTCCTAATAAAAAATTTTTGTTAAATATACAATTTTAATTATAATTTAATTTTCTCACAACAAGTTTTTTTCGTATGTCTTTTTGCACTATTAGTATAATAATTCTTATTAAAATTTTATATTTTTTTTATATTTAATAAATGAAAATTTTTCATTTTATTTAATTAATTTAAAAAAATATGAATTAAAAAATCAAAGTTACTAATTTTATTAAAAACTGTTTTTATAGTATTATTTTAATACAAAAGTTTTAAATGAAATATTTCAACTAAATAATTTAATATTTCTTATTTGTATTAATTAAAGTTATAAGTATTTGCAACTAAAAAAATTACATTATCTAATTTGTAACTAATCGTTTTCTACATCTCAATATTTTATAAGTTTTGTTTTTGATTTTTCTTTATCTTTTCTAAATTTTTTTTCAATATTTTAATTTTAAATATTTTAATGTTAATGTATTAATATAGACTATTAATTTTTGATTTTTCAAAAATTTTGTATTTGCCATGTAAAATAAATATATATAATTTGTTTATATCTTATTAAAACAAAATATTTTACAAATCAATCATGAAATATATTATTTTCTTATGGGTTAGGTTGAACCTATTTTTGTTGTATTTGTATTTTTTAAATATGTATTTTATTAAAATCAAAACATTAAAACACAACATTTTTAATTACATCATTTTTCTTATATGATAGTTTACGTTGAAACTATTTTGTTTTAATTGTATTTTTTTAATATAAAGTTTCTAATTTTTTGTATAAATTTTTTAATATAAATTTTCTTTTATTATGTATAATAAAATTTAATTTAAGTATTTTTTTTCTAATTTGTTTCGTTTAGTAAATTTTATTAGAAATATTGTAATGCTTACAGAAATAATTTTATTACAATAAAATTGTATTTAAATATTTCTTTTTTGATGTATTTCGTTTAGTAAATTTTATTAAAAATATTGTAATAATTTAATTGAAAATAAATTCTTGTGTGCTATAATTGTTAAATAAATAAACAAATTAAACATTGAAATACTACAGTTAAGCAAAGTATATATTACAAGAAGGTAATTATGAAATTAAATAATATATAAAAATTAAATTCAAAATAAAACAAAAACACAAATACTAAAAAATCTAGCAAGTCAGCCAGCAGCAAGCAAGACTTGCGCGTTTTATTTATGAATGAGACCGTTTTGGGAAGAGCGCTACTGATAAGCACGAAAGATGCTATAATAATCCTTGCATTCCGGTGGGCACACAGTCGTAGTTGTCGGACGTACTCGTATCTAAATCACACGACAATGGAGCACGCGAATTGCCAGGGGCGCACAAACTGGACAAAGAACAATGATTTTAGAGTTGGATGAGCAGTGAGTACTGAGACGCGTAGATACTCATGAACATTGGAATATAGAAATATAGAATATGGAATATAGAATGGAATATAGAATAGAATATGAAATATAGATATCACCAGGAATGCTTTCAGTTGATTTAAGGTAACATTTTTAATAGCCGAAGCAACTTTTCCTGGAAATGGTACATAATAAGTTGAACGTAGAAGCGTCGTTTCGTTTTAATCACTCAGAAAGCCGTTAATTGTTTTTGTCTTTTCAGCTTGAACCAGAATATACTTCGTGATTTTGTCAGTTGTCGTCGTATATTTGTTAGATTTGTGAACCAGTTTTTGTAAGAACAATGCCGAGAGAGAGAGATGAGAGTTCAAAGCGAGTTTGACGTTATATGGGGTTATCAATATTGTGCCTTGATATTAAAATTACAAAAAAAAAAAACAAACTTGCAGCTCAGATTTTCAACAAACTTTACTACCAATAAGTTGCTAAACCCGTTTTAGATAGTTTTAAATGACTTTTTGGCATACTTTGACTGGCATTTCGAGCTCAACTTCACAAATCTTGTTCTTTAAATGTTCAAAATTAAACTGATTATTTGCATAATTCCAAGCTTTCGCATAGGTTCACAAAAAAAGCAAATGGCGTCAAATTAAATCGCGTATTGTCCAGATTCATGTCTTCAATTTCATGTCAAGGAAAGTTGATCATCTTACGGCCATAATGCAGAGAATTGACTAAAATCTTAGTTCATTCGTCATTTCCAGAAAAGTACAAGTCAATAATAAATTCGGACGAAGATGCACGCTAAACAGTCCAATTCAGTCTTCCGGGATGCATTAACCTCACACGCTTTCACTTCAGAACAGAATGGGCTTCAACCCCTAATATCTGATGTTGCAAATATTAAATATCTGTTTGCTATTTGACATTGTGAGTGACAAATATGGTTTCAAATGGTATTGGGCTCAAAAGTTGCGTACAAACCCAGCTCTCAAAATGAAATCCCAATATATATATTCTACGTATTCATATATCCAACAAATCAGAATTGAGTCGCATCACCGGAGAACATTTTGGTCGAACAATTATAGTCCTTGGGCTGTTGGCTGATCACTCAGTTAACGTAACAGTTACATAGACATTGAATCTTTGTACAGATAACCATTTAGGTTAAGTTAGACAGGCAGCTAAATAGTCCATTACTCGGTTAGTACTCTCGGAGGCCTCTGAGCCTCCATTGTAATATTCGAAGAGAGTGTGACAGGATCTTATTAACAAATTGACTAACCGTAGGACCAGTCGTAGTTGAAATCAATAAATTTGGATCTTTTAATCGGCACCTAAACTTTCACTAACTCAATCAAATCAGTGATCGTTCCAGTCTCCTTCTTGTTTCACTATTTTACACACAGCTGATGATTGATTGGTTGTCATAGTGCAGGACCTAAGTCAAAATGACAGATTGTTCTGATTAATATTACCTCATTGCCTTACAGTGTTTTGAAAGTGCAACAAAAAAACATTGTCACTTTTTGACACATCAATTGTGGTCCATTCTATTCCTAAATTAATACAATTCAAAACGCAATTAGCCACTTCAACAATTTGTGTTTTTGTTTACTATATTTGCGTAATTTCGTCTTATCTGCAGCAAATTACGTAGCAGATCGCAAATATTTTTAAACTGAACACGAAACAACGCAACTAATAATAACAACAACGCCCATGAGTACAAACTCTGGCCTTGTTTTTTTATATGCAGAAAGCGCAAAATTTAACACTTCAATACTATAAATGCAGTTAAAACTGTGGGACTTTTTTCTCCCACACTCTCTGGTTATCTCTGACCGTCTGTGTGATTCTCACTTTGCAGCATGTCACCACTCGATTTCCTGCACCCACACTCATCATTTCTCACTCGTTTTCGGTTCTTATTTACTCTGTCTCTATTCTCCCACTCATTGATTCTTTTATTTCTTTAAAAGCTCGCTCAAATTAAAACTTTTTTCTGGTCAAAAGAACAACAGAAACAGCTTTGTCACCTTTGTATGAAGAAATACGCCCTGTCCTCGTCTTCAACAAGATCCATAGATTTTCGTTAGATATTAAAGAAGAATTATATATTTGAAGTTCTTCATTTCTGGAATCACGAAGTCCAGAGATCACGACTCATTTTAACAGTCACGAAACTATAGACTGAAGCTTCGATATACCCAGATTTTGCCGTAATTAATTTATCCCTGGAATACTAATGTTATTACACAACTGTATGCTCCCAGTGTTAGTGGAATCGATTAGCATTATAATGCACTGCAATCTGATTGTGCAACAAGTTGACCGAAAAATCAAAATATTTTGATAATCAACCTGTTTTGCAACAAATGGCATCGTCTGGGATCCGCTTTAGTATTCCAGAGTTAAATACAAACATATAAATATCTAATATGAAGTTCTCAAGGTTCTGAGATTGTCATTTTTAAATACCAAATTTCTAGTTCAGTCGAAATACTTCGGAATTGAATGCCTCATTACATGCTCATAAAATTATTGCATATTGAATCGGAAATACCAAACCAACTATACACAGAAACGTATTAACAAGTAAATACGTATTTATGTATGTATATGTGTATACATACATATTTAGTTACGTAGGTCAGTAAAGAGGCGCGTCATTTTCAATCGTGAACATTGACGTCAAATTAAAACTATTTCGTCTTAAATTAATTCTTTGAAATTGATTATTGGCGCAGTCAAGCACACAGGAAGGGTGGAGGGAGGAGGGGATGGGGGTTCAAGCCCCAAATACAAAAATTGCTAGTAAAAATATGGTTTCAAGTTGTATTGGGCTCAAAAGTTGTATCTACGAAACGCCTCCTCCCCCAAATCAAATCCTGTGTGCACCACTGTATGGGCAACTGCAGTGACTATAAACTTCTTAGATTAATTGTACATTTTTTTTAATTTATTGCTTCGATCATAGAACAAAACAAACCAATCAAAGAAAGCCAAATAAAAGCGAAAGTTTCTTCATGCAAAACACACAAAAACAACACTCAACCAATTGCGTTGCGTCAATGGAAATATTTCAAAATTGATACGTGCATGCAAATCAACAACGATAACAATACTATATGTCAATATATATATTTGCACGCTACGCTTCGAAAATTTGAGGTCATTTTTGATATTCGAAAAATGGAAAACGAAATTGAGTCGCATCACAGCAGCTTTTTCATACCCTACATTGATGTCGGCGGCATATTCACTTTCAATGAATGTTAAATATAAACAGCTCACATTTTAAGTAGAAATTCATATGAATTGAAGTTGTTTCAAGTTGCTTAAGGAGATGTCTACAGCAATTTTTGAGTATAAATAAATACCCAAGTATGAGAAAATGTGCTCCAAAGATTTAATAGAAGATTTTCATAATGCAAAATGTTCACCAAAAGCCAAAAGCCTCTTCTATACTCTCTCGAAAGCTTGTTTTCTTATTTCATCCTCCGGGCCACTCCACACATCTTATATCTTCTTTACAATGAGATGACAGCTTCACTTTAGGCCACAACCATGCCCACTGAATCTTAGTTTACTTATTCTCAGGCTCCTCAAAATTTTCGATTCGATTCTTAGTCTACACATCAGAGTTTTTGTTTTAAACCTCTTTTTGAAATCTTTAATTCATAAAAATCGTGTTTTTCTTTCGCCAAATGTAACGACCTGACGTAAGTAAGTATAGACTTTCTCCTGAGAATCAATTTTGAGAATCTTACTGATTTCCAGTACCTATTTTGTACAACACTTGTAAATTTATTAGAATATTTCCATTTCTTCTGAGAATCGAGTACAAAGACTTTTTTAGGAACATTACTTACTTTCAATAACGATTTTGTACAACATTTGTAAATTTATTAAAATATGTTCTTGGCGTCAGAGGGCCATAAATTCTAGAATACGCAAACTTTAACCAATAGGAAGCATTTATTTATTATTGAAAACCCTCAACTGCACATGGAATTGTGAGACCTTTGGAAAAAGCCTTTTTTTGAGACACACAGTGGAATGTTTTGGGGGCTCACGCTCGGCCCAAAATCGAGTTAAATATATTCGATTTCGCTGAAATCCAACTTAAAGTAAATTTAACCCAGGATTACGCTCTTTGCTTCTGCAACTCTTATGAGGTCTGTTAATAAAGGTATATAAAATTTCGTGGGCTATGTATATTCAATTATGCTATACACAGTGGCGCACACAGGATTTAATTTTGGAGGGTGGGGTTTTGCGTACAACTTTTAAGCCTAATACCATACGAAACCATATTTTGTACCAGCAATTTTTGTGTTTGGGGGGAGTTTGAACCCCTTACCCCCGCCTTTCACCTGTGTGCACCACTGGGTATACATGTCCCCAAAATATTGCACACCAAACACAAAAAAGTCTCATCTCGATTCAAATATCCTAAATTTTCATTAGAGGCAAAAAGCTGTTGATGCTGGAGCAGCAACGCAATCAACTTAAAAACAGATAAAAAATATATTTTTCCAGAAATTTTTCGAGTAAGCTTAGCTTGAAATGTGTACTGTCAATTGGTTTTGGAGAAAAGTTAATTTTAGAAAATTTTAAGTTGTTACTCTTAAAATTATGAGCCATCGCTTCAGTACTTTAAAAACCAATGACTTCGTTGAATCAATAAAGAAAATTATTTTAGAGAATTGTCGAACCACTATTAGAGAAGTTGCCAAGGCATTAGAAAAGCTTTTGGCTCATATCAGTTGGATCACGCTATACGATTTTTAAGGTCGGCACACGCTTTCCTGTTTTCTGTTGCGCCCAAAACGACAGACAACAACTATCACCACACATGACAACAGAAATGTGTGAACAAAACAATCGCGCAACAACCAACGTTGCCGTCACTGTGAAGCTTCGGAGAGGAAGTCGATGAGACACGCCTCATTTAGTTGCGCACTGCCTGAGCAACTGAGAGAAACGGCCAGCACGTGAAACTTTGCCAACGGCCAAGGGGAGGTCGCGGGCTGGCGGACGTACCGAAACGGAGGCCGGCCGGCGTATGGCAACAGAATTATCTTAAAAAAGTCAAATAGACTCTCGTCGCTTTAGTTTTATGTTTTTTACTAGCAACAAAAAAGCACACACTTGGCTTTGCAAATCACCAAACAAAAATATGAACTTATATTATATGAATGAAAATAGAAAAGAGCGAACAGCAGCAAAAACAACAATTAACACGACCCTGAACCGGCACCAGCGGCAGTGCGATCCAGCTAGAAGTGCGCTGACTTTAGTCGCGAGAAAGCAACGCCAGCACAAAGTTGTGTCAGCGGAACCTTACCGAAAGCCAAATAAACTAAATAAAAGCAATTTTGAAAAATAAAACAATCTATTCACAATCACATTTATTGATTGGAATTTCAGTGTTTCAGATTGACGACACTTTATTGTGCCGCTAATTGTTTTTTGATTTAAAAATATTGGGTGAGCTTGGTTAATAATTATTTGTTTAATTTGTAACTAAGAAAATTAAATTGTTTGCGATACACGAGGTTTTTGCTTTTTGAAAATAAAAAACAACAACAAATTCATTTGATTATGATTTGAAATTCCTTTTGCAGCACCCACCCATCTGCCGCTCTGTGAACATGTTCTCGAAATTAGGCGCCAAATTGTCTGTGCGCTGCATGAGCGGCCAGCTGAAGGAGGCTGTTCGCGGCGCGCCAAAAGTCACCTCGCAGCAAGTGTTCGATCGCGAGAACAAGTACGGCGCCCACAACTACCATCCCATACCGGTGGCCATTACGCGCGGCGAGGGCGTCTTCGTCTGGGATGTGGAGGGCAAACGTTACTTTGACTTTCTGAGCGCCTACTCGGCCGTCAATCAAGGACACTGCCATCCGAAAATCGTCAGCACCATGACTGAGCAAGCACAACGACTGACGTTGACATCCAGGTGAGTCCAGTGACACTTATTACAAAAAGTTGAGAGTAAATGTTTTGGAGTGTTTACACATTTGTGTTTTGATGAAATGGTTTAAGGTGTATTTTTTAGTTGGGCTTCAAACGTTGTTGAATTTTGTTCAAATATTATAAACATACAAGTAAAATGAGTAGAAAATAATAATAATAATAATAATAAGTCGAAAGTAAGTAATTTTATATCGGTTGTAGTGAGACTTTGAATCAAAAACTAATGGACACAAAAGGACTTACTTGACTTGCAGGACTAATACAAACAGTATTCAGAAATATAAAAATGTATATATTACGAGGGTTGCCTTTTATATTTTCTCAAAAAGGATGAAAATGCATTTTGTTATCATCAAAAATGGTTTTATTGCTTTTTTTGCTCGAAAATGTTCACGATTTAAATCCATTTTTTGACCGAGATGAATTTTTCAAGTCAGTGTTAACAACACAAATAGCGCTTGAACATCAAAATGTTCTAAGCACGTTTATGGTAAAAAATTACAAACTTTTCAATGGCAATCTCAAATTTTTCGAAAACGTGCTAGACCATCCCTATTGAAAAAATATAAAAGGCAGCCTACGTAGTGGAATTAAACAACACTTTTACGGTTCATTACAACTGTTCTTAGTGTGAATTCGGCAAATCAAAATGAACAGAATTTTAAAACTAAATTTACTTATTTTAAAAGTAAAAGTATTTCGAATTCTATTGAAATGTTTTTTAACTATTTCTAAATAAAATACATCAAGTTTGCACCAAAGGGTTTAAATTGTAGTTGAAAGGGTTTAAGTTGTATTTTTTAATATGGCTTTAAATATTGTTGATTTTTTTTAAATAATTATTTAAGACATACCAGTAAAATAAGTATAAATGAATAAGTTGAAAGTAAGTAATTTCATATCGGTAGTGGGGCTTTAAGGACGTGATTTGCAGGATTAATAAGAACAGTATTCAGATATTTTAAAATTTTAAATTAGTATTAGAATTAAACAATACTTTTACGGATCATTAGTTAGTGTGAGTTCTGCGAATCAAAATTAACTGAGAATTTTAAAACTAAATTTTCTTATCTTAATCTCTAACTCTTATCTTAGTATTTCGAATTGAAATTTTTTCTTTAATTATTTCTAAATAAAAAATATCAAATTCGAACCAAATGGTTTAAATTGTAGTTGAAAGTGTTTAAATTGTATTTTTTATTTTGGCTTCAAACATTATTGAATTTCGTGCAAATAATTCAAACATACAAGTAAAATGCGTCGAAAGTAATTTTATTACAGTTGTACTGGGACTTTGAATCACAAACGAATGCACATAAAAGGACGAGACTTGCAGGATTTATAAAAAAAACAGTATTCAGAAATATTAAAATTTTTATGTTAATGGAATTAAATACTTTTATGGATCATTACAACTGCTCTTAATGTGAAATCTGAGAATCAATCAGAATTTTAAAATAAACTTCTTGTAATTGAAAGTGTTTCAAATTCCATTGAAGTGATTTTTAACTATTATTAAAGTCTAGAAAGTCTTGTCCATAGTTTAAGTTGCTGCATAGCCAATTGAATCGTGAGACCCAACCCCTCTCATCACTACAACTCTGCATTCAAGTAATCTTTCATTTGGCATTTGTTGTCACCCAACTAAAGGCAACTGTGATCTTTCCTACAAAAATTGTTGTGCTTCACTACAACAGAATATTTATAAATAATCCCAAGTCCAATAAAATGTTTAGTCCACCGCATAGCAACAGCTCAGTTATAGACAACAGATCTCTGCTTCTAAAACCACTTTAAATGAATTTTGTTTAAAGTTAATTTCTCTGGTAATTACAATGGAATTTTAGACTGGAACTGGACTTGGAATTTGACCACTTAGACTAACACTTCAACCATAGGCAACATTTCATCGGAATCTTCAATTGATAACAGCAACGCATCGCCGCGCCCCCTGACAGCAGCGACTGTTGCGACTGCAATCCACTTGAATGCAAACATCTCTGCACAAAAAACTTTCCATGACATCATGGTGCAAACAAAAAGAAAAACAACAGCAACAATCAGCACTTAATTGAATTGAGTTGTTGTTGCTGTTGCTCGCACTATATGTATATTAGTTGCTGTCACAATCACTAGAAATCCCTATCGGATGAAGTGGCGCTCAAAGGAAATATTCACCGACAGGTTATCAGTTTTTGCATAAAAAAATTATAAAATATGTTTGTTTTCATTTATTGCAAACTGTAAATCGTGTTTTTCTTGTGCTGCGCCTTACCTACTTTGTGGTCTCGTCGCGTGTCGCTGTTTATTGGCGATTTGTTATTGACCGCATTGCTGGACCCAATAGACACGTATCGGAATTTGCAAAGCAGGAAAGAGAGATTAGACGTTCGTGGCGGTTATCGGTTGGGCAAAGAGGCCAAGTACTATGAATAGCACTAAATGTGTTTGAAAGATGAATCCATACCAACATTTCAATAGAAGATAAGGCCGCAAGAAGGCGCCTGAGAAAAAGAATGTCGTATGTGCCACTGCACTCAAAGGCACATACGACACTCGTTTTCTTGAGTGATAAAGTACTGAATACTTAATTGTTCAGCTAGAATTGTGCTATTACTGGTGAAATATGCTTTACTAATGGTTGTGTTTTTAAAATACATTTTAAATATTTCATCAGAAGTTGTGATTGCTCTCAGATTTATCTCTTCTTAGCTACTAGTGATGCCACTTTCAAAGGCATTTTATGAACCCATTTGAAAATCATTTTAATTATGCTTTTAATCCCAGTGGGTCTATTGAAAACTTTCCATTTGAACTTTTCTTTATTCAAGCACACCTTATCGACAGATATGGAATGTTTATGATTCCTTAATTGGTTTTTTATGTTCATAATGAAGTTATTTGACTAAGTATTTTAGCTTATCTCAGCTACAGATTATCTTTTCCAATAAACTACAAATTGCATACTTAAGGAAAGAAGAACTTGAGTTGTTTAGATTTAGAAATCTGCAAAAATATGCAAACTGTTTTTGAATATTTCAAATTTTCATTATCTACTTATATTTATTATTATTATTTATTATAATTATTTTTTATATTTAATTGTTATGTTATGCAATTTGTTTTTATTATTATTTTATTATTATTATTATTTTTATTTGTTATTTATCCATTTATCAGAGCCTTCTATTCGGATGTGCTGGGCGAGTATGAGGAATTCATAACCAAACTTTTCAACTATGATAAAGTTTTACCCATGAATACGGGCGTTGAGGGCGGTGAAACGGCCATTAAAATTGCACGCTCCTGGGGGTACATGAAGAAGAAGGTGCCAGAGAATCAGGCAACGGTAAGATATTGTATTTTTGTTTACCTTTCTTTACACTCCCATTGGTCTGTGAGGGGGACAAAACTTTCTTATTTATTTTGTTAGAGAAATAAGGGACTGAAAAATAACTTTCGTATAAATATAAAGAAATACTTAGCTTTCTTTGTTTTACTTAATTTACTTGATTTTAGTCCACTAAACTAAATAAATTTAAGTCTTTCAAATATCGTGAAAATCTAACACAAAAAGACAGTATTTAAACCCGGTCTGACAGACCGAATTCTGTGTTTGTGTTTTATAAAATTTTATATGTAACAGAAGGTTATCCTTTTCTCTAAATTTGTTTATTGGGGAATGTTTTTTATACACAATTCTTTAAAAAGCAAAATCAAAAAAAAAATGTCCTTTTGTTCATTATTCTTCTTTCTTCTTTACTATGTGTAAAATAGCGTTGAAAAACATGGTTTAAATTGTAGCTGAAAGGATTTAGATTGTATTTTTTATTTTGGCTTCAAACATTGTTGAATTTGGTTCAAATAATTTAAACATACAAGTGAAATGCGTCGAAAGTAATTTTATATCGCTAATTTTATATGTAACAGAAGGTTATCCTTTTCTCTAAATTTGTTTACTGGGGAATGTTTTTTATACACAATTCTTTAGAAAGCAAAATTAAAAAAAAATGTCCTTTTGTTCATTATTCTTCTTTCTTCTTTACTATGTGTAAAATAGCGTTGAAAAACATGTTCGTCAACTCTGTTTTAAAGTTAAAAACTAATAGATAATAATAATTTTATAATATTTTTTATTTTAAATTTATTTTTCCTAAAAACTCTTAAAAATTCAAACTAACACCAAAAACACACGACAAACAAATTATTCTGGAAATTATAGAAAGCTCAAACGTACACAAATTTGCATGTAGCCAGATGAGAAAAAATAGTTAAAAGATTGATATATACGAAATTTTGTATACTTACAAGCACCATGGACTACCAATAAGATTTAAGTATGTCTAACATTTCAATATTCCAATTATCTACATTTTAACCCCATTTCACTTTACTTATGTAACATTTCTCTTCATTTTTGTTAGATACTTTTTGCCGAAAATAATTTCTGGGGTCGCACATTAGCTGCCGTTTCCGCATCGAACGATCCACTGAGCTATGAAAATTTCGGACCCTTCATGCCCGGTTTTGAAACCATCAAATACAATGATACCAAAGCACTGGAGGTAAGTCGGTAGTGAGATTTTTATTTTTATCAAAACAAAATATAAAAACCCCTTCTCAATCATAAAAAAGGTTTCATAAAACTTACTCGAAATTACTTTATGACAATAATTATTTCATATACTTGCAGCAAGCACTGCAGGATCCCAACGTTTGCGCCTTTATGGTCGAGCCCATACAGGGCGAAGCGGGCGTCGTCGTGCCCGATGCTGGTTATCTGAAGAAAGTACGCGAACTCTGCACCAAATACAACGTTCTCATGATAGCCGACGAGGTGCAGACGGGCCTAGCGCGCACGGGCCGCATGCTGGCAGTCGACTATGAGGATGTCAAGCCCGACCTGCTCATACTGGGCAAAGCACTGTCGGGTGGCCTGTATCCCGTGTCGGCTGTGCTCGCCGACAACGCTGTCATGGACTGCATACAGCCGGGCCGTCACGGCTCCACCTATGGCGGCAATCCACTGGGCTGCAAAATCGCCATAACGGCGCTGGAGGTGCTGCTAGAGGAACGCCTGGCCGAGAATGCCAACAAAATGGGCAACCTGCTGCGCTCCGAACTGAGCACACTGCCAAAGGATGTGGTGCCAGTGGTGCGCGGCAAGGGGCTGCTCAATGCCATTGTCATCAATAAGAGTGAGTGTCGAGTAGCTGGAATTTTACATAAATGTTTATATAACTAAATTTGTGTGAAACTTGCAGAGTACGACGCCTGGGAAGTGTGCCTGAAGATGCGCGACAATGGTCTGCTGTGCAAGCCAACCCATGGCGATATCATACGTTTTGCGCCGCCGCTGGTTATCAACGAGGAGCAAATGCGCGAATGCATCAACATCATCAAGAACACAATTATGAAATTCTAAAGTGAATGTATTGAATGCAGTGTGGCGTCGAGATGGAATACTGAAAGCATTTATAGCTGCAGCTCAAAAAACACAAAGCGGTGCAAAGCGCAATTTGGTTAAGTCTAGTGTTAAGTTTTGCAAGTTTTATTGCTGTAGTGTTAGTTGTGAGAATATGATAATTTCGTGTGCGTATGGCTATTTATGTGCGAGTATGTATGTTTTTGATGTGTTAAATAAAATAAATTAAAACGAAAAAAATGTCTTATGAAAAGTTTTGTGAAATTTTAGTGAATATTGTTCACCTACATAAACGAAGGGGTGAGATATGAGGAATACCCTTATTGCAGACTAGAGTGCATTCAATACCATTTTGGTTTTGAAAATAATATCATTCAAATGACCAATGAACCTAAATGGCCTTCGAGGCTTCGTTTGTAGGCCTGCATCAAAGATGTGGAGTTTGTATGTCAGGCTGGATCTTGCCAATGCACAGTGATTCGACTCCATACAACCGCGGGACAAAATTAGAAGGAGTCAGTGGCGGATTCAGGGGGTGGTTTTGGGGGGTTGAAACCCCTCGAAAACTACATACAAATTAAAAGGCATATACATAAACATTTATTAATATTAAAGAATTACTTTTTGAAACCCTCCCCTTCCAAATATTTTTCTGAATCCGCCCCTGGAAGGAGTGCTCCGTTCTTCATAAAATTTAGTAAGCTAGTTAATTATGATCTGTTGAATTAAAGTCTCCATTTTGGTTTTCTTAAACTTTTGTAGTTGGGCAATGAGACTTAAATTTGCTATTTCCGCTATTTTTGGTAAGCAATAGCAACGAGTGTGTTGGCTAGATTTTTTAGATTTTACATTTAGGCAATTACGTCAACATTGCAAAGAGTAACAGAAATTGTATGAGAACCCTTTAGATTTGCAATAAAAATAATACTAATAGGGGAATTCTTTGTAAGGTGCCACCCCATAGCTTTTTTGCGCATAACTCGTTAGAAAATTAACGTATCGCCAATTAATATAGCGTTAGAAAGAGGGTTTAAAGAGCTATGATCCAAGGTAACATTTCATTTGAATTTTTCGTAAACACGAATTTTACAGCCAATTTCCCAAAGTATTCAAAATCGACACCCTAAAATTTTTTAATGTAAAGTGCCACCCCCTAAAAAAATCGCTAAAAACGTAAAAATCTCAAGTAAAAATGCATGATTTAGAAAATGTATGAAAGATTATTGAATTTAATTTGAATTAAATATAAAATGACCGAAAGCAAAATGGAAATTGAATGGTAACGAATAAAACGGTAATTATATGGAAATTAATAAACAAAACTGATAGGATTAGGGAAAAATTTACTAAGAACACTTTAAATTCATTTTATTGACGGTCTCGAGCAACAAAAAGGCATTTTACCGATATAGGATCACAAAACAATGAAAAAAGGGGGTGGCACCTTACAAAGAAAAAAATTCTGGAAATCATTGTAAAAATTTTTTCCTTTTACGATATGCTCGGATATCATTTCGGATTATGAAAAACCATTAAAAATTAAGTCCAACACTGATATTTACATTAGTTTTTTATAAGTTTTTGGTTACTTTTTCACCGCAAGAAAAACCTTCAGTTTTTATTTTTAAGTTTTTTCTTAACCAAATTTGACACTTTTTTTACCCAGACCGTGTTATTGCGTCTGTTCCCACAAAAACCACATTAAAATTGATGTTGTCATATATGGTATACCTTAAATGACGGTAGGAATTTTTTTGCTTGGATTGCTGGAACTTCGAAATCGAGCAGGGGTGGCACCTTACAAAGAGTGGCACCTTACAAAGAATTCCCCTACTAATAGATGTATGTTTTGCATTTGTACAATTTATTTCATTTTTCATGTAATATACAATTTTCAGGGATAAATAAAATATGTTTTGTCGAAAAATAGGTGTTAAGAACACTTTTCAAATTAAATTAATTTTTGAGATCGGAAGATATCGGAGGACAATACACATTCGAAAAAGAAAGAATGCTTCTTAAAATAAACAAAAATGCAGGAACATACTTTCACATACTTTTCACATATTTTCCTCCAAGTTTTGCCAATTTTCAGATTTTTAATTTTGAAAAATATTTCAAATTAAATGTGAAGTAGAAGCCTTAGCTTTACAAATTTTGAGAAAAAATTAAAAGCGAAAATACCCACATCAATTCTTAATCTATATTGAGAATTTTAGCAACTTCTTGCTAACGGTGTATTTGTCTTTACTCAATAGACTAAAAAACAGAAAACATGCGTTTAAATTTTTTTGTGAAAGTTTCAACTTTCAGCACGGATATTTTTGGGTTTTCTTAGTTGGAGTTTTATCTTTAAAATTTCAACAAAATCGTTAAATTCTGAGACTATACATTTTTTGAATTTTTTCTATGATCAGTTGTTGTTAGTTTGTTACCATAAGCCAGTGACCAGCGTAGCCCCAAAGAAAAAATTCGAAGAGCATTAAATCGAACAATCTTGGTGACTATTTTCTTTCTTCTTTGTAAATAACACATCTTTGGAATATTGTTGCAACAACTACATTGCAACAATTTGTGACACGTTGTGCCATTTTATTGGAACCGCATGTCATTCAGGTCCATGTCATCCAATTATTCAAATTTTCCGCGGAAATTAAATCATGCAACAAAAGGTTAAGTAATATCGACGCATAAAATGGTAACTATTGCAGAACACCATTATTGAAGAGTGACAGCGTTGCCAACTGACACGTCACACAGTGCTCCGACTCCATACAAAATTGGGACAAAAATAGAAGGAGGACTCTAAATTCGCTGAAAATTTGCAATCTGAATTATTTGGGGCTACTGACTCCAAATATGATGTTCTTTTCCAAAAAAAATATATAGTTTAAAAACAATTGAATATATATAACCAAGTATGCTATCACCACCGAGCCCAAACCGCTGGAACTATAATGATGAAATTTGGTCAATAGTTGTATTTTAAAAAGTCTACCTTTAAAAAGGAGCGATTTTTGACAGGCCAGAAACGGGGTGGTGAAGCTTATATAGACGGATATTGTTTTTTGGTCGGATTGTTTTAAAATTTCGTATATATATACTTAAAGAAAAATAACGAAATACGTATTTCAGCGTTTCTTTATATTCGACCTTTAAAGGGTGGTAAAAGGGCGATGAAGTTGCTTGAAAGAAAGCTTTTTTGTTTTTATTTCCGTAGAACTTAACATAGAGATGACTCAGCTATGAAGATGCAATGCTATGTTAAAATTTCCAGGATGATAGAAAATAATTGCCATTTTTTAAAAAGTTCAGTTTATTCAGTTCCACTATCATCAAGAATGATGTTTTTAATCCCACACAAACAGTTCAATTGTAATACAACTGAAATACAATAGTTTTCTCCCATAGTGTTCTTCTTTATTGTAAACAAGTGTAAATAATGCAACGTAATTTTAACAAAATTGCCTTCCTTAACTTTCCTTCTTATTCTCAGAAAATATTAGCACTAAATCACATTTTAAGAAAAAATTTCATAATAATGAAAACAAAAGTAGGATAATATGGCTCTTAACGGGTTAAACGGGTAAGCAAACCCCATTTTTTTATAAAACGTTAATAATTTTTGACATTGGCTTTGTTAATATAGAAGTTTTCATATTTTATGAAAGACTTCCGTATGGCCACTATGCCTTTAGTGGGCGGGCCATGCCCATTTTAAATAGCGACAGTGCTACTATACTTTTTCTTTCCAGTTACATTACTTTCTGGGCGTTACAAGCTTCGTACCAAAGTTAATGTACCGGTGGGCACCTCAATGTAGGGTACAAAAATCCAATTTTTTTCAGTTAGAGTAGTTTACAAAAATGCTATTATTTTCCAAGATCGCAAAAAATCGCAACATTTTTTTTAATGATCCAAAAGAAGAAAGTCCATACTAGAGGATTACGTAAAAGGGTAGGTGTAATAATGCGCAATTCGACATTTTCGATCCACAAAAATATATCGTTTTTATAGTTTTAAATAAAAAAATGATTTGTTTAAATAACATACAACCCCGTTTTTATTTAACCTTTTTTTTTTAAATAGCTCATGAAATGATTTTTTTGACTCTTATAAGTGCACAGCAGCAACATTTTCTCCGATTAAAGCGAAAATAGTGTTTTGGTTTCGTTTTCAATTGTTGACGCTCAAAACTGCATTTTATCACAAAACAATATTTCTTTTGATCAACTTTTCTTTGAAATCTTGCTTTGTGAAAGTATTATCTTTCAAATGACACCAATTGTTTTGAAACCGGTGGCATACAATTTTTCTATTTTTGTCCCACTTCGGAGCACTGTGCGTCAGAGCAATAAGCTGGCAAAGTTCGGACAAATCTCTTTACTCCTGCCATCCATTAAAATTAAGGTTAGTTAGGTTAGTTACAGACTAATCAACCTACTTATACCAATATTTAACAGGATTAACAATTACATAAGTTTACAAATTCGAACAATCTTTTGGAACAACAAAATCTAGAATTTGTCTAAATGATTGTCAATGCAAAGCAAGTTTTATATGGGAAAACCAAAGAGGTTTATTTGATATTAGAGCTAATTTTAGCTTATGGACAGTAATCACCTTCATAAAGGCCAAGAAAACAAAATTTTTGAGATCATTTTTTAGATTTTTTTTTTATTTTTTAGATAATTTTTTTTTTGCTCTATACATATTGTTGATCCGATAATGTGTGTGGTTTCATCTTGACTAAACTTTATTAAATTTTATGCCACTAACGCCAACCATTTTTCATCAACACGCTACTCCCAAACGGCTCTCTCTCATACTAACTCAATTTTTTTACTCAAATTGAGTCAAATATTTACTTGTTGTTTATTACACTTCCGTTACTAATATAATTTTTGGAATTTTTTAAACATTTTTTCTTACGCATTAAACAGCGCAAACACGCATTAATGCCTGAGGACATGCAGGATTATAAATGACAAGTGTACCAGCTCATTTGCGGCGTTCATGTAAAATTAGCAGCCCGAAAAAATAGGGTGCAAAGTAGCCCAGAGTTAAGTGTAGAATGTGACTCAGAATGCGCAGCTGCTAAATAACCTAAATGTTGATTTTGAAGATTTACCAGTGATTGTGATTTATACATATATATTGGTTTTTTTTTTGCTGACAGTAACAGAGTTCGGCTGCGCGTACTTTGAAGATTTATGCACAACCACTGACATATCATTCAGAGCCCCTCCCCTCATGCCGCACGCTAAAAACTGTCTGTAGCGCATTTTGTAAGTGTGACAACAGGTGCGTTGCCCTCAGTTCGATTTTGACTTTGTTGGTTTTAAGTACTTGAGGCGCTACCCCTCAGCACAAATGTGGCTCGTTGTCCTTAAGGTTGTTAACTTGCGCGTTTGTTGTTGCTTACGGCCTAACTTCCCGGCAGTCAGTCGACATGAGGTCGTTGCGCTCGCATTCACCGGGGAGTACTTAAAATTCCAACTCTGCGCGTCTCACCCCCCGCCCAACCGGTGATGCTCGCAGGTTTGGCAAATAAAACACCGATTCGTATTGTTCGCTGCCCTGTTTGTGTGCTTGTGAGGGGGTACGGGGGTTGGGGACAATTGCTGGTGTTACATTTTTTGTTATTGATTGTTTACTGTGGCAAATAAAAATCAATTGATATCAATGCGCTCAGTTTTGGTGTGATGCGGCACGCGCGGTGAGGCTGACACCTTGTTGAAGTGCTGATAATGCTAATTTGACAAATTAAGGTGGTAAACCGTTGTAACGAGGGCGAAGGGAACAATTGTTGTTCCAGTACGGGGAAAACGTAGTCAATTTGGGGGAAATTAAAACGAACGTGACGGGCGTGTTGACAGGTGGAGGGGATAGAATTTGCAGCGCTAACTTTAAAGAAAATTAAAATTTTTTAAAGTTATAATTTTAATTAAATAAATTTTTTTGAAGTTGAAACTTGTAGCATAGGTGTTAAATGTTGAAATAATATAAAAAGCAACAATAGCACATTTGATGTTCTTCGGTCTGAAGTCTACGAACGACGTGTAGCCTCAAGTTTGCAAAACAACTTCAATATGGAAAGTCAAACTGCTTTTTAATGGCAAAGGACCGGGTGATTTGTATGAAAAGTAAAAAGTGTATAAAGTGTATAAAAGTATAAAAAATGTTTAACCCATTAAGTTTTAGATGGATGTTTTTTAAGACTTGTTTCTCGTTTGATGCGAAATCGAATGAAAAAAATTTATGAAAATATTTTTTGACGTAAGATTGTGTGTACTTTTAGAATCTGCAATCAATATTTCATAACAATTTAAATTGAAAACAATATGACTATTAACTTAACAAAAGAAAGACCGCAAGTTTTCCATATCTACAAAGACTGCATATTATATCCGCTGATATATCGAAAAGTTCACATCGAATTTCGCTAATTGTAATTGTAGAACCCTACTTGAAGAACTAATTGTACAACCCGATAAAAAAATTAAAAGTAATCAAAGCAAAATTTAATAGAAATACTAAAGAAAATATAGGTATTTAAAAATGAAAAGGCGTCAAAATGACTGCAATGGTCTTTCTAGTGTTAACAGTGCTACAAGTGTTAAAGACAGGATTTTTCACTGCGGTTTCCCTTACTTATTTTCTTTAAATTATGAAGAAAAAATTTTAACTACTAAAATTCTACTACTATGCACCCACGGACTCTAAACTTTAAAATGTGTTGCATATAATCTGGAAATTCAGATGCCGAAAAGATGCTCGCAGACATTTTAGCTGTATTTTCTGTTCGATTTTGTACCAAAAAAATTGCTGATAAATATCTAAACAAAACGTTCTTTCAGCTAATGGGTTAATAAGTTTCTCAACGAAATACCGCGAAAAATTCAGATAAACAAGTGAAATACTTTCGAGCTGGATATAAGAATTTCAGTAGAATATTGAAAGAATACCTTTAGAGAACCCATGATTCAACCCATTAGAGTAGAATGCAAGACAAGAGTTTCAAAGTATAAAAAAAAGTTTGGACAGAATTCCATCGAAACGCCAATCTGAATTCTAACGAATGAAATATGAGGAAATCGATGGTACGTTAGATCAGTTCCATCTGTCAATTATAGCAATTTTTAAACTCCCAGTTCTCAAGTAAATGATTTAATTTCACATTTTATTATGGCTTTCTTTTATTGTTAGTCCAATTTTTATATTGAAGGTATCCAAAGGCCAAAGATACGCTGACTGCCGACTTTTATCATTTGGACCAAAAAATCCTTCTTCTTGAAAAGGTACAAATTTTATGAATTTGGTCAATTAACTTGGGGGAGTTAATGTGAAAAGATTGAAACTGTAGTTTAATGACTTCTGCAAGGGCTACGTGGACGAAGAAATTAAATCTTTTAGAAAAATGAAAGTCTTATAAGTATTATCGTCGTAATAACATCACTTGAAACGGATGAGCTCTCAAGTTTAGTTTAGGTCAAAGTCTTCCAGGTCGAAGTCTTTGCCATAAATGAGTGTGTCAGAAAATTGCAGGAGGAAGCGGATAATCATAATGTCCGACAGTCAGGCTGCAATAAAGACTCTAAGCTCGACGACGTTTGACTCCAAACTAGTCTGGGAGAAAGCAAATGTTCTCTAAGACATTTCAAAGGATAACCGAGTAATAATACACTGGGTTCCTGCGCACTGTGGGTCCAATGGTAATGAGGAGACAGACAGATTGACAAAGAAGGGGCCGCAAGACGACCCTATGGATATGAACCGATTATAGGTGTCAACAAAGCTCATTATAGAAATTGTGTCAAACAGGAATTCACAAGTGAGGCTTGAGTAGAGTATTGGGGAAGACGAACTCCTCTTATAACGAAGAAGGAATTCGAGATAATAGTTCTCATTGGACGCAGTGTCTCGGGCAGATGTTGCTCGACTTCCATAACTAATCTAATCTAGATTGAATCTAACTGAGGTATCATCATGAACTTCAACGATTTAAGTGCTCTCGAGCAATCGAGAATCGACACTTGGTGTGAATAAACCTTAATAAATGCCTACAAAATGCTCAGAAAATATCCTAAACTTGTCACTTGCCAATGTTCTAAATTCGATTTGAATACAATTTTTTTTAATTGGAATGCTGAATATTTTAATATTTATTTAAAACTTGTTTAATTCTTTCTAGTGTAATTTTACAAAAAAGCATCTTTAAAACTTAAAATAAATACACTTTTCTATGGCACATTTTTCCTCTCGACAGCCAATTGTCTCGTTAGCCAGCATTTAGATAAGTTTTAATTAACTTTATAACTTTGCTGCGGCAGTTTAAAATGTACTTTTGCCATTAATTCCAAAATCTTATCTGAAAGTGTATAAAAAGCCAGACAGCAAAGAAACATTTCAACACTTCAAGACGTTTTTTTGCAGCAATTTTATAGCAAACGGAAGTGTTAAATGACCTTTATTATTTTTGTTCGAAAAAAAATTGTGTTTTTGCCTCAAAACATGCAAAGGAAAATAGCAGCGAAAAAAGGGAGGCAAAGAACGAAACAGTAGTGAATGCTGCGTTTTTTATTGCATTTTTTCTTATCAACAAGCGGCAACTGTCAGCCCCACCCGCACAAATGCCAACACCTCGGCGGACCGTGCAACAAATGGACCGGCGACTACAAAAGCCGACACGCAGACAATACAAAGGGGCCGCATAATCTTATGGTTTTATCGCCACTTGTTTGAACTTTGCTGTCGGACAAGATGTCTTTATTAAAAAATGGCAAACAGTGGCAAACGGTGCGTGTGTGTGGCTGCCTTTTCAGGCTGCTAAGCGGAAAACTCTAACGAAAAACGGCATTTTTTTGTTGGCATTTTATTAGTCAGTTTGTGCTTGAAGTGGTCTAGTCGCCATCAGTATCTTCAACATAATTAAATTAAGCGTGGAAAGTAAAAAATAAAAAAAATAAAAATTTTTTAAAACTTGGGGAGCAATTTAAGAAAAGGCAGCGCTGATGTTGAACATTTTTGTAAACAATGTGTGGGGCTCTTCAAAGCTTCTAAAATGTTGAGCAAAAGATATACGCGTTAAGTCATGGGTGTCAAAGGAAACCGATTCGGCAGGCCGTGAAAGTGGCAACATTTGCTCTAATTCCAAAATAAATTTCACACGAAACGAGCAGCGCCCCGGAAGCAGTGCAAGGGACAAATTTACTGCTCAATGGCGTTGACAATTTCACCCTTGTTGGCATTAGGGCAATGCATTTGGCGGCAAAGAGGGGGCAGTAAAAAATAAGCAATATATCATAGAAAAAAATTTATAAGTTAAATTAGTAATCAATCAATTCAATTCAGATAATAATAAGCTAAAATTGTTGGTCAAAACCAGAGAAACTCACATTGTGCGCACTCGATCTAAAAGGATTAATTTTTTGCAATAGTCTTTTTTACCTTTGAGAACATAAAAATCAAGACAGGTCATTCTTAAAAGAGAGAGTTTCTTCTTCCAAAATACAGTGCAGATGAGACCTGACCTTTACCAAAGGTGAATTTCTTGTGTCAAGTTTTTCAAAAATCTTCAAAATACTGAACCTCATAGATCTGCTGTGCCGATTTTCTTGTCTCAAATTCTCTCAACTTCTTCAAAATACTGAACCTCATAGATTTGCTGTGCTGAATTTTTTGTCTCGAATTCTCCCAACTTCTTCAAAATACTGAGCCTCATATTTTCACAGCTGAATTTCTTTCGTCAAATTCTCCCAAATTTTTCAAAACACTGAAGCTCTTAGATCTGCTGTGCTAAATTTTTTGTGTCAAGTTCTTCAAGAATCCTCAAAATACTAATCCTCATAGATCTGCTGTGCTGAATTTCTTTCGTGAAATTCTCGCAACTTCTTCAAAATACTAAACCTCATGACTGAACCTCTTCTGGGCTGGCCTTCTTGTGTCAAGTTCTCCCAATTTCTTCAAAATACTGAAACTCATAGATCTTCCGTGCTGAATTTCTTTCGTCAAATTCTCCTAAATTCTTCAAAATATTGAACATCGTAGATCTTTTGTGCTGAATTCTTTGTGCCAAGTTCTTCAAAAATATTTAAAATACTGAACCTCATAGATCTGCTGTGCTGATTTTCTTATCTCAAATTCTCGCAACTTCTTCAAAATACTGAACTGATCTACTTTGCTAAATTTCTTTTGTAAAGTGTTTTAAATCTGGCAGAATTTTATCAAAGTCACAACTATAAAGGTAACAACTTTTTTAAGCTCCCAAAAATTGGAATCTCAAGGCACAGTTGATTGATTTAAGTGGATAAATAGTTTAATAAATCTAACGAAAAATCCGTATATCAGTATATATCAGACTTCATATAATAGTTAAAGATCATTACTACTTAACAAAATTATACAAACTATTTTTAAAATAGAACAACAACAACACACTTTCGTCTAATATCACATCTACACTCAAAAT
This sequence comes from Melieria picta, assembly GCA_964056695.1. Lineage (NCBI taxonomy): Eukaryota > Metazoa > Arthropoda > Insecta > Diptera > Ulidiidae > Melieria > Melieria picta. The sequence goes on from OZ057399.1 coordinate 47,213,833, forward strand.
TCTCAAGTTTTTTTGAGATTTTCTTTTCATACTCAAAGCTCGTTGATTTGCTTAAAACAAAAAGTGGAGACATGTCCCCGATCAGGGGAGACATAAATACAATGATTTTAAGATAATTTTCTGTCCTCACACCTTATTCTCGTATTCTCCACTTATTTCTTAATGCTCAACCCCCCAAAATCAACACCAGCGCTTCCTCCTCCTTCGCATCCCAAACTTGTCCCCAAGTTCATACAATTTTTTCTGAATTTTCCTTAGACTCCACTTTCCGTGAGCGTTCGCGCAACAGATAACGGAATGTCAACGATGCACCGGCCGCAGTTGTTATTGCTGCTGTTGTCGTCTTTTGTCAGATTTATTGCTTAACGACCGCTTGATGTCGCCACTGTTCGCCCCGCGCCCCCAATGTTCGTTTCACTTTTAACCTCCACTACGAGTACGTCGCGACAGCGTGCCGGGCGACATCATTGCCACTTACCGTCGTTTTTGTATTTTAATTAAAACGTTCAAATTGCTAATTATTTTCTTTGCGTTGAGGTTAGGTCTGTTGCAAGCGCATAAAAAAGTCAACTACAAAAAAAACTCGTAAGAAAAGAAAGAATGTTGCGCTTTATTGAAAATATGCGCACTTTCAAGTATTTGCGTTATTAGATTTTTTAATTTTCGCTTCTTGGCTTCGAGCAGCCGTGTTTTTGGCGATTGGAGTGAGCGACAGCAACTGTTAAATGCTGGGTTTGATTTTTCGCTTTATGGCCATGAACGGCGGCGAGGTGTTAGTGTTCTTTTGTTGAATGCTTAAAATGTGTCCTTTTCGGTTGACTCGACTGGTTTTTTGGTCACACCCTCAGGCTGATGACAGTCTTCGTTTCACTTTGACACACTTCCGTCAGAGTTAATGTTTGACATTTATTTTTTTTGTTCTGAATTTGGCAGACAACTTGAAATATTCAGAAAAAGTTGACCTTTATTTGGCTTCACTGAAGCCCAAAAAGGTTGAATGATGATTTTTTTGTTTGCATTTGCAGTCAATGTAATTTTATTATCAGTTGTGTAGCGAGTTTAATTTAATGGCACCCTGTTGTTTGGCCTTTGAGCTGTTTAAGTATTTAATTCGTTTAGATTGTCCGTTTCTTCAAAGCAATTTTTAGTATGTGCGATTAAATACTTCATGAAAGTTAAGGGGAATTAACAATTCAACAGAATCTGTTCTGGACAGATCTCACCGCATCTAACTAAACCCAACTATTTCATTAGAACTTTTAATAGCTTCATTTTTGGTCTTCTCGCCTAAACCCAGGTCGGCAATGGGGTACAGTTCCAAGCTAGGCAGCTACTTTTCCGCTTCTATCCAAATCTCAGTTGAACGTGACTTATTGGCTTCTTTTTTGATCCGAAACAAGCAGCTTAGACCACAAATGGGTACAGATTCAGGCTCAGCAGCTGTTTTGATCAATAATATATCTGTGGTCAAAAGCAATAATCGCTTAAGTCCATAAGTACTATTTTGAGCAGCGCGCTTTAAAGAAACATGCTAGCACCGTAAACTCAATGATGTCTTACGTCGACTTTAGCGTTTATCGTTTTTGACCACAGATATAATTTCTTTTTCACTTCTATACAAGTCTCAGTTTCACTTGACTTCTTCTTCATTTTTATCCAAATCTCAGCCTCTCTCTCAGCAAAACTCAGCTTCACAGCTTAGGCTCCTGACGTCTCACATTCCTAATCATAGGCCACCTATAATTCGTCTTGTCCTGCTTTCCCATCAAACCCACTTGCACTGGTATTCTTTCTTCTCTTTTCGTACTCTCATTCGTTTTCGATTTGTGCAAATTTGGAAAATGTTATTAACGACAACTCACAGTGCGCCATAAATTTATGCGGCCAGCTAAGCGCACAGATTACCGCATTCACACACGCATATGTGGCTCCCGCCCGCCCACCGTATGACAGACGAGCGTAGGGCAACCACTTTGCGGCTGTTGGGCGTTGCTGGCTGCTGGATGACAATGCACTGAATGCCACATATGCGTTGCGAACAACAGTGAGAACATCAAATTTCTGCAATGATTACGTGGATTTAAAAATAAACACAAGACAACCGACAAGAGACAAGCGACAGCATAACCTCAACAACAACAACACAACCAAACGGAGATTATTTGTGGCTTAGTAGCAAAGCAAAAAGATGCTTAAAAATAAACGACACAAGCTGCAAGTGTTGTGAAAAAAACGCAGAGCGAGCCAAAGGGGGTGGAAAATTATTATTATTTTTTCTTTATCATATCGACTACTTTTTGCGCAACCAGCCCAAACACATTGTTTGCTTGTGTATGTGTGTGTGTGGCTGCATTTTTTTTGGGGGTGTTATGTTGAGGTTATGTTAATAAGCTCAACATGTTCTTTTTTTCGTATACAAACAAAGGAAGTATAAAGATGACAAAAGCCAACCACAAAGTGCACAACGTCTTTTAATATGTAATTACGTTTTTATGCGAATTTGTGGCATTTGTTAGCAATGTTGTGGCATGAAAGAATCGACTGCGTGTTGTGAGGCTACGAAGCAATTTTAGGTTATGCATACTTGGACGGAACTATGTAATAAATATGTAACCCAAAAGTATTCATTTAAATAGAAGTTTTTGCTTGACCAATATTCAGAGAATGCCCGTTTGACTATTTATAGACGAACAAGGTAGACTATAGTGAAGAGGTGTGTGGATTTTGGGGAAAATAGAAAATTTAACCATTGAAGGAGGTACCTGTAAGCGTCCTTTTTCAATTTATCGAGTTTAGGTTGGCACCTAAGCAAGGAACTCTCTGCGTAATTCTTATGTTTTCTGGCTTTTAAATAATTGCTAATTGCATTAACCATGAAAATAACAACATACATGTGTTCAACATCAAGACTACAGATCTTCTCAATATGAATAATATTCAAAATAGTCAATACAGTTGAATACCCTTTCGTCTTCTAACAGCTTTACTGCACGATTCTCAATGAGGTTTAGAAGCATTAAATGCATTTATAAGACTCAAACTTACAATATTCCCCCTAAAAAGAGGTCTTTTTACGACTCTCGGTGCAGTTCGGGAGATCTAGAATTGTTTATTAGACTACTGCTTTACAATTACTGCCAGCAAAAACCATTACCGCTTATATAGTTTTAAATACGGTTCTATAGCTCCAGTTGAGTTAATGACTTTCCTGCTGGCAAGTCTCCTAGAATTGTTATCACTTGATTTTAAAAGTGGTCCTGCACCTGCAGATGTGTTTTTGGGGATCCTGCTGTTCCGTAAACGTTTTATTTCACAACTCTCAATGTGCTCCAGGAGCTCTAGGGTTGTTTATTAGACATTTGCTTACAATTACAGTCGCCAAAAACCATTATCGCTGAGTTTTAAATAAGATCCTGTAGCTCCAGTTGAGTTAATGACTTTCGTGCTGGCAAGTCTCCTGGAACTTTTATTACTTTGTTTTAAAGACGGTCCTGGAACTGCAGATGTGTTTTTGGTAATCCTGCTGTCTCCTAAAAGTTATATTGCGCAACTCCCGGTGCGGTCCAAGAGCTCTAGAGTTGTTTACACCTATTGCTTGGTTCTAAATATGGAAATATGTTCCTGTAACTTCAACCGAGCTTATAACTCTTTTGAACACAAGTGCTGTCTTTTAAAAACTTTATCACTTGATTTTAAGTACAGTCCTGGAGCTCCAGATGTGTTTATGGGACTCCTGCTTACAAGAGCTCTCTCCTTAACATTCCATTATTCGTTTCGAAACATATTCTGGAGCTTCAAATTACCTTTTTGAGGCTGTTAATCGCAAGTACTGTGTCCCAACAACATTATTTCAGGACTTCTAATACGATTCAGAAGTTCCTGATGAGTTTTTAAAACTCCTGATCAGACAGTACTTGTCTTGTAAAAATTATATAGCTTTACTCTCAATACAGTTTAGGAGCTGTTTCAGATGAGTGTGTAAGAATTTCAAATTTTTTCAGTGGAGTATTTCTTGCCCTGCTTTAAGAAGGCTACTTTCCATGCTATAAGTACTTCCAAGGTTACTTTCCAAATATAAAATATTTTAATGGTACAAAATGCAAAGCAGTTTTAATTCATAATTTTCATTTACTTTTTAATTCATTAATTAACATTCGGTATTAGTCAAAAGTAATGGCAGAACATAGACAGATCAGCTTAGTGTGCAGATCCTCGAAAGTAACTTTTAGAGACACGTAAAGCAAAAAAACTCAACAGTAGGCCAGACGCCAATCGTTGCAGACTTTCAGAGAGTATAAAATCCTTTCTCCAACTAATTCTATTCCCCTTAATTTGAAACCGTCAATCTAGACATTTTTGCCTGCTACCTGTTTCTGTCCGTTTGAGTATAGCGCAACAAAAAGGCGACCAAACCAAACATAACCTGTCTCTGCGCAACTTGCCACCCCATCTGCCAAATCACAAGTAATCATAACGAAATAAAAAAACGCACAAAAGTCGAAGAAAAAACCTGTAGCAGCCCAACATAAAACGAAAAAAAAGGAAAAAGAACAGATAATTTTTGTAATTTTCAGCACTTTATGTGGGGTAATTTCTGCCTGAACATTGCACTTGTGCTCATTATTACATAATGTGGTTATGGTGGTGTAAATTGGCCGAGTGATAAAAAGAAGCATTTTGCTGTTATTGAGGTTAAGTTGCGCGCTGCTTGGCTACCCTCGAATTTTGACAGGATTATGGCATTTAAGCGGTAGTGAAAAGCTGGAAATATTGCTTGACATAAGGAGACTCTTGTTTGACTAACTGAGTGTTGTTACAGATGTGGTAATAGAAGATGGTACAACTTTTCCGGGTCAGATAGCAAAAATGTTGGTGCAACTCAAATCGTTTAAATTGCAGAAAAATGCTAGTTAAAGCAGTGCAAAACAAATTAAGCCAACAAACTGCACTGAAAAACCACGAGTTATTGCAATTTTTTCAAAACCCTGCTAAAAACGCTGTTTGGAATTTTAATTACAAACTTACAAAAAATATGTAAGTGTAGGAACACACAAGTAACTACTCTGCGTTTGATCAGCTCTTGCAGCGGTACACGATGGCGCCAAGCCGGAACGGCACGTAACGCTGACAGTAGCAGCAGTGCCGCTACAGTCGCTTCCGCAGCAAATAGCAGCACGTCAACTGTGCGGCCACTACGCCTTTCCCTCCACAATTGATGGTATATTTGTTTATTTTTTACCATTGCTGCAGCTGCTGTCACTTTTTAAAAAAGCTTAAAAATATGAAGAAAAAAATTGGCAAATCGTTGCACAGCTACCGCTGAAAACTTTGTAATTGGTCAGCGTGGGGTGGAGGTGCAGAGATTGGGCGCGCCAAAAGCACGTGCTTTAAATAACGGTACATGCTGGACACATGCAAAATCAAAGTGTGATTTTTACCATTGACATATATATATGTATGTATGTACGTATGTATATATTGTAGCACAGTACTTCGATGTGTACGAATGCTGTCAGATTGACGCAATTAGGCAATTTTTAATATTCAAAGTTCATCGCAAACACACGATGCGAGTACTTTTCCGCAATATGCCGCCTTGTTGTTACTACACTGAAAACAAACATTTAAAAATTTATTTGGAAAATTGCACCAATTCAAACAATACACCTAATTCTCTTTTTACACGATAGATACATTCCCAAAAAATTCGTGTAAAAAGAGAATTAGGGGTTAGAGTTCACTTAATTATTTCGTGCCTACACATTTTAATTCATTAAATATTTTATAAAAAATTAATTATACTTTGGAAAAAAGGAAATAATATTTGAAAATCGTTAATATAAAAAAATTCAAATAATATAAAACAAAACATATCGTGTAAAAAGAGACATTTTTTTTCTTTTTAATTCTTTTTAAATCAAATTCGTGTTAAAAAAATCGTGAAAAAAGAGAATTAAGTGTATATTTCTACATTTCTACTGACTATATAAGCTTTATATATAATGAAAATTTGTCTTCTTCTTTTTCTTTTTTATTTTTTTATTTTTTTTTTAATAATTGTGAAAAATTATTTTGAGTGTACCATCACCCATACTTTTCACGCCATAACTGTCGTTTGCAATGAACGTTAAATACTGCTGAATATTCCAAATGCACAGCTGCATAAAAATAAGAAAAAAAAATGGAGCAAATGTCATTTGTCATTTGATTTATTCGATTGTACAGTAATTTCGTGGTCAGTTGAATTGGTGATTGGCCATGTAAATGCCATCAGTTGTGCCAGTAAGCAAATTTTATTGCAATATTGGGTATTCAATTTCTAATCAAACTATTTCCAAAAATGAGTCTCTAATACACAAGTTTTCCTTGATTTCCTGATACTACATTTCAGTCGAAAATCTTTCAAAAGCAATTGCTGGCAGCTTTTTGATGAGCTATCACTGGACATTCATAGCCAAATCAAGTCCTCTGCTAATTTTGAACATTAATATACATTCAAGAATTGAACCCACAACCACTTGACCTGTGATCCAAAAGCATTAACTTAACACATGTGATGAGCATCACAATTCAATTTGCAACATGGCCTAAACGTTACTAACCTCACACCAAACTGACACTTTGCAATTCAAACACACCATGTCACAAAATGTTGCCAACATTTGGTTAACTTCATTACACAGCACTCGCTCACCACTTCCCACACGCTGCATGTACAGTTTTTTCTACTTTACACTCTCATATTGCGCACTTTTGACATTACAAATGTAAATGTCCAATGCTCGACTTCAGCGCCCACCCACCTTTTAGCACATTTAAAATTGGCCATTTTCGTATGCGTCTCGCATATAAAAATCAGCTTTGAACTTTTTTTCCGCCCAAGTCCACACTCTCATTTATTCATATACATTTTTCCTGGCATTTTTATGAAGTTTAAATACTGCACATCGACAGCACATGTCACACCGGTGCGGCCAGTTGTTACCATGGCGTCATTTGGACTTTGCTCTGCACTCTCCATGCAACATAAGAGTGCAATTTTTTAATGATTTTTTTTACTGCCACTGCAAAAAATCCATGTACGTGCTGAGAATCAGATTCACTTTTTTCGCCAAAATCATTAAACTGTCGTTGCGTGAAATTTTTATTGTGCATAACGACAACATAATTTGTACAACTGCTGGCGAAAAATTGAAAGTTTTAAGAAAATTTATGTGGAGTCATTTAATGAGAACTGACTTTTTCGAATTTAGATATAAGGTGTAACCTTTCTGAGCCAAAGAAACATATTCTTTATACAGCTATTGAAAAGCTAAAAACCATGTGTTTCAGACCTGGTTTTTACTAGGAATATCTTTACTCTTCAAAAGCGAATTCGTAGATATCATAGTTCGTAGAATAGAAGCCTGAAGAATGTACAAAAGAGGACAGCATGAAGAGAAGAGAACACGGCCGGTTATGCCATTTTAATGCCTGAGAAGCATTCAAAATCGTTTGTAATTTGTACGAAGAGACTTACAATAACTTCATATGAATGTAGAGTCCGGCCGATTCCCACTTTGTTGACCGATGCCGATTAATCGGCCAATGCCGATTCAGTAGAAATTATATAAAACGAATAGATTCAACCACAAAAAATTTATTTTACAAAAAAAAAAACGAAGGGCTATATTAAATATACATTTGTTCGTAACATATTTCACATAAATAACACAAAAACGAAAAAATACAAATTAAAAATTAAATAAAATCACTAGAGAATCCAGCGTATACAATAACATGTATTTAAAAAAATAATGTATTACATATATTCCACGTGTCCACTGGGATATACACAAATACTGCCATAAAGGAGCCTATCCTTACTTCCCATTCCTTTACTTGCCACAATCTTGCAAATCATATGTAAGAATAAGTTAAAATGTCAACTTTCCATCAATTAGAAAGCCTTGTATTTGAATTTCCCTCCATGATCACATAACCAGACTGTTCGATAATTTGCCATTTGTCCTTAAAACACGAATCATGTAATTTTTTTCGCATTTTTCATTGCATATAAGCAACTTTGAGAGCCAATTTCACTACGAAATTCTGGCTAACAAATTATCCTTAGTTCAAATAACCATTTCAATGATCTTAGATTAATTGAAAATATGAGTTTTCGATTTTCTAGATTCAAGATTTTAAGATTAGATTTCGAAATTTTTGAGGCAAGTTTACCTACAAATTTGAAATTTGAGGTTTTCAGATATATCTTTTACAATCTGAGGACAATGATTAATGCTTAGTGAAATTTTTAATCATATAGAGCCACTGTAATTAAAAAGTTTGATTCTCAAATGTATAAATTATTTTCTTGTAATAACCATAGGTTTAAATTTGTAAAGCATGTTACCAGCAGAAAACCACATCGAAATGAATGTTTAATAAATACTAGCAAACATACTTGGGATTTAAGTGTTCTTTCAAAAAATTATATCGGGGTTTTATTTGATTCTATGTACTCATTCATTTGAGGGTTAATACTACTGAGTTTATTTTGAAATTGGTTTCTTAGATCCACCAAGATTTCAAGAGATTTTTGCATTGCGTTTATTAATACAAACTTATAATAATATAATAAATGCTTCAAGGAAAAATAGTTACATATTGCACTTTAGTTCGTTGCCATTAAAACTTTTCGCTAAGGCCACACAGAGCTTTTCCATCAGGCTAGTTCGAGGGATTGGAATGCCTTGGTAGCCACACATGTGATTTTATACAAACAGCATTTTATTTACCTTTGTGTCTCTCCAATTCATAATTACAAGAATTTAAATCAGTTTATTCCATCAAATAATACATTTGTTTTATTCATATTCAACAAGCACTGCTTCAAAATTTTACAAACATGCTAAAATAAAAATCTTGTTACTCTGAACCACCCGTTGACAAACTTTATTATTCTTGAATGCTACTTGGAACATGGTTGCATTTGCGCAACCAACTGGAGAAAAATCCAATCAGTATATTTTATATTTATAATCATTACATTTATAATCATTACATACAAATGGCAAACCTCTGAGAGTAAAAATTGCTTATGAAAAAGCTCCCAACTCGCCGTTCGGAACCGGCATAAAACTGTAGGTCCCTTCCACACGCGTACAAATTCACACGCGCAACACGGGTGGTTGCGGGAAGCTAGGCCTTAGTCTCGCGTAAGCGGGCTGTCGTGCCAGTCAAAAAAAATCATTACATTTTGTATTACTGTTGTTAAACATTAAAATTATTACATATCAAGTATCAATCTGAGTGAATAATTATTAATTTTTATATTCTAAATATCACATTTTTACTTCCATCAATAACTTTAGTTCCAATTAGAATCGCAAGCACTCATGTTATCACATTTTAGCACTCTACCACTCGGATGCAACCCTGTCACTTAGTAACGTCGAATCAAATCAGAGAAAGACAATTTTGCTGCGGCCAGAAAACCAATCAAATTTATTGAAAATCGTTAAAACTAAGTGAAAAATTTTTTACAATTACAATTTAATAGTTTCCCCATAGCACACAAATAGAATGTACCCAGATCCGCGTGAATATTGTTCCACTTGAAATGTGACCTCGCATGAACCGAAGTTGACCGACCAAGAACGCAGCGAAGTCGCATCGCACAAAGGAGCACAGCAAGAAGACAGAGAGCAGAAATAGAACACTGCCACTTGGGGCCAGTAGTTTGCTTATTTTAGCAAATAAAAAACCTTTAAATTAAGAAAAATTTCAACAATCAACGGCATAGTTTGCAGCATACACGGAGCAGTAGATGCCAACATGGGCACAAGTGGTTTCAAAACCGAAGGTAAGCCAAGCAGCCAAGGTGTTTTGTGTGGTGTGGCGATGGCGATGGCGCCGTGTAACTCGTTCAGAGTGTGTGTGGTCGGTTAATTCTCCAGCGGAAGTAACTTAAGGCAAAAAAATCGAACAAAAAATCAAAGGTGTTTTGTGTTACTATTTTTTTCACATTTCATACGTTGTTGTTGTTGTTGTTGTTGGCTTTGTGCGTGTGCTCCTCGTTTACGACAATTTTTCTTACATATTTCTACTCCTCTCACCACATGCGGCGCGACACTCCCACCATGTCAACGTACAACGCGAGCAGATAATAAAGCACTTGTGCATCAGGTGGTGGGCAGCGGAGGGGGCAGTGCTGGCACTGTTGGAGTAACGAATGCAACTACGGCTGCTAATTTGAGCGTTGAACTGTGTCTGGTGTGCGGCGATCGCGCCTCTGGTAAGTGCCGGACGTACAGCTGTGAAAAACAAGTAGTATACGTTGCACGTTATGTCTGAATTCGTTTAATAGTACAACAAAAATGTCAATCAGATTGGTAATTGTAACAAAAACTGAATAAAGGGAAGCAGAACCATTGGAGAATTGCTCTAATTTAAACTTGTTCGTCAAATAACCTAATTAAAGAAATTGTTATCATTACAAATGATGAGTGCTAGATACATTTCTGGCAGTTAATCCGCATTGGATTCATATTGGATTAATTTTGACTAACCCACTTTAAAGACTCAAATACCAATAACAGCAATGATTGCATAAATTCTTCTCAGTTCACTGTTACAAATCTTGTTGGAATTTTTGTTGCAGCAATGTTTAAATGGATTTAAATGCCCACAACTTAAAGTGTACTACTTGTTTTTCTATAGTTTTAATTTCACTTGCATAAAAATATTAATCACTATTCTTTCTTTGTATATTTTTGAATTTCAATTGACAGGTCGCCACTATGGGGCAATCTCGTGCGAGGGCTGCAAAGGATTCTTTAAGCGTTCCATACGCAAACAGTTGGGGTATCAGTGTCGCGGAGCCATGAACTGCGAAGTGACCAAACATCATCGTAATCGATGTCAATTCTGTCGGCTGCAGAAGTGCTTAGCCAGCGGCATGCGAAGTGATTGTAATTTTCATTTAAATCGTCGACAACATCCTTAGCAAAACATTTTGTGGTTTTTAGTCTTTTACTAGCTCTTACTAACCGTTTTCCCGCTTTTGCACTAATTTTCTGCATTTGTTTGCTTGATTTTAATACTTGTCAAATGTATTTAGTACGAATGAACACAGCTTAAAAGTTCAAACACTATGACAAATGTCAACTATTTGTTTTCTATTTAATAATGGTTTTTTAATTAAATTCAATTTTTTAATAGTTTCAACAACCCTTTCGGTACATGTACTGCACGATTTTCATCATGATTCAAAATCGTGTGCACCCTAATGTCATATTTTATTCATAACACCGCATTTTTATATGAGGGATTAAACTGTTGGTAATTTTTTTAGGAAGAAATAGTTTTGCTTAACAACAAAAATCTTATGAAAGGGTTAAACTGAAGTACAATTTATTCATTAACTTAAAAAATATTAGTCAATGCACTGTACAATAGACACATTACATTTTCAGTTCACGCACAGTTTAGCTATAAGCAATTTATGTAATATAGTTTTACAAAAATTAATTGAAAAATACGAAAAATGTGTCGCAAGACCTAAGCATCTCAAACTCGTAGTATAAACAAATATCAATGCAGATTAGTGGCTTCGTTAATAAACTCCTTTTGCTTTAATTTTTTTAAGCAATTATTTTGTGAATCAAACACAAAATTTGTTTCTTTAAGAAGCAACAACATTCGCTTGGCAACATTCAGAAATTGAATCAAAATCGTTCACAAAAACCTACGCATGCTGGCACTTTCATACTCATCTACACTTTCATATTACTTAATGCATTTCAACTAATTTACAATTTGCAAAAATTTTAATCACAAACTACGCTCATTTGTCTTCATTGCAGCGGTTCAACATGAACGCAAGCCGATTGTGGATAAAAAGGAGTTCATTACCAATGCAACGGCAACTTCAAACAGCACTTTGAACTCTGGCAATGCGACTAGCGGTGGCCTGAAGTCAGCCAGCCCCGGCGTCTATCCAGCGCGCTGCAAGCAAAACCCTTACAACCACAATTTAAACGCCGCATCGACTGCCAATGCTAACGCGACCACCAGTGCTGCTGCAGCGGCTGCAGCAGCCGCCTTCTCACTGGACAGCAACATTTCGGCTGTGTGCAGCTTTCCCGTGGGCCTCAATTTTGCCGAGTTGACACAAACCTTGAGTGAGTAGAGCTCAGTTGCGCCTCATTTGCTGATTGTAATCAATTCGTACCTGTTGCAGTGTTGGCCACACAGCAACAACAGCAGCAGCAGCAACAACAACAACAGCAACAGTTATCCTCCCAGTCGCAATCCGCGAAATCGCTTTGCTATTCGCCCGATTTGCCCAAAACCGGCGATGAGGATGACGAAGATTCCATGGACAACAGCAGCACCATTTGTCTGCAGAATCTCTCCGCCATGGCCAGCAACAATAATACGCAAAATTCAAATTTCAATGCGGACATGTTGCCGAATCCCGCCACTGCTGTGGGCCTATTGCAAAGCTCCTTGGACAAGCGCGTCATTGACAAAGCGCTACAATTGCTGACGCCCATACAAAATCGACTGGATCGTTTGTCGCTAGCTGGTGGCGGCAATAATAGTGGTGGCGTTGTGGGCAACGCTGCTGGTGCACTGAATATCAAAAATGAAATCGATGACGAGGATATGGGTGAAGGTTTGTAGTGTTTTGTTTTATTAATCTAAAGAATTTCATTGCAGTATCAGTAGTAATTATTTCGTATCGCTTTCAGGCAGCGCCGCTGAAGACGACATCTACCTAGACGACATCACCAGCGATCCCAAGGAGTTTCTCGTGAATGAGTGCATTTTTGAGGGTGAATTGCTTAGCAGCGCCCAAGCGGCCTTCAACCTGCAGGCACCCGCACTCGTGTCCGCATACTTCAACATACACTACGTCTGCGAGACGGGCTCGCGTATCATCTTTCTCAGCGTATTTTGGCTGCGCAAAGTAGTCGCCTTCGATCAGCTGGACGAACGCACCCAAATCAAGCTGCTGCGCGCCTCATGGCCCGGACTGCTGGCCATGGCCCTGGCGCAAGTTCGCAATCTCTCTGTGAGCACAATCATCTCGACACTGGTGTCGAATGTACGCCAGCTGGCGGACATTGAAAAAATTGAGCCGCTAAAGATACGCAAATTGAGCGAGCACACTGAGCGCTTGCACGCCTTCATACAGGAAGCGCAAACGCACGACATGGACGATATGGAGTACGCGCTGCTGCGCCTCATCATTGTGTTCAATTCGCACATGGTTTTGCGGCGCAAAGATCGCAACATACGCCACTACGTGCGACGCGTGCAGCTGTATGCCATGTCGAAACTGCGCAAACACATTGCCGCTCGGCCACAGCATGATGACCAGTCGGAGGAAGAACGTTTCAATGCGCTTATTATGAATCTGATGCCGCTGGGTGCCTTGGAGTCGGATACGGTGGAGGAGCTGTTCTTCGCCAATCTGGTGGGACAGGTGCAAATTGACAATATGATACCCTACATAATAACGCTGAGCGCCAACAGTGGCCTCTAAATCGGGCTCACTACATAGCATTAAGCAAACGTATATCTTAACTGTAAGCTATGTCTAAGCGACAATAATGAGAGACTGAGTGCACATAAGCAACAACAAATTAAGCATATGAATGCAAGCACTATGCTTTAGCCGTACATAAACTGTTAATGTTACTCTTGAGCCGAGATAGCATCTGAGTAAGGATTGCATGCAAATCAGGCAATATTTGACATTTTTCAATCAAACAACAGTTTTTTCACTACTCTTGAGTTGTATAAGCGGCAAGTCAAAATTAAACCAAGAAATAGAGCTTTAGGACAGAAACTATAGTGGAAACTAAATATTATATAAGCTTAATTTGAGAAATTATTCATCAAGCTTAATTGGTTATGCAATTTCCTCTATGTTATCAATATTTAACTGAAAGGAAATTAGATTACAGATTAAATGTGCCTGACCACATTTCTGTGCCCAAAAATTTAAACTAACCGAAATGCTATTACTAAGTGCAAAAATTAGTAAATGAAAGTATCAAACCTTTTTTAAAAGAAAAATAACCGATTACATATAAAAACGTATTTTATAAATTTAAAGCATTGCTTTGTCAGTCGGTCGGTTACTTACAATCTAAACCAGTGTATGTAAATGTGTAATTTTTCAAAATTTCTATTTTTCCCCTGTGTATTTGTTTGTTAGAAATAAAAATCGTTTTAATTATTGTAATTGCAATTGAGCAAGACTATAATTTAATGACTTTTAACACAAATTTGCAAATTCAATTACTTTTTGTGTATATTATTATTGCTCTTAAAGTAACGTCACCACTTGCACACGCTTTCGCCACTCTTTCAGTGCTGGCGTCAAGTCCTTTTCGCTAATGGCCGACATACGCTTCAGCGAACTGTGCACACCAATATCCGCAACGGACATTTGTTCGCCGCCAAAGAAATTCTGCTTTTGCAGCCGATTATTGAGTGCGCGTATCATGGCCGCTCGACCCTTGGCGGTGGTGCAGCGCACCAGTTGGTAGCAGATATCTAGAACAGCGTCAATCTCGTTGCAGAGCGGAGAGTCCTCGTAGCGATAGGCCGCAGGACCGACACGTCCCAGGTAGCGTATGATATTGACCTCGCCGTAGATGGGCACGTACATGGTGGACGAGATGATCATTTCGGTGTGTTCGCCTGAAAATTAAAATTAATTTCAGTATACTGAAAACAAATTGAGTTTGGTTGTGTGTGAACAAAATATTGTTCAATTTACACTATTGCCACAACGATTGGATAAATACGATAATGAATTAGAGATGCTCTACTTCTGCAGGGAACTGCGACTGAAATCACTAAGAACCCAACAGTGTATATGTGCAGTCCTTTTGGCAGCCAGTATAACCTTATCCAATCTGTTCAACTTGCCGCCTCAACGTCTTAGTTTATACCTCACTTCAAGACCACTTAGGTTAGGTTAGTTAGGAAAGGGTGTGTGCGACCCAGAGGCCGCAGTTCCACTCGGAGGCCAAAATGGCCCATTGTGAATCCCTTTTTGAAAAGTTCTGGAGCTAACCAATGGCTCTCAGTCCGAGACAAACCAGTTCGACCTCTTGATGAAGGAGAGTAGATCAGAAATTTCAACTCTTGCCGCGCAAGCCAAGTCTGTCAGGAACTTTGACACCAGGGTGCGGAGACGGCGTTCCTGCAGAGCCGGCAGTGGCACAGGTAGTGTTTGATCGTTTCCACATATTCTTTATCTCCACAGCTTCTGCAGATATCACTGGGCGAGAGGCACAGTGTCTAGTAATGACTCCAACAAACTGCCTAATAGAGGTTCGACTCAGGGACAGTACAAATCGTGTTTTCCTCAAGGAAAGGGAAGGCCATATTGCCTGGCAGGTACTGCAATCGGTTCTGCTCCGCTATGAGAACTCGATGTAATTTTTGCTCAACCTGTCAATATACATATACAGGGCAGATATCGGAGGGAGCACCGAGTTATACACTTCGGTGAGAGGCAGGGCGACCCCCTTTTTTGCTATCTCGTACGCTGCCTCGTTTCCTACCCCTCCAGAGTAGCCCGGAACCAAGCACAGAGTAACTCGGTGATGTCCGATGCTTTCTCTAACTTTCAAGGCCACTTACAATTCTTCCAAATCAGCGTCACTTTCACTTTCGGTTTACTCTCATCGGCCGGCACCTGCGACAGCTTTCGTTCGAATTCGCGCGCCTCTTCGCCAATGTCGGGCATTGTTGAGTGTGTAAAGGTTTTCACGTCAATGGTGTACAGGTCTTTCCACGCATTTTTCAGGGCCAAAAGCGCATAAGGAATGAAATTCGGATGGCCATTGATGACAATGTCACTAAGCGGTTCCTGCAAAATACAAACATAAATTGTTTCAATTCTTTTGCATAATTCATTAAGTAACAGAATAAAGCGCACCTCACGTAAACCGCCATTGTTGCCCGTGTAGGCACCGGTGTGCTGTGGTCCTTTTTGGCAGAGGCCCAATGTGCGCCGTATGCCCGCCAGTTGTTCCTTCAGGTCATGCAACTGCTGCAGCACTTTGTCCTGCCGGAATGTGACGACCTCAGCATCATTTGTGGACTATAATGAAATTCAAATTGGAACATAAGCAAAGTGTGCTGTGCACCTATAGAATTTAATCGAGTCAATTAAGCGAACGTTGAATCACATGGTTAGTGGGACAGACCAAACACACGAATATGTCACACTATGTGCACGTTGAGTATTAGCGATTCACTAATAATGCGTACGTTTCTTCAAAACAACTTCAAAACTAACCTCACGCATTTCGAAAATACTGAAATATTAGCAGCAACGCAGAAAATTAAGTGCTCTTCCTACAATTAATCGAATCTACTGGGCACAGTTGTCATGGTTGTTGGTATTCGCTGACGCTTTGTGCACGCCTAAAATAGCTTGTTGTGTATTTTGGGTGTAGAGAACCAGCTACACATGGTAGCAGCACTAACGGCCCTGTGTTGTGATGGCCATATCTGTGTTCTGAGTGCAAAAAATCTGCACCACTTGCTAGAGTTTTCTTAAGGGGTTATATACACTTGCGTTGGTCAAAAAAATCGAAAATTTTTTTATTGCATTTTCTGAAAGTACATATCTTAGAGAATATTTTCCCCAAAAATCATAAAGATCCGAGCATTAGAACCAGATTGGCAGCTATTGAAAGCGCGCTATCTGCAACTACGAGTCAACGGCGAGTCTATCTTTACACGCGATTATCTCGAAACTGTTTTTTTCAAAAAGTGTGGTTGCGGTGACCACGATTACTAAAGAACCGTTAACTCGATCAGTCTGAGGCTTATTAAAAACAATATTAGCCTGTTCGTGAACGAAGGATTTTCAATTTGAAGCAAAACTTTTTTTTTCCTGATGTAAAAACCCGAATTTTATACGTTCAAAACTCGAACTTTTTAGAAAGACGATCATAATTTTCGAAAAAAATTTTATTTTGCAAAATCCTTCGTTCACGAACAGCGTATAGGTGTAAACTACATAAATTTTTTTGGTTTTTGTATTTCAGATGAGCAGATCTTTCGTTATCGTGGTCACCGCGGACGATGTTGGGAAAATTGTGTTTTGGCATAATGGCTACTGTGACTAGTATTATAAATATTTTCTTTTGAAAAAATTCATGAAGCATCTCTCGAAGTGTATAAATAAATAGGCATTTAGTGTTTTAAGAAAAGTTGTGTTGTTTTTCCAAAAAAAAATCGTAAAAATGCCTTTTTTTCTCGCGCGCAAGTGTATATAACCCCTTAAGTTGTGATGTTGAGGAAAAGAACCCCTAGGAGAGGGGAGTGGAAGTGTTTGTTGATGGCAGGTGCATTGATACTAACCATTTGATTCAACTTTTTAGCGTAGAAATTGCAATAACAATTCATGGTTTTAATCTGATTCTAGAATATTGAGATCAAATCGTTTTTCTTAATTTTTAACTATTAAATCTAAATCTATTCATCAAAGGGTTAACCACATTCTATAAAATGTCAATAGTTGAACATTTAAACCAACATTATGTTGAAGAGATGTTAAGGTCAAGGTCCACAAATCATAGAGGAAGTAAAATAATGGCTATAGTTGCCATAATTAAGGCGCTAACTTGACTGATTGAATGCAGTAAATATCTGTGCTACAGTGTAGAGATGATATAGTGATGAAAACTCATATTAAACTGTTTGTTTTTATTTATTAGTACATTCTTCAATCCGATATTTCTTTGTTGCAGGGCTCCGCTTACATTTTCTTTGCGGAGACCATTTTTTAGTCAACCTGTGCGGTGGGCATTGTTTTGATTTTCCAGAGTGTTTGAAATTATAAAATAAGAATATGTTGTATTGAGTTAACGTGCAGTTAAGCATTTATAAATTATAATTATAAATTTATCTAAACAAGTTTTAGTTAGTGCCACAAAATTTCTAAAAAATACATAAAAGATAAGCCCAAGACATTATACAATAAAAAATGTGTTGAACGCTATCTCTTTCTGATTTGTCAAGATTCATTTCCTTAGGAAATTAACAATGCTTCTTGAAATGCTTCTTGTCAAAATTAATATCACTTTTTATTATTTTACAATGAGCCAAACCGATCAAAGCGTTCTCTGGCAATCAAGAACGCCAACTGCAGCGAAGACGTATCAATAAAAATTTATATAAAGTTATAAAGTTTGGTCCGATACCCGACGAAGAGTTTGACAGTCCGAATAAGAATTGAGGCACTTGAAGTTGAGATGTTGTGTAGACATTTTCAGGGAAGGTTTTCAAGACAATCGATCTTCGTACAATGTTTCACCACCATATGCTCCTAAAAAACTACGTTAAGTTGAGGTCTTAGCACAAAGCAGCGCAGTATTGCCAATATGTGGACTAAACTCCGGAAAATTCCCAAACAACCAGCGGCAACTTAGTTTTAAATGCTCAACTGATATATTTTTAGCTTTGACTATGCGCAGCTTCAGCCAGTCAGGCACCCAACATGATCTAACCTAAAAAGCAACAATCCCAACCTAACCTAACAATAGTGAAAACGAAATCTATGCTTAGATACAGCACTAAAGTTAAAAATCTCTTAAATATGTCTTCAATTTGCATTCTCTAAATTGTTAATACACTATTTTTAGTGATAAAGTAAAAAATTTAAGTGTCTAAAAAATCAAAAAATGCTTTTAACTCCTACAACCCATATTTAGTTGATGCTTAGTGTTGATGACGAAAATGCCGATGCAGCTAATGAAGTTGTGTTGTGATGAAGTTAGAGACCACGCAGCCACGCCTTTTTTTCTTGCATACAAACAAACGGACAGCAGCAAAATGCAGTGTTAGTGTCACTAGCCAATGAATGATGAATTTTTAAGTGTTAATTTTGCAAATAAAAATTTCACTGCTTTTAGAAGTAAACACCAAAATGCAAATCAAAATCAAAATAAAATATTTGCAAAGCAAATGAAATCAGAAAAAAGCAACAACAAAAAATGTGAACAACTCAACTGCAAATTAACCTTGAGTAATTTCTGGATTTGTGTGCCCAGATTGTCCAAATCGAGAACACACGCACATTTCGCTGCAGACACGGTTGTTGGGACGACGGCGGACGTGGCGTTGATGGACGTGACCTTATTGTGAGCCTTTAATTGTTGGTCGAATTTTGCGAATTTCAATTAAACGTTTCAATTCATGGCGAATGTATGATGTTCAGTAAAATGCAATTTGGCTGCGAATTGCAGCTGCAATTCTCGAGCACTTACGCTGTTCACGTCGGTGGTAGCAGTGACGACAGCTGGCCCGGTGCTGGTAGCAACGCCGTTCATCGCCTTCATCGGGTACATGCAGGTGGGCAGCTCAATTTCAAACTCCGGCAGCAGTGTTTTCAGTGCATACATTTTCGGCATTTTAACACTTTTATTTACTGTTGGTATTCAAATAATGTTTGCTCACTTTTTTACTAACTAAAACCAATATGAACTGGTCAGCGGTGGCTGCTCGTTGTCGGTGTCGTCAAAGTAAATCCTAAGTAGCGCCACTCTTTGACAACCAGACGTCGATTCTGTATGACAAGAACTGTCAAATTGTTGTTGTTCACGTGTAAAACTGAACTCACCACGGTGGCCGGACACCGAAGGCAGAATTGCGTGTACGTGAAAAATACTGAACAAATTGCGGTTTCTATGAATTTCCTAAACGTAATTTAAGACGATTTTATAAAGGAATCGCTGACTTTTTATGTTGGTATCGCCAAAAAGAGGAACATTGAATGAAACTCTCATAAATTAGTTGATTTTCGGCAAAATTTTTGAACAAATTTGAATTATTTCGTTTGCTGTTCAAAATCAACTCTGCCTGGATATATATATTCACCACAAATAAATGTTGGTATCACTTTGAAATTTAATTTAAAATTTTGCTTAATGCTGGAATTCGTACATGATGAAATGATATAAAAAATAATTTACAATCAATAATAGTTCATGTCATCATGGAATTGGTATAAATGGTATAATAACATATATGACAAGACTCAGCGAGCCAGTCTGCTAGCTGCTCCGGCGACTGATGCGCAATGTGGCTACATGAAAGCGACACACCGTTTAAGAAATAATACATGATTGCAGACTATTTGGCACCGCACCACTGGCGGGCAACATTGCAAACACTGCGTTTTGGGCCAGTTTGCACATTTTCCTTGATTTTGCGCGACTTTCCGTGACATTTTTTTATAAACAAATGGGGTTATTTGCGCACCGTGGGGAATATTTACACATTGTGAGGTGAGAGTGGTAACATTATTATAAGACAGGGTTGAAATTTTTGCTATCGATGGTGAATATAGAAATGTATTTAGATGGAAAATGTTTGTAATGATTATGATTTCATTTAAATTATTTCATTCAGTTCAGTCGCATCAAAGATATTTAATAATGAATACGAAAATGTTCTTCTGAACACATTCATCATCTTTTGATTAAATTATCGTGTTGTGAGTTTGTATTACGAATCAAAATGATTAAAAACATATTTTTAGTACGTATTAAGAGCTCTGAAAATGCACGACATTACTATAACACACAAATTTTGAAATAATTTATAACAAGAAACTTTGTCGTTCGCATTTTACCTTGTACGATAACAAAATTACCTTGATATTGATTCGGAATGTTTTATGTTTTCATCATTAAATTATTTGTGCGAAAGCAAAATTGAAATTTGTATTAAAATGTTGTCTATTTTAATTAATTGTGGTAATAACATTGTATTTCTACAGTAATTTTACAGTTTCGTTAAGATATTTAATCTTTCAAAAATTTCTTTATTTCTTGATTGGAAAGAGCAGTCAGAAAATTAGGCATCAAATTTACTCCCAAAACCAACAGAAAATCGTTGTAGGCTAACACTGCTTGTGCGGCAACACTGGCTTTGGTGTCCGGTCAAAAAGAAGTGGCGCTACTTAGGATATACTTTGGTGTCGTTTTATCGTAAATTTCGTAAAAAAAAGAACGAATGTGAGGGAATTTATTTTTGACAGCTGAAGCGCACAGGCGCATGCAATACAATAGAGTTGCCAACTCTACAGGTATCATATGTATTAATATTGTTTTATTTAATTACTTCTTATTTATTTTTGAATTATTCTTAAATAAATAAAGTAAATTATTGCTTTCAAAATTATTTTGTTTATATGTAAGCAAAAAACAAAATCGATATGCAAGGAAAACCTTGATAACCAGGCATGTGCTACAAATCATTTTCGTTTCAAATTCGGAGCGAAAACGTGATGGAGTGTGCTCAATTTCGTTTTGATTTCGTCAATTTTCGAAAACGAAATCGTTTGAAATGATATGTGCCAGAAAACCGAAATTCCGTTATCGTTGCGATTAGAAAACGGCTGATATTCTATTCGCGTTTCAACTTATAAAGAAAATTTGAACGTGAAAATGTTGAGGGAGCTTTCAACAATATTACTGGCTCACTGACTAACATGAAACAAAATAGCTTGAATAGTCTTCTCGACAGTAAGTCATCTCGGCAGTAAGACCATAAACTTGTGGTATCACGACGGGCCCATTCCTAAGGCCTAAGTGTTACTTTCGGCAAGTCCCATGCCAAGACAGCCACCTTAACCTAACATAACAAAACCTGCAAAAATTCCAATCTACATTGTTAGCCAAAATAAGAAAATTAGAGAGTGAGATTCCGACATGTCCAGTGGGTTGGAATGTTCTCTCAAAATGCGGCGTTTTACTGTTTCCACTTTTCTTCTTTCCTCTTCTTCTAAATATATAAAACTCATCATGTAAGATATTAAATTTTCTGTTAACGTTTCGACAAAAAATTGTATAAACGTCAACAAAAAAATCAGCTTGAACTTTATTGAAGTCAAACCGTCCGTTTTGTAGCACACCCCCCAAAAATTCATACGTTTTCAAATTCCGATTTAGATTTGAAATCGTGCGAATTGCAGCACATGCCTGAACATCATAAAAAAAATTTGGATTGAGGTTTCTATTAGTTGTATTCGTTCGAGAAATTGTATTTGACATACAAAACTAGTCACAAAATTAAAGAAATGGTCTCGGCATCAGGAAGTAAACTTTTAAGTATTCCATTAAAAAAAAAGTTGGAAGTTGATTTTAACAAACAACATTTATCCGGCTTTTGTTCATCAATTTATATATTATAATATATAATATATAAAATAAAAAAATTATAATATATAATATTATAAAATGCATTTTTTTCCGTCAAAGTTCTACAGAACAGTTATTTAACGGAAAAGTAGTCCACTTCAGCACGTAAAAAAACATTATTAAGTCCTTAGGGCACTTTTAAATCAAAATTAAAAAATTCCTACTAAGTTTAACCGAGCACTCCTGGAGCCGCAGAAACTACCTAATTTAAGCATATTTTATTCCACTGTAACATCCGAATTCTATACATACTCAAAGCTTTTACAATTCCTTATTCGTCTTTATTTTCACTATGAAAACAATTTCATTTTGTAGAAAACAATATTGCCATTATTTAACCTTTGCTTTAATCTTTCCTGCCTGCTTCTGCTGCTGCTCTTTCTGCTTTAGCTCTTCCAGCATCTTCCGCTGCTGTTCCTTGTTGGCTCGCGCAATGCGCTGATCAACGACATGTCGCAATCGACGTTGCGGCTTCACCAGCTCGCTCTCATCCATGGGCTCTATGATTTTACCCTTCTTCGTTATGACCGCGGGCCGTGTGAGCATGCGGAAAGCGGTCTCGGGCACAAAGTTTCGCCCAATGGGCGCACGAATGCTCGCTTCGTAGTCCGCAACGGACGTGAACGGGAATGGCACATCGGAAACCAAATGCGTGCGGAGCTGTTTACTTGCTGCCTCATTGATGTACAGCCCGCCCTTGTTTTCGTCACGTCGTTTTTCCTGCTGTGCCAGCTTCAGCACTAACCGTTTATTCTTATTCGCCTGCTGCTGCTCGGCCGAAATGCCTGCACCGGCCCAAGCACCCCAACCAGGCATAGACAACTGTATCTCGGCGTCTTTCACCTCGGACTCCTTTTCCTTGTCCCTATTGAAATCGGCAACAATGTCATCATCTTCAAATGCCTCACTGATCGTCAGCTGCTTTGCGGTGAGCGGATCATCCAGCGCATCGTCCATGTCAACATCGCCATCATCGATGCCGTCATTGAAGGCAGTGAAATTGGTAGCATGTTGTTTCAGTTTCACGGTGGCCAACTTGCTGGGATCAATGGTCGCAGGCGCATCATTCGCAGTCACTGGTTTGGCAGCTGTTTTCTGATCGCTTGCAGCTGCAGCTGTTATCAGGGTTTCATTAAGCTTTGTGACGGCATCATTGCTTGGCAGTTCGTCGTGATTGAGCTCCTCATCAATCACGGGCCGCTGTTTGTCGCTCTTGAAGCTGAGGTCCTTCAAGTGTTTCAGTTCATCGCGCTCTGTGCGCGGTGCCGCTTTTCTTTTTGCCAGTGCCTGGCTCAAGCGTTTGCCATGACTTTGCAACCGTTCTAACTTGTCGCTAAGCCTGCGTCTTATCTGTTCTTCTTTCTCATCGAAAAGATCATCAATGTTTGTGTCGGCATATTTGGATTTCTTGGGTTTTTCAACCTCCTCCACTACCCAACCGTTTTCAACTTTGGGCTTTTTGCTCACTTTGCTCGATTTTGTTAACTTCTTTTGTTTTGCTTTAACTTTAGGTTTGACTGTTTCCTTTTTCATTTTTTCTTTCTTTGCTTTTGGCAACTTAGGAGTGTTTTGTGTATTGTCAGCATTTAACTGACCGACACTTTGCTCTACTTTAACTTCTACGCCCGCTTCCCCAGTTTCAGTTTCGCTTTCTTCACACTCCTCAGCAATCAGTTTCTTATACTCATCCAACATTTTTTCATTTTGATTGCGTTCCAGCCAATATTTGCGCCAACTCTCTTTATCAGTTGCACCCTTATCATCGGATCCATTAGGACCAGCTGTTGCTGCGCGTGTCCACGGATTGAAGGGATCGTTCAGTGCTTCATCCAGCTCCTGTACATTTTTATAATTTGTAGTCCCTCCAGCAATTGCCTGCTCTTCCCCACTTTCTTCATCGTCGTCATCCTTTTTCTGCGTCAACTGTCTGCTTATCTGCAGCTGCTCGGCCAGATCTTTGCGCACGTCTTTGTCGTACTTGGCGCGTATTTGCAAATTCTTCGCCCACGAACCGGTATTCTTGTGCCGCAAATTGGCTCGTTCCAACACGCGATGTTTCTCAAGAGCATTCAACTTTTCCAGTGCCGCTTCCGGATCGGTCTTTTGCAGCAGCTCGAATTGCTTGATCTGCTCTTGCAGCTTTTGCCGTTTCAGCAGCTTGTGATATTTTTTCGATTTGATTTTATTCTTCAAACGTGCCTTGGCTCGCTTCTGCGATTCGCGTATTTTCAGATAGGCCAACTCATTGCGCTTGGCCAACAGTTCATCGCGTGTCAGTTTTTTCTGCAGCTGCTCCTGCTCACGCTTGGCCAGCTCCTCTCGGTCCTCGAAATCGCCCAAACGCGCACGCTGCGCCTTTTTCAATTCTTCGTCGCATGCCTCCATCTGTCGTGTCAGTTCTGACTTTAGCGATAACTGCAGCGGCTTCGAGTACTCGGTGGTGTCTATGTACACGGTTTCGTAGGTCAGCGGAAATACCTGCATAGGCACGAAATTAAATACAACTCGCAGCTTAACCCAAAATTATGCTAACCTGTGTTTCTGCGGCGCGCTGCTGTGCCACTGCTGCATCCCAGCGCGTCAACTTCTTCTTCACGTCCTCATAGCCCACACTGCGCTTGAGTCGCTCGGCTACTGGCTTCTCCAACGGCTTTTCCAGCACCCGCTTTGTCGACTGCACCGACTTGAACTGTTTGCCGGCGTCCAGATGCCGTTTGGTGCTTTTGAGCACTTGCACCACATCGTAAATGCCCACCGGGTGCCGATTGGCCGAGCGATTAGCTTTAACCAGCTGAAATTCATCCTGCTGTCGTTGCGGCTCGCTGCGCGTTGACTTGCGTATGTGCTGAGACTTGCCCAAGTTGCTGATTGCCTGCAGCAGATGTTTGTGCGCGCGCGGATTGACCTGCTCCTCGTCGTCACTCATCTTTGCTTTGCTGAGTCAATCAATTAAATTATATTAACGAATTTCAATATTTATTAGCGCAAAGCTAGAACGAACACATGCGCTCGGAAATGTCAAAAGCGGCATGAGCCAGTTTTGACAGCTGTTTGTTTTGGTTATAATCAGCAGACAGTGTTGCATTTTAGTAAGGTGGCCGCATGTGATGAAAAGCATATTTAATGGAACATTTTACAAATGTTTATATAATCTATTACATTTATAGGAGAAATTTGTTAGCTATGATTAAAAAATAATAAAATTTAAATTTCATCATAAAAAACTATCTGTAATCTGTATTTTGTTTATTACAAATATCAGGATTCTTATCATATAATAAATCAAATTGATATCTTATTAGTTGAAAGTTGAATTAAAATCTTGAAAATTATTATATTTTATTTATATTTGTTCTTTTATTTTACTCCACCACGAAACAATAATAATTTTTAAACATTAATGGCGCCACATCATCTGATATGAAATTGCGTTCGGGTTTCTCCGAGGCAAATGGATTCATTGTCGGTGGCAGTATAACAAGCAGACTACGATTCGATTCCTGAACGAAGCGTGCCATATCCAAAGGCGTTTCATACTCGGTGTAAGAAGTGACGACGACGGGACACTTTAGATTTGCCGCTGCCAAAATAGTGTCCGGCCAAGTGTCGTCCATTTGAAAACCATTAAAACGATATAAGCCGGCGTTGAAGAAGCAAACTGTGAACAATGAATGGAAAATTATTAAAAATATATAGGTATGTATTTTTTGAAAAAATTAAGATTAGTGGTAGTTTAGTTAGTGGGCTTTAACTCACTCAGATCAGGCTTCATGAAAGTCTTCAAATTGCAATACTCATGATAGAGTTGACTTTGGAAGTGATATTTCACGGTGCGTCCATTCTTGCGGCAGGCACGACAACATCTGTAAAGAATAGAAGAACTTCCTTAGTGTATAACCAAGTCGGAGTTATATAAAGGAATTCTTGAATATAATTTGTGTCTTTGACACATGCAATATTTGCAACATGTGATGAGCAAAACCTTACGGAGTTATGAGCCAAGTCAACTCTACTCTACTCTACTCTACTCTACTCTACTCTACTCTACTCTACTCTACTCTACTCTACTCTACTCTACTCTACTCTACTCTACTCTACTCTACTCTACTCTACTCTACTCTACTCTACTCTACTCTACTCTACTCTACTCCACCTCCTAGCCGTTTATGCGATTCTATACTTACTTGTTCTTCTTGAGCTGCTCAAATGAGATATTTCCGGGATTCAGCTCCGGTCCAACAAAGACCACATTTAACTCTTTAACTGTTGGCGTTATATGCAAGAAAAATAACTCCCACTTATGTAAAACATCCACCTCAAACTCGATTTCGGCACCTACAAATTAAGAAATAAGTTAGCAAACAAATTTGTATTACATAGCAAACTATTTTGGCAATCTTATGCACCTATCAAATGTATAGTCATTACTTCACTCTTCTTCAACTGTCCGCACAATTTCAGCGCATACCAGGCAGTCAAAGGACACGTTGAAACTTGACTAAGCGCCGCATACTCACAAGGATCCTGCATGTCTATAACGAAAAACAAAAAATTATTTAAAAACTTCTTGCATTGGCTAAAGACTCGGCTGTTCACTAACCGAAAGACAACTTGCTCAAAATTTGTCTGGTATTACAACAGGCACCCGGTATATCTTTGAGTATCTTTGTTGGCAGTGATGGCTCCAGGCGTCCAAATTTCTCTTGAAACAAAATCAAACTTTTGAAGAGCTGATATGCTTTACACCATAAATTATGTGTTTTGGGAAAATGTTCCGGTTTTTCTTTACAATATGCCACCTGTGGTGTATTACAAATTGTTTGTTATTTCCAGTTAATAAAGCTTACAACTTGTTTTAAATCTTAAACCTACCTGCCCGCACTTGTTGCAGTCTACTAGCTTCTTGAAGTGTGACTCTCGACAGTTTATATCGCCGCAAATGCGCGGAAATAATATCACTTCCTGTTCGGCGGCTGTCAGGGGACGATTTATGATGGACTCAACTTGGCGTACGGTCACAATGCGGTACGAGCGAAATTGTTCGGTGGTAAAATCAGCGCACTTGCGAAAAATGTTTCCACCTAAGGGAAAAGTTGAATATTTTAAGAATTAGTATATGAGTAGATTAGTGATCATGAGGGATATGGAAGGATACACTTAATGCAATTACGCTCAAAGCCGACTGATAGCATTTTAGGTTAGGTTAGATTACTCTGACCAGCCAAAGGCCACTCATAGACCAGTCAGGTGCTAAGCGACACTAGATGGAGGTACAAAGACTTCATTGCCCTACCGATCACGATTGGCTACTTTAGTATTTAAATCAATAGCATTTTACTTGTTGCTGATTTATTTCTTGTTTGCTCTCAATGAGCCACGTCCATTCACAATTTTCTTCTTCATTAGGCATTGCCGCACTGCCGCATCAATTTAAAATACACAAATTACACACAAAACACAAACGCCGATCGGTGGAACCCGCCGCAATTAATCTTCCTGGCCGACTGCGTTCGAGCACGTGAAGTGCAGCAGTGGACATTTTTTGAACAGTTGCCAACAGAGAAAATAGCAGCCGACTAGCGCTGATTGGCAATTATTTATGCAAATAAATAAATACGCAGACAAATTGTGCCTATTCACAAATAAATTCATTTTAAATGTGAAAACGCAAAAAACATGGCTGCTGCTTGTAATTTGCCGACGACGTGATTGGTGTTGTATTTTCCATGGCCAGAAAGTGTGAAATGTAATTACGAGTGCGGCAAAAACACCCACCGCAGCTATCGGCCACCTGTTGCAGCGCGTAGCAAAGCTGTCGATGCGCCGTGTCGCACTTCATGTGCTCCGCCTTGCAGTAGTACGTCAAGTGGCAGCGTTTGCACGGCACAGCCACAGTCTGTGTGGTCAAGTCGCATTTGCAGAACTGTTAAAGAGCAAAGTAAGAAAAAAGTACTTTAATTAATTTGCTTGTTTCAAATTAAATCGCCAATGGTTGGACGTTTACATTGCACAATGAGACGAGAAAATATTGACGCGGCTTGTAGACGTACTCGATGTATTCGTCTTCGTCGTCCGATGACTCTACATCGCTGATGGGATCCTGATTGAAGAGTTTTTGCAGATTGTCGAGCAAAGCGTTGGGCAGATCGGCGCCTCCTACAATTATTTTATAATTAGTAACAAATTGGGATGGGCAAAGTGCAGTTTGTGGAGACGGATGACAATTTGTTTAAGCAGATTCTACTGGCAATTATCGACGATTGATGAGGCGAATCCGAATGTTGAATTTTTTGGTTTTCTAATATTATTTATACAACAAACAGTAACAAATCAAACTCGCCATTCACAAAAAAAATACTCAATTAGCAGATTTTTAAAACAAACGCGAATGCGAAACTTTGAAAATTACTATTGTCCGTTTTTGAAGAAGCGGCTATGGCTAAAACGGTGTGTAACGGTTAGTTCGTTGGACTGCAAATTTGAGGCATGACTCAAGGCACGAGCTCCCGTAAGAATTTTGTTTCCGCTATGGCAGGTTCTGTGGATTGCTTATTGTCAGTTTCGTGCCAAACCAGTTCATCTACCCTGCAATTCTCCGGGATTCATATGACTAGGTATAAAATTAATGTTAGTCAGCTCCTCAAGAGATTGGTGGTATATGGGCCGTGGACTCAGCTAATATCTCGATGAGCTATGCAGATTTACATACATCGTAAACTCACATTTTTTATTTTATATGAGTAAAAAGTCGCAACAAAATGGAAAATTTAAAGAATCCAATGTTTTGTGCAGTTTGTTGGAGTTAGAAACCATTAAAAATCTTAGTACCTCAGACATTTTTAAAATTTTTTTTGTTTTTAAGAGAATTATGTATGAGTTGTTTGTTTGTAATTGTTTGTAAATCCAGTTTTTATAATACAGTACAGTATACTAACATTTTGAAGGAAGATATTTGAAGGTACTCGAAGGTATTCGAATATGCAAGAAAAGAGGTTTCGAAAAAATATGAGTTATGACCTTTCAACATTATGGCGATACTTATACCACTTTTGGTTAACACCAAAGCCCAGGGAGAAGATGTTTTGAGTATTAGAATCCACCCATGACTTTAGCATTTTATAAAAAATATTTTTTGTTCCATTAAATAAATTGTTAGAATTGCCAACCTACCATTGGTATAAAATAATGTCAATCTTTCTTATTGAAATTATTTTAAATAGCAGCTTATTGAAAGCTTCAAACGTTTCAACTGGCTTCAATTGTCGCGCAATGAGCAAGAAAATTGCTGTCATCTTTTCTCAGAAGCTGACTATTTTCCTATTAGGAAATCAGCTACCAGGAAAACAGCTAAATTGCATTTTACTTGGTGTTAACCCAAAGTGTAACTTAGGACTACACGATTTTGGATGTAAGAACCCCCCAATGATCTCACAAATTCTGTGTAATTCTTCTAAAACGTCTCTTTTTTTATTAAATATCATTGATAAGCAACGTCAACCTACCATTCGCAATGGCGCTTTCCATTTTCTTCTGTAAATTCGCTATAAATGCACTTTGTTCTGTTATATTTTCGCCAATCTTTTCTTTTGATTTGGATTTTTTAATAGTTGCAACACACTCATTAGCATTGACACTCTTCTTTGCTTTGCCTGTATTAGAATCCTTTGGAGGCACACCAGTCTCCTGGCTCAGCTTGTTGTCCTTAACAGCTCTATCCTTATCGTCCTTGACATCCTTGACGCTCTCATTATTGGCACTTTGTTTCAGTAACTTTGCGCGCATCATTTGTTGTATCATTTTGAGCGCGTCAGTGTGCTCAAAGAGCGCCGTTGGGGCCACCTGATTGTTGGCCGTAGCCAAAGGTAACTGTTTGGTTATATCTGACACGTTCGCGACAGCTTCGACATTGCATTTTTCCACTTCCGGCTCACTATTTTGAATTGACGGCGCCAATGTGGGTTCGGCGGCACTTTCTTCACTTTCACTATCCCGCTCGATTTTCCCATTGTGCACATCCTGCGCGCGTTTGGACTTGTTGCGCGCCCTATTGCGTTGACGTGGCTTCTTTTTGCTTGCATTTAACATTTCAAAAAAAATTTGCAAAATTATGCAATGAATACTCTGGCGCTGTATAAAGTATGCGGTATCTGAGCCGTAGGCCTCACCCGTACGCGGTGCCGTTTCTCAGCGAAATGCCTCAAACGTTGCAGCAGATCTGCTTTGCTTGCCTTTGCCTTAAACCATGTCACATGAAATTACAGCCCGGCGAAAAGAACTCAAGAGGTTCGGCTGCTGAACTCGACGTTTCTTTGTGCTCAAGAAGCGACGGTCTTGGTCAATTACTCGCGAGCAACGCAACGTTGGCTATTTCTAGTTGGCCAACAAACTTTGAAACCGCCTGCTGGCAGCCACAACAAACGCCACGTACATTGTACTATACGAGTATGCAATATGTAAGTTGTAATCTTGCAACAATGTGCACTCGTTTGATTTATTTGCTGTTGCCTACAACGGCGAGCAGCGACCAGACAAAGCATTCAAATGTGTCCTTCGTGGTCTCGAGGTGGTCGCGTTTTGCGGTCTCTTTGAGTGCAATGTTTTGCATTTTCTGTTGATAATATTGTACAATAAATACTCATATAGTGTAGAGACACACATACAGATATTTACAATAGTTGGTGCCAATAGTTGGTGACATGTTAAGCGAAATTTTCAAAAGACTCTTTTCCAAATAATTAAAAATATCTTTTAATATTCAATTCTGTTGGCATTGTAAGACATTAAAATCGAATCTTTGTAGTTAACTGACATAATTGGAAGCATCCCAACGAATCGAGGCCTCACTAAAAACTGCATGCACGCCTCTTGCCTGCCTGCAGACGTCAGCAGTTGACTACGACCGGACCGGACCGGACCATTTGGACGCGCTAAAAGTCGGCAGACCCAGCGCACACATTGTCTTGCACACGTGCACTTACATACACACATTTACTGGCAGGAAAAACAATTGTAGAGCATGCCGGGTACTTGGCATGAAAAAGTATTAAGTTAAAGGTACAAAGTAAAAATAGAAAAAAAGCTGGCGACGCGATCCACAAAAATCGCCTCAAATTTCAAGTACTTATCTGCATAAGAAATGCCAAATGAATGCCTGAATATACATACATACATCCATATGTACAAATGTTGTAATGTACATAGATATCTAAGTGCTTTTGTTTGAGTACAATACTTGTACTGAGTGATCACATATCGATTGCAAAGAACACTGCACAAGTGTTAGAGGCTTGGAAAGATGAATGAAACATTAATTTACAAATATTTTCTATACCCTACGAGGGTCAATAAGTTTATACTGACTTAAGTAAAATAGACAAAAATTTTACAAATATTGTGTATACTTTACAATATCGTACAACACTATGCTGACTTCGATAAGGAGTTCATATCGCCCAGAAGAAAACGGGTTAGTGTAATGTTAAAGAAATAAGTTAATGAACCAAGAGTAACAGTTAGAGATTTGCCGTGGCACGTTTTGTAAACGGACCCATTAGAACAGACCCATTAGGTGTTAAGAACGGAACGGAAACGGACCCATTAGGTGTTAAGAAGGCCTCAAACCCTATCAAGAAGGTGTCTTGTCCCTCAATTTAGTTGTATAAAGAAATGCTGGTCGTCGTGGCGCTTATCGAGACTTAATTTTCTTTAGATGTATTCAAAAGTACTCACGGCACTGACATGAATACAGACTTTGAGACGAAGCAGACAGACAATGGCCTACCTCAACTGGACTAGCCAACGTAAACATAAATGTTGTGTTTTTTAAACTCAAAACGAAGAGGAAGAAAAACCAATGTCCACCCCTGGTTAAGAGAAGACTAAAATTCTGAAGTTCTTCTTCTTACACAAACATAACTTTCCAACACCAACATAAGCTTTCAACGCTTGACTTTGGGGAGAGAGTGACATTCATATTGGAATCTTCGTGAATCCACAATGGTATTATAAACAGTAATTTGTTTGTGTTTAAGTGATTTTTTTGTTTTTAAAGAAGTCTACCACTCCATCCTAACCTACACTCAAAGCGGTATTCGAAGATTTGGTCTATTAACTAAATACTTTGTAAGTGCTGTAGAGATGAGGAAAACATTGACAGTGTTAAGTGTCTCGCCATCCCAATGTGGTATCCCAGTGACTCATTTGTTTGTGTTTAAGTGAGTTTTTTCAGAAGGCTGTCCCTCTAACCTAACCTACACTAACAGCCATGCTTCAAGATTTGGTCTATTTACTAACGACTTTTATAGGTGTGGCAGAGATGGTAAAGACATTAAAAGTGTCGAGCATCTCCTATACAAATACAAGCCCCGCAATCCACAGCCCTCTACATATAACAGCTCCCACTGGTTCAAGTAGAGACGGAAACGTAGCCCACCATCTCCTACTTAGCTTCACACCGGCCTTAGAGGTAGTGGCGGATTCAGGGGGGTTTGGGAGTTGAAACCCCCCGAAATATTAGGATCGACTTTAAAACTACATACAAATTAAAATGCATTTTATGAATATTAAAGAATTACATTTTGAAACCACCCAAAATATTTTTGAGAATCCGCCCCTGCTTAGAGGTGTTAACTACTTCACCTAACCTACACTCAAAGTCGCAACAAATTTGCAGGAATTCCATAGTAACGATGTTGTTATTTATAGATTTACCACACAACTTT
The DNA here is from genome assembly GCA_964056695.1 of Melieria picta. Lineage (NCBI taxonomy): Eukaryota > Metazoa > Arthropoda > Insecta > Diptera > Ulidiidae > Melieria > Melieria picta. The sequence goes on from OZ057399.1 coordinate 47,246,786, forward strand.
TCACTTTAGCCGGTAGATATATTTTTATCCTAATGTAATATTTGCGTTTCATAAATATTTATAAAATCAAATGTTTTAATATTCAGTGCAAATTGACCATTGCAATTGACAAAAAATGAGTTCGACAAGTAGAACCGGTCTGGTGCCCGCGCAGAAACGAAAAATTAAGCTGGTACCAAAGGTAAAAGGAAAACAAATTAACACTAAATTGTGTAGTTACTTTGAAGCACAATACAAACTAATTGAATAAATTAAAATTATTTTTTTTTAAAACAGCGCCAAGCCACCGTTGACCGTATGCCGACCAAATTCGAAGCAACTCCAGTGGCTTTGTCGCTGCGCCCATATGGCGACATTTACAATCCTTTCGCCAAAGGCTGTTCGGTATTGTGTAACCATCCAGCACCAACTGGCGTCCGAGATATGATCAATAAGTTGAGGTCAGCATTGGTGAGTAGAAAGAGCTTAACATAAGAATTTGAAGCTTCTATACTTAGGAATTAACTTAACAATTTTGCTATAGCGAAACCAAAAAATTGATACTAATAAATCCATAATAATTAAAATAAAATTTTCTATTTATGCAAACAACTTCAAAAACATTTATCCAATATAATAAATCTAATAATAATTTCAATCAAATCCTTTTTCCACCTTCAGGTGGTTGATGGCAAAAGTTTGCCTCCGCCCAAGGAACACACCGGTCCTATTTCGAACCTCAACGGCACTGACAACATACCCGACGATCTTTTCCGCCGCTATACCGATACTGATTCTCGCCCACTCACACCCACACCTACCGTCACCAGCGTTCATACGCGCAACAGTGCAGGCTCCTTTCTGAACAATCGACGCTGCATTACACCCGAACTGGGCAAACACGAGATCATCAAACGAAAGAAAATCATTTTGGACTTGCGGCGCACGCATTCGCAGGACACACTCTACTGGAAGCCATCCTCCGATTTGTCGCAACCAGCCACCGATTTGGCCGATGGCAAACCGAAGAGTGCCGGCGCGTTTGAGGAGAAAAAGGCGAAGCGTCAGAAGTCCGAAGAGCAACGGCCCAAATCAGCGCTGGGCAATGCCAACGCCGAGGAGAAACAAGAGGTACCGGCAGTGCAGAGAATAATACCACAAACCTGCATCAACGAACAGCGTTGGGACGACGAGGACATACGGCGCGGCAAGAAACGCAAGAAACTCAAACCGCCTGCCACCACAACGACCACTTTTCACCTGAGCGAAGATCCCGAGACACAGGTGGCGACGCTGGGACCGGACTCGCTCAATCCCAGCACACGTCCAAGCCTGATACCGAACTCGATCAGTCTGCTGCCGAGCAAGGAGAAGCGCGAAAGCGAACCGCTGCTGCTGAAGGGCAGCTATCTCACTGATGACGCCTTTCAGGTGCTGAAAACCGAGCTCGATATTGATGTCATTGAAAATACATTCGATCGTTATGTAGGTTATGGGCCAAGAAGACTATAAACTATATATAAACTATATATTTTCTGAATCTAGTTGAATCGTGCTCTACGCGAGGCAATCAAGTACATACCTGAAAAGCCAAAAACCCTCAACGAAATAACTGAAGAAATCGAGAAACTGTCGTTGGTAACACAATCAAAATTGCCGCGCAAGTTCTCAAAATCGGCTACCAGATTCGATGTGCCGCTAGATCCACAACTGTTAGAAGGTAAGTTGTACAATTCAATATAAATTTTGAATTCCGTATTAAAAAAAGTTCAAATTCACTCAGAGATGAGCGTCTTTGACTATCTCAGCCAGTACGTTTGGGTCTCAAGCCAACGCAAGCATTTCTACAAGCGCGTCTTTCTCAAGTACCTTTACCAGCAGATGAGTGAGCACATGGAAGCGACGGCACAAACTGAAAACAACAAAAATAACAACAACAACAACAATAACGAGAATAACAACAACCACAACAACACCAAAGAGCCAGACTGCGCTGCGCTACCGCTGCGAGAATATGTGGAACGCACCATTCCCATGGAGTGCTTGCCGAATGCCTTAGAGGACGTCTTGGAGTTCTATGGTACAGAGCGGAATATTTCGGAAATGCTGCGCCTGTTAGATTTCGAAGCAGTGAAGTGCAGACAAATGGATTTTCGCACCTGGTGCGGTGTTGTATCGTTTGCAGAGCGTTTGGCTTTGGACAATCCGAGCGCTACAGATTCCTGTGATGAGGTGAGCGAAGTTTATGTGATAAAATAATAATGATATTGACTGAAGGAATCTTGCAGTTGGAGAAAGCGGACTTTGGCAGTTTGGAGCAACGTTTGCCATTTTATAAAACATCAGAAAATCTGTTGCAAGTTTTTAAAATAATTAGAGCTGGCCATAATATTAAAAACTAAGTAAATGGAATATACTTAGATACTAAAAAATTATTTTAAAAAAGTCATATTTTGACCATTAATTAATTTAATGATTGATTCATGTGTAGTCACATCAGAATTCGGGCATTCTCACTAATTAACATTAAATTGGAAATAAACTTGTTTATTACGCGGCACCAGACACTAGTTAACGTAAACTAACTTTATTTCGAACTGAACTTTAAGTAATTAAGAAAGTAAGTAACATTATTCCGTACTAAACAACTTTCCTAATAAAACAAGACATTTCTATATTTTTCTTTATTCTAGCAAAAAGCAAAAAATATAAATATGAGGCACCTAGTACTCTTTTACTACACTACACACAATCAGCTGTTCGCTGTCATCACTGAGTTGTGCTGTCGTAACGCAAAAAATTTATTGGTATTCAGCAGATGAAAGTGAAAATCTATTGTGGAATTGCTAATTAAATTAAGAGAAAGTCAGTAAATTGTGAAGTGCAAATTGAGTAATGGCCACGCTGGACGATAAATTAATGGGCGAGAAGCTGGAGTATTACTGCAGCAGCAGCGAGGGCGAGGATAACGACGATGGTGGCAGCGGCGACGAGGCCAAAGGATCGCGCAGTGCCAAACAAGGTGCCATGGGCTACACCGATCCGGACGTGTGTCCCCCACCGCCCGCCGAGGGCTATCGCGCACAGTCGTCCACCAACACTGGTCCCAAAGGCGTTGTGCAGGACTGGCAGCGTTTCAAGCAGCTACAGGCCGAGAAACGCGAAGAAAGTGAACGGCAGCGTCTGGAGCTGGCCAAGAAACTGACCATGACAGCTGCCACCGCCAAGGAGGAGGAAGAGCGTAAGCGACAGGAAGAAATTGATACCGAGCTGGACGAGCTGATGAGCGAAGACTTTTTGCAGCAGTATCAAAAACAGCGCATGGCTGAAATGTTGCGTCAGTGCGGCCACACCAAACAATTCGGCCAGGTGTGGCAGCTGACCACGCACGCCGAGTTTCTCGATTGCGTGGAGAAGGAGAACAAGCACACCACTGTCATCATACACATTTATGATCGCGCTGTGACCGCCTGTGCCACACTCAATCGTTGCCTGGACACGCTCGCCGCCGAGTATCCGTCCATTAAGTTTGCGAAAATCTGCAGCTCAGTGGCGGGCATGAGTCGCGACTTTCGCGTCAAGGGACTGCCAGCGCTGCTCGTGTACAAGGCCCAGGCATTGATTGGCAACTTTGTGCGCATCACCGACGATCTGTCGGATGACTTCTTTCCGTCGGATGTGGAGAGTTTTCTGATTGAGAATGGCATACTTGTGGACAAAGCGCTGTACAATTAGAATGTGCCACTAGTGCCGCAAGATCACCAGCAGCCTTTAGGAGAATATCAAAAGCACTTTTTATACCAGACAATTTTAGCGCAATTTAGTAAGCGTCCTACAATGTTCAACAACAACTTAATCAGGGATTCAAGCGCGCCGCCTGCAAGCAAACAATCTAACGTGGCATTTTATTGCAAACTGGAAAAGAGCAGTAAACATTATTCAGCAATTATTCAGATTTTTGTCTAATAATTGCGCTACAAACAATCTCAGCTAATATGGCACACATACACACACACAGATATATAGTAATATTATTTGTAACGCCTGCTGGAAAGTAAACGAGGCAAACCCCTAACAAATGCAAAACTTTAAAGCAAATTTTAATTGTATTTTGCTATTTGAATTTTTGTTTAACAAAGTATTTTTGTATTGTAGCCAAATTAACGTTTAGAAATTAAATATACAATGCGCATTTGTTTTGTTATTGAATTTAATTACTTAATTTTGTGTGTAGCAGCTGAACAAATTTTTAAGTTCAGAAAGAAACGCAGAGTAAGCTCAAGGCTTTGTTTATAAATTGCTGTAGCTTTAACTTTTAAGTAAACTTGACTTGATTTGATGCAATTGCAAATTTGCAGTGTCTACAAAGTAATACAAATAATTTATGTGAATATTGTAATGATATTTAGAGGAATTAGAACTTAATCCACCACATTAGGCATCTTTGTATGAGGAGCTATGCATATACACATACATACATACATATAACAAATAAGTACTATAAGTGTATTAAGAAGCAAATATCTAATGATATTTATGCGATAAAGTATTGGCAAAATAAATGGATCTGTGTACAAGACGCATTGTGGTTTCAATGTTTTTATTGTTTAGTAAAGTTTATTTACGTTCAAAGTCTAATATGTATGTATGTATTGGAATCAGCTGAACAATTTGCTTGGCGTATTGTGTACCTAAAGAGCGTAAACATTGCAAAATGCTTACGAAGGCAAAACGTTTGATGATCAGTCATCAGCTGTTGGGCTTAATCAGCGTCCTATTGAATTGCGAGTTCTAGCCGGTCATCGCCTGTCATAACTTGGATTTAGTGATAAAGAACTGCGCAAACTGGATCCTATTTGTTATTGTTAAGTGGTAGATAATTTTTCCTTAGGTGAGGTCAAGCAAAGTACGCTAGTGCCGACTAGCACACTCGGGGGCCTCAATGCCCCATTGTGATACCCGATAGAGACAGTTTTGCTTACCAAACCACAATTTGAGCAGAGAATAGAAACCAATTGCTTGAATTTTGGCTAAAATTTTATTTATTCATATTTATGCATATTCCAATGTTGTCAGCCATTTGCAGACTGACCCTTTCACTTGTTTGATTTATTGATTTATTATTATAATAAATTTGCTAATTACATTTACATGTACAATAGTAATAAAATGTTTACATTTATTAACTTTGCCTCAATGTTCGGTGTCGACAGTGGAAATGAATTAAAATATTAATTCAGCACTGCCGGCAACACGTACTAGAAAACAAAAATCAATTAAAATCCAGGGAAAATACTAGCTTAGTTTATATTAAATATATATAAAAATAATACCAGACGTTTGAAATTTCAACAATTAAATTTATCAAAAATTCAAATTCACTTTCAAAGCGAATTTTCACTGTATTTGCAAATAATTTTGGTTCGAAAATTCCATAAACTAAATCGAACACTTTATTTTCAACTAATAAAAGTTAACAGGAAAAGGAAAATTGTTCACTCAGTGTAGCAGAAAACTAAATGAAACTACAATCAAAACACCCTGTATTCGCAAATAGCACAATTATGTTGTTTTTGTTGTTTGGCATTGATTAAAATTTTTCATATAAATACTTACTACTTAGACTTGAAAACTTAACAAATTCCAAATACATACTAGCTATGAACTAAGTTGGTGTTGTTGTTGTTGGTTTCATTACATGCTAATTATATCAGATTTTAATTTGATTTGTTTTGTTCTCTTATTGGCTAAAACTAAAACTAAATTCACTTACAACGACACAATTTAGTAGCACAAATAGAAAATTAAAAAGTTTGCAAATTGTTTCTTGCAAAACCATAAATAAATGGTTTACATAAAGACTGCACATTCATACAAGTATTACACACTCAAGCTTAGCAGTGATTTACAAAAAAACATTTCTTTAGTTTGAGGTACATACAAAAAATTAGTTATGTATTTTTTTCACATTAATTTTATGTTTTTGTTTGAAAAAAGTTTTTATTTAAATTTAGCACAACAATTTCAAGGTTCAAAATTCACTGTTATTTATTTTGCTCATTTCGCAGTGACTTTTTGTTTTCAAAAACCACATCGAGTACACTTATAAAATGAATGAATACTAAAAGTCTGTGTGGCAGAAATTTAGTATTTTTGTTTTATTCAATTTGAAAATAATATGGTTTTGATTATATTGAAGTTCCTGTTGCCTATTTGATGCAACGCCAATTTGTGTTTTGTATTTTTTAAGATTATTTGTATTTTTTAAGCAACAAAACTGGGTCAATCCAAGGCAGTTAGAGTGCTGTAAGCAGCCATTTTTCGTTTAACTGTTGACAAAACACTGTTCAGAGAATACTTTGTTATAAATAATAAAAATAATATTAAGTAACAAAAAAATAAGGGAGAACGGGCGTGGACATACAAGGCAAAGTTGCGGCGAAGTAGCAGCGACGCCGAAGTGTCCTTGTTTTCGGAAGCGTGCATCAACATCTCTGCTGCTTGCGAGTAGCACAATGGTCATCACTGATCTTAGTTGCAACTGTCAATGACTCACATGAATCATCAGGCATGTTTAGTTTAGTTTTAGTGAGACTATGGGTTGGGGATATGCATTTTATCCAGGAAACTGGGACTTTCTCTACAGCGATTATTGCAGCGCCTTGAAGGCTGAAGTCATGAGTGCTGGTACTACGAGGCTAATATAACATTTGTACAAGACAAATATTCAGACAGTCATTAGCAATCTGGTTTCCTGCTGGTGTATCAACCAAGTATATCAAAACTAATCTCGGACTGCTGACTTTCTTTGATCCCTTTAAAGTCCCACTTACCAAACTATCTTTTTGGGGTACTGGGTCATTAGAAACATTAAACATTTCTTACTAAAATTACTGAGATTTTTACTCCAAATGTCGAGAAATTTCAACAGTTGTTGATGGTTGTTGTTCTGCAAAAGAAGAAACAGGCTTACACTTCATATAACAATGTTCGTTCCTGACCAGCAAAGACAAAAAATCTATTCTGCTCTTTACTACCATTACTGAGTTTTTTACTTTTAATGTCCGGTTGATAGTAGTTGTTGTATTGTAGAACAAAAAAGAGTCTTAAATTTCATTTTTCAATGTCCGTCACTGGACAGAAAGACTACAAAAATGTTGGATGTCTGTTCCTTACCAACACTACTGAGCTATCAAGTCTTAAGGTCCGCCAGCCAGTTGTTGATGGTTGTCGTTTTGGAGAAGAAGAAACAGTCTTATCGTCTAAGTTTTCACGTATAAGTGAACATCACTGGGCAGGAAGACTTGAAAAAAATGCATGTTCCTTACTAACATTAAGAACTTAACGTTGTTGGCGGTTGTTCTGAAGAAACGGATGTATACTTCAAGTGTCAATGTCAGTCCGAGATCAGAAAAACACTAAAACCCTAAGTCCCATTTCTTACAAATCCAATTTCTTTACTCTATGTGGGATTACTCGTAATTTGCAGCAACTTAAATACCTCAAAATGTGGTATTGCATGTAAAGTTCGCTATAGACGTCAGACTCGGTTTCGAACGCGGTTAAAAACCTCGTCTCTAAGCATGTTTTGACCGAATTTCCAGTCTGACGAATGGTCTGAGTAAAGTCAAAAACTTTTGAGGTTTTACTTAAATTAAAGCCGAAGTGGGCATACATGTTTGTATGTTCGATTGCAACCAAGTTCGTGATTTCAGTTCGAAACGAAGTCTGATGTCTTTAGTGGGCTTAAAAATGCTGCTACTCCAGGAATAATTAACCTAACCTAACAAAAAAGTATTTGCTTTAAGAAGTTTAGTAATTGAAACTCAAATATTTTGGCAAAATTTGTTTAAGATTGTAAAAACCTGTAGATAAAATAAAAAAAAATTTATATGAGGAATAAGAAATAATAATAACAAAAATAAAACAAAATAAGAGTTACGCTCAAAAACAATTGAATTTTACAATTTACAATACAATTTTACAACAAGTTGAATTTCAATATAATTTGCATTAATATATCAGAACTTAAATCGCTGAACTCCCAAAAAGTCATTACTTAAATATTTAAATCTCTTAATGATAAATTTTCTGCAGACTAAGTTCAATTTTTTACAATTTAAGAAAAACATTGAGAAAAGTGCATTACAAATTTATAATCAAACTTTCTAATATGTAAAAATAAACTTCTTGAAAACTTGACATTGTTGTGAGAATTTGACAGCACTGCACTGACATTTTCATGTTTCATAATTTCATTTATTAACACGTTTTTGTCAACTTTGCCCTTGACCACACTTTTTTAAATCGTCTTAAAAAATTGCTTAAATAAAAACCGACGCCGATCACTCAATCACTATGCAGAGTACTTTTGCGTACCTTTGCTTGTAAGGTTTAGTTTTATTGTGGTTTATGTTTTCTGAATTCTACTACACTGACTTGTGTGGTTTCTTTTTTACAAATATGCTGTTATGCTTAAATTATTGTAAGTATTAATTAATCTTAAGTTAAGCATTTTACTTATGGTTTGTGGTTTATTCAATGTTTTCTTTGATTTCACGGAATATAATAATTTTCTTTTTTTACATAAATGCCATCATTTGGAATTATTGAAAATATCAACAATGAAAAACAATCATTTTGTTAAATGAAAATTTCAGTAAAGTTTGTGAGTGGACGTTAAAATACTTGCATTTCCGATATGCATGCGAAAAGGGTAAGTTTTTAACTTGAGAGTATTTGGAGACGCTTGGAAGAAAGAAGGTACTGGTGGTTGTTGGTTACAAAAACAACATGCAAGATGTCTCATGCAAATGCATTGAGGGAAACCGATTTAAGTGCGGCTGCATAGAATTGAACACAGCATGACGTTCGAAACTAGCATTTACACCAGTTGGGAGGTTCGTGAGTAATGCCTGATGGAAGTTTTTTAAAAATGAGCGAAAAAATGGTAAGATTCTGTTTCTAGTTTATAAGTTTTTTTGTTGTTGTTTATAATTTGCCATACGGCACTCACTAAACAGTAGCTTTGTAATTTATGTATATAGAAAGCTGCATTCATTTATTTGGTTCTTGTTTGTGTTACTATTGCAGATCTGTACTGTTGTATATACTCGTATGTACTAAATCTATGTATGATACAATACATCAAATGTAAATAGTGATTGTTCACTCATTGTAGCTGCCAACTGTGTGCTTAGTTGTAAATATTAATATTGTTTGTATGTATGTATGTATGTACTTAAGTTGCTTACAGAATAAAGGAAAGTCAAATGTTTGTCCTGAACATATAGAAATATGTATGCACGATTTGTTATTGCCAACATAGTGTCAGTATGTATGCACTCTGTTGCTGTTATTAAATTCTAAACGAGATTCGAATACAAAAATTTGGCAATTTCGAAAAATGTTTCGCACATACCACACTCCGTGTTTCAACTAAATGAAAAATCAGCCTTTTTTGTTCTGAAAAGTATTCCATATCAAATTGCAAATGACAATACAAACGGTAATTCTGGCGCTTTGTTGTAGACAAAATTCAACTATTTTAGTATTTCGTCGATTTATTTTGGTTTTAATAACTATACGAGGGCACTAAAGAAAGTCTGCTGAAAATTTCATAAACTAACTATTCAAATTTTAATATTTTATAATTAATTATTTTAGAAATAAAATAATTAAATAAATTACAAATTATTTGCCATTGTTTTTAGTTAATTCATTTCAGTTTACAATATAAGGTAAGAAATAAAAATAAAAACAAAGCAAATTTACCAAAATTGAAACGGTAAAAGTTCCACTATTAATGCAAGAGATTCACTTTTACATTCCTTAACCCTCTAACCGCCATTAAAGCACTAATCTCATACGTGATACCTCAGGGTTAGTGCTGGAATTAAATGTACTGGACATACACAACCAGGTCAAAATCCTCTGGGTTCCAGGACACAGAGGAATTGACAGATACGAGCAGGCAGACAGTCTAGCGAGAACTGCGGCAGTCACGGCCTCCCTGGGACCGGAGCCCTTCATTGGACTGACCAAAAGTAACATAGCAGAGTCACTAAGACTTTAGGAGAGAACCAGGAATTCAAAACACTGGTCTAGCGCCTCGGGTCTTAGGCAGTCGAAAATCTTTATTAAAGGTTATAATCCCAAATGGAGTGAAGAATGCCTCAAACTAAAGAAGAAACAGCTGAGACAGGTCATTGGTTTTCTAGCTTTGCACTGCAGACTGAGGAAACATATGCATACAATCGCGCTAGAAGGGGTTAGTACACTGCCAGGATGCGTTACCTGAGCCAGTTCTGGCTTGCAGAAGAGAGCATCAAACACCTAAATCCCCGTGAGTTATTAAGCTTCATTAGGTCGATGGGTGTTCTATAACAACTTGCGGGAGGTACAATAGATCACTTCTGGTCTCATTGCAACAAACCCCATTAATTTCTATTCTATTCTTGAGACAGCACTTCTTCAGCTACCTAGCGGACCTTGATAAGACGCCAAGTTGTATCGATAAATTTGTCAGAGCTACCAGGAGGCTCCCTGGAGCAACTCCTCCACGTGATAACACAATGAGTCACATGGCCTGAGGCCCTAGAAGGGGCTTCTTAACCTGCCTACCTACCTAACCTACCCTCACGTCGAGATTACTGCAACTAATTTATTAACTTTTCTAGTGGAAAAACTAATTATTGGTGAGCAGCAGTGAATGTGGACTCTATGAACTCATTAACTCCCATTAACTATAAAATTTGTCTTTAACAATTTCAACGACTATTGCGAGAATGTATTCAAATTACTTAAAATTACATATATCAAGGAATTACAAAACCATACTAATTAGATATAAAATTTTCTTCTTTTAAAAATTTTTTTTTAACTTTAAGAACTTTTTTAGTGCCCTCGTAAGCTGCAGTTTGCGTAGTTTGTATGAAACTCAGGCAGAGTATTGCAAATTTTTAGTAATTATTTGCTGCAATTGCAAACGGTGAGTGACTCGTTCGTTACTCATTTAGTGACGTAAGTATTTTTGTTGTAAAGTAGTTGCTTCACAACACTTCAGTTTACATGGATTTCAACGCTATTGACTTGAATCACTTTACAAACGCTTTAACGTCTGCTGCAGCAGCATATTGCCGCCTCTAGTGCTTTCTCTACAATATTGCAATATAGTTTTATATGTAAATAATTTGATTGTTAGTTCCTGTGTGACCTGTTTCGATCCGTTTCTATTGCCATAATTACCGCTTGATGTGTTTTTGAAAACTTTGATTTGCTGCTACTGCTACTTCTATGTGGTTGCAATATCCGTCGGCGCACTTGTGGCTGCAACATTTTGCATGACACAATGGGTTTACTCTCATACGCGCGGCGCTTTGAATGTGATCGTGGACACACCCTCCGTGCTGTTTCCGTCGTCCGCTGGGCCGGTCTTTGCTGTCTGCTGCTGCTGTTGTTGCTGCTGCTGCTGCCGCATGGGCTGTGCTAGTGGCATTGGCGCTGGCGGCGCAGCCAAATTCTCCAAATTTCTGCTCGACAATGCCGGCGATATGTTGCTGCTAATCGTTGCTGTGGTATAGATCAGTCTATTGCTGCCGCTGCCTGCCGTTGCCGCCGCCATGCTGCAGCATGTGGCGTGCACCGCCTTCAGCGCCTCCATTGTGTCCATGAACATGTTGCCGACAATGCTGCCGTCGCACGCATCGGCCACATCGTCGGCGTCTATGTAGGCGCGAAACGGTTGCTTGTGCTCCAGCGATGTGGCGCGCCCCTCTAGCCGATTGTACGGAAATGTGGGCGTCAGTATGTGCTGGCTGCCGTGCGCGCAGCACTCGGCAATCGAGTTGCGCACCGACGGCGGTGCATTGCCCACTGGCAGCATGGCAACGGCCGTGTGATTGTTGTCGGCCACATTGTTGCCGCTGCCAGCGCTGCCGGCACTGTTGTTGCTTCCCACTTGCCTCTCGCGACGGCGCAGCGACGAGCGCAGCGGATACTGGCGCGGCACGTTGACGCCTATGAAGCGGCGGGCGGATGGACGTCGGCCGCTGCCGGCGACGGGATACTGCACGGACTCGGCGCTGTTACTCAAACGGATGTTGCCAACTGCGTGCGGACGGGACAATTGGGCGCATGTTGGTGTTGGTAGAATATTGGTCGAATTGGCGTATGGTGTGGAGCGGGTGGAGCGAGTGGCGAAATTATTAAAAAAATACAAGAAGTAGAAAACAAACTTTAGAGTATGTTAGGAAATTTGGCTCGTCGCAGTGAACGAACAGAAAAATAAAACCAAATAACGGAATTAGTTGTCGATGTTGAGTTGAGTTCGGGTGGCGTTGGCATTTGGTTGGTTCTGTGGTGAGTTGCGGCATTTGGACGTACTGCGTTAGGTGAGTTATTGCTTGATTAGGGTGAATGGTGGAATGGATGGTGAGTGGTACTTATGTCGGTGTACAACGAAACACAACTCATAATCACAAGAAATTAAGTATTAAAAAAAATTTTAGTTGTTGACACAAAACTAACTTGAAAATATTTAAGCTGGACATGACATTTAGAAACAAACAAAACATTGTGACACAAAACAAACTCAATAATCATACACAAGTTTAAACAAATCCATTGAAAAACACAAAAGTACAGCACACGAAATAAAACACAAAACACTTGGCATTTATAATAAGAAATGTTTTAATTTGTTTATTCAGTAATTAGCATTAAAAAATATTCATGTATAAATGGAAATTTGTGGCGAATGTGCTTAATGAAATATACTTTATAACTATTAATGATAAGTATTTGTTTAAAAATAAATATGAAAAATATGTAAACGAATGTCGAATATGATTGCATTTGTTGCAATATTGACACTTTTGCATAAATAAATTAATACACACAACAATTAAAAACTACTACAAATAATGTTTTTATGCATATCTTAAATATGTAAAACACCTTATTTAGCATACATTTTTTTTAAACAAAATTTCATTCATAAAGTATGTGGCATTTATAATTTTATTTTATTGTTTTTGTTGTTGATGTGACGCGCTCTGACGACGCTGCACTGCAATGAATCAGGCTTTACACACACACATATATATTAAATTGAACATTTATATGGCCAAAACATTGTTGCGCTATAAACTACTGATATGAAGTACGAATGTACAGCAGCGCAGTGTTTGTGCCACCCAAAGAGCGAGAGAAAGAGAGGGAGAGAGCGTTTAAAAGGTCATTAGCCCGAAAGGAAATTGTAGATAGCAAAATTTGCAAGTTGTGACTAAATATTCGATTCATTTGATAAACATATAAACTGATGATTGATGTTGAACGCAACTAAACAGTTTCGCAACAGCCCTATTCGAACTTTGACAGCTTATATCGCGGACATTTCAAGTGAGAGCGGCTTTATTTCTCAACGTTTGCATTCTGATATGTGCAAAATTCTGAGTCAAGTCAACACATGGCGTTTAAATTGTTCAAATTTCATATGATTTTTAATTGTTGTATGGAAAGTTATTGATTTACACATTGTTCGGAGAGAAAGCAATGTGAATTGGCGGCAAAAATAGTGCAACTGAAAACGAATCGATTTTTTTTCTGTGTATATGTTAATACGAATGTGCCGGAATTAATTTTTAACGATTTCATATGAAGCCGAATTGAAAAATTAAATTCGTTGGGAGCATGTTTAGTGTGACCATATGGTCACGCTAGGCTATACCGAGTTAAATAGCAAAGGTTCAAGCCAACAAATCAACAACTAGTGAATTATTCCAAAATAGTATAATTAAACCATTGCAGCCATTTAACTGCAAAAGCCTTTTGAATCCCGTGGTTCTTGAAATAAAATCGTAACGAACATACATTAAAGTTTATATTGCAATCAAGTTTTTCCTCGTATTTCTTAATAAAAATTGTTGTTTTTATTTGAAAGTTAACGAAACAAGCTAACTAACGTTAACGATAGTTAAAATGCTTTATGAAAATTTCTTTACAATGAAGAGTACAAGTGTGGTCTGAAAAGTTTTCGAACTCAACTTGAAGATGCAGCACTCGACAACAAAAGGTAGGGAATCCTTTTGCGTCTCTTTTGAAAGATACTAAACAAAATTTCAGCCATTATCGAAGCGCAGTTATGGTTTGACAATGGTTTGAGTCAGTCGATGTGAATGTTATTGTGAAAATTAAAAAAATCTACTATGGAGCAATCATTAAATAGTTGGACGCTGTATACAAGGATTCTGCACCATCATTTACCACACCACAGTGAAAATGTAGGCAGCTGAAGTTAAAAGCTGGGCCGTACCAGCTTGGGAGACAACGAACGTTCGGCACGTCCAAAATCTCTTAGAAGCTATAAATATGTTCATGAACATGTTTGTCACACATTGAATCAAAGTTTAGATATGAGAAAGCGCGGTTCCGCGTTGTACAAATAAACATTTCCAACATTCTATTTGGAGGGGTTAAAGAAACGGGAGCAACGCTAGAAGTGTGTAGTCTTAGTCATAATTCTCCTATGTAGAGAAATAAAAATTAATTTGAAGAAAAATTTCTTCTCTGTTAAGCAACTCTCGAAAGTTAAGCAACTAACCTAAGACTCAGCAGAATGTCTGAGAAAATTTTATGCCAGGTTTTCCAAAAATTAAAAGAAAGTCAACTAAACCCAACTCAAAAACTTGTAGTAATGTTTGGCGTAATTAAGAGAGAGACAGTCAGAGTTTGAAGTGACCTAATACTGCTTTTACGATGAGCGATTTGATAGAAAATTATTTGGGTCTCTGATAACAAATTATTTGGGCCCTGATTGCATGACATGTGAAGGTACGACGTTCGTCCGTGGTATAATGTGTGTGTGTAGAGTAGTTTTGGTCTTTTGGCGATCCTCGCCTCAAAAGTGGATGGCTAAGTTAGAACTTCAATGAACTTCAATAAAAACGCACAGAATGACGGTTCTTACACATGACAAATATGTGAATAAATGAAATAGGGCATGAATAAATAACCTCCTAATTCCGATCTAAATGCTGCATTATCTCAGCAAATAGCTGCGTGAAGTTAGCCTACACCATCTAAAAAGTAAGGTTTACGCCTCTAAACTCGAGAAAATCTGAGAGCTGAAGAACGAACTTACTTATAAGGTATCTTATTATAGAGTCTGAACAATGCAGTTCAGTCCAGTCTAGCATCACCTCGCTCTGGCATAGGCCACCTGTCACGGCAACAACAAGAACTGGACGGGCATGTGTCGGCCGCAACAGCAATGACTACTTTTAGGGGCATGGTAATTGCGACGGAGTATGGGAAAGACGATTCGGGGCGATGAAGACTAAATTGAATTGAATAAACTAACTGTAAAGCAAGTGTTTCATTTTTGGCACAATCCAGTGAGACGAATACGCCTGCATTAGCCTGTCGAATTGAATTTCCGTAACAATATATAGAAGCTATCAACTTAAAAAGGCCATCGATAGTAGGCTCTTTAAGGCAAGAGAAATCTTGCTGGACATTTAGCCAGTAGTGAATTTCATAAATAAAAGCCATTCAGAAAATGAAGCTTACACGGACGAATGATTGGAATTCATTTGGTGTAAATATTGGACGAACAGTAACAGATATCTCTCCAGTTAAGATATGCCAAGTAGATATTCAGAATGTAGATTGGATTCAACCACTAAGATCAATTGAAGTTACTGAACAAAGTGACTTCTGGCTGGCCTTATATATATGTTCTATACACAGAATTTCAAGGATTAATCATCCAAGTTATAAAACCCAAATTGTGGAACTTATTAAAACATGAATGGCATCAAGTATAGATCCAAATGGATTAGATTTAAGTTCGTATCACGGACAAAACCTGGATTGGATAGCCGACATCAATAATACTAGATCGATAGCAAGTATCGATATGTTTTAGAGCAAATTCCCCAACCAAACTTTAAATAACATTCGATAAGGGACAATAACATCAAGATTTCGTGATTGTGCTAGTCTATTGGGTGGAAAGACCTGAAAAAATGGCACTATGGATGTTCACAAAGACCTTGGTAACTGAGCTAATTAGAATGTCTGAACCTGGCAGGAACTGGATGTGCCGGACTCGTACTTCTCCTATCATATGGATATGGGATTGTGTACATGTTCTCCATATTCCTCTACAACAAACCCAGGGATATACTATCTCTGTAATGTCGTAGGTGGTCTAACATAAGATGTTATAATGCCAGATTTGTCTTTGAAACACATCTCCAGAACATTATGATTAATTCTGAAATCATTGCATATGCATTCAAGTCACGTATATCCCAAAATAAATTTTTCTCTGAACAGCTAAACTCTCAACATTTGGAAATCAATGAAGATGAAGATGAGATTGGTTTAGAGCCAAGAACACAAGAGCCGAGGGATTGGCTCATTTTTTATAAGGAACGAGGGTTAACCTTTGCCTGTCAACCATAGAGAAGGAACAATTGCACGCAATATATTATATATATACGATATTTTTAGATTCTCATTATGAAAAATAAAAAATTTAAAGAATAATGCCAGAACGGAAATGCGTTACAGAGCACCGTAGAGCAGGCGAGCGGATAGAAAGCAAGAAAGTAGGCGTGGCATAGCAAACAGAAGCGGCGGCACATGTCACAGTAATGCAAACAACACTTTTCTCTTGTTGTTGTCTTAAAATAAAAAGTCCAACACATTAAAAATGACGGTAACGAAATTATTGTTGCCACTGCGACTGCTGCGGCTGGGGCCGTCGCCGAAATTTGCATTCAGCGACTGATAGTGATTGGGTGAAGGCCCCGCCGAGACGCCGCGCGTACGTTGACGCTCACGCTCACGCAGACGCTGGCGTTGGCGACGCGTGCTCAGCGGCGTCGACTGGCGATGGCGCGCAGTCATTATGTAGTCGACCTCTTCGGCGGCGGCCAGCGGACGCAGCAGTGCTACGTTGGGCTCAGCGTTGGCAGCAGTCTCAGTGGCGTTGGCACTTGTACGCGACGCATTGTGATGTGGCGTGGACGTGAAGGTGTTGCAGGTCGCGGATGCAGGCGTTGGGACGCCGCGTTCGCACGGCTCGTAGGGAAGTGAATAGTTGAGGCGCGCCGCCTGATCGCTGACGTCACTGCCGTAGACCAGATCGTACGAGGAGGCACAGCGTCGCGCGGCAAACGTAGCCTTGCGTGGGCTGTGGTACAACTTGGTCGCGGCGCTGTGGCCGAGCAGTGGTGCGTTCACGGCAACATCGACATCGACGTCCAGGTCCACATCACAATAGCGCAGCGACTCGGTGGAATAGTAACGTTTGGGCGTTAGTTGTGTTGTGGGCGGATGAGGCTGTGGCAATAGTGGGCGGTAATTGTCCGATGTGTGGGTTGTGTGATGAGTGTGAAAAGCATGTGGAACACATTGGCCGTTTCCATCCCATGATGGACGTTTCTGGTGTTTTTTAGTTGTGTGTGGTGTACGTTTGGGTTTTGTTGTTTTTGCCTTGGTTTTTGTTGCTGTTGTATTGGTTAAATGCTGGCGATTGCTTAACGTATAACTAGAGTACATATCATTCTCCTTATCGTAACTGTTGTTGTACTGGCTTTTGTTATTGTTATTGTTCTTGTTGTTGTACATGTGATTATGATTGTCATTTGTGGTGGCTGTGATAGTAGTATTACTGATTGCTTTTGTTGTTGTTGTAGTAGTAGTATTTGTATTAGAATCATATAGAAAATTATTATTAGTAGTATGGGATGCAACATAGCTACCGGTATTCGTGTCCAGGAACATGCGACGACCACTGGCCGCCGCCGCCTCGTGTCGCGAACGCTCCTTGCCGCCGGCGTCCGCCGCTGTGGCGCGCAGCAGCACGCCCGGCTGCCGGGCACCCGCAAACGCCGCTGTGGAATGTATTTGTGTATCGTAATCTGTACTCTCGTCGGTGTCCATGTGCTCCGCCTGCAGACAGTACACCTGACCCTGATCCTCAAACTGACTCGGCGCCTGGCGCTGTTGTTGTTGCTGCTGCAGCTGCTTCTGCTGCTGCAAACGCTTTTTGTAGTACAGGTAGAGCGCATTGCCGCTTGCGGCCGCATCGCAGTCACGTTCCACGCCCAGATTGATGCCATAGTTGCGCGCATAGACGCCGCCGCCGCCGCCGTCATCGTCGTCGTCGTCAAAGTCGCTTCGGTGGGTGCGCATGTCGCGCGTGCTGCCGCCACCCAAATAGCTGTGCTGCTGATAGTGTTGTTGCTGCTGCTGAGCAGCGGCCAGGCAGCAATTGCTGCACGTGTTCGGCAATTGCAGCGCAACGACACTATCCCTAGGACCCAGAAACCACTCGGAACGTGTGCGCATGCGTGCCGTCTGCCGCTCATGAACCTTGTGGCCCGTGCGTGGTGGATATGCGGCATTGCGGTGCGGTGGGTTGGTGTCGAATACAGTTCCATTGCAACCATTTGTGGGCGTGTGGTTGTTGATTATTTCATTGAGTGTTGAGTTGTTGTATTGAGTGTGTTGACAGTTGTGGTGGCGCATAGTTGCAGAGTAGTGTTGTGGTGGTGGTCAGGTGGATTTGGTGGTGTTGTGTTGTTGGTGCGAGCGAGACAAATACATATTTGTTTTTTTTTTGGTTTTTGTAATTATATTTTCAGATACAGAGAGAGCATCGTAACGTTGTTGGTGGTACAAATTGTTGTTGTTGTGGGTGGTTTTCGAGGGGCAAGAAAGAGGGGAATTCACAAAACAAAAAAAGAACGAGCTTAGTTTTCATGTCATTTATTTGTTAAGCTAATTGATTGTTTCGGTATGTATTTTAAAACTTATTGTAATATTTAAAATGTATGTAATGCTTGTAAAATATAGAAACCGTAACTATGTGGTGGCAGGTGATGATTTCAGCATTAGAATAGTGTAAAAAAACATGGAAAAGTAGCATAAGTAGCGGTGACGGTGAGTGAGAGTGTGGTGGTAGTTATAACGAAAAACAACACACACACCCTTTATGACTTATGGGTTCATAAAAAAAAAAAACACCTGATATGTAGGAACAAAACACTTAGTGGCGTTTTAAAGCTGTTAATACAATAAGTAAATTAACAGAAGCGACACTGGCACACACACAACGCCATATTTTCGCACATTTTTTAACATTTTTAAAATGTGTTGTTATTTTTGCTGCTAATTTTGGTTCAAAACTGCCAATTACCATCATGTGCTGGATGTGAGTTTTCGCACATTTTTGTTGTCAGTGTGTGTGTGAGTGTGTTGAATAACATTGAAAGTGAAAATTATATGAAACACAATATGCACACGCAAATTACAAAGCCATCAGTTAAGAAAGCAGATAGATGAGAGAACGAGATCGATATGGAGCAGTCTAAGAGAGCAAAAGTTGAAAAGAGCAAAGTTTGGGAACGCAATTCAAGACTGACAAAACAATCTAAAAGAGAAAACCTCAAACTTTTTGTGGTCAAAAAACCCCTAAATTAACTCTCTAACCCACCAAGAGCTAAATTAAAACTGCATGTTTGCTGTGAATAATTTTTCACAATTTCTTAATCTTCAAGAATACCATTGAGATACTAAAATACCTTTGTGAATTAAAAATATAAGGTGTATGTAGTAAAAAGAAATCCATTATTTTTGCAGGCTTTATTTAGCATAGTTAGAATGATCCGATTAAGTGAAACAAGCATCGTTTTGTTTCGATAAACTGTTGTCATTTTGAAGGTAATCCCATGATGTCTCTCTCATGGAAATCCTCGTCCCAATTGATATAAAACTGGCATAGTCGTTTTTTACAAGCTTCTCTTGAGGCAATTCTTTCACTAGCAAAATCAATGGTCATAGACAGGAGCAGGTGGGAATTACTTGGTCCAGACTATTTATAATGTGGATACATATAAACCTACTAAAAACGGACTATCTGACGAATCACTATCGACGTGTATAGTCTGGAGTTGTGCTGTTGGAACACAATTCCTCTCCTAAGAGAGGAAAGATGGCCTCTTCTGGGCAATTGCTTTCTTTAGACAGTCCAATTGTTTGCAGAACAGAGTAGTGTGCATCGAATTCAAAGTGGGAGACACCTCATAGTAAATGATTTCCTGTCGATCCCATTAAACAAACAGCAAAACCTTCCTGACCATCAATACTGGATTGGCCACCGTCACTGCACTTCGACCGACCGTTGCCGTAAGTAATCCAGTTTTCATCACCAGTCAACTTCAGAAATGGGACCATTTTGTTGCGTTTCTGCAGCGATTCGCAGATGGAAATTCGGTCCATGAGGCATTTATTTCACTTATTTTGCATCCAGTCCTATTCAAGTGGTTTAAAACGATTTTTTGTGCAATGCGTAACTCTTGGACAATCGAAATACTGCTTACATAACGGTCGAACTAGAGATTTCCATGATTTTATAGACATTTTCAATAATATTTGCATCTTTCACATCAAAATTACCGGAACAAAATCGACAGAATTGCACATAATTAATTTTTACAGTATCCGGATCATACACACTGTTCACTGGTTTGCGTTTCTGTATTAATCGAAGAAAAACAGTCAAATATGGCGCATTTTCTCTTTGTTGTTGTCTCTTTGTTGAAGCGCACTCAAACCGTATTGAGTCAAGCAATCACAAAACTGTCTGAGAAGTTTTTTTTAGTACAAAATCATATCTTTCTAATGTCATCTTTGATGCACATGTAAACAAAAGTGAGTCAAGCAATCACAAAACTGTCTGGAAAAATAATGGATTTATTTTTACTACACCTATTCTACACCTAGGTTAGGTTAGGTTCCGGTGGCTGCCTCTGTATGTAAAAAAAAAAATTCTTCCATCGACTGAAATATAACTTATCACCAAAAAATTAAAAAAATTTAAATCTTTCGTCCTTGATTCTTTTTGCATTTTGTTTGCGAGGGTATCTGAACATTTTTGTTATATTTTTTATATTAAAAAACAATTATTTTGAGAAAACTTTCCACATTGTCCTTGAGTTATCTGTGCTTGTCGTACTTTAATCAGATTATATCATTCTAATGTCATGTGAGTAAGAATTTTTTTTATATTAAAAAATTATTAAAACAATGCTTAACTTATTAAAACAATGCTTTTGAGTGTTCTTTATGTGCTGAATAATAATTTGTAATTATTGCTATTGAATTGCCAGAAGAAACCTAACAAAAGTATTCATTCCATATGCCATTTAGAAAATCATACTCTTGGGCCTAAAATCTATAAGACATAAAAAAATCTCTTTAAACTTTATTCAGATCTACACAAAATTCATTCACCCGCTGCTGAGCCCAAAATCTAAATGATTTTCTATGCCACATTAAATCAAAATCGCTCATGCTTTCACCAGCCATGGCCACTCAACTTATAGCTGTACGAGTATAAAAAGATTAAAAAATTAAAACACTGCTTAAACTCTAACATGCCACAAATAGTAAAAATTTATAATTGAAAAAAGAAAACAGCGAAAGAATGTCAAACCAAAGGAACCAGGTGTGAGAATAAGTACAAAAGAATGTGAAATGGCTAGAAAAAAATTCAACATAGCAAAAATTATGTAAAGGTGAAATAGCAAAGGTTGCACAACCATTAGCAGAATTGCAAGCACTAGAATTAGAAAATCAATAAAACAATAGAAGAAAAAGAAACCAAAAATAAAAAACGGAAAATGCAAAAACGGTTGCAGGGAAAATTTGTCGTGTATTTGTAAACTTAGTAATTATACATTAAAAAAAATACATATTTTTTACATTACAATTACAGTACAAAATCCAATTAATGATACATCAAAAATCGCATCAAATACACTAAATTTACGGTTGGTTATGTATAGTTTTGTGTTTCGTTTTGTTTGTGGTTTTCAGACAAATACAGTTTGTAGTTTAAAATTCATATATACAAAAATGATAATAAAAAAAGAAAACTACAAATAGTATTAAAAAACGAGAGCGGCGAATGGTTTTTTATTAAATAAAAATTAAAATTAAATAAAGTAAAGTACATGTAAAAGACAATTTTTGTATTGAAATTTGCTGAGAAAGCGGCTATAATTTTATGTAAATTGCAATTTGTTTATCAAGACGTTTCATTTACGAAACAATTTTTGTTTAATACGAATTTTTTAATATTTTAAGGAATCGAAAAAGCCAACGATTGCCTCCATTTGTGGGTTTTTATGAAACAATTTTTTGTAAAACGAATTGTTTATATTTTTAGGTATTAAAAGGATCCAAAAATTGTTTCCACTTGTGGGTTTTTATGAAATAAGTTTTTTAAAACGAATTGTTTATATTTTTAAGTAAAGTGAAGGAGGCACAAATTGTCTCCATTTAAATTTTTAGGTATTAAAAGGAGCCAAAAATGGTCTCCATTTGTGTGTTTTATGAACAAATTTCTTTACGAATTGTTTATATTTTCAAGTATTGAAAGGGGCCATAACTTGCTCCCATTTGTAGGTTTTTCCAATTATTGTACGCAAATTAAAATCAAATCTACATAACCCAAACATTTACTTGCTATAAAATATAAAAAAATATATTGTTTTGTTTTTGCTTTTCTTCACAAAAGTTCATACTTATAAAGTTACTTTCGTGATCGTTTCGCTTTGTACTGTAGAACTAAACGAACTATTGTGTGCGTCTAATTTGATAAAAGTCCTTCGGCTTTGCGCCAAATCGCGAACTGTTTATCTACTAAATTTTTATTTACAGCAAATGGCAAATAAAAATAGAAATTGCGCACAAGTTCAGGGCGTTTTATTTTCGATTTCTTATTGGCAGTAAATAAGCGTTGAAATAATAGCAACAACAACAATTAAACAAATAAGAAATTAAAATCGCGCCGATTTAACAGTTGACAATGGTCTTAAAAAAGTTTAAAACTTGGCAGCAAAACATACATCTTGCTAAGTACAAGAGGAAAGATTCGAATTCGTATACGCATCGATTTGTGGAGTTCATTTTGTTAACTAAAATTTTATTTAAAAAAGTAATATGGAAATGTCTTTTATCAGTTTTTTTTCGTGGTAGCATGAATTATTATAATTAATCAGAGTTTACAACACTAAATTATAATTGTATGAATACATTGAAGTACACAATAAACGAGAAAAAAATTATATAATCTATGCATTAGTGGGATAAATTAAATTATGCAACTAATTTTTATAATTAAAAAATCGTATTTTAATTCAAATTCAAAGTTCTTCTCTTTTAAATTGAATGCACAATGCAATTGTGTTGCTCTTGTTTGTTGTTGGTGTGAATGTGCGTTGCTAGTGCATGGTGAGAGTGACGGTGAGAAGGAGGAATGAGCGCGTGCTGTTTGGGGGCGTTACAGCGTTGCAAGAGAGAGAGACAACAGTGTCGTAGTATGCGTTAGGGAAGAGAAATGCGAGAATGACAAGAGAGAAGTTGGAGTATTAAGAGCGGAAATACAGTAAATTACAGTCAAATGATGTGAAGCAACAAAGTCGCAACTTGAGTTCAGAGTGCGACAACAAAACGATTCATTGAGCAGAAAATTAGTAGAATGAGCGTTAACAGTTGTCAATCTTATGGCGCTATGTTTATAACGAAAAATTCGGATGAGATTACACAGAAAAATGCAGGTTTATGCAACATATTTGAGTTGGTGATTGTATGAAGGTGAATAAAGTTGCGAGAAAATCCCACAAATGAGTATATGAGTTCTATTCAAGAGCATTTTTTCGTTTTGTAGTTGTACAACTTGACGCGGTTGTATATTAAAAACATAGCATGTGGCGCTCGTTAGCGAGTGCTCACAAAAATTACATATAGCGCGCTCTCTTAGCGATCTAATGCACTAAAGCGACGTTGCGAGTCAATCATCTCGTCGCACGTCCGCACTAAACATAATAATATTGTACGTAGTATGTGTTATAGTTGTAATGGAGAGGGAGCGGAGAAACACAAAAAATCGTTTTTGTTTTAAATCATAAGAAACTCAAACATTACAAACAAATGAAAACAATGAAAAAGTATTTGTAGAATTCAAAAGAAAATATTCGTTTTTTGTTTTTGTTCGTTTATACCGAAATCCGTGAAGCAAGCAAGAATTTATCCCTCACCTGTGGCAAGTAGGATAGACTCTTTGTACTCTCGGCGTAGCGATTGACGGCGCGCAGCTCCTCCATGGTCATGCCGCTGCCGTTGCCCGCTGCGCCGCCACCCCCGGCGCCGCCCGACGCCGACGAGCACGACGACGAGTGCCGTATGCCGCGATTGCAGCGGCTGCAGGTGCGCGTCGCTTTGCCGGCCAGGTGCGTTGACGCCTTCGCTTTGCTGTTGCTCGCCGCAACGCCAGCACTGCCGTTGGCGCTGCCGTTCTCACTCGCCGCTACCGCTACCGCCGCCGTCGCCACACGCTCGCCGCTGTCCAGACTCTTGGTGCCGGCGCGCAGACGCCGCTGATGCTGCTGCATGCGCGTCTGCGTTAGTATCTTCTTCTTGTTCTGCCGATAGCGTCGCTTCACCACGGTCACCTCGTCGTCATCGTCCTCGTCGTCATCGTGCGCGTCCACGTCGCCGCCGATTGCGGCCACATTGGTGGCAGCGTTGCGTGTTTGGCGGCGACCGCCGGGTGCGGCTCCCGCTCTGCTCGGCAGCAAGTAGTTTTTCGGATTGTTCTCGATATCGTCGTCGTTGCCCATTTCGAGCTCCGCTGCAAAGTCATCCTCGTCGTCGTCGTCGTCGTCGGCGTAGTGCTCCTCGTCGGCGTCGTCATTGTCAGCGTCGCGCTGCAGTTCCTGGGCGCTGCGTTTCGGTATCGGCGACGAGGTCATCGCGAACAGGCCGGGGCCCTCTAGGGAAACAGAGAGGCGTGCACATGATTCAATGAAGGAGTGTTCGGGCGTGACGCCCAGCGACAGCACGCTGTTGTCCAAAGCTGAGCTTGAGCTGGTTAGCAAGGCAGGCGTTGAGCGCGATTCTTCCTGAGCGACTGGCGTTTTCAGGTTCGAATTTGCGAATTGTTTTTCGTTTTCGAGCAGGCAGTGTCAATACATACACACACACACATTCAGAGGGTGATAGGAAGAGAAGAGAGAGAGAATTGCGTTTGGTTGGTTGGTTGGGCAAAACATTTCTTTCAATAAAAAAAAAACAATTGTAATTTCAAAGCATATGTTGCAAGTAATTTATAACAAGTGAAAGAGGAAGAGACAATTGAAAAAGATAACACTTTCTGGCCGAATTCTTGCGCAATGATATACTAATACGTATGGAGACAGTAAAAGAAAGTAATTGTAAAGTGAATAGAATAGAATATGATTACGATAATGATAGGCATGAATAGGCAAGCAAGCAAGACCCCGAAAAGCGAGAGATGAGAAATTGTC
Source organism: Melieria picta (assembly GCA_964056695.1). Classification (NCBI taxonomy): domain Eukaryota; kingdom Metazoa; phylum Arthropoda; class Insecta; order Diptera; family Ulidiidae; genus Melieria; species Melieria picta. The sequence goes on from OZ057399.1 coordinate 47,272,153, forward strand.
ATTTACAACAATAGAGTGAGTGAGAAAGTACTAATGCGAAACAGCGATAGAAGCAAATCAAACGGTGAATACGTAAGACCAGACCCAACAGATAGATTATTAGTAAGAACGACTAGCATTAGCGATAAGCACAACTAAACTTTGAATTAACAACATTTGGTATTTTTTGTTTTGTTAGTCGCTGTTAGCTTAGTTTAGTTTGTGAGTTGGTTCTTTCTCAATTGTACTCCAATATTTTATTAAAAGTTAGCTACTCCTTAAACCAATCACACTAAGGTTAGAAAGAGATAGTTATAGTTGATATAATACAATTCGAAAGAGACAAGTATTTGATACTTACGCAATCCCCAACGTTCACACTGGCACTGCAACCAAGTCTTCTCAGCCTCTAGAGAGTGTTGTACTGCCCAAAGCCGAACATGGAAAAGAAAAGATTATCGATTAAACAATGCAATGGAAGGGTCCTAGTGCTGTAAGAGGTCAGTGAGGTGACACGCTGACCTTTCACACGGATCCTTAAAGCATAGCAAAATACTTACATGCATATTTTTGTTGCGCCAGTTTGCCGCGTGGCGGCGGTGGATATTGAAAGCTGCAGATCCATTCGTCCTGCACCTTCAGTATGCGCCCAGTGACACGCGCATAATACTCGTAATTGTCACGACCGAACAGATCGTGTGTGGCGAACTTATCGATTATGTGCTTCATGATTTTTGTGGCCACCTATTGTGAACAAACAAAACAACAACAATAAAAAAAATTATACAAACAGCAAGTAGTAAGAACGTCCATTAGTCAAACGACTCATTTACTTGTGTGCATACATATCAAGAAAATGCTCAGCCCGATGACTTGCGACAGTGAAAATGTTCGTTCATTTTAATTCGATAATAAATCAATTAAGTGCCACTTTGAAGTCCCTATTGAGTGAGAGCAATATTTTTTGGTAATAAAATTGCAATTACCTTAAATTTGAGAACGTCTTCCATGCGCGCCGTTTTGCCATCGCTGACGCACGACTGAAAGAAGCTTGGTGCCACTGAAACGCCCAGCGCTTCGCTTGTCATGCCAGTGCCGGCATGTGCGGCATTGCTGGCGATAACACGGAATGTGCCAAATAGTAAAACTAATAAATGTTGTGTGTATTTCGGCAGTGTGGTAAATAGTCTGCAAGAAAGAAGAGATGAAACAAATTATTATAGTGAAATTATTGCAACATCGACAGTGGTAAATGCGCGTACGAGTCATTGCGCCATGGGATAGGCAATACAAATTTCTATAAAATATGTATGGATCAGTGTGGGTGGTTGAAAAGATTATAAGTTCAGAAATATTTAAAAAAAAAAGTGTACTCAAGACTTTAAAACATTAAACAGAATATTAGATATGTAGGATAGAATAGAGGACACTCAAATAACAAACAACAAGACGAAAAATTAAAGATATAGGATAGGTTTAGTACAGGATAGGATAGAATTGGATAGAATAGGAATTTGGACAGGATAGGATAGAATAGGATAGAATTGGATACAATAGTAAAGGATTGGATAGAAACTATAAGATAGTTGTGGATAGGATAAGAACAGTAGAGGATAGTATAAAATAGATATAAGACTACGACAGAATAGAATTGAATAGGATAAGGTAGCATACTATAGGATTGGATGGGATTGGATAGGATAGGTTAGGATAGAATAGAACTGGATACAATAGTGAAGGATTGCATGGAAACTATAAGATAGGTGAGGATAGGATTAGGACAAAATAAGATAGAATTGAACAGATATAAAATTAGGACAGGAAATGATAGAATTGAATAAGATAGGTTAGGATATGATAAGATAGGATAGGATAAGAAGGAATTGAATCGGATACGATAAGAAGGAATTGAATAGGATAGTATAGGAAAGGACAGAATGGAATATGATTGAATTGGTTACGATAGGATAGGCTAGGGTGGAGAATAAAGGATAAGTGAGGATAGAATTGGATGGAGAAGATAAGGTAGGATAGCATAGATAAGGATTAGGTTAGAATAGGAGGGAAATGGTTAGGATGGGATAGGATAGAGATGATAGGATGGGATAGATTATAAAATTGGATGAACTATAGGCTAGGTTAGGATAAGATAGCATAGGACATGATGGAATAGGATTGAATTGATTAGGATAGGATAGGGCAGAGACTATAGAATAAGTTAGGATAGAATAGGATAGGATAGAGAAGGTAAGATAGGCTAGGATAAGATAGTATAGCATAGGAAAGGATTAGAGCAGAAAAGGAGAGAATTGGATAAGATAGAGATTATAGGATTGGATGGACTATAGGACAAAAAAGTATAGGACAGAATGGAATAAGATTGAATTGGTTAGAGTAAGATAGGATAGTTTAGGGCAGAGACTATAGATAGGATAGAATTGCATAGAAAAGGATAGACAGGAGAGATAGGTGAAAATAGCGCCGAATAAGAGTTGATTGGGTAAGGGCAAAACAGGATGCAAATTTTCGTTGAGAATATGGAAGTCTGTGTCTAATATGGAATAAGAAAACTGAGAAAGATCTGTTGCATGTATCTACAAATTGGGCTGGATTGTAGGGCACCAAATGTATAGAACGAAGAAATTAATACAGATATAACGGAAATAAGATAAAATAGCGTAGAATATGTAAGAGAAGTAGTTTAGAAAATTGGTATATGAGAATAAAAAAGATGATAAAAGATAAAGTGGCTGTTCCCGTTGGGAACATACAACCGAATTGGATTGGTTTAGGTGGAATAGGAAAGGATAAAGTAAAAAGTATGCATTAGCATTAAATTTAGTAGAAAAGGATGGGAAAAATAAACTTAGATGCTAAATAAAGAGATTAGAACGAAATAAATCAAATTCATTACGGTTTTCATCATATCAACGTATCACATTACTTTAATTTTGATTTTGTAACCCTTTTATAACCCTTTTCATACTGTACAAAGGCTAGAAGAGTCTTCTCTATTTAGCGGTGAGCTACAATCACCAAGTGGGGTTAAGCGAACAATCAATTTCGTTTCGTGTGTGATGTGAAAATTGCATTAACCACACCAAACGAAACACTAATCATTTCAAGTTCACTTAAGAAGCCGTCATTTTATGTTAAAATATGTTGCGCCTTGGTTAAAGTTTCGAAACACGACAAGACATCAAACCACAACACTTTTTGGATGCAGCTTGAAAGGCACAACACAAAAATTGCCAACAAGCAAATGAGACAAGTGAGACATGTTGCTTCTGCAATCTCGGAAGGCTTATCAAACGCGAAGCGGCCATGACTCACATGTCTAACGCTAACTCAATTACAACACGTTAGAGGAAACACTGCGTGAATCATCTGCGGCGCTGCCCAAAACCATCATAAACATCAATAACGAACACTGTGAAACGAAACAGAAAACAACAGCAAGCAGACACAAAAGAGAAAGGTGAAGAAGCACTACAATGCAAGTACCATTTCACTACAAACACACAATCGCACGAGTCAAGTCGGCGAACAATTTTGAGCAACAAAAACTGGCGCAATAAAAGTCAACAGCTTCACACTTTCTTTTTTTCGAGAAGACCAGCGCCGAATGCACAAAATACAGGTTCAAAATTGAACCAGTAATAATAGAGGAAAACGCACAACTGGAGCAAAACCAGCGAGCAAAGCGGGAAGATCGCTTGCACAATCGACGGAAACTGACAGCGAATAACGAGAGCAGCTAATGGCTGTGCGTGCACATGTTTAATTATCTGGTTCAAAAGCCGAAAGTGAAAACTAGTCAAAAATGTACAATCAAGTCAAAAGGTTCAACTTTAATCAAGTCAAAGTTGAGCAACAAAACAAAACCAAAAACACATTCAAATCCGCACGCCGACAAACGACAGTTCAGAGAGCGAGAGCGAAAGCACACATCGTATGCAAACATTTTACGCAAAAATCAATTAGCATTAAAAATTAGCAACAACAGCAAAATCGAACAAAATTAATGCACAAAACCAAAGTGTAAACAAACGAAAAAGGTAAAGCAAACAAATAAAAAAATAAAAATAAATACTAGCAAACGTCGACAGAGTCGTTTTATGAATGAAAATGAAATTAAATGATTCATCTATAAATGGCCACAACACAATACTACTTATTTATTAATAAATACAATGGACACATTTAACACGTTCAGGCATTTTGAATTATTTAATGACATTCTTGTGCAAAGTGCGAGCAGCGTGTGGAGGAGGAGGGTGTGAATGTATAATAGAATGTAAAATATTTAATTTCTTTCTGCCGGACAATTAAAGCGCAGGCACAACGTTTATAAGGCAAAGAATTGTGCGTAATATTACACAATGAGCAAAAACAAAGCGTCAGTGGATAATGCGAAATTTTGTTTCCATACAAATGAGAAGACTTTTATAAATAAGGAGATTCAATATGAGAATTACTTTTGAATTTGAAAAGACTTTTGTTAATCAAAATTTGGAGGGTTTGATGCATTTCACAAAGTTATGACACATTCAACATTTCTCATACATTGTCCCCGGATGTAGCGGTTGACAGCACGTCACGTTTATTTCAGAGACAAACCTCTGTAGGTGAGACAGAAAACGATACGTGGAGCCATTCCAGCCCATTGTAAGCCCTTACAGAGAGGAAGATGAGACGGCGGACTACTTTGTGTCTGCCCCACGTAAGCCCGAATCAGGTTTGGGACGTTTGGCACTGATGTGTTGAGAAGCGACCACCTCAGGATCTGTCTAGATTTCTCCGATGGTCGGGTAGATTCAAAACACATTAACAAGGAACATCAAGTCATAGTAAAATGGACGTATGTAATGTCTGAGTGCTGCACTGCCAGACTGTTCCGACATGAAGAAAATTATGCCTAGGTTTCAATTGAAAGTTGAAATCACAATCAGGTCAGATACAAATCTCGACCTCAAGATACGGAAACAACGTTCGAATACACTTCAATGAGCTTCCATTAAGAGCTTCTGGTCAGAGGGAGTAGTCAGGTATTTTGTTGTTATCATCGAAACAGTCGGCTATAGCAGACACCAATTCGACAATGGTTCTACAGATGAGATCTTCCTTGTCTTATGAACCATAATAGATGGAGCAAGTTGCAGTGTAGCAAGTTCAGTGGAAATGTTCCGACACCCACGGCCTAGGCGCCGTTTTGATAGCACTATTCCCGGCAGATGTTATATACTTAGTGTTATCTATATACTTGTGTGTTATCTCCGAGGATATGTGACCTCTATATTCAGTATGAGAAGTTGATGAATCTCTGCAAAATTTTATTACATTGGTTTGCGTAGCGTCTTCCACCTCCTTTTTGGTACGACCAAACAGGTTTCCTTTCCGTTCGAGTTCTAATAGCTATGACAGCTGGTAATATGTATAGAAAATGTCCATTTCAGCTGCATGCTCTCCAGTGGGCTGTGTGGTCCGCAGTTAGTGCTGCCACGTTCTGGCGGCTCTGATTTAAGAGCTCTGCGGTCTTATTCTTGTTGTACGAGTATGTTGGCCAGAGTGATCCGCTGATTTTGCAGAATTCCATCCTCTGTCACAATTTGTTGGCTTTACCAAAGAAGTCTTTAGAAACTTTGCTTAGAAAATTTCAATATTTTGGCAGAGTACTGTCGTCAAGTCCAAATGGGGAAAAACGATTGGAAAACAGCAAGGAGGAAATACTGGAGGACTAGCCCCAGAGGGATTGAATGACGATTTTCACCAAGTGTACGGAAATACGATTTTTTGTTGACCCTTCAAATTAATGGATCCCAGTGGGGCGTGAACCCTCATCAAGAGGGGATCCTCATCAGGTCAGTTCATTGGTTCGTTTCTTTTGTACCCTGGAACCCATATCAAGGTAACTTGGAAAAAGCTAGTTTCATGAGGATCATTCTGCATTTTTTCACTACTTTTCAGAATATTATAATATCGACGAGTCCAGTGTTTTGATCTCGAATAGGCTGTCAGAGAGTATAGTAAGCGCCTCTTGTAAGACGCATCAACCTGAATGCACTTCCGTTTGGAAAACGCTTACATTATTTGGAAGCCGGATAGATGCACTTAGTCTTAGATGTTCGTTGAAAACTCCCGCTCCTATGCTACTTTCACAATGTATATCATTTAATATATATGTATACCTTAGCCATCTTTTTGTGTAGAAAGATGTAAATGATTTTTGTAACTTTTTTTAATAACAGTTTTTATTGGTCTGGCCATTGTGTCCAGAACTACGACTAATAAACAAGTCGATTCCATGTTCATGTGTGGGGTAGGTTAAGTTATGGCAGCGGTGCTAGTACTACCGCATACGTATCTCCCTATCACATGAAGTCCGTACTAAGTTAATTGTTATTGACTAAGTTCATTGCAGCATTTTCGAAAGATAACACATGGGGTTTCTGCCAGATTGTGCATGAACCAACAAAGAGGCACTGCTCAAGGTTTTCATTCTGCGTCTTGCAAAGACTGGACTGTGTAGGGTAGATATTGAAATGTTCGTATATGGCTAGAAACTTTTGAAGTTAGAGTAGATTCAGAGGGGGTGAACAGCTCGTACTACCATTCAGTGGCATTATGGGCCATTGTGAGAGGCGGAGTCACATCCGCTAAACCATTTACTCTTCAATATGACAACATTCCAGATAGTTTCACCTCTTTTAAACTACTTTAATATCTATAACGTAATTCCATTGCCTTTAAACCAAGCAAAAATCAGCTCATGCGCCCACTACCTCCCCGCTTAGTCACATTTAAATGCGACCACATGAGACCAGATGCTAAACATCTACCATGCTTCATTGCCCTTGATGCCGTTGCTTCTTTCAGTTGAAATGGAATTTAATGGTATAACATCGCGTGCCCGGCGCCACTGTCAGCGACATTGCAAACAAGATGTTCCTAGAAATCGTGCATATTTTCAACGACGATGCATCATCACAACTTACAAATGAATTTGAAATTATGTCATTTTCAATAATACGACGAGATAAAATTACTCGAGTGCTGCAGATACAAACGGCCATCCACCACCATCACCACCAACAACAACAAAGAGCAGCAACAACACCCTGACAGCGACTGACAAAAGGTGATTTGAATAATTTTTTATTCAAATTCAAGCAGCTACCACCTTGCAATGAAATTTATAACAATAAATTAAACATGTTTGCATTATTATTATTGTTGTTGTTGTAGTTGGCGGAGTGACTATGACCGTTGATTGCAGTCGCGATACGGTGTAAAGAAGCAACTGCCAAAGCGCTATAACAATGCGAAAACATAACTTTTAATTATGGCAAAGTTGTGGAATTATAAGTAACAACAACAACGAAAACAAAAACAATATCAATGCTAGAAAAAAGTTGAAAAAACAAATTTTAGATAAATTCACAGCCAAGCGAGGGCTAACTCCCCGGACTATGTCAAAGTCGGCCAATACCGACTTTGCGCTACATGCGCGTACAACAACGCTTTACTAACATTTCTAGACAGTTTTGTGCAATTTTTATAGTTTATAAGTGTTTCATATGTTTCAACAATTGTTTGCAGTTAATGTAAACGCAAACAATGAAAACAACATATACAAATATTTTGCGTCATTATGTTTGACTTTGCTTAAAACAAGAAAGTAACTGGTTCCTTTGGCTGTTGATTTCAGCTTTGTGTGTTAAAATGTTAATTTATTAGTGCACAGCGTGCTGGGGGCAGCTACCAAGCAGCCTGTCACTTGATTGTCAACATTTCATGCGCAATTTTCAAGCAATTGTTAAAAATTTCGTACAGAGATAACAGTAGAAAATATGATGGAAAAAATTAAATGAAAAAATAAAATGAAAAATAAGTGAAAAACAACAAAATAGAAATACAAAAATGAGAAAACAAATATTATGTCAAGGCAGTTACGAAACATTTGTGCTTTTATTAAAATTCAAAAGTAAAATGACAAAAAAATAAACAAAACTATGAAAGGAAATAACGAAAGCAAACCATGCATGGATTTCGCTTTGTGTTATAACGGTGTTCAAATGTCAAACATACAACAATAATGTCTTTAATATGCAATGAAAACGACAACATTTCAAAAGACTTTTTCTTTATAATTTTGTTTTCTTTAATCCGGTCTCTTGAAAGTGTTTGCTAATTGATAATTTATGAGCAAAACTTAATCATGCTTCTGAATATCGGAAAGTTAGTAGATATATGGAACAAAATTAATCAAGCATTGGAGCAAATGATGTGACAGGTGGAAATGGAAATAAAAGGCTTGAAGATCAATAAATCAACAACATTTTCTGTCTTCAACTTGGGAAATTTGCACGGAATTTGTTGCTGATGTACTCTATACGACGGTGCCAAGCTAAGTGGAGAGACCGGTAACACAGCGTGAATTGCATTGGGTTCCCTTCTCAGAAGTCGTGAGTTCGATTCTTGCCTGGTTTGGTCCTGCACTATCCCTTCCCGGTTTCTATCCCTTCAGCATTACCCAATTAAATGCTTTACTCTGGGACAAACTCCTATCCTTCCCATTTTAATCCATTTTGATAAGCACCTTAGCTTATTTTCATACCCAATAGCCGTACTACCATACCCAGTAGCGCAACAACAATACTCCTAGTTCGGACTAACGGAGTTATGCAGCGCATACATCATCCAAAATAAACTCATCAAAGACAACAACCTATGCGTTTTCCAACAAAACCTGCTACCAATAGCAACGGATGCAACGGATCAAAGAGGACGATATCTCGAGGTGAGATATTAACTTTCTGACAGCCAAGCGCCTATCAAGGCCTTAGGCTCTCATGTTCTGACATTAAGTTGAGCAGCTTAACATCCACCTAATACGGCTGCCTGATCACGGAGACATCTCGAATAACGGCAGGCCAGCCGAACTGGTCAGACAACTAAGGACTGTCCTCAGACTTTGCCATCTTGGGTTTATAGGGCTGGTGGTAAATGAGGGCAAAACAAAGTAAATGCTGTGTACACGCAGGGACTCGCTGCGGCTAGGGTCTCACATCGAGGCCGACAGGTATACTTTTGAAGTTGTCAAAGAATTCGTCTACTTTGGTACCGCCATAAATAGAAGTTATGTCAGCCTGGACATAAAACAAAGGATTACTCTTGCCAATAGGTGCTACTAGGGTCCCGGTAGGCAATTGAGTTGCAGAGACTAGCACTTTATAGGACTCTTTTCGGCCCAAAGCGAAGTTTTATTTTTGCCAATAGTTGCTACCAGGGTCTCGGTAGGCAACTGAGTAGCAGAGACCTCTCTCGACTGACAAAACTTGAACTCTATAGGACGCCACGTGTTCCTTTATAGGGGCAGAAGCATGGACGCTGTCGCGTAACGATATAGAGGTCCTTGAGGTGTTAGAGAGGACGATGACTACAAGCCTTCTATAGCACTCAGTCCATTCGGACCATTGTACTATGCCCATGGGGAAGGGCAGGAAAAGGGAAAGGATAAGAGAGGAAAGCGAGAAGAAGGTACGTTGCAAACTCTTCGGCCCTATTCGTATTGGCGACGACTATCGAACACAACCTAACAACGAGCTGTAACAGCTGTTTAAAAACATTGGCATAGAACAACGAATTGACATCCAGCGTCTGTGCTGGCTTGGCCATGTCTCCAGTATGGACTTTGAAGCTCCGACGAAAAAGGTGTTCGAGACGGTGGTTGGAGGTCGACGGCGAAGAGGGAGCCCGTGTATCCGGTGGAAGGACCAAGTTGAAGAGGCCCTGTTATCTCTTGGTGTGATCAACTGGAGAAGGTGCGCGCAAAGCAGAGACGCCTGGAGAGAGCCTGGATGCAGGCCGTAACCCGGTAACGGGTTGTGATGGCCAATAAAGTATGTACTGGTATATCACTAAGTACTTGTAAGTTGGGTGATACAGGAAATGGTAACAAAAGTCGCCAACATCATCTGCGCTGCCTTCGAGACAGTTAGGTTAAATGGCCGCCTCTAGAGCGTCGCTTAAGTCATGTGGCCCATTGTGTTCAACAAGACCGACAAGGTAGCATAGCAAATCTGGCTGAAACTGCATCGAAAGCATACCAAATATCTGCAAAATCATAAAAGGGTAGCACTCAGAATTGTTGTGAGGATTTTTACTGCACACTATAGCCTTGGCAGATACTCTGGACTATGTTATATTAATTTTTAAGTGTTTTCTCATTTGATATACAATATATCTTCTAGCCTGTAGATACTTTGTTTTTCGAAATAAATAAATAAATATTTATATTTTGGATATAATATTTAATCCAAAAAAAATTAAATCTTAATGGTTAACACTCGCAAAATTTTAGCCCCTGACACATTTACTAACATCTGAGTGAATCACATTGCTCATGTTTTTTTTAATTGAACAACAAATTTTATATTTCTAGATAAGTTTAAATTACCCCAAAATAAATGACAGCGATTAGTTGCTGTGCGTTCAAATCACACGCTCGCATACTTAAAACACAATGAAAATTAGCTGTCAGTTTTCAACCAACCAACGGCAACCTTGACACAGTTTCCAGCGCCTAACTGTTGAAGCACATAATTGCGGTAAAATTCACTTTCAAAGCGAATGTCAATATTTGCAACGGTTAACCAGCTGATAACCGACGAAATGTCAAGCAGAAATATTGGAAAACCCGCCCACAAAAATTAAGATGAATAGCGGCAACACGGCAAACAGCGCGTAAAATGCGTAAAAAAATGAGTGAAAGCAACAATAACAATGAAGCAAAAGGCTTGCAAATACATAAAAAATAGAGTGCAATTGCAAAATGACCAAATAACAAAGAATATTTGTGGCTATTGGTATTAATTTTAAATTACAAACAGCAGATAAAAAAAATTGTATAGCAATGACCTTCGGCGCGCCGGTGAGCTAAATTGGCTCGGCCAACATGTGTGCAAGGGGATATTTGTTTATTTGGTGAAATGTCAACAAAGCACACAAGGCACACGCGCCAAATTGTGGCAATAGAATCGTAAATAAGTGATGGCTTGCATTACGCTGAAATGGGAGCAAAAGCAGAAATTAAACAAGTTGAACTCCAAAAGTAATGTTTATTTTTTGTTTTGTTTTATTTGGATTCAATAAGCTATTAATACATTTGTTCTCTTTAATTATAGAAAACAATTAAAGTTAAAATTTACATTCATTTGCAGCACGGCGCAATAAACCAAATAAAATTACGCGGAAGAAATCGAGCAACGGAAAGGGAAATGAAAATGCGCACCCAGTCACAATAAACAACACCGAAAGGGTGTTAAAAGGCGCCCACGCACACAGCTGTCGCTGCCATACAATGCGGTCGACGCAACGGTACAACAGTAGCAACAATAATTAGCACAAACAAAGTATATTAAATGCGTCGACAAAGAGCAACAAAATTCACACATAAAAATGATTTACAAACATTAAACTGGAGAGACGAAAAAAGAATGCACAAACTAAAACACAAAAAAAACAAGAGTTGACACAAAAACTAAACATGGCAAATGGTGGCAACGACAATAGATGTGTGTCAAAGTGTGTGAGTGTGTGTGTGTGCATCTGGTGGCACAGTTGCGCAGTCGCACGCAGTCGAGAGCAATCGGATTGCAATTTGCATGCGCCGGTCAAGTCGCGTCATTGACAGATGCCAAACAGGTTCGCCGCATACGCATTCGTTATGATAATTGCCAGAATGTTGAATAGCAACAACAATAACAACAACAACAACGAGCATAAGCAACAAACAAGTTGTTAATTGAATTTGTGTGCCCTACTTTTGCCAAAGATTTTCACTCAAAAAACGCTAATGCAAATGGCACACACGCACACCGACACACAAACACACGGAGACACATAGACAGCGTCAGCTTTTTCCAGCCATTGAGGTGGCAATTTTTTCATTGGCTTTGCACTTTTTACAGTGTGACGTAAAATGCGATAAATGTGCTTTTGTTGGGTTAGTTATCTGGCGTGTCCGCACTCGTAAACTTGAGCGACTGGAGAATTTAATTATCGAATGGGTGTGTCCGTAGCGAGCGCTTTAATGTGCACAAAAATGCATGGAAAATGTGCAAAAAATTATAAATTCGTTTTGCTTATAAATTCAACTGTGTTGCAGGTCCCATTCTATAGGGTTTTCAATCAAACTCCAGACTCTTCTCATGGATTCAGAATGCGTCTTAGATTTTTAGGTTTAAGGAGTTGATACAAGAAATAGATGTATAGATAGATAGATAGATAAATAGATAGATGGATAGATGGATAGATGGATAGATAGATAGATAGATAAATAGATAGATGGATAGATGGATAGATAGATAGATAGATAGATAGATAGATAGATAGATAGATAGATAGATAGATAGATAGATAGATAGATAGATAGATAGATAGATAGATAGATAGATAGATAGATAGATAGATCGATAGATAGATAGATAGATAGATAGATAGATAGATAGATAGATAGATAGATAGATAGATAGATAGATAGATAGATAGATAGATAGATAGATAGATAGATAGATAGATAGATAGATAGATAGATAGATAGATAGATAGATAGATAGATAGATAGATAGATAGATAGATAGAAGAAAGCTATAGCCAATGCGACCATTGTCCATAAAAGTACGAGAAAGAGATTGCGGAACCTAAAGACCCTGAGGACGGGTAAAGTGTACATGGAACGCATGCGAACACTGGTCAGTAATATATAAAAATGCTCTATATAGCCGCGAGGGTGGAGTTACAAATTGGCATTCGCATTTACAATGCATGTGGAACCTTTTCTTGTTCAATTCTGCAAATGTTCCTTTCAGTAGAAGCAAGTCCTTCTCCTAATAGCCAAGCCAAGAATCAACCTCGGATAATACAGTTTCTTAAGAAATCATTATACTCATTAGCTCGAAGTTCAAGAAGAGACGGTGATGAAACTATAAGGAACAAAAAACAATCACAAATAAGAATGAGCCTTCCAAGAATTAAGTTGGATTCTCGAAAATGCTCAAGTTTCCATGATAAGTCGAACTACTGAACGAAGTTCCTTCCCCACAAAGTTAAGGAATAAAAACAGACTTTGGGTTTCCATGATGAATCGAACTATCCGACGAAGTTACTTCCTCACAATCTTTAGGAATAAAAAAACAATCTTTGGGTTCCCATGACGAATCGACATATCAAGCAAAGTTCCTCCCTCACAAAGTTTAAGAATAAAAACAGTCGTTGGCTTCTGATGATGAATCGAACTATCCGAAGTCTTTGGGTTCCCATGACGAATCGACCTATCAAGCGAAGTTCCTCCCTCACAAACTCTAAGAATATAAACAGTCTTTCCCATGATGAGTCGAACTACCATATGAAATATCTTCCTCACAAGATTTTATAACAAAAACAGTCTTTTGGTTCCCAGAATGAATCGAACTATCCGACGAAGTTCCTTCCTCACAAACTTTATTCCTCTCAATAATTTGTCAACATATTTTTGCCATATTTTGAATTAACAAATACTTATAACAAATAAATTTTAAGCAACAAAGTTTAAGTTTTGAAAGTGTTGGTCTTCTTACTACTAACTACAAAATTTTAAGCAGAAAATGCTGTATTTTTCTTTCAAAATTCTTTCAACGATGCACCAGTTGCCAGGCACAGCAACCAAGAAAATGCATTCTCCTCTTGAAACGGAGCTGACTTTGCAGTCTGTCCAATTGCCAACGTAACAAAGAATATGAAAATCCCGTTCCATAAATATTTTCTTTATGAATTCTTTTAAATATTTTTTCAGTGGCCATTGTCATACGTCTTGGTTAATGCAACTTTTAATCCATTTGTTTGTATTTTAAATCTGCGCTCTGGTTTATCGTAAAATTGTATCGCTAAAAAATATGAGTAAACGATATGCGTTGAATTTTTGCAATGGTTATTTATACGTTGGCTATCATTTTATTTTTTCCAGTGCCATTATTTGTGTATTTATATTTATGTTATCTTTGCAGTGGCACTGCACAAAAAACAATAAGCAGCATAAAATATAGTAACAAAAAACAAACAATTGTTACTAATCAGTTGGTGAGCGTCGAGTTGTTCGTCACGAAAACGTTACGCACGCGGGCCACCAACCACGCATACTACTGAAAAGCAAAAACAACAAACAATAATAACATAAACCGTACACAGCAGCGAGGCACCGCTTTTGAAATTCGAGTATTTGATTGGACTGCAGTCTGTGCTTGGCTTTGTTTTATGATATTTTTTATATAAATATTTATGCATATATACTTATATATATATATATATTAATTTTTACAGTTGCTGGCAGTGGCTGTTTCCTTTTGCCATTGCAACAACTCAGTGCAAATAAACAAATGCCAATGTTGTTCTCTTCTTCAGTAGTGTTTGTATGTATATCGAATCGATTACGCAGCTTTGGTTATATTTTTGCAAATTGTGCAAAATGTTGCGTTGCGATATGTTGAAAAAGCATGTGTGTGTGAGAGAGAGGGAGATAAAACGATCCAGAGTAGATGCACCGTTTGACAGGCGTACGTATCAATAACTTCGAGGATAAATATAAAAATGTCTGACGTATGTACACACGTGTGACGGAGATAACAGCCGCCCAAAAATAAATTATTTCATTGCAAATTATTTCATTACAGAAGCGGCTTTCGCTGAAGATGAGGCTGAATGTAGTGTCACGAAGATTTTGCTTTCAGCTGTAGATTTTCAAAGACTTGTTCAAGTGTTTAGGTGGACTGTAGTCTACGGACATCACCATTCAAATATACAAATTTGCAATTAGGAATGTGTCAATTTTGAACCATATATTTGCAGTTTAAAGGCGATTTTAGTAGATAAGGTAATATTCTTAACTTCCGTGTTGAGCAAAAAAAAGGGAAAAAGGGTTCAATCCAAAGGGTCCAATGATAACTGTAGACCTAATGGATCTATAGCAATCAGGCATTAGTTATTGATAAACTTTGCTGGTAGATTCAACTCCAAATGTAGTCTCCAATTATGGACCAATTTCGAAATGATCCTCTCTTTCTAAAGTTTTCGAGTCTATTGTCGAAGATAAGTTTTACTTTGCGGTAAGAAATCCTTTGACCATATCAGCATACCATGGCTAATCGTTCCAACAAAACCAGTCTGGCTATGTTTTGCAAAATCCGAATTTCATCTTTTCAGAAAGTTCTCAAATTGAAGCCATTTACACAGATTTTTCTAAAGCATTTGATAAAGTCTCACATGAAATCTTAGTATTCAAACTGACTTCTATGGGTTTTCATTTTATATGTGGTTAAATTGCACTCTTGCATTTGATAATAACTCATCCTAAAACTTCATTGCTACCTTTGGTTGGATCTCCTAATCCTTTCCTCAGGGTAGTATCTTAGGTCTGCATTTGTTCTTTTCATTAATGATGTTAGTTCCTGTTTTTTCAATTACAAATATTTCTTTTCTTCAGACGATCTATAATTTACTCTGAGATCTGAATTCTTTAGATTCCTCTGAGCTTCAACCTGAACTTAATATTTTGGTTTGATTCTCACCGTTTGTTTCTTAACACCCAGAAATGTATTCAGCTTAGGTTAGATTAGGTTGGAGTTGCAGCCTTCTACATGAAAAGCTCACTTAAGCACAACTTATGGCTCATTGTGATACCACAATGGATGGTGCCACTCCCCCTTACTGCGCTAGGAACCATGAAAATTCCGTTATAAACCTGGCTATATCCCTGGTATTCCAAGGCGATAGTTAGGTTAAACTAATTAAGAAAGCTGAAACTTATATGTTCTTCTGGCTAATGAGGTACACTGACACAACAGGTGGAAAACAGTTCCCTCCTCCTCCTCGAAGCCGCACCGTCGACAGAAGTCGTTACCCATAAGACAGTGATCCGTGAGCACCGAGACCGTTGTGCTTATTGAGCGACGGCTGAGGTTAAGCAGCTGGTTGGTTTCATATTGTAGGCTGGCCAACTGGTAAGTCGGGAGATATGGCAGGTCTGTTCCTTAGAACACAATTCGTTTGCTTCCTTATGATAGAATTGCTTGAGCATCAGTTTGACCAATGCAAGTGGAGCCCCCACTGGGAGAAAAGACGAGGCCTCGGTGAGCAACTCTGGCAAGATCATCTGCCCCGCAGTTGCCTACGATACCCCTGTGCCCTATCACCCAGAATAATTAGACGTTGGAGCCTCTAGTTAGGGTGTTCAAGGCGTTTCGCAGTCCAAGACCAGCCTGAATGCGACTGGATGACTGCCTGACTTTCCGAGCATATATATAGACATCCGCCTTATGCGCGTTCTCGCAGATAAGCCAGATAGAAACCTGGTAAATGACCTTTACTTCCGCCTGAACGACATTGTAGAGATCAGGCAAGCGGAAGGAAAGACGAAGCCCCAGTTGGCTGCAAAAGATATCTAATCTATCTAACCTATCCACTTAATCTCAAACTGTTGTCTGAAGGTGGTCGATGTTATTAAAGATTTTGGTGTCTTTTGACTCCAAACTCTCTTATTCTATCCATACTGACTAAGCTGTCATCAAATCGTACTCCATGTTATTCTTTCACAAATTCCTTTATCCTAAAGTAGAAAAAGTTTCTAGCTTTTGTCCGCTCTAAACTTGAATATGCTGCTTTCATATGAAGACCTTCTTATGCCTCTGGTATAAATTGGCTTGAGCGAGTTTCCTCTGCGGTTCTTGAATTTCGTTGATCCAAAGCTAATTTTCGCGTAAGTATTAAACGATGCGACCAATTCACCAACGATTTGGAGTAAAAATTCTACGAAACAGTTCACTGAATTTTATAAATAAGAATCATATGATTTATATTTGAATGTCAGATGATGCGAACAACTTACAAATTATTCATAGTAAAACTTCTATGAAATGAATTGAGTTACTTAACTGAGTTGTAACAGATTAGAAGTATGAATTCTATAAAACAAGTTGAATTAGTACACTAAATTTTACAAAATCAAATTATATGATTTATATTTGAATAGCTGTTGATATGAAAAACTTGCAATAGATTCGTATTGAAATTTTTATAAAATAATTTAAATTAATTAACTGAGTTGCAATTCATGAAAGTTTTACACCAAACTTCCATGAAACGAATTGAAATAGTCCACTGATTTTTGCAAAATGGAGTCACATGTTTTCTGTTTGAATACCTGATGACACGAGAATCTTATTCGTGTGAAACTTCTATGAAAAGAATTGATTTAGTTTACAGAGTTATAACAGATTCGAAGTATAACTTCTATGAAACCAATTAAAGTAGTCCACTGAATTGTACAAAATGGAATCCTATGATTTATTTATGTATGAATATCTGTTGATATGAACAACTTACAAGAGATTCGAAGTAAAACTTCTATGAAATGAGTTGAATTAGTTAATTGGGTTATAACACATTCGAAGCATAAATTCTATGCAATAAATTGCATTACTCAACTGAACTTTAAAAATTGGAATCATATGTTTTCTACTTGAATATCTATTGATCCGAACAACTTGAATACCGATGACACGAATCTTAAAAAAGATTCGTAGTAAAACTTCTACAAAATGAGTTGAATTGAAATATAACAGATTTGAAGTATAACTTCTATTTGGAATAAGATGTTTTCTGTTTGAATATCTGATGCTTACAACAAACATAGTAAACATTTTATAAAATGATTTTAATTAGTTTTAACTAAGTCATAAAAGATTCAAAGTATAACTTTTATGAAATAAATTTTATTACTCAACTTATATAAACTGAATTTAATTCTTAAATTGCATTTAAATTCTGACTCTCAAAACAGTTTTCAAAGGTGCCAACTTTGTGTATTTGACTTTTTAATGCTGCCACTCGCTTACAAGGTAATCAAAAACACTGAAACGTAACGTAAACATTGCCAATTGTTAACAATAAAATCATGTACACTGCCATTACAAACGCGAACAACGAGCACGAAGCATGCAACAAACTTTTAAAATTAACAACAATGTGTTCGCAGACCTTTGGCAAATATGATTTAATACCACAAAAAAAAAACAAAGTGAAATTTTAACAATGGCACAACAACAATGAACACTAAATATTGCGCTTTCATGCACAATAAACAAAGTGCATTTCAAATTACACACAAGTTCAATAATAAAGCAATTTACTTAAAACTGGGCAAAATAAAAATCCAAAATTATATTCACAGTGAAACAACACTAAATCGGCATACAAGCATGCAACACAATATCGCGCAGCTTCTATACATTACAAGTGCACATTACATACACATACACACACACACACATACACAGTCGTAAGCACTTAAGCCTTACAGTAGCGAAATTACACAAATAAAATATAATAAAAAGAAAAACGATAAAGGCGAGAAATGCACAGACACATATGTACATATATATTGTATACAAGCGACATCAAGAAACGCTGTACGTGGCATATGTGCCAGACATGAGTCGGCCAGTGGAGCGGCCGCGGAGCAGCGGGTGGCGCAGCGCAAGAAACCGCAGACAAAGCGCTGGCAAAATGCAAATTTACACTTTTCCGCAAAGCAGCTCGAGCGCAGACATTTTAAAGGTCTCATTTGCGCTGTCCAACCGACTGACGACTGCAACATAAACTTGGTAGTCAACTACAACAACAACAACGGCATAGGGTCAACAATTCAGCATTACACTTGTTGGTATTCCGCTACCGCTCGACTTAAGCGCAAGTCAATGGCTTAGGCCTTTTGTGACAGCCACGCCCCCTCCGCCCACATTCTTCCCTCAATACTTACAGCGACGCATTATTTCAATTATGCCCGCAGAATGTTTGTCCCGAATGCAATGCACTGCAGACTGTAAATGCAAGTTGAATTGTCAGCGTTGCCAGACTGAAACAACGAAACGCATTATCTGACAGTGAGTACAGGGTTGGAATTGTCAGCGCGAACTCAGCTTCGACGCATACATTAAATCTTAATTAAAACACATTTTTTCTCATACTTATAAATGTTATTGTTGTTATTGCAGTTGTTGTTGTTGTTGGCGGTGCGCGCATTTGAGCAAATATTGTAATTAACATTTTGTGAGTGTGTTAATTACGTTTTGCTGTTTCGTTTGTCACTTGTTTTATTTTGATTTTTTGGTATGTTTTTGTTGCTCTGTCCTCAACTTCAACACCGACGATTTCTGACATTAACATCTTAATTGACCAGCGTCGTTAACACATTGCACAGACGGCCCAATGATTACTTCATTTCAAGTGGTGGTTATTCATTATAAATAATTGCAGTTTGTATTTTCATGGCAACAGTTTTTTTTTAGTTGTCTTCAGTTCCCAAAACCGTGACAGAGATGGAAACAACGCAGTCACCGATGTTGATATGGAACACTTTGAAGAAGTAGAAATAGTTCATGATAAAGTTCATGATAAACTCACATAAACGTTACACCAGTGATGACTAGTGGTGACTCGCGAACAGCAGAGTGGCCATCACTGCTTTACACACAAAAAATGTGGCTAAGAAAAAAATCCTCCCCGAAATCTAAAAGAGACAGGACAGGTCAGGTTTTCATTAGCAGAGGAAACTTTAATACCGAAAATCCATTCGTTCCAATCGAACCTAGGGCTTCTCATACCTAGGTTCGATTCCTAGCTCGGGCTGGTGAAACGCTTCTCTACTTCTATCGTTACGCACATGGAGCAGATGAGAATTACAAGAATTGCACAAGGGTGCTTTTGGCAAAACTTCCAAGTGTAAAAGAAAAAACTGAAATCTGTTAATCTGCCTTCGAGTGTGTCTCGTACAGGGGCAGCCACCATAACCTAACCTAAGTCCATTCGTTGTCCGCATACGGAGTTGCAAACAGACTAAAGAACAAGTAGAGGCTTTGGCTTAGAGAAAGAACCCTTCTGGAAATCTGGAACAAACTATCCCTATCAACTAAGGAAACTTTGATTTCAAAAGACTTTCCGTTCGTTCAATACAAAGCCTTTGTCTTAGAAAAATAACCTTCGCAAGAAAACTGCAAGAGTCATTTACTAGTCTTCACTAGAAAATATGAAGCTACGCCCATTAAAATTACCTGACATGTAAAGAATCTAACTAGGAACAACATGTTTTTGGGAAATCCAGAAGACAGTCTAGTCTTCATGTTGTTTCAAAAAGTCTAGTCGTTCGTCCGATACAAAGCTATCTAAGTAAATAAAAGTTTAGCCTGACTGGCGAATGGCCCCACATAGATCTTTACTGGGTTCTTAGGGGTACCAAATGGAGATACGTTTCTGCATTGTAGTAGTGATTCGATAGAAAACGAGTGCTTTTGGCACACTTCAGCAAACGTTTCAGGCCTACCGTCGCCACTTCCTCTAGTTCCGCGAACTCAAAAGTCCCCAAGATAGCTAAACGATGTCTTGAGATGACGGGACAGAAACAGAGGACAAGCTCCAATGTCACAAAAAATTCATGTTCCTGGTATATTTCGCAATTCTTACTGTGCCAAATCCATTCTATGCGAATGATCAGTATCCAATCATACTAGACAAAAAGATGATCCAAAATAAGGTAGACAACAAGAAACTATGACAATCGAAAGTTTAGCTATCAGACAAAAGGATGATTAAAAACTAGGTAGACAGTGATGGAAGCAGCTCGGGGATTTACACTAAGATCAAAATCTGCAATTGAATTCTTCTAATCAAAGTGAAAGAATTATGCAGGTGTCATACACAAACCATAATGCTACAGGAGTGGCTGCCCCAAGGCAGACATTGGAACTCACTTAGACCATGAAGACTCCTTGTGATACCACCAATAATGGAGCTTTAGATCGCTCACTCACTGAACCAGTTTGAGCTCCTTACAAATCCTACTAATCTGTGAATCTAGAGGACTAGAAGCTATCCAGGTGATAGATAATACAGGACAAGTACTTAGAGGTGCAATGCATTCTTTTCCACGTCCTGATCGAGACATACCACATAGTTAAAAGAGACACCACTAGTTACCTCCTACAAAACTGTGTGGTTACTTCTGTCATCTTTTTTTAAAAAGTCTTATTGTAAAAACTTGAAACTAACTCCTTTTGCTCCATACACACGTTCTTATTAGATTCCTTTCTCTAAAAACAGAAACTACATTTGAATAATTTGAATAACTGAGTGAATTTTGTGCTTATTTACATTCATTTTAATCAGTTGAATAAAATTCCTTAGGTAAAAAAGTTGTATGAGAACAACAGCTGCAAAATTTTAGACACTTAATTCAATATTTTGGATTTCCTAGATTCCCTTGAATCAATCAATCCTCTCAATTGCAGTTCAATCAATTAAATCCTCTCAATTCAATTGAACCAACTTTAAATGTTGTAAAACTATAAGTGTCCTTTAGTTTTCTATTTATTTGTGTCATATGACATTAGTTCATTTGACAAAACTTTTCGCCACACTACCACCGACTTTACCTCCGACACATTGAAATTATTACAATTGATAGCGAATGTGTAGAAAACATTCTGCGCTCTATTCGAATGTCTGTGTATCTTATCAATCCGACAATTGTGTACGCAAAACACATTTTAATTATTCAATTACACAATGTTATTACGATAACAATAATAAAACCGTGTAAACATGCGTTCTTTTGATAGTTGAGCTCCATTTGGTTTCATATCGAATGTGAAAAGTACAAATTAATCATGTGTCATTAATCACAACTACGCAGAGCTGCACTCATGTTTAGTATGGTTGTTAATCATATTAAAAATAAATCATATATTACAGTACAATATCTGCTTTTGAATATTCATACAGATACAAGCGTAGGTGTTGCGGTGAGAGCAAAAACCGTACTGTTCTATTAGTCACTCGCACTTGGTATCCAAAGACTGAGTACAACAGTCCATAGCAGTCTTCGGTGAACGATTACCACAACCTTGACTCAATGATAAGCAGACAAGTCGAATGGTGGATTTGAACTAAAGAAAAACACATTTTCTTTCAAGCGGGCTGATAAAATCTGAGAAAAAAGTAGCAAAAATTTGCAAAATAGGCGACTTAAGCAAAGATCTAGAATCGAACTAAGACAATGAACCAACTAATCTTCAACTTCAATCAGAAAGACCAAAACGGTTCTTAGTGCACATAAGAGAAGACCAGGACCAAGTCAGAGGGGCACCAGTCTAGCAGGCACCCTGGACTGGATCAAATCCTATGTAAACAGCTTGCAACATAGGGAGCGTTGGTCTAGTTTGGGAAGCTGCAGGACTGCCAAGTGTTTTGTGTTAGGCAGGAAAATCAAACAGGGTCATCAGGTCGGGTTAAGGTTTGTTTCGGTAAGCTCATAAAAAAACATGAACTAATGGACCTATTGGCTTCAAATTTTGTGAAATCACTTGAAATCAGAAGTAATTCGACGTGTATTTCATATTTTTTTTTAGCCCTAGTGTGTGTGCTGAAAAACACCCTTACACGTATGATGAGGTACCCGGGTACCCCAGTACAAATTGTATGAAAATTTCTAACTTTTTGTTCGAAATTTTGCCGTGTCTGCTTAGTTTTAAAGCTCTAAGTAATATAAAAGTATATTTTATGATTCGATATAAAAGTGATTTGGGTACCCGAGTACCCCATCACCCATAAGGGTTAAATAAAATTCTAGCATGATCAACGGGCCACTAATGGGTTAAGGATTGTATAGATAAGAGTATTAAAAAATTTACTAATGGGCCGATTACTTCAAATTTGGTCAAAGCACTTAAAATTGAAAATGTTTCGCATATTTTCGAAAGTAAAAATCTAACGAGGTCAAAAACGGGCTAACAGTTTGTATGAATAAACATGATTTAACCCTTATTCTCATACCCGGGTACCCGGGTGCCCACTGCGATGTATTTTCGTGAAAAAAACTGACAAATAATGAAAATTTTTTTTTTACTTTCCGGATCCTCGTTACTTAGGTGAAAAGCGAACAAATCATATATTTAAAAAATTTTGTTTACAAAATATTGAAAACTTAAAAATTTCATGAAATGGGTACCCGGGTACCCCGGGTGCCAAACGAAGTTAGTAAGTTTGGGTATGAGAATAAGGGTTAAGCAATTTTGTATAGTTTTATTGTTGATAATATTTATTTTGTTAAATATTTATAATATTGGTTCCAATACTGTAAGACTAACCATGAGTCTCCTTATAGAAACAAATTTTATTTATATTAAACATTTTGAATTTAAATTGAAGTAATATTTTTAAAAAATCTATGTATGTCAAAGGCAAAAAAACAAACAAACCCATATTGTAATCAATTGAATACTTCACTTTTTAAGTGCATCGTTTTAAAATTCAATTCAATTGCTATATGTTATGGTTTTAATGGCACATTTGAATTATCGGCCAAAACAGCTGAGACCATTTCAAGTAAATTCAAGACTAGTAAATCGGTCGAAATGTGTTTAATAACTGTCAAACAGCATAAACACATCTTTCCAAGGTTGCATTAAGCTGTCCTATTGCGCATTTTAAAACAATTTATAAGATGTGAAATTGAATTCAGTGTGAGTTCATTGTGGATTTGTTTATGAGATGTTTCATTGAACTTTAATGCTGTTTTTGATTTTTTTTGCTTACGCTTTTAAAAAACTGCCAAACTGACGCAAACTATGAATCATAATTAAACAAAAATACATGTACAACAAAAACAACAACAACATACACCCAATCGTCGAGCGTTTCCATCAGTCAAACAAAACTTGTGCATATTTCGGACTTCCTTAAATTAAATGAACAACAACAATAACAACAACAAGCGAAACAAAACAGCACACAATAATGCAGCAATCGACAAATGCAAACACACAACAAGCGAATTGAAATAAGCAGAATTTCCAATTGAAAGCAAAGGCGTCGGTCGGCAGTTCGCAGATTGTGTGTGCAGCATATCGGCCAACTGGAAGGCCGCAGGCGGCGCTGCGAAATGACATCAGTGGTTCGACCGACTAACTGACTCGCTGCCTGTCCGGCTGAGTGACTGGCTGGCTGGCTGAGGAATGAATGAAATAATTGACAGCGATACGCGCGCACACAAACACAAGGAAATCGTTTTCTTTAGAGAAAAAAATTGCCAATGAACTCAAACAACAGACGCAACGCTGCGAGCAAATAAAGAATTTCGTAAAAGGAAAATTTCTTTTTATTTGCCATAAAATTTATCGCACAAAAGTCTAGCACGCTGCATGAGTGCGGACGCGATCAACAAAGGCGCGCGGCGCTGCGTTAAGGTCGACGATTTCAATATGGCAGGCGACGCGTAAACGTCACGACGACGCCGCCGCTGCTGAACTGCGCCGAGACATGACAAATTACGGTTAGATGGAAGAAAGATAGACAAGCCGACAGTTGCACAGAAATTGCACAGGCCCAGCACAATAACACAACAACAACATGGAGGTCTAGGCGGCGGCAAAAACAATACAGACGCACAGCCAACATGAAAAGTAGGTGAGAACAATAAAATGCTCCAAAGCCGTTTTAGGTAGTGGCCAACACGGTATCAACCAGATAAGATTACAGCCGAACATGCCAAAGTGACAGCACGCTGTCAGGCGGTCGTCAGCCACCGCAAAATTGCACACAAAAACAAAAATAACAATAAATTCTAATTGTGGACATGAGTGTTTGTGGGTTTGTGTGTGTAAGAAAGAAAATTCCAAGGAATCCAATTTTGACTAAATGTTTCTTGTATTCAAATTTTTCAGAAACTTTTTAAAAAGCTCCAAAAAGCGCAACGCACATCAGTGGCGCTGCTCTTTTGACAGATGTCAAAATGTTTCACCAATCAATCACAATAATGCGATCTGTTGTGTAGATGTGTGTGTGTGTGTGGGAGGGGGCTGGTGTCCATTTCAACGCCACATTTTGCATTTTTCATTAGACGAAATTTTCTCCACTGTTTTGTTGTTGTGCGTACTTGTATGTTGTGTGATCTTGTGGTATGGCAACCGGATGAGCGGAACATGTGCGATCGTAAATTTGTCACACTCGTGTCATAAAAAAATTTTCGTTATTTGGTTTTTGTTCTTTTTTATTTTTTTTATTTCTTTTTAATTTTTTAAATATTTTTAAATTTTTTTATTTTTTTTTGTTTTTTTTATTTTTTTTTAATTTTGTCGTTTTTTATTTTAATAGTTTTCGTTTTGTTTCGCTATTTAATGCGCGCAATATGACAAATATCAGTCATCAACAAAAGTATTGAGGTGATTTAAAAATTATTTATTTCTTTTTAATGGATACGAATCGTGGCAAATGAGTTTTTACTACGGGCTGGATTTCTATGGGTGCCAAAGCATTTAATATTTTTATGAAAGCAACATATAGTGAGGGGATTTTTTTTAATAATGTAAATTAATTTATGTGCGAAAATTAGGTCATTAATTTTAACGTCGTTCTAAATATATTTTAGTCAAAAAATTTTTTTCTTTGCAACAAGTTTTTCAAAGGACATTCAGATGATAAAAGCCAAATATATTAATTGCTCGCTAACTATGCTGGGAAAAACTGCAGTCAAGAAGATATTTAAATAGGAATACTAACGTTTCGGTTAGTGCTAACTAATTTGAAATTGTAAAAAGTCATACTTTTGACCACAGACTTTCAATATTTCTAGTGTCAAACAATTTTTAACAGAAATAATAACGTTTCAGTTAGTGCTAACCAATTTTAAGTGCTAAAAATATCACTGCATATTGACTGCAAACTTTCAACGTTATCAATATCGAACATATTTTAACAGAAATAATAGCGTTTCAGTTAGTGCTAACCAATTTGAAATTGTAAAAAACAAAACTTTTGACCGCAGACTTTCAATGTTTCTAATTTCAAAAATTTTTTAACAGAAATAATAACGTTTCAGTTAGTGCTAACCGATTTAAAATTCTAAAATGATGACATTTGACAGTATAATTTCATTCTTTTTAATATCGAACATATTTTAACAGAAAAAATAGCGTTTCAGTTATTGTTATTTTAACAGGAAAAATAGCGTTTCAGTTATTGCTAACCCATTTTAAATATTGAAAAGTCTACTTTTGACCGCATACTTTCAACGTTTCAAATTTCGAAAATGTCTTGAAAGGAACAATCGCGATTCAGTTAGTGCCAACTGATTTGAAATTGTAAAAAACCCCACTTTTGACCTTAAACTTTCAATATTTCTAATTACATATTTTAACGCATAACATTTCAGTTAGTGCTAACCAAAAGATCCTCCTTACAAAAGTTCCACTTTTGAGTGCACATCTTCAATGTTTCCCATTTCAAACAATAATAATCGAATTCGAAAACCAATAATCATAATTAATAAATATATGAAACACCCTGTACACATGTATTTTTCATAAAAATGTGAAAGACCCAACTGATGCTTTCGTTATCAAAGATTCAAAACGATTCACGCAAACTGGAAGAAAACAATCGTAAAAAATAAAGACAACCAGGCACTAAAGACTAAAAATAAGATACAAAAATTATATGAAGAAGTAAATTGTTTAACATAAACAAACATGGATTAAGGATGCTGTGGATGGAAGCGTCAAGACAAGAGTCAAGAAAAAAGAACTAAATTATGAGAAATTAAGGGTAACACAAAAATATATGAAGGACGACGCTAAATACTTCAACATGAATTAGAATGGATTAAGGAAGAGTCAAAGCGATTCATGAGAAGTAAAGGTCAACAGGCCATCAAAAACGAAAAACTAAAACATACAAATCACTAATATGAAAGTGTAAATGCTTTAACATGAACTATGGATAAGGAATGCTTGGCATGCTACATTTTGGACTATAAACACTCATAAGTGCTGGTGCTGATATCTGCATATGAATCTATAAACGGACGATGAGAGGAACCCACAGTTTTACGCCCATTCCGAATGGCACATTTGAAAGAAAATTTTACTGTCAGAGGTTTGTCGTTTGTGCTGTGATGGTAGCCGCCGAAATAAAATTTTGTTTGGCCTTGGTATTGCGTATGGACAACGAAGTTCCGACGAAGAAGGTGTTCCACACGGTAGTTCGAGTTGGAAGAGAGAGATCGGTGAAAGGACAAAGTTGAAGACTTCGCAAAACACGCAAAGCAGAGGCGCATAGAGACAACTTATCCGGCAGGCCGTAACCCGGTAACGAAATGTTATGGCCAGTAATGTAAGTGCAACGTGAATTCATACCTGGGATCGAGTTGCGCCTCAAACCCAATGCACTAACGACGGTTCGGTTCTGGCTTAAGGCTTAGGTACCATTTTATTGATTCCATTTTATTGGTAACATAACATTCTACGTTTCTAAGACTCCTCGACATAACTAATGGTCGGAATAGGATACAGACCCAGCTTTCTAAAAGAACCTTGAACTATAAAAAGTAGCGCATTGGGCCAGCATCAGGTCTGTGACCCTGAAGTTCGATAACAGTGCGGTGTGATATTAAAATCGGCACACAAATAAACGTCAAATTGCGTACAGCAAACACTTCAACCGCACACTAAATTCTGGAAATTAAAAAAAAATAAACATACAATTTTAAGTACCAATTATTTTCCCACCAGATTTATGGGCGGAATTATTTTTGGGGCCAGCCACACTCACTCACACACACCAGTGCGTTTGTTTGGCTGTGCATGTAACAATTGTTTAAATAGAATCGATAAAAATGTGTAAATAAAAGTAAACACTGGCACTGCCTGGCAAACCAAGTCTGATGTGCAAAGGCGAAATGCTGATAAAGCGGGAAAAAGTGTTGCCAATATACAAACGCCAAGCAACAAGGTGAGAGATGGGCAGATGCAAACGTGGTGGCGACAACAACAAAACGGCCAAATGAAGCACAGTACCAGGAAGTATAAGGTAAGAATAGACACCATGGAGAACAGAAAACTGAACAAGGAGAAACGCGTGGGGCAGGCAGCAGAAAATGTGGGCATGTATGCAAATGATATCATGGCCGCGTCTCTAGTGCTGCCGCTGCGGCTGTTGTTTCTTCGCCTGCGCACTGTCAGAGCGAGAACAGCATATCGAAGAGGCAAGCAGAGAGAGAGAAAAATGCAAAAGCGCAAAAGTGAGCGTGCGGCATGCGACCAAATGTAGCGCGTCAATAATAACAACGTGGCAACAAGCGAATTCAGCTGTTGCCACTTTTGGATGCCACCAAACGTGTCTACATTCAACAGGCAGTCGTGAATTTGCAACAACAACAAAAACAAAACGACGACAACAAATCTGCCAGCAAACAGCCCACGAATTTTTAGCACAAACTACAAAAACAACGCAAGCAACTCAACGAAACATCCCCTTGAAAGAGCAAAGGTACACAAGTAAGGCAAAATGTCTCTAAATAGAAATAGAACTACGGACAGCGACCATTGCGGTCAGCGGCAGGACGCGATGGAAGGACAAAAGTTGGTATAATGGCAAAGAATGCAAACGTTTTCAACAAGTTGCCGACACGGCCAACAACGAGTGGTGCGTGATGGCGGGTGGTGGGGTCGGATGGAACGCCGCGTAACACGTTGAAGTAGCGTGTTGCTACTAATTTGCAACTTTTTTTCGCTACTTTTCTGCAAGTTGACACAACACACAGTCGTACTTAGGACGACATTAAGCGTTAAGTGCTGTTTATACACAGCAACTACAACTAAAACAACAACACACCAACAAAAACCAACCATACCCCCACGTAGTGTAATTAAAGTTCAAGCAATGAAAACAGCGAAAAAAAGGCAAACATGGCGTGAATACGAAAATGTGAAGGCCCTTTGCAGCGAAATTAAATGAACTCTTCATGTTTGTTGTTTTTGCTATTTGCACTATAATTAGCAAATTCACAGCACCGACAAAATTTGGGGGGAAAACAATCAAGCAAAAAAGTGTGAAATCCAGAGTGTTAAATGGGAAGTAAACACAGGGTGAGGTTGAAGCCGAATTTTTCGTATATATTCGTATGAAATTGTGAAATTCCGACTGAAAAGATATACAACCGATAGCAATTGAGCATGTTACGATCTGGCTTTGAAAAGCCGTGACTTTCATTCGCATCTTTTATGCGCCAGTTAGCCGACACACAGAACATAAACTTAAAAGTAACCGTGAACGATTACCCAAAACTTCGCTTCCTTGAAAATAAACTAAGAAATCAGCTGATTGTCCGTGTTGACAGATAGTTATTGCCACTCAGTTTTAATTCACGGCATATTTTCAATTTTATTGAATGTATGAGCATTAGATATGATTTAGTGTTGTATGGAGATTCTTAATAATGGGTTCTCGATGCTGAAGAACCTCTCATGTTTTGCGGTTTGGTGAAAAAGTAGGAGTAAGTAGTAGAAAAGTAGGTCAAATGGCGTCGCATCGAGGTCAAAATTCACAAAAAAAAACTGGGAAATTCGACAAATTGCACCACAGCTGCTCAGAAGTTGCTTTTAAAGGGTTAATTTCTATGACTGACCCCTATTAATTTTTTCTACTGAACATTTCTTTCAAACATATCTCCAACCTATCTCCAACCCTTAATGGGGCTCCCATACAAAATGATCGTTTTAATAAAATATGCGCCAACTGCTCCCATATTGGCCCAGATGTGTCAAATATAAGACTCATTTATTTTCTCTTCGGATTGTTTCCGCTATCTCCAAATCTTAAAGGGGCTTCCATATAAAACTAGCCATTTTCTATGGAATTGGCCAGAAATGATAAGAACAGTAACTAGTAAGCAAGAGATTTCCAAACCATTTGACACTCCCTGACTGTGCCCACAATTGTATGATAAAACTTATTGGGGACAGTAAAGATTTCGACTCTTCAAAACTCTCAAAGTTGCCTCTGGGTCAACTTTTTGACAGTTGTCGAAGCAAAGCAAGTAAAGCCAGTTAGCATTGTGCCATCACCTAAATGTATCCCAAGTCGTCGAAACATGGCAACGTGGCGAAAGTGACCACTTTTTACAGATATTTTTTGATAACTGCTCATCAAAGATAAGCTTTCTAAAGCCATAACTTTGGTCTTGACACCTAGAAAACACGATGTAAAAACATAATTATAAACAAATTATAATAAATTCAATTCAACTAGCTTTAAAATCTTATGAACCTATTTTAAAAAATTGTATTAAGTATTTGCGTAAAGGAAAATCCTCTTTTAAATTGATAAACCATGACAATTATATTTCCAATAAACATTAAAAAATCCAGCCTTATCAAAAGTATAAACACTAAAGTTGAATAATTGCACAATATTCTATGGTAGTGTTTCCCCATTTGACTTGATGAACCAAAAATAAATTAAATATATTGATTAAAAAAACACTAAACCCACTTTTCGGCTATTTATAAAAAAAATCAACCGATAATAATGTAACCCGCACGATTTTAAGCACAACTTGCAACAGACGCTTGAAATCGTCAAAAACAAAAAAGATTCGATTATTCAATTTTCAACAAGATTTGTCTAAACATTTTCTAGGTTAAGGCCAAAGTTCACGCGCGCACACACTCACACACACACACACACAGCCACACGCCACAGATTAGAATTGTTTGCCAATCGATCAGATCAGAGCAATTAAAGTTGTGTTTATGCTGATCGCACGAGTACATGAGGCTCGAATAAACTATTTGCAACTTGTGATCTTACACTGAACCGACTTCTGGCAATTTCAAGTGGAAGCAAATACAACAAAATTTCGCAAATAGCACAAAAACGTACATTCGCATGTAGGATTTTCTGCGTTCGACAGTCGGGCGTCAGTTTTCGCTACGCGGTTGCGGTTAAATTGTTGCCGTCTTGTTTTCGAAAACTCACATTGAATTTTTGTATTTGCCGGCCGAAAATCGACAGTCGGCAGTCAACAGTGTGTCGGCAACTCGCAACTCGCGTGCGAATTTTTTTAATTTAGATTTACCATTAATTTTTAGTGTTTTTGTTTATTATTGTTGTTGTTGTTGTAGTGTAATGCTGGTATTTAGCTGGTTGAATTATGTGTTTCACATGTTGCTGGCGTTGTTGCTGTGCCGGCGGGAGCGACTGGCTGCTGGTAGGATTCCATTTTTTGTTCGACTTTCGACTTTTGGCAAATTTATTTTCAAAGTTCAGACGCATTTTTTTACTTTAAATTCACACAAGACGTTTGGTTGTTGCATGCGAAATTTTTTTAAACCGAAATTTTTGTGAGTCATTAACATTTATTTGGGGATGTGGTGGGTTCGCTTGGCTGCTGATACGTTTCAGTGTAATTATTGAAACATAAAAAACTATGCTTGCTTGAATTTATTTTACGCGTGGCGAGACGGCTATTTATGGACAGAACATGCAATGTGGGTAATTTTTTGTTTTACGAAAATTTGTGGAATTGTCATGTGCACAGCGGGTTAAAGTTGTAAGGGGGTGGTAGGTGATTTGTTTTTTTATGAAAATGGATGGAAGTTTAACGATAGCTGAATGATTTGAATACTGTAAAGTGATCTTTTGTGCAAGCCTTGATTTAAACTTTTAAGGTTTAGCACTCTCTGGACTTCTAAGTTCCAAATCTTTCCCAGAGCTTCTTCCTTCTTTCAACATATATGGAAGTTTCTGAAGTTTCCAAAGCGGAAATTCGCATTGACATAATACCCCAGTTAACAGTGGTCATTTAAATACCCAGTGAGAATGCGAAGAACTGGCGTACACAGGGAGGGGGTTTGAGGGTTCAAACCCACCCAAACACATAAATTCCTGGTACAAAGTATGGTTTCGAATGGTATCTGGCTCCAAAGCTATACGCAACCCCCGCCCCCCAATGAAATCCTGTGTGCGCCACTGATGCGAAAGTACTCCTTTTTAAGGGCGTAGTCCCAGACTGTTGCTCCACAAAATTTGTTCTACCCTATCAATGAGTGCCTTACAACTCCTTTGGCAACGCAGTCGGTTTCATGTCCTGGGATCCAGTGTCCTCCCGGCCTCCCAGTTCATTCAAGAGATTACGGCAATCCTTAGTAAGTTTTGAGGACACCACGTGGGCTTGTAGAGCCTTAAAGACTGCTTGATAGCAGCATACAGGATCTTATATCTTTATCTCGTTAACTCGTTTTAAAAACACTGTGGACAAGTTCGTGTCTAAGTTAAAAATTAGATATGTCAATAAAAGTATATATCTCAAGGTCATGATCTGAACTATTATGACTGATCTATTTCAACCATTCCATTCAAGTTTAAGACCTCAGTAGAACAATCCAATCATTAGGAAATTCAAAACATGTAGAAGCATTCAAAACTCAATTCACAACACCAAATTCACGATGAAGGAGAGATAAAAGTCCCGAACAGCAAAAGGAACAAACAATCAATTAAAGACCGACACGCTTAAGCAATAAACATTTAAACGTTTTAATACCCACACAATTTTTACTAATTATAGAGACAAAAAAAAATCCAAAAATATAATACAAAAAGGCAACCAAATCCCGCCGATTGCGACATTTAATTGAGGCAATAACAACGTACATCAATTACAACAACAATTAAGTATGTCATTAGTGTCATTGGCTTCGAGGCAAATGTGTCATCACGGACTGGTAGCGCTGCGTTCGCCTCTACTTCCTCTCTCTTTCTCTACACTCTCCAGCAATGCAACAGTCTGAAATATTTTTTATATTAAATTCTATACCATGCGGCCGTTAAATTTGAACATTCCAGCGCCAGTTCAGCTAAATGTTCATTAAACTGAACTTCAAATTACAAAAACAATACCTACAATACGAACTAAAGCATAACTCATAATAATGTTGCTGACATCAATAAAATGCGCGCACAAGTGTGGTGCGCAACGAAATGTGAAGGAGGAAGAGTGCTTGACAAAAACAAATATGTGGGCTGCACATTAGAATCAAACACTTGCAATGTGTACAAGTGCTGTATGACAACAACAACAGCAACAACGCAAGCCAACAGCAGCGATAGTATCAACTAATCACAACAACAATTCCGTCCGCACATTGCAAGCGAGTGTGTCAGCGACATGAATGTTGCAAGTGGGCATCAAGTCCAATAAAATGCAATTATGCAGCATGAAATACCACAACAATATTTATTACAACAAACAACTGGTGTCGAGCAGCGATAACAGCAGCAACAACAACAACAATAAGAACTACAAAACTGTATTCACCCATGAACAGTCGTTGAATAATTTAAATTATTTCCATGTCTAAAATGAATTTATATCGTTGGCTTGTCTTGGTACCCTACACACCGCTAGAGACTATAATATCTATAATCTAAAAAATTACACAAAAAGACTTAAGTCTTAAAGCGTAACTGCGCTAATCTTCAGACCATCTGGTCGGAATGATATCATAACAAGATCGATGACGTCTGACAACTTGACGACTGAAATCACAGAAACCTCTATCTTTCTAAAATGATTTAAAGCTTTTCTTGTTCGAAAAAAGCCACAGAAAACCAGAGCTACTGCGTTTCGATTTGTTCAGCAGAACCTTCTTTCATAAGTTTTTGATTCACTGACTTTTTCTAGAATTGATAAGTGAGTTGCTATTTAAATCTTCTCTCTACAGGTCTCACATTTTCTTGACAATTGACCTTCAAAATTGCATATTTTCCAAATTATTAAAAGGTGTAGCTCCCATACTAAACGGCCTGAAGAACTTGGATACGAAAAGCACAAGAAAATCAACGATGAGAGTCTAGTTTCATACTCGAAATCGAAATCACGGGATATCGAACCATTTCAGTCCTAATAAAAACTGCGATTGACAAACTGCAATTCTTCGATCGAAACGTATAAAAAATCGTTCCTAAGGATGGGTCCAATTAAACGTATAGAATGTGCAGGATACTCCCGAATTTCTGGATCACATCCTTGGCTCCTGCCCTGCTATCTCAAGACAACGTCTGGTGGAAGAGGGTGACCACATCTGCGTTGGAAAGCAGTACCTCTTGTCGCTGGAGATTTCCAACTGGCGCCAGTAAGCACAGGAAAGAGCCGGCTGACGTACTTTCTTGGATTCGGCCAAGACCGATAAACAGTTGTAGCGCCAATTAAGTAAGAAAAAGCTCTTATATACTGACGACTTATTATTGCGACTCATAAATAAATATCCATCTGATATCGCTTAGATCCCAATAGAGGTCTAAGCGTGGAACATTGGTTAGCCAGTTATACCTAACAACGTTTATTTAGCATCAGTTTTAGTTAAAAACACTAAAATGTATTTAGTACAACAATAATATTTATTTTATTAAAACAAAACGTTTAAATGAATTCCTGGAACATTACAACGACAGAGATTTTCAATGCCAAAAATTCCTGTATTGTTTAAATAGTTTGAATTTACAATCTCCAGGTTAGGTTAGGTTAAAGTGGTTGCTTTTGTATGAGACACACTTAGGCCTTTATATTTATTTATTTATTTAATTTCAGTCTTTGAATACAATTCATAGAGACTAATTAAAAATGTGAAAAAT
Organism: Melieria picta; assembly: GCA_964056695.1. Lineage (NCBI taxonomy): Eukaryota > Metazoa > Arthropoda > Insecta > Diptera > Ulidiidae > Melieria > Melieria picta. The sequence goes on from OZ057399.1 coordinate 47,306,686, forward strand.
TTAAACTTAAACGGGAAACTGGGAGTTAAAAAAGGAAATGAACATAGGACCGTTGTGATATCACAATTTCCACCCGTTTGAAATGTGTATGCAACACTGTTTTTTCAACATGTGTTGCAAAAAACCTTAAAAGAATTAAATTTGCTCTCAAATTCTTTGGCCATAGACTTCCCCACTTCTAAAAAAAACTTTAAGCTATTATTAAATGAATTAATTGCATAGTAATTAACTGTATTAGTCTCATTAGTTCTACAGAATCTGTAAGGAATATTGTATTTCTAGGTTATTTAATGAATAAATAAATAAACACCCACTTCAATCGGATGGGGGAGGGGACCAACAGTTTAACGCCGAGTTCGAACGGCGGTTTTTGGCAATTTTCCTTTCAGACTTGGAGGTGTTGCCATTGCCTGCCAAGACTGCACTTGGGTGATTCTTGTAATTCTCATTTGATTCATGTGAATAGCAATAGAAGTCGAAAAGTGTTTTAACCATCCCGAGCTAGGAATCGAACCTAGGGCCTTAGACTACCATCCCTAACTCATTTATAATCGCCTCAGAACTCTCTTAAACGTACTCATTTTAAGCGACAATTGCAGTTGTTACAGTTTGTGATTACTGAAATTATGATGAAATTATTTGTGATTAGTGCGACTTGCTCAATGTCATTTGTAGAGCACATACGTCAACAAAATGCGACAAAGTTGGTATGATTAACCCTTTCGCTATTTTGTTGCCATATTGCAACATGCTACTTTGTGGACGTCGGCATCCTCTCTGGTTGCAAGAATCATTATTTGGTTGGTCTTTAGAATAGTTTGAAGTTTTAGGAAAAATACGAAATTAATAAACTGAATATTTAAGTTTAAAGAAGAGAAGTATACACGTTTTTTAATGGTATATCTTGACATAGTAAAGGAAGAAGAAGCAGAAAAATTCGATAACTTTTGAATTTGACGTTTTCTTTCAATTTAGATACTTTTTTTTTTAATTTTGGCTGAAGTAAATGAAGAAATATTCAAATTTTCGTTATGCGTAAAAAGTTTTATGTTTAAGTAATTATTACAGCCACAACGATGTGGTTGCTCTCATAGAAAAACACTCTAAAATACAGGGTCCGAGTATAAAAATTAAAAAATTTCTAATGGAATGTTGCTAATATAACCACATAGAAGCCTAAGACGTAAAATTTAAAATTTTAACTTTCCCCAGTAAATACCTGTAGCGAAAGGGTTAAGCATAAATTTGATTTCCGGTTGATAACATTCAATTGGATTGAGTTATCGGAAAAGAAATTTTTATGAAGCACAAAGGCACAAAGACCGACTGCAATAGACTTTGATTTAGAACTTTGCTACGCGCACTGCCGACTAGCGCACTTTCCAACACTCACACACGCACACACACACGCGCATTCATATATGCCACGCAATAATTTCATGCAATCATCGCGCACCGCAACTGTAACGAGTAACTGGCGCGACAAGCTGCCCCCAGCAAGCAGCCCAAAACGAGGCGCAAGCAAACAACCATCATTCAGTGGCAAACAATTAAAGTGCATTAACAAATGACACCAGAACGCCGCACACACACATCGTACTCGTACATACATACTCGTATGTGCATACATATCGAGGTAGACACGACTGCACATACGCTGCCATTACATCCATCATTCGATTGCGCCCACCACGTAGCGTAGCGCTCCCCACGTTCCATTCGGTGAATGCTTTAACGCGGCCGCGGCACCGAACTCGCTCTTTCGCTGCGCTCTTCGTAGTTGGCGTTGTGGTAAAATGATTCGTGTTTGCGCCACTTAACGCATAAAGCGCTTCACAGTGCATAACGCCCCCTTTTCGTGCGCCTACCTACGTCGAACCACAGCGTTCGTAATGCTTACCGCTAACCGCTTCCCCTTCTCGCTTTTGCTACTCCATTTGAAGTTTGGATTTTTGTGTTGTTGCTTCTTGCTGTTCGTTACTTTTCATTTTCAGAGTGCTCACTTTTGCGTTTGCTGCACACAATTATCACATTTCAGCTGAAATTTCCCTGCTGTTCGCTTACTCCTCCTCCCTCAACACATTTCTTCACCAGCACTGACAGTTTTCCCTCAAGTCTTGCGCTCTCCCACTTGGGGGTCTTTCGCTTCAATTCTGTTGCAGCGCTGCAACGTGCTCTCGCTCTTGCGCTCATGTGTGTGCACATCTCATTGTTGTTGTTGTCTGCATTTGCCGACTGAAGTGGCATAGGGAGTCGTAATTGGGGAATGAAGATCAAACATTTTTGATAATTGCCCCCGTTTCTTTGTGAGCCGTTGCTGTCCTCAATTCCTTCCCCCAACTTTGGCCAACAACAGCGCACAGAGCAGCGAGCAAGCAATCATTTGCCACGGCGCATGAGGTCGCTGCCTTTTCATTCCACCCTACTCGCCTCCTCTCCCTTACGGTACATACAAACACATAAATATAAAGCAACAGCGCCATGGAGGGCATTTAGGCGTACTTGCAGTAGTTTTTATGACTTTTAGATGAGTTTTTACTACTTGAAATTTAAGTTGAATTTTTAATTAAGCTTTGTGTAATGTTTCATGAAAAGCTCGACGAGCTAAAATAAAAAACGAAATGAGTTCCGAAAAGAGAAAGCGATTCTTTTACTGCTGTAGCGGGTGAATTGGATAAAAGTGTGCGCCATTTAGATAAGAAAAGCGGCACGCTTAACGCTCACTGGACATGAATGGGGGCGTAAAACTAAACCATTTACGCGTAGATGATGTTTGCTGTTGCTGCCATGCAACTGAGCGAAAAACTATGGTTTTGTATCATAGTAACAAAATTGTGATTTGACAAAAATGAGGTTAATATCGGTACAAAAGTTGTGTAAGCTGGGAAAGCGCATCTTGGTTTGGGCGCTAATTACAATTGGAGTTGAGGAAGATAGACTCTAAAGGGGTTTCAAAACTGTGTGATAGGGATTTTTTGGTTGTAAAGTTCTCAGTGGTTGAATGGGTTTCCATACGGAACTTTTGAGCCTAATACCATTTGAAATCATATATGCCACGCACAATTTTTGCAACAAACAGATGCTTGAAAGGGGTTTGAACCACCAAAACCCGCCTTGCGTGCGCCAATGGTAAAGACTGTAGTCTCGAGTTTACTCCACGAAAGTGAAGAGATATTAAAAGATTCAGGCATTGAAAGAATTTATAACAACTCGAAAGTAATATCTAAGTTTACTAGAGACCGAAGACACCATACAGCTCCATTATCCTGAGAGTGGTGAGGTTTGGTGAAAAATATTGAACCTTGCACTATGTTCTAACAGATGATTTTTTACATTAAAGTTTAACTCTAATCAAATGTACAACATTCTTATTTAAAACATTCTTCTTATTTAAAAAAGTCAAGAATTTCTTATAAGTTCTGAAAAACATTTCGGAAAGAGCTCTAGGACCTTCTTATTTAGAAAAGTCGTTCGATATCTTTTTTTGAGAGAATATAACGTTACTCCGTTGGCTTTTTCTTTTTTTTGAAAGGCGTGGAGATTTATACGTTTGATATCTTTTAGTTCCGAATTTGCAAAAATTCATAACGTTTCTGACAGAATTCTGCACTTCCGGCAACCCACAATGTATTTTTTTCTGTCTAGTTGTGATTCTGGTTGCTTCTGGGTTCAATAAAGAATAATGTGTATGAACTAAAATAGACTCAATCTTGTACCAAATCTCTAGACCACGCGAATTTAAGCACCAATTTTTCCAGTTCTACGAACAGCAGAGCCCAACTTTTGATTCAAATGAGGACAAATTCAGCTGATTGCACGGAGACCGTAAGGCTTTTTCGACAAAACGCGGACCCTGACAAAATAAATAGTCGATTGTTTCTAAACCAGTAAGAAACGGAACCTTCAGTTTTAATTGAGATGAAAACTCAAAAGCGAAAGAATAGAATAAAAGTTGAATTTCAATAACAAGAAATCAAAAACAATTAAAAATTATTTGCAACAACCTAAACTTGATGTTTGATTTGACTCATAAACACAATCAAGGGCGGTGTGCATATCCGCAACAAATTCCTTTAGGGTTTTTCCCATTTTCAAAGCTTCGTTATCGCACATTTCCGTTTGCATTTTAGGAATAACAAATATTATGCACAATATGCATTACAAAGCTATATAATGCAGTTTTCTTGATTGAATGGGAAAGCAATCTTAAAAAGTACTGAGATTCTAATGTGTTGAAATATGGCGACCTGATATATTCAAACACTGACAAGCTAAGCTTACAAATTTATATTGCCAGCACGACTTGTAATTACTGAATGGGACGAAACCAATTTGATATGTAAATGGTACGCGGTTATAGGGTGCAGTAGATCAATTTACATGTTCAATTGTAGAGTAATCACTTTGAGATCACTTATGCAATAATTTACATACTCCAACAGCACTCGATGATCTCAAGAGAAATAAATACACGGCAAGTGCATACTGGGCAAAGCATTTGCTCAGACAGCAGACACTCAAGTGCCACTCAAAAGCGACAAACACTCATTCATTAATAAAATGCAAATAATTCTCCATGAGCTGATCTACTGAATGCTGCCATCGATTCGAGTGCAGTGATTGAATAACGATTATTTTTGTAATACGATAAATGATTTAGGTGACTAAAGGTTTTGGAATTGTGGATATGAAAGTGGCTTTATTGGGAAAAATATTCAGATATATACAAACTGACTATGTTTTAACAGAAGTGAAAAGCAATTTTAGTATTTGAGAAATATAGTTTATCAATCGGCTTCTTCGACATAGATCGACAATAGATCACTTCTGGTCTCAGTGCAACAATCCCCGTTAAATTTTATTCTAGTTCAGATTATTTCTTATTTCTTGGAACTTGTATCTGTTCCTAGCTGTTTCTATTTAGGTGTCAGTCGTAAAAAAACAAAAATGCCCATGATATTTTTAGAAACTTAAATCCAAAGCTTGAGATCAAAACAGCAATAAAAGAAAATGCAATGGGTTTACGATTATGGAATCAAATGTCAGAAAGTTCTATCAAAAACCTCAGTTCAAGCATTGACTATTTTAATAATCAACTTTGTGGTCTTTTATAAAATCATTTAGGCCAAAAATCATGTAGAACAAAAACTTTAGAACCCCTATTCGATAGACTGTTCTGCATCAAGACAATTTTGCTTTATGAACAAAGAAAGCCTCTCAGCACTTAGACTGTCCTGAGGGCCAATAAAAACACAGCATTTCTATGGGTTCAAAATTTGTTTTACAATTAAAAAAATTTTTATATACTTAGAAATGCTGAACATTGCGGACAACATACAAAAATACAGCTTAGCAAAAGTTTATTCTCTCATATGCCGAAAAAAAAAATTGAATTTTACGCGTTGTTACTAAATCAGAAGAGGTAAAAATATCTGCGTACGTTCACGCCCAACAATTGTCTGCTGCTTAGTCAAACAAAACAATGAGCAGCAAATTCATTTGGTATGCAAGAGACGATAGCTAGAAGCGCCAATTGTCACAACGACAGACAGTCACATTGCTGGACTGAATGAATGTAGCAGCGGTGGGCGAATGAGTAAGAGATGAGCTGTGTCATGAACATGTCGCATGTTTAAGTGTTTGTGTTCGTGTATGTGTGCGTCAAGTTGGCTACTGTTGGCTGTCATTGCGCCAACAGCAACCACACCAAATCATATCGGAAATGCCCGGAAATGATCAATTGACGGAAAGCGACTACCAACAATTCGGTGCTATCAAAAAAATTAAACAAAAACCAAACACCAAAACATACCAACAACAAAACAAAAGAAACCAACAACGACGAAAATGTCACGATGCGCGATAAGCAAACAACAACAACAACAACAAAACAACCACAGCAAGCAGTAGTCATAAAAAAATTTAAAACAATGAACATGCAGCACTTCTGTCTCTCCCTCTCTGCCCACTGCTTTCATAAACTGCAGCTGCCAGTTGCTCAGCTCAATGAGTAAAATCGAAATAAACAAACCAAATTTAAATTTCACTGCTAACAATAAAAACAAAAACGACTTTTGAATGTTGCATGTTGCATGCGGCACAATGGCCACAAGCACAATTCATTAATTTTTCTTGCTTTTAATCGAGCACTTGATTTTGCACAGACAACATTTCAACAACAACAACAAAAACAAAATGGCCAGTTATTTTTGCACAAAAACGTGTTTCGTTGACTGTTGTTGTGATGGTCACTGCTGCCATTCACATTTGTTGTCTTTACTGCAACTGTTGTTGTTGTTGTTGTTGTTTCATTTCTGTTGACCAGTTTGTGCCGCAACAAAAACAATGCACTTTTCTCTTTTGCTTGCTGACTGTGAAATCGTCGTCGTTGTTGTTGTTGTTGTCGTGCAAACTGTTGCGTGGAATTAGTGTTGCTATCATTACTGCGACGGTTGCTATTGATGTTGTTGTTGCACTTATGGCGTTTTTCCTTTCATTACTTGCTGCTCTGATTAATGATGTTGAAACCAAACAATAAAACAACTAAAAAACAACAACAACAACAAGACAATTGTGCGCGTTTTTGTTGTTGTTGTTCGGTTTATCGTTTGCGCGCGCAATTCAAAAACTAACGGTTTCTGACACAACAATAACTACGGTATAAGCCAGAGAGCGAGAGGAAAAGACAGACACGCGACTCCCCAATGAAGTGGAGCCTTCAATCAAGCGCCGTTGTTGACGTTTTCGTGTCAGTGTTGCCACCACATTTGCAATTCAATATCTTACTTGCGGTTTCGTCTTTAAGTTGATTCTTTTTGTTTTGTGCTCATTCAAAAAACAAAAAATACAAACATTAAAAATACAACGAAAGTAATAAAGCAAAACAACAAAGACCAAAACAATTACATATTCAAAAAATAACAACAAAAAGTCAACAAGCGCACAAAATGCTTCAACAATAATACACAAACCGACAAACTGGTTTTATAATTTGTGCAAATTAATTTATGATACAAATATGGACATTTTTAAAACAAGCCGACTATGGCGCAGGAATTTGGGGCATTTAACTTTTGAGGATTTATGAAATGTTTCAATTTAATGCGACACACAAGTTCAGAAAATTAATAAACACATCATTTATATGCAGGATTAAAAAAATGTTCTGGGCGGGTATTTTTGTATGTGTGTGTGTGTGAGAGGAGTTAACACAGAGTTTGGGACATATGGCAGAGGTGACAACGGGCTGCCAAATGGTTACAAGAGTTAAGAGATGGCAACAGTTTTTATTGCCAAAAATAATATACTATCATTTCTTTGGATGATTTTAAAGCCATTTGAAATTAGTTTACAAGCTAATTGCAAAATTGAAATGACTCCGAAATCTGAGCAATTACGTTATTTCCAAGGAAACTATTAGAACTTTGAAGTACATTATCGTTAATAACATATTCGACTTGATGAACAGCACTAAAATAAGATTTGTAATAGTTTTAATGGCAGTTTTAATGGATTTTATAGATTACATTGACGCACTCTGCTCATCCAAATGGCAATTCTGTACTACAAAGTAATTACTGATTGTAGTTAATGATTAGTTAATATGCAGCAGCGTTTTCAAGTGATATGAATAAGTTTCGGACTCTTTCGGAGTGCATAAATTCAACTACAAATTTATTGTAAATGGATTTTTTAATAATTCTGAGCATTTGGTCAGTGAAACGGTTAAACTGGAACCAATCGGAGTCATTCGGAGTGCGTAAATTAAACTCCAAATTACTGCAAATGGTCTTTTTATTAACTCTGAATATTTTCTAAGCCAAATGGCTAAACTAAAATTACTCCGAAAAAGGTTTATGTAATTTGTAATGAAATGGTAGCAATTTTCAAATGCATTGAACTGAAAGAATGGTGTTAGCGTATATAATAGAAGTAAAACAACAAATAAAATTTAAACAAAACTAATTAAAATAAAATAACATTAAAACAAAAACATTCTTTTGGTCGAATTTGAAAAACTATTCCAACATGAAAGTTGAAACTATTGAACACTGTCTGCCACCACCGGGCTTTACATTATTCTTAGTTTTCCATGCACTGCAATGCAGCAACAATTGCCGAAGCTGCACTGAAAAACGCATTAAGCTTTCTATTTTGTCGCTATGTGTTTTTTTAACCCTGCAATTCATGACAGTGAGTAGACACACCACAAAAAAATCCAACGAGAAGTGCAGTTAGAAGAAGAAACGCAATAAGCAAACATCAAATTGTGGAAGTGTGTCAGCCACAAGAAAAATACAATAACAACAACGCTAATGGCATTAGCAGTGGAGCAACAGTAGCCACCAATCGAAGGAGAAACAAGAAAAACAACAATAAAAGCAACAGACAAGACAATTGACTGCGTCTTGAAGAAACAATAAACTCACACAACTTAGCAAAACTTGGCAATTTTTTATTTTTATTTTTCTTTTTGATTAATTAGTTAAAATGCAAAACAATTAACAAAGAATAGAATCAACTAACAACAAAAACCATTGCTATCACATCCGTCTTGTTGTTGGCGGCAAGTAAAGTTAGAGAAAATCAAACAATGGCAAAATGTTTTTTCAATTGTGTGTAAATTTTCTGAGTAATTAAAATGCAATGCCAATTTAGTTGTGATTTAAATTTTTCTCAGGTCAAATGTGTTAATTGCTAAGCCGACAGTCACGATGGTGGGCTTTATAAAAAAATATATACATAGAGTATGTGAATAGTAAGAAATGAGATAAATAAATAAAAAACACTAAACAAAAACATGCAAATAAATTACATAAAAATAATACATACAAATAAGAAATAATACAAATTGTCAGCCTAATAGTAAGAAAAATTTTATATAAAAAACACAAAGCCCAGATTTACATAGCAATCGAAAAGAAGTTAAATGTTTAAACTTCTGGCACTTGCTGGCACCAAAGTTCTGGTTACTCTCGTACATTTACAAGTTTTAATATCCAACTGCTTTACGTTTATGCAAGTCTTTTTTTATATATTTCAGACTTTTTTGTACGACATTTCTAAGGCAAAGAAGCACTGTGCAGCTGGGATTTATAGTTTTTTCTGCAAAGCCAATGCGGCTGCAGCAAAAAGCCAGCCAACCAGTCAGCCAGCAACGTTAAGAGTAGTGAGCAAAACACGTTTGACAACCCCAATCACACAACAACAACCACAATAGTGCAATTGCAAATTTAAGCGCACAAGTGGCGAGCCAGAAAATTGCATTGCTGGCAATGAGCAGTAACAGAAAAAAAAACAAAAAGCAGCGTTGCATTTAGAGGGCAACGAAAAGTGCAATGCGCTTGTTGCAGCGAAAAATTCAGTATTTTCCTTGCTGCCATTTCCCTTAGTGCACACTGGGAGTAGAGAAAGCCGTTTATTGGAAAACAATTGAAGAAGTTCAGGTCATCAAATGTTTGCCCAATTTCAAGTTGGCGTAAAATTGTTGGGGTTAGACGGCAACACTGTCAACAAGTGGTCTTTCGCTTCTGTGCATTTGTTGGCAGTTTTCACCACTTCACTTGAAAATTGATAGCAGCGCGAAAAACCAGAAAACTGATTGGTTGCAATGCAGAAGAACCGGAATTGCCTGTGCGGGGCCAGGCGGGGACGAGTTTTCAATCTATGTAACGGTAAAAGTGGCGGAAATTGCGCTCAAATTGGGTGAATCGCGCAGAAATCGCGCAGTTTTTGTTTCTTTTTCGATTGCACCAAACGCGTTGCTGCTCAGCTCGGCAGCAGCTCGCTTTACTTTGGCTTTCATTCACTATTTTCTCGCCGCAAATGTAAACAATGGCCACGCCAGCAATTCAACAAGCAACAAGCGCATCGCCAGCCCCCAGGCCCACCCAGCTCGGCTGCCACTGCCCACCCAATTGTACGCTCACGCCGCCGCCGCCCACCCAGTGGGCCGCGTCTGTCACTCACCTATGCAATCGTTCGGTCTGCTCCGCCTCGCTCCCCAGCTCGATGATGTCGAAGAGCTCCTTCTCACCCGAACGTCCGAATATGCCGTTCGGTATCTTGCGCAGGAACTTCTTCAGCACGCTGGCAATCGTATACACCGAGTAGTTGTCGACATTGACCAGCCGCCCGGACTGCAGAAAGTGTATGAGCTTCTTCATGGCGCCCTGATGGCCGGGCGCCCGGAAGACGTCACGCCTATTCGGCGACTCCTTGTTCAGCTTCAGTATGAGGACCAGCAGCGGGCCCGGAATGTTGTCGTTGTTCTTGCACACCTCGTCCAATGGTACGCCGAACTTCACCTTCTCGAGCCGGTACGGCGGTGTGGCCGCTGAGCCCGGATGGCCGCACGAGGTCACCACGCTGCCAATGTCGGCGGCACGACGCGCCCAGCTGGACATGTTGGCGTTCAGTGTGTGCTGGTTATTGCTGCGCCGCTTGGCTGGGTGACTGGTCAGCGCTGCTGTTGCTGTTGCCGACACGGACGCACTGCTGCCAATGTTGGCGTTGTTGTTGCTGGCTGTGCTACAACTACAGCTGCTACTCGGCGCAGCGTCTCGGTGGCGTGGATCCGCGCGCGCAATCAGCGTATGCTACGCGCTTCCTCTTTCCCACTCAGCTACTGCCCACTCGTCGACCTCAGCCTCTGCTACGGCTGCGGCTGTTGCTGCCTCCGCCCCGCCAACGTTAACACCAATTTTCACAGCTTTCGTTTCGTTTTTGGCTTCTCGTGTTTCTTTTTAGATTTTTCCTGGTTTTTTTCGGTTTCTTTTTTTTACTTTTCGTTTACGACTTTTTAATACACATTTTTCACGGAATGCTTTTTGAAATACACAAAAAAAGAAAACCTACTGGTTGTTGTTGCTTCGTAGCTTCTTCAATTCTTTCGCTTCTTTCAACTTTGCTGCTTCGCTTCACTAGGGTTGTAACAAATTTCTGGGAATTTTTCGTTTGCTTTGTGGTTTTTTCGGGAATTTATTTACTGCGCTCCACACACACAACACGCACACACGCAAACTCTTCCAAACGGGTTTTCTGTTTCAGCAAAAATCAAACGAAAACACTTTCTGCGTTTTCCATATGAAACAATAAAAAAAAGAATAATCCAAAAAAAAATGCCAACTCGAAAACTGAGAGGGCGAAATAATTGGGTCGCTGCGAGAATTTTCACTACTCCGTTGCCACTCCTCCTTGGAAATTTTCACATAATTTCCACGCTCTCGTAGACGCTGCGCGTTTCACTCCAGCCCTTTGTTACGATCACATTTTCTAACACTTATTCGAACATTAATTCAGGCGTACTAGGAGCTTTTGCTCGGTAAATTACACTTCACATTAGTTGGCGTTAATTAAAGTCGGCTATTTTATGCTCAAACTCCTTGCAATTTGTCACTTTTAGCTACATTTTCTTGTAAGCTCAATGTTGCACTGCAAGCAAATTAACCCGTTTTAGCTGTTGTTGCGGCGCTGTGTACACGAGAAATGAAAGCAGAAAGCAAAATAAAGTGAACGAACCCCCTGACAGTGTTGTCCACGCCACGATGGAGTTTTCAATTGGAGGGAATACGTGAGCTCTGCTATTACAATTGAGAGAAAATGGCAACGCTGTGCGAAGCGCTGCAACGGATCAAATTTGAAAAACTAATTGAAATACTGCGGTCTGCACCAAAAGAAACGAGTAGGAAGAACTTGCAGGAGGATGAAAGTTTTTTTTTGTTGGGTTAGAGAAGTTTTTAAAGTTTTTAAACACAGTTACAGCCACAGTGTTTACCCTTTATCTGGTTATTACCAGATATGAAAAAAACGAGAAGGTTGTTGGGCAATACAAATTATTAATAAAAAGTGTATAGCTGTGATTCATGAATGAAAGAATTTACTGTAGTGACACTAATTGTTTTCTTATTTTGTAATAATTGTATAAACTTTTTAGAACAAGTTACTAACAAATAGACTTTACGCTTTTAATATTTTGTCTAGGTTCTCACAGCATCCACAAATATATTTCTTACAGGAACCACTGCTAATGTTTTCACTTACATGTATTTATAGTAAAGATTGCAAATGTAATGAATAAGACATTCTTAGCAAGAAATAGCGGGATAGCCCAATACCACCAATTCGTTGGCGGCGGCGTTGCCAACTATCTGCAAATTTATTATCGCTGTGAGCAAAATTCACGTATTCAATTGAAAGAATTATGTAATGGGGAAATACTAAAATTGTAAATAGAAAACTTAAATTTTGTTATATATCTTTTTGACTATATTCTTTTTCTTTTGACTATATTTCGAGCAAATACAGTGGGATTAGTGCAATCAGTTTAAAGACGCGGATTTGTGAGTTGTTCACTAGTTCGAAATGAAAATGAAGTGTTCGGAAAGCTACCTCGCGATTTCAATGTTAACGTTAGATGGCGCTGAACGCTAAACCAGAAGAATTTCCGTTTTTATTGTAAAGTAATGAATTTTTCATTTGCGAATAGAATTGGAAATTTTGATTTTAATTTTAAAATTGAATTTATCAAACGCTGAATTATTGTTACTGTGCTGAGAATTCAATTTTTTTTTTAATATAATTTTTCGAACAGGTTATTTTGCACTGGAAATCTGTTAGTAATATTCTCTAAAAAATTGTTTGTGCAACTATAAATAGGTCATGTGATTAATGTAAGACTACCCCCATACAGCAATTCATGCTGTTGTGTTGTGCTTCACCCTGAAGCATTTTTGCAAAATTTTATTGCACCTAACTTTGCTGCGTATATTACAAACCGGCACAATTTTGCATGCAAACGCGCCAAATGCGCATCGCTGACAAATTAATTTAAACACAAAACAACTATAACGTTTATTATAGTTACCAACGCACTCCACCACCCACCATTAGTGCCGTAAAACACGCAGCACCCAGCTGTCTGCTCGTACGCCCAGACATCAGTGTCGGCCAGCCCAAATTGGAACTTTTGCAATCAACGCCATTTTCGTACTTTTCATAAAGTACCCACGAAGTGCCATTTTCGGATTGCGCACATCTGCGGTGCGAATTGCATTCGAGAACAGAACCAACCAACCAACGAATGAACGAGCGGCGGGTGCTCGCTCGACCAGCGACGCGTTGTTCAGTGTGTCTGCCCCCACTTGTTGGACCGTTATGGAATTTGACTGCTGTGCAAGTTGCTGCTGCCAATACAAAATATCAACAACAATAACGCCTAAAGAAGTAGTGCCAACAACAAAAACAATTATTATTGCCGACTGACTGACCACCCACACAATTTGCGAGAGCGACGCTACAGTCAAATGAAAATCAAAACAAACAAAAACAAAACAACAAATACAGAACAAAAATCAAGAATCAAGCGAGAATTTGCACCATATGCGGCCAAGGAGATACAAATTGCATTGAAAGTATTGAAATTTTGATAATTTGAAGCAGCCGATGGTGACCTTGGCAAATGTTGCAGGGATGCAACGAATTGAAAGTGTTGTCGTTGTGGCACTCAGTCGATCGAATTTGGAAAAGATTGGGAAATTGGAATCACATTGATCAACTGGAAATATTATTTATCCGACAATACTATTGAACAGTGAATTTTTTTCTATTGCATTTAACATTTGTTTACCTGGCGGCCATCGTGGATCCCCTGAATTGTGACCTTTGGTTCGATTCTCCGTCGAAGCCAACACTAAAATATAGAACAACTACAAAATTTTCATTTGGCAGTTGCTGTCTCAGTAGGAAATGGCAAACTTCTGAAAATAAAACTAAAATGGCAAACTTCCGTTGATGACGAAATCTAATTGATTTGGTTAGTAGTGATGATTCCATAAATGTAAACATCGATGCTTTTTTAATCGATGTTTTTGCAAGTATTTTACATGGTATCAATACTTTTTTTTACCGCTATATGATTTTTGAGATCATCACAGAGAATTGTATAGTACAGTAGACGCTCACAAATTCGAACTACTTTGCACAAAGGGTAGTTCGAATTTCCGATATTCAAAATTATGGACTTTTTTAAATCACGTAAAAAGTCCAAAAACTATATTAAAACTACATCTAATAAATTGAATGTGATGCCATTTTTTTCTTTACATTAAAAAAATGCAATACGTTTCATTCGCATGGATTCATTTTTGATTCCTTCTTGTGTTTTTTGTTGCTTTTTGCTTGAAATTACTTTCAAAATTTTGTTTACTCTTTAGAGGTTTTCGATTGTTCACTATTTAGAGTGATCCATGTAAAAATTTGGATGTTCACTTAATCGAGGTGTTCACTATATAGGGTGTTCACTATACCCAGACACGACTGTATTTGAAATTGAATCTTAAGTCATTGCATTTGTATTAAGTGTGATAACACTAGTCACTAAAACTAAAACAAAAATCACCACTCAGGCAAATGTATTGTCACAGTTGATCAAATTTCTTTCCACTTTTATTGTTAGGTCGACGGGACGGGAATCACGGGAATCTTTGCCATGTTGGACTTAGCAGATCCCACTACTTCAATTTCCATTTGCATCTAAATGTTTGAAAATTTTATTTGTTTTTGTAGTTGATCATATGATATCCAAAATCCAAATTGCTGGCTGGAAGTTTTTGATGAAAGTTTCTCCAGCAAAATCTTGCAAATTCTCGTAAAATAAAATAAAGGCTCTCATTTTCTCTCTCGTTGGCAGAGTTTGGGCGTCCATTCAGACAAAATTTGTGATTTTTGTAATATATGTATATATTTTTACAAACTACTGAAACAGTACACAATCAGGCCTATTTGTACAATGGAATGACAAATCTTTACTAAATCTAAGTGTCAATTGGTTTGCCAGATTTTAAATAGGAAGTTTAACCTTTGAAAAGTACAATCAAAGAATTTACAATAATTATGTTAGTGGGAATTCTTTTCATTTTCTTCTCCATATAAAATGTTCAACGGTACCGCTTTCAGTGAAAGCAGTATTTATAACTTTGGGTAGTTTTTAACCTACTTAAAGGTTATCATAAACAGTGTTGTCTACATTTTTGTTGTTATTTAATCTAAAATGAATCACCAATGATTCATTGTTTGCCTATTGAAGGCACAGCGCAAGTACACATATTCAATTATTGTGAAAAAAAATGTGACACAAAAATATCTCAAATAATCCAATCAACAACAAGAACAAGTACTCACAGCAACCTACTATATATATGAATGTATATATGTATATGTATAAATCGGATGTTTGTAATTATTTGCGTTTTCGCTTGGGTCAATTAAGATCAGCTGGATAAGCTGACACATTGGAGAAAAGTGCGCCACTGTCACTGCAAGTGCGCTACTGTCAAACTATGATAAAATGACAGAGTTGATTGGGCTTTGGAATTATGAGCATGAAATTTGTTCAGTTTTTATAAATAGTTTTAGAATCTCTAATAATTTTTATTACAATTAATTAATTATTATTAGTAGTTAATTAGTATTTGTTAGTAATTATTATTAACTACTTTTTTGTGAATGAGATAAAGTTTGCTCATTGCCTTTAACTTGTTATTAAAATGTTTAATTATATCTCAAATAAGTAACCACTTTGATTGTCTAATTCTATCTACATACACTCACATAAATACAACAAAAGTTCATTAAAAACCATAACAAATGTGGAAAATATTGACGAATTGAATTTGTGTTTCATAAAACCACAAGAAATAACCTGTGATTAACTATATACATATGTTTTTATTCATGAATGATGCATTCTTATTGCCATATTGAGAACTCGAACGGATTTTCGTTACCAACCACATAATGACTCACAAAAAATGCCGCCCATTTGCACCGAATGGAACTGAACTGTAACGTTCTGTGGTCATATTTGTACAATACATACTATACATATGTACATACGTACAAACATATTTCACATGTATGACTGATTATTTATTTACCTCCTCATTGTGCAGACTCGGTAATTAAGTCATCATTCATAAAATGAAAAACCATGTAGCTATGCGAAATTGTAACGCCACAGCTGAACATTTTAACCAAAATGATTGAATTCTCGTTTTTTCGTCAATCCACACAAGTCGCCACAACTCGCCAACTTACGCAGCCCGGCAATCTACGCGCTACACGATCGATTTACGCTTTCATTCATAAATGCTGCTTCGATCTTCAAACAGGCGCTTTGTCTGTTTTTTTTAATTGTTTTTTACCTTCGCTGCTTAGTGTCAGTCTAAACGTCTATGCCTGTGCGACTGTTTGCTTGTCTGTCTGTCAGCTTGTCATTTGCAATACATTACGAGTATTTTGCCGCAATCCGCTTACCACACTTTGCCGATGCTGTGTCGGCTCGTATTCGGTTGTAGTATTCGACAGTGGCGTTGTCGCAAGAGGCAACGCTTTGAGCGCTACGAGCGACCCTTCATAACAGGTGGTTGGTCTGGCATGGGTTCAGAATTTTCAAACGAACTTCCAAAACTAACACTAAGGGCCGTTTTCTCAACTTACCGATTAAGTGACCTTTAGCTAAAGTGACCTTTAGTTATTCCTCACTTTAAAGTGCCCGGTAACTATTTTCGTTTTCTCAACTGCCTGATAAATATAAATTTAACAAGTCTGAAGTTTTGGCAACTCTAGTCTACGATGGGCAGCACTTGGCGGCGCAATCAGCTGTTTTTGAAAAATTATAATTATTTTTGAAGGAAAAAAGAAACATGTTGCCTGGCAGAATCTTGCTGATGCTTTTACTGCCGAATGGGGCGTGTCGCGACGTTGGAAATCGTTGAGGGACAAGTTCGACAGCTTGAAGCGCAAATCCAAGCTGGAACTTGCAGCGGAGAAGAGCGAGACGTATCGCACAGGTGGCGGCCCAGCAGCGATTGGAAATGTCAGCAGTGCAAAGCAGTGAAATAGTCCAATCGGCTGTTATATGTTCTATTTGCCGCATTTTGCGACTCCGTACCTTCAAAAGCGTCTTCCAGTGCATGAATATAAAAAACACGCCTATTTTCCATACCGAAAGATCTCAAATTCAAATTTCATTTCAAATTATAATTTCATTAACAGCTGTTTTTTGTTTGTAAACAAACATATGCATGTACTTGGCACCACTTCCACTTAAAGTTCACTTTAAAGTTTAACAGGCACTCAATCTGACTGGTAAGTTTTATCGGGAGGATAGCTTAGCAAGCGGTTGAGAAAACGAAAATGCGTTTATTGGCCCGATAAAGTGAACTTTAAAGTTAATTAAAGTTAAAGGTAAGTTGAGAAAACGGCCCTAGATAGTACAAAATTGTCTTTTTTGACGCTCCTACATGACAATGGAAACCCTCTGAGAGTAAAATGCTGCTGAAATGCTAGAAATGCTGGCAACACTTTTGCCTCATTGCGTGAACCCTCCTTAAACTGTACGCTGCGCAACACTGTCGCTCGGCACTTAACGCTCTCACATCGTTGCATTCGTTCCCCGAACGAAACGGAAGTGTTTGATTTTCACTTGTTGCGCGTCGCTCGTTGCGATCACTTGTGTGTTTCGCTTTTCATTTGCTGCGTGTAAAACAAACGCCAACAACAACAATCGTCAAGTGCTGGACGCGAGAGTGAGCCGCAAAAAAACACCGTGAAGACAAACTTGTGCGCAAAATCCAAGCGTAATCTGCTCACGCGTGCCATTTCGATACGAAATAGCAACAACAAAAAAAACATTAAAAACAAATATAAAATAACAAATAGCAACATTGCTGCGCTATGCCTTTGAGCGTTATGGCCGCCTTATTGTGCAGTCGGTAATTCATTGCGCGATTTGTTGTTTCTGTACTTTTGACTTTTCGGTGCAACACAGTCGTTGTCGTTGTCGCAGTCACAGTGACGCCAGTGCGCGCGCCGAACGTTAATTGGTCGCCTTTTCCTGCTGCAAAGCTGACGGCGTGTTGTTTTTTTTTGTTTATTCGCGCACTCGAGCGCAGCTGGAGCCGCAACCGTGTTTTTGGATTTAATTGTGCGCTGCCAGCGTGTAGAATGGAATTTGAAAATTACTCAAATGCAACAGTGCTTTGAATTGTGAGCGTGCGCTCGGTTCTGCCGCTGACTGCACGGGTGCATTATGCATTCTGATTGATGTTGGTGCTGTTGTTGTTGTTGTTAGTTCTAAACAAGCATAATTGCAGCCATTGCGTGCCGGACAACATTCGCAGCCGGTAATAACTGAAATTAAAAAGTGTAATTGAAATTTGCAACGAACAATTTGTGAGCCGCTTGTCGACGGCAGCCATTGCTCAACAAAGTCAGCCTCAGTCAACCTCAGGAATTTGAAAAATTCAACTTTGAAAATGGTTCGTTTTCATAATTTGTTAATTTGCTTTTGTTTCTCTTGCATGTTTTCACTTTTATTGAATTTGATGGAAAGTCGCGCTGCATGCAACAACAATTCATTGCAATGCGTGATAAGACTACTGTCGATAAGGATTACTAAATATTTATGAGCACTGCTCGTTGTTCTCATCGCGAAAGCACGCAGCGACACAGAGACACAGTGCGGTGATCAGCGCTGACAACTGAAAGTTGTTGTTGTTTTGTGTTTCATGTTTTGGTTTTGATTACATTTAAAATATCAGCACTGAAGTCCTAAACCATTCAATGCCATTCTGACAGCACATTCTGAGAATGTTTAAACAGTTTTATTGCATAATTTGTTGTGTCCAACTGAATATTCGGTTTCGGTACAAGATTCGTTTTCGGCTAAAAATATGAACGAAAAGTTGGCCAAAGCTGAAACTTTGAAAATTGTAAAGTGTGATGTAATGTCGTCATAGACAGCAAAAGTATTCTTCATTAAGTTTTCTTTTAAAAGTATTTTGTATGTTTCTTTTTTTGTTAATTTTTAGGTTAAGTTCCATGTTTTTTCTGTTTATCAAAAACTTCTAAACTGAACAAAAACTGAATTCCAAAAGCAGAATTTGTAGACGGTTGAACGCATTTTTATTAGTATTGGATGTGAGTTTAAATTAATTTGCTAAAGCTCGACAATAGTGCTCGAATATTCGGAGAGTAATGAGGTCTCTGAACTTTCATCTGGCGTCGCTAAGGACCTGATTGATGATTTGTCCGGCCAGTATAACCTAACCTAATTTACTTAACTGGCCATAACAACCCGTTACCGGGTTACGGCCTGCCGCAAAAGTTCACTTCATGTGTTCTCTGCATTGCGCGCGACTTCTCCAGTTGAACCTAACCTAACCTATACTGAAAATGTAAACCATTACATCTTGTAACTGATTTTACAAATTTGTAGGAATTTTTGCAGATCACATTTAACCCTAATTCCCAGAAGTGAGCCTCACAGTCTCACTAAAGATTTCAAATGGTGATAAATCCAAAAGATTTTCGATTCCATTATTTTATGTAATCCTCTAATGGAATGTTAGAATTGCATTGCATTTATACATTTAACATTTTAGACAGTTTTTGTACTTTTTAAACAAATGTTTTCAGTAATGAAGCTCATATAACCCTGACAGTTTTACTTCTGGGTTTACGTAACTTTTAAAATTCTAGGAATTAGGGTTAAAAGCGAGATAACACTCACTCAGCCCAAGTTCAAACCTATCAAAATTTCATTTTATTCGAAATCTTTTTCTTCTAAGAAAAAAATCACTTACTAAATAAAAATGACAGAAAAACTTCCCTCTAAATCGATTTGCAATGTTTTGCTACTTAAAAATTTGAATACCATATCGAATGTCGCCATTAATACACAGATTAATGTCGAGTGCAATGTAATAAATATATTCTAAGCCTAGCCAAGTCTAGCAAACAGTCATTAAGCGAAAACGTCCACACAGACACTTATTGTCGGTAATAGCATTGCATTTTTTAAGTAAATTAACTATAAAACAACTTTTTCGTCATTATCGAGTCACATACACACACAAAATTTGTAGAGGGTGGACAAGTCCATTAATTTTTGCAATTATTTTGTAACAAACATGGACAAAACTTCTAATTTAGCATATTTCAATAAATGAACAACAGCAACAAAAACGACAGATAAACAAACAAACAAGTAAGAGTGTTTAAATTAGTTTCAACCGACTTGTTCATACCCTGCAACTAATAGAACAATAACTATTTAAGTGTTACTTTAGATGAAAATTAAAGTAAAGTTAAGATTTTCGCTGATAATTGAAAACGTACAGGGTGGCGCAAAAGTTGTCACTCAGTGTTCTTTGGCTCTAGTTTGATTATGAATGAATGAATAAATGAATGAATGAATGAATGAATGAATGAAAGAGTGAATGAATGAATGAATAAATTAATGAATGAATGTCAAAGCAAAATTTATTTTTGCCGTCATTTGCAAAAGTTATAGCATATGCCGATAAGGTGATGACTTTTGCGCCACCCTGTATATAAAAAAAGAATTTTCTATTATACTCGTATATATGATTATGGGTTATATAACATAAAAATAGCAAGTCAAATATGAAAAAATATACAAAACAATTGCATTCCTCATTTCATGGTTTTTGTTCATTTTTTTCATGTTTGACCGTCCAGAGGACTATTGTAGTCATTGACTTCCCTCCTAAGATAAAGTAAACCTGTTTGTCTAATGGTCCAAGCACTAACACACCATGTTTGTAGTTTTCTAATCGTCTTTTAGGCTCAATCTCAGTCAGCCAGTAATCTTAGGGTTCTTTCTTCTAAACTAAGAATCCTTTGGAGGCGCTTCAATGACTCTGCTCCTTCCGATTAAAACTTGCTTCGGTCGATGATTTATGGCCTGTCTGAGCAGCACTTCACTTCTTACGAAGAAGCCAAAAACTAAGTGAATACTTGAATCTCGACAAGGCCTATCCCGAAGACCAGAGAATATTCAAATTCTCCTGAAACTCTGAGAGAAATATTAGATTCAGCAAGATTCAAATGACACCTTTAAAACCGCCCTGGATTATCAACAATTGAGAAACTAATTACGTTTAATGCATTGCGTTCAGGTGATCTAATTGTCGATCAGACTTTTAATGATACCTTTAAAACTGCTTAGAATCTGCCAAAATGGGTCTGGTGGTAAATGAGGGCAAGACGAAGTATATGCTGTCTACACGCAGGGACTCGCAGCGGCTCGGGTCTCACGTCGAGGCCGACAGGTATACCTTGTTGTCAAGGAATTCGTCTACCTTGGCACCGCCATCAACAGCAGCAATGATGTCAGCCTGGAGATAAAGCGAAGGATTACTCTTGCCAAAAGGTGCTACTACGGTCTCGGTAGGCAATTGAGAAGTAGAGACCTCTCTCGACCGACAAAACTTGCACTCTATAGGACGCTTATCTTGCCCGTGGTCCTCTATGGCGCTGAAGCATGGACAATGACACGAAACGACATAGCGGCCCTTGGAGTGTTCGAGAGGAAGGTACTTCGCAAAATCTTCGGCCCTGTTCGTGTTGGTGACGATTATCGTATACGAACCAATTACGAGCTGTATGAGCTGTATAAGGACATGGACGTAGCGCAGCGAATTAACATCCAGCGGCTACGCTGGCTCGGTCATGTCTGCCGTATGGACGACGAAGCTCCGGCGAAAGAGGTGTTCGATGCGATGGTTGGAGGTCGACGGCGAAGAGGGAGGCCGTGTCTCCGGTAGAAGGACCAAGTTGAAGAGGCCCTGCTATCTCTTGGTGTGACCAACTGGAGAAGGCGCGCGCAAAGCAGAGGCGCCTGGAGAGAAGTTTTGCGGCAGGCCGTAACCCGATAACGGGATAACATTAGGAGTCGCTCTCTTTTCTTAATCACAACTCTTGAAACTGTGGACATATTTAAAGGACACATTTAAAAGCCAGTTCATAGGTTAGGGTCGTGTCGTAGGGAGTCGTTTTCTTTCCATAGACACAACTGTTGAATCTGTGGGCATACTCAAAAGCCAGTTTATAGGTTAGGGTCGTGTCGTAGGGAGTTGTTCTCTTTTCATAAGGAAAACTGTAGAATTTCTGGACACATTCGAATGTAAGTAAGCGTGAAAGTGAGATAATTATTGCTTGGTTGTGCTACAGGATTACAGGATTACAATCCTCATAGCATTTATTCAGACGTACAAAAACACAAATGTAACCACAGTAATATTTGTTGAGAATATGGACGAAATTAGCATTAGCACCTTTTTGTGAAATGGGGGTCAGATGGACAAACAGAAAGAAAGAAGTCCAAGTGGATAAATGTACGAGCGGACTGATGGACAGACAGATGAATGGACAGACAAAGCTATGGACAGACAAACATAGCTTAATCGATTGCTAACCATGTTTGTATGCACTTCGGGGCGTTACAAATTCCTGTTAAAAGTGAATATACCCGAGCACCTCAGTGCAGGGTACAAGTACGTAAATATTGGCGTTTCGTTTGGGGGCGAACGGCTGTGTGGCGCATTTCAAGTACGCGCTGCATTGTGCACATTGAAATGTGTGAGAATTCGAGCGAACCAAAATAAAAAATAAGTAAAAAACTGCATCTATGGCGGCTTACATCATTTCGGCTAAACGATGAGGCTGACAGAGTAAAATAATTTTTTTATAAATATTTTTTACAAGTATTCAATATGCACAAAAAATAAAAAAAATATATATGGAGTAATGCTGCAAACAATGCGTAGACACCAATTGCCAATAGCAACAACAAAAACAACATTAGCAAATATTTAGCAAATGACCAGCACAGACATAGAGTTGCATTTTGATTTATGACAGCAACGACTGTGGGACCGGTAAAAACAAACAAAGAAAAAAATCGCATCAAACAAAAAAAAGCTGCCAGCCACCGGTTGCTGTTGGCCGGCTTTTGGGTGCGGGTTTCGATTTCGCATTCGGCAGCTGGTAATTGCATTGCTTCGTTTTTTGCATTACACTGCATTACAATTCATTTGGATGCATTTCAAGCATAGTTTTTATTAAATTTTTTCGTATTTGGTAGTTTTATGGCAGTTTTTTCTGCAGCACCAAAGTCGCAGTTGGGTTTATTTGGCCGAATTAGTTGAGTGGCTGCGCTGGCGGTTTTGGTGTGCTCGTTGCTGTTGTTGTTGTTTTTGAACACCTACGACCCACAACCGGCATACGAACAGCAAAATTATGATTGCAATTTGAGGCTCGACTGTGCCACCGGCTACAAACGAGCCACGACGAGTACGCAAAGCTGCATGTCGCTGTAGCCGAGTGTGGCCGAGTGTGGCCGCATTGGATTGGGCTGCCCTTGCCGCACTGCTGCGCGTACTTGTGGTCGTACTTGTCATTTCGAAAAAACCGTACATTGCGCTGCACGCTGACAAACTTGACTGCCATCGACTGGCCAACTTTAAGAGGGATTTAAGGGCAAGAAAGACGCTTAGCTAAAAGTAAATAGATGCTGAGTAAATGTGGGCGTAATTTATCTAATGCTATGCATTGAGGTTATATCCGATTGTCAAAAAGACTTTTGACCATTGAAGAGCGCTTAATCCAAATCTTTGCTTGGATCCACAAAGATCTTCCAACTTCTTTGTAGTGTATTAGCACGTTTTACTGCTTTTCAACATCTTTTCTAACCCACAATGAAGTTATTTCCTTTCCATAGACGTAACTGTTGAATCTGTGGACATATTTAAAAGCCAGTTTAGAGGTTAGGGCCGTGTCGTTGGGAGTAGGTTTCTCTCCATAGGCACAACTGTTCCAAACACAACTGAATCTGTGAAGATGTAACTGAATAACTGAATCTGTGAACACATTCAAAAGCTAGTTGAGAGGTTAGGGTCGTGTCGTAGGGAGCCGGTTTCTCTCCGTTGGCACAACTGTTCCAAACACAACTGAATCTGTGAAGGTATAACTGAATAACTGAATCTTTGGACACATTTAAAAGTCAGTTTAGAGGTTAGGGTCGTATGCTGCATTTGATTTTTGCTTAATTATTTAGGGCTATAAGAATTACATATCGATGGATTTTCCTCATTCAAGAGTTAATGTGCGACCCAGCCGTTTAACAGCCAAACGGAGGCACAAATGGACAGACGGACGCACTGCAATGTGTGACGAAGAATCTGCAAGGAATTGAAAAGCAACCATTAGCGCCTTGAAGCCACCGAACGTTAACACTAGAAGGTATTAGTGTATGGATGGGGTTGCCTCACGTGGTAACACAATGGGCTACATGTTCTAACTTAATAATAGAATGTCCAAGTAAGCAAAAATGAGTCCAAAAATACTCTATTTAGGTCTTTTATTATTTTACTGTATTTTCTTATTTTATTATTATTTTCTGTATGAAAATCTATCGTGACTTTTATCTATTGAGATTAAGTTTTCTATTAAAATAATTTTGCCTGCCAGTACAAATAAAAAAAAATCATTAGTCTGGCCCCCTCTTGAAAATTTATTCAAACTCAACACTGCGGCAAGCAAATGATGTTTGTTGTAACACATTTTGTGGAGGCGCGAAAACTCATTTCGGCCATTTATGGAAAATTTGCTTAAATTGTTGCTTGTGCTTTTGTTGTTAACAGCTTTTGCTGTATTCTTGTTGTTTTTTTTTGTTGCTGTTGTAATTGTTGAATTTGCACTGCTTACCACTCGGGCAATAAAGTTGAAGAAATATTAAAATCATTTGCTTTTGGAATTGTTACAAATTGCAGCCAAGGTCACAAATGTGTGTTTGCGGCGAAAATACAAATTGCGATTGCACTCTGCCGCTGACCTGACGATGCGGGAGCTGCCAGCCTGTTGTTGCCATATCCGTATCCCACGCCATCACTGTTGAGGCGTTGCAATATTACCGATCGAATTATGGCAAACGCAAAATGAGAACATTTTCGCATTATTGCAGCCGACTACACACTCAATTATGACCCATAATTATAGCCCATAAATTTGTATTATATTTCATTTCCAGTGCGCTGTCAAACAAACTCGTAATTGAGACATAAGGAAATTTCATATCAAAAACCAAATCTTCTATAAAAGACTTCGTTCCCAATAAATTTTCATGTCACTGAATGACTCAAGTACCGACCACTAGTCGCCTGTTTAAGGAGTGCGGCTGCCTTTAGCATCCAAACATTGGCCAAAAACGCACAGCGCTGATCACTTAATGCCAAAATTGCGAAAAAACTCTTCAAACCGTAATCGTAATGAAAGCATAAAAACGTTAACCATTTTTCCATATGTGAGTCCGAAAATGTACATTAAAGTGTTTGCTGTTGCCTTTTGTGTGTGTTGGTTTTCTTTTGGCGCAATGTCTCCATGTGGCTGCAATTATACCTACATGTGTACATATATTTCTATTACATATTTTTGGCCAACGATATCCATTAGTGGCCTCGCCATACATTGCGTTGATCATATTTTCAGACACGCTCTCTTCGCTGTTGTTGTGGCTCTTTCTTCGTATCACTGGCCAACGCTTTCAATATTATAAACAATTTGTCTGGTTTAACCCTTGGATGACCATGAGATAAGTGTGTGTTTTGACATTTTTAAGACAGTGAAAATATTTGAGGTAAAATGTGACTAAAACAGTTAAGAACTCTTATGGCACACTTATGACCCATTGTTGGTGCAAGGGTTAATTAAAAGACTGCCATAAATCTTCAGTAGCCAAACGCTACACATTAGTGAAAGAAAAACCATAAGAAATATGAGTTCATATTTTGTTTATACATAAGAAAAGACACTTTACACGAAGATGATAATTAGTAAAGACACGAAAGACTGCCCCGTATAGATTCCATTGTCCGCTTCTGCTTCAGAGATCTCATATAATGCTGTGACATACAAATAAGGTGCATTTTTCATTTAAAGTTGGCGGATAGTGTGAAATTATGAACTTATTCCTAGATCTCTGCTTGAATTATGATGAGTAAGTAGTCTATATAACTTTAAGCCTTTTCAAGCAGAGACCTTCTCGGGTCCATTTAGGAGCTCTTAGTGAGGATTGTGATCATGTGATTACTGTCTCTTTCTCCTCTGAGACTCCCATGGGTTTCTCTTGAGATAAGCTCTTTAGTCTATGAGTCTTCAGAGTTAAAGGCGCCTTTGGAATAAGTTAGTTAGTTAAGACATTGAAGTGAAAGTAATCGTAGCTGCACTTTTCCGCTGTATTTTCTCTATAACTCTTGTTAAGTTTGGTTTTTCTAAAGTCAACTCTATGGCCTATTAATTTTTTGTATAATATATATTAAACTAGACAAATATAACTTCTCAGCAGAGTTAGGTAGATATTTACTAGGAGAATGCACCGGACCATAGGTCAATGTACTTTCAAGAAAATATAAATATGGAGGAGAGTATTTCTACACAGAAAGAAGAAAGAGAGCAAAGTTAAACTGATAAAGTGTTAAATAAAAATTAAGGTAACATATTGAAGAAGAACCACTCTGGAGCCCAAATGGAGGAAGGGCGCAGGAAAAAGATAATTCTCTTGAAAGTAAGGCAATATAATGTCGACGTAGAATCACTCTGAAACTTACAACGATGCCCATGAAATGAATAATTTTCTTGAAACCAGCTTATGAAATGTATTCAATACCTTAAAACTCTTCAGTTTCATACCCAAGTATTTACTAAAACTAGTAAGTTAAGAATACTTTTTGCGTAACCAAAAACTAAGCAGATGCGTTCGCAGTAATAGGGTAACTCTGATGTAGTTCGGAGAACATGTCGGTACGGAGAAAAATGAACTGGAAGTTAGTTTAGCTAAGAAGAGGTCAGAACAAGAGTTTAGTGACGCCAAACCAAGAACTGGACCAATCAATCCAAGGGTCGAGGGTCTGATCAACAGTTGAGATGGCCAGGCTGTAGGGGACAGACTTTAAGGTGCCAATTAGCAGCGACGATGGAACAGTTCTTACCTCAGTGCATCGTGTTTGGTGGAATGAGATAACCATGCAGTCGGGGACAACCTTAAAGGTGCCAATGGGCAGCGAAGCCAGAACAGTTCTTACCTCAATGCATCGTGTTTGGTTTGGTCACCAACTGTAGGCAGTAGGGGACAACTTTAAAGGAACCAATGGGTAGCGAAGCCGGAACAGTTTTTATCTCAGTGTACCGTATTAGGTGAAATGGGATGACCAAGTAGGGGCAGTCGGGGACAACCTTAAAGGAACCAATTGGTAGCGAAGCAGAAACACTTTTAATCTTATTGTACCGTATCAGGTGGAATGGAATGACCAGGCAGTCGAGATAAACCTTAAAGGTGTCAAAGGGCTGGGAAACCGGAACAGTTCTTACCTCAGTGTACCGTATTAGGTGGAATGGGATGACCAACTGTAGGCAGTCGGGGACAACCTTAAAGGTGCCAATTGGCAGAAAAGCCAGAACAGTTCTTAGTATTAATCGAAGAGCTCTTAGATGGCTGACTGAAACAAGTCACCCGGCACAGTTAATTTTGTCGAAAGAGTTACCTGTGGCCTCTGCTTCGAAGCAGCCGCATTGCATACTATGTCCGAGTGCCCGTCTCGGCGTGGAGTTGCGTTTACAACCGGGTGCCGGACCCATAGCACGGCAGAGGTTTAGATAGGCCTCGATCCCTACCAAGGAGGGGTAATGTTCCATTTACATTATCCCAATTGGTACCGGGAGCTAGTCTCTCGGGGCGCTTATCAACGCTTAATTTTGATACGCTGTGCTTTTGAGCACCGTGGGGTTAAGCCACACTGTGGCGGCACTCACGTTAAAAATTCGACATTCAATGTCCGAGTGTTCAACTGTTGCTGGTGGAAGGAACGGGAAAACCGTTCACAAAAGGGAACGAGTTATGAACCATTAATCAGATAAGTCTACTAAAGGAAATGCGTGGCACGTGATAAGGAGGGAGGTGGATGATTACGACAGACCTCTACATGACTAGGCACGAACTTTATGGGAACAAAAAGCGATGGCCCTTCTCGACAGATCTCCGAACAGGAGGTGGTTTTTAACCGATAAGAATCTGTCAGGCTGGTGAACACGAGTCTACTAGTTTCTATAAAGTTTTTTCACCTAACGTGCTAAAACCAAAAAGTAGTTCATAATACAAAAGTTGATTATTTTCCCATCAAATTTGTGTTACTCGCCAACAATTTCAGTATTTAAGTAATTCCGCAACTGAAACTAAACGACCGATCTTCAGCTGTATAGCGCACACAGGGTGCATGAAAAGCAAAAACAAAACCAATTACCAACTATGGACAAAATTCCAAATTGAGTCCTTTAAGTACGCTGTTTTTGGGAAGCAGCGCGCGTCTGTCCGTGGAGTATTTGGCGTTGGTGCGTCAGGTGACGCGCTGCCGCTGCCGCTGCCGATCGTGCCTAGGCCGCCCACACGCATTGCTGCTAAGAATTTTGTACGCGCCTTTGCGCCAGTTCGGCAGCGCACCGACGCACTGGCAAAATTAAAACAAATTTTTATAAAATTTCGCGCAAATATGGCAACTGCAGATCCATAAGTAATGAAGGCAACAACAATAATAACAACAACAACAACAACAGCACAACCGCCCAGTGAAGAGCCGTTGGGGCGAGATCAGTTGAGCAGCCACAACGTGAGGAAGTTGAAGAGAGCGGGAGCGCTGAGAGGCCGGCAGCGGGACGTTTGTTCAATAACCAAAAATTGAATTGCAATATTTGTTTACATTTATAGGAGGAAGTTTCGCATTTATGGTTGCGCGCTTTAAATGGGGAAAATTGGGATTTCATTGTTGCTGCTACTGATGTTGTTGTTGTTGTTGTTGTTATTGTTGTCGACATCGATATTGGCGCGCACTGTGCCTGTTGTTGCGGCATGTATTGGCCATTTGGCATGTTGTCGGTTTGCTGGGTTTTGGGCATGTTTTTCATTTTGGTCAACATTCATTAAATTAAAAACAGCAAAGCCAGCGAGCCTCAGCACGCAGGCGTACCTACTCTACTCGTATTTATGGCAATTTTTGGCATTTAAGCATCTGATTTATTTAAGAATTTTCAATAAGCCAACAGCAAAGTGAGCTTGATTAAATGTACAACAATAACAAACGCTGACAGTTTGTTTGTAAGTAATAAGAAGGCATCTTATCCATATTTATGCTAATCGGACGCAGTTACACCCAATCGAAGTGCAAAAGCGGCTGGCAAAAGTTAGAAAAACTTGCTGCCAAAAATGGCACCAAGTCGTTAATAACACTTTTGGCCAGTGTTATTTTATAGACGACGGTGAGTAATAGTTCGATTACAACGAGTTCATAAATTTTGCTTTGTGACAGTGTTTTTAAGTAATGCGGAATTGGATGTTGGTTCTTTTGGGTTATGACATGTTTTGATTTAAATTGTGGCGTTTCTTGGGCTTTATTTAGACTCTTTAATTGAATTAATGTGCGCAGAAATTTTTATAAATTATTGCAATAACCTTGAATGTTTGTGTTTTGTAGTACTAATAAAAAATGTTAGCATTATTATTGCCAAAATTATTGTTTCACTACTTCTATGAACAAAAGAGAAAAGCTGTGGGCAAGTCTTTTGATTCAATATCAAGTCTTATCGGTCTTAGGGTCTCATTTCTAAACGATGTTTGCTTTATATTTATTGAGAACTTATTGATCTTTTGGCCAGATTACAACTTCACATTTTAAGATTGTTAGATATAAGTTTAAAAGCAGCCGTTCTCGATTTTAAATTACCTCAAAATTTTGTGTTTTTAGTACTTATAAAAATATCAGTATTAGTATAGCCAAATTCATTGTTAATTAGTTCTATGTTCATTTATACAAAAGAGAAAAACTTTGGGAAAGTCTTTTGATTCAAGATCAAGTCTTATCGGTCTGAAGATCTCATCTTCATAGGTTTTTCTTTTAATACTTAACAAATACGAAGTTATCGATGTTCTATCCAGATTGCAACTTTACAATTCAAGATCATTACAAATAAGTTTAAAAGCAGCTGTCCTCGACAGTCCCAGCGGGTAGCGCAGACTTTTAATATCTGTCAAACCCATCCTATTCTGCAGTCTGAACAAGATCGTCCACAAAAGTTGTGCAGTTAAGTGATCTTTGCATTCGACAGGACCTTAAGTTTCTCCACCTGGCTTCTGCCTTTCTTTTCATGCTGTTCTCTAAGTCTCCGTAGAAATTACAAAATGGCATCAGCCATTATCTTATGATCTGCTCAGCTGGAACGTTGACGCCACTCTTGGCAATTGTGTCCACTGTCTCATTTCTCTCTATGCCGTTATGCCCAGGCACCCAATAGATATGAATCCTACGGGTTGCGGCTAACATTTCCATTGCAGTTCAACATTGTAGATCATTCTGCCTGAAACACACAGACCGGACAGAAGTCCCGTAGTCTATGCGATTTGCTGATTCTCCGCTTCGAAGAGTACACTCCAGCTCCAACTTCTTCCTTTATCTTGGAGACTTCGGAGAATGTGTTGACGGTTTTGCGACTCGGTACCGAGACTTCTCGTCGTCCGTCTCTTTCGATAGCTGATTTAATGCTATTTGCAAAGTTCAGAGTTGGAATAGTTCAGGTTGGGCACAGCATTCTATTCGACTTAATTATGTTTAGTGCCCGACCGAAACCACTTTTTTGGGCCGAAACCGAGTTTCGGTTTTTTTTTTAATATTCGGCCGAAACCGAAACTTTCTAGTTAAAATAAAAATCACCATATCAAGCATTTTTTTTTCAACAAACGAATTTTACATTAAGTAAATAAAGAACATACAAACAAACAAAACATAAATAAATAAATACTTATTAATAAAAACAATTTATTCATTTTTTAAAAACATAAACATGAAAAAATCACCCTTTCATACCTTACTCGCTAATATTCAAAATTAAATAATTTAATATTATATGAAAAAAAAGGTTTATTTACATTGGTGGCATCCAAATTACTCCTCCTTTCACTATATATCTGCTACACAATAAAATGTAAAAAAAGTTTCTAGAAAGTTTCGGTTTCGGCTTTTCGGCCAATTTTTGGCCGAAACTGAAACCGAAACCACTTATTTGGGCCGAAACCGAAACGGAAACGGAAACCGAATATTCGGTCGGACACTAATTAGCTTTTACCTCGGAACTGCCCTATGGCCGTTAATAGGCCTAGAAAACAGATCAAAGACCAAAACCAAAATACCTGAATATAAGTCTTGAAGTAGGCTGAAGTCGTGAAGCTAAAGTCAATGCGTTCTTATGGCCAAACTACTAAGTAAGATATGAGAAATCATACAAATGTTTTGTTTTAAAAAATTAAATATTAAATTAAAGAATCGGTGTGTTCTCCCAAAGTTAAGTACTCAAGTGGTTTTTGGTTCAAAAAGTTTCTCAAATCGTACTTTAACTAGTTTAATGCCGATTTCGTTGTCATTAAATGTCTTAGATTAATTATAACTATTTTTTATTATAGACGTAAATATAAACGATTTTTTAACATTTACAGAAAGGTTAAAAAATATGAAATAATCATCCATCATCATCAATCATACTTCCAAAGAAATTTAAACATTTTGAAACCAACTCCAACTGATTACATTAACCCAAGAACTTAGCTACAAAACATCTGAAATATGAAACTCATTTTCGCCAATTTCTAACATCAACAATTATCCCACATTTCCAATCTCTACAGTTGCTTTCATATTATTTTGACTTTTCAATTTTTCTTTCACTCTCCTCATCAAAGTAATTTGACACTCTTGAAAACCAAAAGTCCCTAACTTGCACACGCCACATATTTATTTGACCCACTTTCGACATTATTTTTAACCACTTGAATGTCTGAATTTCCTTAGAGCAACAGGAAAAGTGTCGGCCTACCCAGCAGAAAAATGCCTTCCACTCACTTTGACAGGTAATAAAGTCGCAAATGGCAGCTGGAACTTGAATGCCTACCAAGTGGCCATTTGCTATTTATAGTTAACCCAAATAAATGCAACATTTTGCTCCAAAACAAATGTCGGCAAATCCCCAGAACGCATTCATTCAATACGCGTTCACATTCGAGGGGCGTTGCAGTGCAATATGGAAATATTCCACAAGTTGGATGCTGCGGCAACGAGCCATAAGTGCCTGACAAGCTGTCAGCTGTCGTTGATAAACGCTCTCATGCTCACTAAATTACACACACACACATACACATAGAAAAATGCCCAAAAATTGCCCACTTTGTGTGGTATAGTTTTAAAAATAAAAACCGCATTTCACCGTCAGCGGCATCGACATCGTTCAGAGTTTTCCGTTTCTACCAAATTTAGACAATTCGATCAAATTTCTCCGCCACCTTTGTATGAATGTGTGCGCACACACACACACACACACACACACAAACACACCTCAGAGCAGCCGATTGAACGAGTGCACCTAATTAACACTTAAATGTGAAACGTATCTGTAATGAAACAAATATTCAAGCAACTTTTTTAAAGTGATGGAAGTGTTTGAAAGTTTTAAAAATTATGGAAAAGTGATTGGAACTCGAAAATATTTTGTTAAAAATTATTAGACTTTGTACTAAAGTATAATATTAAAAAGCAAAATATTTTTCATAACTTTTCAAATATTTATTAATTGTTAATAATATTTTTTGTTTAACTTTATTTTTTATATGTAATTTATATAAATAAAATAAATAAAATAAGTCAAATAAATAAGATAAAATATCAGGTGTACAACTTTGCTTCCGCCGTTTTCCGATAGGTGGGGCTGTACCGGCTGAGGCTGGTTGAAATACATAGATGGTAATGCCTTTAAAGTGAGTGTGGACAGTGCCTAACGAATTGTCATCGCCGTTTCAGTGACAGTTGTTCTTGTTTTCGTATTATTCACGCTCGAAAATGTCCGTTTATGTGCCCAATTCTCGCCATTTGCGGGAAGTTTTACTTTTCTGTTACAATTCGCAAAAAAATGCAGCTGAAGCGCATCGAATGCTCTCAGAAACTTACGGTGATGCTGCTCTGAGTGAAAGAACGTGTCGGGAGTGGTTTCAACGTTTTAAAAATGGTGATTTCGATGTCGAAGACAAACATGGTGGTGGAAGAGAAAAAACCTTCAAAGATGAACAACTAGAAGCATTGCTTGATGAAGATTCGTGCCAAACCCAAGAAGAGCTTGCCGAATCGTTGGGAGTGAGTCAGCAAGCCATTTCAAAAGTCTCAAGGCCCTGGGCATGATTCAGAAAGAAGGAAACTGGGTGCCGTATGAGTTGAAACCGAGGGACATCGAGCGCCGTCTATTTGTATGTGAGCAACTGCTTCAAAGACAAAATCGTAAGGGGTTTTTACATCGAATCGTAACCGGTGATGAAAAGTGGGTTCGATACGATAATCCTAAACGCAGAAAATCATGGGGAAAGCCCGGGCATGCTTCTTCGTCGACGGCAAAACCGAATATTCACGGCGCCAAGGTTATGATTTGTATTTGGTGGGATCAGCTCGGTGTGATTTACTACGAGCTCTTAAAACCGGGTGAAACCATCACAGGAGATCGCTACCGAACGCAACTGATGCGCCTTAGTCGCGCGCTAAAAGAAAAGCGGCCACAATATCAAGAGCGACATGACAATGTCATCCTCCAACACGACAATGCTCGGCCTCACGTCGCAAAAGTGGTCAAAAAGTACCTGGAAACGCTGAAATGGGAAGTCTTGCCCCACCCGCCGTATTCCCCAGATGTCGCCCCTTCTGACTTCCACCTATTCCGTTCGATGGCACACGGCCTGGCAGATCAACATTTTCAATCCTTCGAAGAATTGGAAAAATGGATTGCTTCATGGATAGCGTCAAAAGAGAACTCCTTTTTTCGAGCCGGGATCCGAAAATTGCCGGAAAGATGGGAGAAAGTTGTCGCTAGCGACGGACAATACTTTGAATAATACATCTGTAAGCACTTTTTCGCAATAAAGCTTTTAATTTTGGGAAAAAACGGCGGAAGCAAAGTTGTACACCTGATAAAATAAGTCAAATGAATAAAATATAATAAAATAAAATAAAATAAAATAAAATAAAATAAAATAAAATAAAATAAAATAAAATAAAATAAAATAAAATAAAACAAAATAAACTAAACTAAACTAAACTAAACTCAACTCAACTCAACTCAACTCAACTCAACTCAACTCAACTCAACTCAACTCAACTCAACTCAACTCAACTCAACTCAACTCAACTCAACTCAACTCAACTCAACTCAACTAAACTAAACTAAACTAAACTAAACTAAACTAAACTAAACTAAACTAAACTAAACTAAACTAAACTAAACTAAACTAAACTAAACTAAACTAAACTAAACTAAACTAAACTAAACTAAACTAAACTAAACTAAACTAAACTAAACTAAACTAAACTAAACTAAACTAAACTAAACTAAACTAAACTAAACTAAACTAAACTAAACTAAACTAAACTAAACTAAACTAAACTAAACTAAACTAAACTAAACTAAACTAAACTAAACTAAACTAAACTAAACTAAACTAAACTAAACTAAACTAAACTAAACTAAACTAAACTAAACTAAACTAAACTAAACTAAACTAAACTAAACTAAACTAAACTAAACTAAACTAAACTAAACTAAACTAAACTAAACTAAACCAAACTAAAATAAAATAAAATATAATATAAAATTAAATTAAATTAAATAAAAAGATAAAATAAAATAAACTAAAATAAATTAAATTAAAAATTAAAAAAATTTACAAAAATGAAATAAATAAAATGAATAAATAAATAAAAATATGAGTTTTTTAACTAGTTATTTTTTTTTAAATACTAAAATTTGCATCAAACGTCCTTCGTGATTACTAAGACAAAATGATAGTTGTTTCTTTATTTTTAACGCTTAGTAAGAAGAAGAAGAAATGAAGGCTTTATGGAATTAATGCAATGATCTTCCACTTTTCATCGGCAGCGATTCAGCAGCGATTCGCAGATGGAAATTCTGCCCATTAGGTTTTTCCATATCTTGAGGCTTGAGCATCTTTTTACATGCAGCTTTGTATTCAATTGTTCAATTTTGAAGATCACTGGCCTTAAGCAATCCAGGGTTAAGCGCATTTCCCGGCGCTCAGCGCAAATATCTCAACAATCTTTCACTTTACACTCCCAATCTCTATCCTTCTTCTACTTCTTCGTCTCCTCTTTGTAAGCGTACTATTTTGAAATATTTTACATGTGCTTTGAGAATTTTTTGTATTTTGAAATTCTCACCGTCTCGTTTTGCCGTCCGGTCCATAAACTACACGTTTAGCCATTTGGCTGATCTCTCGTAGTCGATAAGAGCGATTTCAGTATTCTAAGCATTTATTCAATAAAAGCGGCATACGTTTTTCTGTTTTGTTTTCTTTATTTTATTTTTAATGTTTTTTTGCGTTGTTTTTCTTTTAGTCTCTCAGTGATTTTGGCGCGTTGTTTATTGTGTGCGCGCACCAACGATCTGAAATATTCAAACAAGTGGGCAAACATTCGACTTTCTATTGTTTATTTTTGGCATCCTTTTGGCTGCCGCTTATTTTTATACGACTTTTTGGTTACCAGATATTTCAGTGTCTTATATGATCAATCGAGCGCAAGTTTTATGGCATCGGATGACAGTTTGTTTGCGTCGTTTTCCGTCAAATTTTTGATCAAACATTTTTGGAAGCTGTGAATTTGGGTCAATTTAAGGAGGATTTTGAGTTTAACGATGGGTTGACTTAAAATGTTAAGTGTTTTTTATGGGTTTGTTATGATTTTTAAAAAACAATCAGTAAGTGAAAATAGGCCCACGGCCCCGACCACAGTTGACTTTATGCTTATCGCATGTCAACTCTTACAGTTCACTTTCAATATGCTAAAAACGGCCACAATCCATAAATGTATAATTCAATCAACTGAAATAATACAACCGATACGCAACTAACACATGCGGCTCATTAATCGCCAGCAGAAAATTTACGATATTATTTCACAATTCATTTCGACTTTTCCCATAAATGGCAAACATGGCGAAAATTATTCCCCAGAATTCACTTTGCTACCAAAAATACCCAAATAAAAGTATCTATAAAAAAACGCACACAACATACAACAATGCAATAACAACAAAGAAAAATCCACCTACGTAAATTAACGAGCGATCAGCTACAAGTGTGCACATTCTTCGTATCTACCAAAAACGCACGAATCTCAAATATTGCTCATATGTGCTCCAAATTGTTGTTGCTGCTCGTTGTTGTATTTCCTTGAAGAAATCCACTTAAAGTGAGTGAGCAGAATGCGTTGTTTCGAAAATAAAACGCCCCAAAACTACGAAACGTCCATACAACCCGGTGAGCGCCAAGCAGTCAGGAGGCGAGCAGGATGAGCATTGTTCTTGAGCGAAAATTTTTAAGAGAGAGAGACAGAGAGAGTGGGAGGGAAAAGTGCGGAATGTGCATGTGGAAAAACGTAAACCATAAACATTTATAGAAAGAAATTACTTATGGGACAAAATTGTATGGTGAAATGTTAAAATTTGATTCAAAATTTGATTGTCCTAATGATGTGATCAATAGTGCGCAATTTTAAAACATGGTCGATGTCATTTCGCTGACTTCTCTATGAAAAGATGTCAGACTGCATAACGAAGACTTACCTATGAAGAGTTTCCTATTTCTTTTTTCCATACTCCCAAAATAAATCGCCGAAGTTAGGCAGTTTTTTCAATCGTTAGAGTGTTACACCCCAAGTGGGTTCTTCTAGAACCTAAATTTTTCAACCTAACCTGACATAACCTCAACATTTCGTATGTAAGAATCGAGGATGTTCTATTTGAATATAATGGACAATGAAAGTTTTTCAAATTTTTAAAGCCCAATGAAGTTTTTTAATAGCTTTATAAGTCATTTAATTATCTTCCAAATAAAATCAGTTTCCGAATAACATGAGCGAGATTCAGTAAAAAGAAAGGCTATGAATCAAGAGACATTCCCAAGAATTTTGGAACGAACACCCAAGCCCTGCGCCCCCAATTAAAGAAGACAAACGTTCAGTAACCAAACTTAGTAGCCCATACTTTAGGCTCCAAACATAAAATGACAGCAAAGAAAGTGAATTAGTAAGGAAAGAGTGAAGCTACGCATTTTATTATGCAAATTTTCTAGACACTTTTACTAATCTCAGGAGATCACACAGGGCAGGAGAATAAACTTCATTCGAATCATAATTTCTGAACTCAAAGTATAAAATCTCGTTCTAGCTAAAAAGGGACTTACATAGAGTCAATGAACCGGGCTGACTTCCTTCTGTAGACTGGATGCGCAAGTGAGAACCTCGATAATGCCAAAGTTGTCCCATGTATCCTGAAATAGTCGGAACATCCAGATGACATCTTTTCTTCTCAATTTCGAAAGTAATTGTCCTACCTTTCTATTCGAACCTACCACAAGACTACTAAGGAGTTCTACAGCTCGATAATGCCTCGATAGATTGTGTCCTGTGATTGGTCGAAACGCCCAGTGGAGATCTTTCCGGCCTAATTTTATATGGAATTCTCCTGGCTTACTGTTTGCACCTACCACAAAGAATTAAGCAGTTGTACGGCTCAATAATGTCCATGTCTCCCCAATTTCAGAAGGAATTCCTCTGCGTTCCTGTTCCAACCTACCACAAAGCAATTATCAGTTCTACAGCTTTCTAATTTAGATAAATCGCTCCCTTTGCAAATCGTTTATATAGGATTTGATCCATTTTAGGGTACCTTATAAACTGATATCAGTTATTGGCGCTGATCCCAAAGTTGTACATTTTGATTCACAGTTAGCCAGTTTATTAGCAAATGTTTTGCCTTGAACACCACAGTGTCCGGGAAGCCAGCTAAGTTGAAGCTTATTACGTCTCGTGGTTGACTTTCGCTTCGTCTTACATTCTTGGACAATCTTTGATTAAGTGACGCGTTCTCCAGGTCCTTAACTCTGGAGGTGCATCGTTATTTGACCCTGTACGAGTAT
This sequence comes from Melieria picta, assembly GCA_964056695.1. Classification (NCBI taxonomy): domain Eukaryota; kingdom Metazoa; phylum Arthropoda; class Insecta; order Diptera; family Ulidiidae; genus Melieria; species Melieria picta. The sequence continues at coordinate 47,344,610 of OZ057399.1, forward strand.
GATAAATTATGGTATTTGTTAGTCGATTGGACTAACGATTCAGCTTAATCGTCACTACAGATTCCTATTCATTTTCTGGGCAATTCCCGCTCGATTATCCATTCCATCCGTCTGAAAGATGTTTGCCAGCCCACCCAAAGAATAGCAACAGTGTACACTTTCGTTAAAGTAGCTTTTAGACAGAAATTATAAAGACAGACTGGCAACTCAGTACCTCTATCGGTCTTGGATCCTGTAGTCAAGAAAATATTCGTCAGGTCCGCAAGCATGGCCTGCATCTACAGGGTTGTGAATCTAATCAATACGATGGCTCAATGCGGTTCTTACCTTTCACCGTAACACGCAGCTCAGTTGCAAATACCTTTCAACAATTGTTGCAGTTGTTGAGTAGGATTCGAGGTAAACAATCACCCACTTGCTACGTGCACGTCCGGGTTTAGCAAGGAACAGGCTACGCTCGCTCGAAACTGCCTTCCCGCAAGACCTCAGAACCATTTCAACTATACCTATTAGGAAGATTCTACAATTCCTGGGTCTCACAAAGTGAATTTCCAATACAAACACAAACTGAGAATGTGGCACCAAAACGATAGCAACCAGTCAACCAGCCAAGTACTATGAACTCCAATTGAATCACTGAACTGATCACAATGACTTTGTGTTCCGTTCCCGGTAAAACCAACAAAGAAGTCAACTTGTCATGTCTGTGCGTTGCTGTCGTGATTTTCCCGCTAAATGGTCTACGGCTCATCGAAAGTGTTGTCTCTTCCTGCCACTTATTTACCACTCAGTGATACTCATACTACGCGAAGAGGAAATCTGTGCCTGAGAGAGAAAGCTGGGACGTTCTTCGCATAAAGTATTACAAACATTAGAGAAACCTACAAAATCCGAGAAAACCGCGAACTCGGGTAAGAACCTCCCCGATTTTTGTCCCCTTTCCGGTAAAGCTGCTCACGCATTTAGACAGCCACGGCAGCTGAATGAGCATCCGAAGACATCGGGTCATGATAACACTACAACAACAAAGCCACTAATGCCTTGTACGCTGAAATATTGAGAGATTCGTATGATATTTTCGTTTGGCCGGTGCGGTTCGTGCGCGCAGCAGACGTCATGTCGCAATGACGATGCTCGTAGTGGCGCGAAGCTTGTGGGGCTCGTTGGCTGGTCGTTTCGGACGTTATCAAATACCGGCCGCCTTGTGCAGCGTTATGGGACGCGAGATAGTGCTGCTGCTGCGATGATAATGAAGTTTGAACATTTTTTGGCTATGAGGTGAGATCTGTGTGGCGATGGCGACAACAACAACAGCAACAATAAAAGGAATAGCATCTCTGGCGGCCACGACAACAGTCAACAAGTTGGATTTTCTAAAATTGAAAATGAAGCATTTTCGGCTTTTCGCCGCGCTGAAAGCTATAAACGGGCGTGTGGAGGGTTGGCCGCATGTGAATGTGAATGGGTATCGGTATGGGTGATGGGCGATGGGGTATGCGGCCAGGGGAGGGCGCACCGCGAGCGACGCGCGCACAGTCGCACGGGCGCGCTGTGTGTGTGGCTCGTGGCGGCGCGGCGGAAAAGCATCTGTACGCTTCGACCGACGTCCATCTAAGGTGGATTTTCGGAAAATTCTTTTCGTGTATTTTAGTTGCGTTTTGGATGTCACCACGATCGCGCGTATCTTTTGAACTTTTGACAGGCGTCCGCGTGAGCGACAACAGCAAACGTCACGGAAACGGAAAAGGAAATCTGAAATCGAAACGCCGACGTAACGCACTTGAAGGTGACTAACCAAAAAAAAAAAAAAACATTTCACCACATGAAAAAAAACACTAATACTAATGATAATTGATAATTAAAGCCAAGAAGTTTTATGTTTATCATTGACAAAAGCCCATAATTAAAGGCTAATTTATTTGGCCCGAAGCGTGTGTGAACTTGAAAAGAATTTTCGAAAATTTTAATGTGTGCAAAGTGACGAAATTGTCGAGCTGAAAATACGAAAATAATATTTGGCATAAATATACACTTACGCCGTATATGGTTATATTCGCCTAAAGGGAATCAGATTTCATACAACAGCAAGAACAACATTCGACATTTTTGATTTCGTTTTTGTGCCGAACGCGGCCAACACTACTCGGCGGCGGCGACACTGTGAGGCGTTCGAAAAGAGTGGCGCGCCGTTTTGGTGAGCGCAGCGAAAGGAAACGCGAAAAATCCGCTCGTGTGCGCGCGCTGACTTTGCAGTCTTTACGCACTGCACTACATACATATAAACATCCCATACATACAGCACACATACACACACAAACATTGCATACTTACATTGAGTCGCCGGTGATCGAGAGACTTGATTGTTCTTCCGTATGTTAACTGAAAATTGCTGCAGATTTTGAGAGCGTTTGCAGCATTTTCGCCACAATGTTACCGGAATTTCTGTTCGCCGGTAATTATGTGACTTGCCATATTCAGTGTAGTTGATTTTGTTTTAATATTGTTGTTGCTGCTCGAGAAGATCTTCTTCAACACACACACACACACGCACATACACACATAAATCTAGTACGCATCTCCCCCGCTCCCTGAAAATTGCCACTCTCAAACCTTTTGGGTGAATAACTTTTGGTTTTTCCTGCTCATCGAGAACGTCATTGCAGCATTTTTGCCACTTTTCTCCATCTCTTCTCTTCTTGTATGGCTTTTCTTTTTACTGCTGTTTTGTTGTTGTTGTTTTACTTTTTTTTATTATTTATTTACTTTATTAAAAAAATTTCTACGGAAAACATGCGCCCACTTACCAATGCTTTTCGTGCTGACGGTACATAAAATATAATATTTTTCATGTGTTGGCCGCCGAATCGGCAGCACTGTCGCTGACTGGCGACAAACGTCAAATTTTTATGTATGAATATTTACTTATTTTTATTGTTTGGTTAGAATTTATAAAAATATTATTTTTAAGCATATATAAGAAATAGCTAATTTTAATTTTAATTTTCACTTGGACAGCAACAAACAACAATACAAGGTTGATTTAAAAGTAGTGTCGAATGTTGCACGAAAACTTACGGTTATTGACATGTTTTTGAATTGGCAGTTGCGAGCAAATCATTAATGGATGAAATAAATAAACATTTATAACAAAAAGGAAGACATGACACTTCTTAGGCTGCCATTCAGAAAGTTAGGTTAGATAAGCTGGCTGGCCAGGTCGGACATGCATGAACTGTGTTGGGTCCCTACTGGTATCAGTTACGAGTAGAGTTTGTTAGTGTTGCGGTTCGATGTAGAAGTGATCGGTGAGAATGTGTGTGTTCCTAGTGAAGTTGAGCAGTGATTTAACTCCAATATGCCGGAAATATTTTTGCATTATGAACTAAAAATTATTGAAAATTACATTCTTTAAGTGCACTATCGAGTTAATGTCGCGAACTCGAAAAGCATCGAAATGAACGGTGTTCCAAAGTGAGTAAGGCGAAGTCTTGAGATAGCCAGGCAAAAGCAAAGAATGTCCTCCAAGGTTTTCTGACATCATTTTCTTTGCATTTCCTACATACATATAAATGTACATATGTATGTAGGAAAAATCATTCAGTAGCCCTAAGTTAGATTATTATGCCAAAAGGTAAAAGGCTTCCGAATAAGTTTTTTCTACCTACTGTCATACTTAGACTTGGTTATAAAATAGGAGAAAAATAATAAGAAATATAATTAGACAACAAAGGATAAGTTTGTTCCCTAGTAAATAGCTTAATCGCATCACAAAAAGGTTGAGGGATCCCCATTAAACCTACTTTATTTGGACCCTTACAGAGGAAATCCCTTCAAAAGACTGATAACTCTCTCTCTCTCTACTGTAGTCTATAATTATCAATTCGAACATTCTCTTCTTCTTTACTTCCTTTTAAATGCTTTTTTGCCTTTGAATGATGTTTTCTCGGGTTGGCCCATATTTATTTAAATAGCTAAGTTTCCTATTCTATTTTTTTATTTTATCTATTATATTATTATATATTATATACATATATATATATATTATATTATTTATAATTTTATCACAAAACCCACAATTTTCCAACATTCAAACTTGACTATATTCAAAACTTTCTCGCTTTCTTTCTCCCACAGTTGGCAATAGCATGCAAGAGATCTCACGTGATGACTTCGGTCTTCTGAACGCAGCTAACGGCTGCGAGAAGGAGATGTGTCTGGCCGTACAGAGACTCAACACATCGCCGCCACTGCCGGCCAGCATTGGCCCAACGCCGCCCGCCGGCGAACATGACAATCACTTTGACAGCCATGCAGCGCCTTCCAGCGAAACATCGCCTTTGAATGGCATCAAACTGGAGGACACCAGCCCGGTTGATCTCTTTCCCACACACCCCACCACATGGCAGCAACATCCGATGAATAGCCATGAACACGCGCACCATCGGCTGACGCACCACCATCACCATCAAACGCCACACGCGTCCGCCCATCACCATCACCAGCACTACGCGCCGCATTGCTACGCCAACGGCTCAAGCAAATTGCTGCTGCAGAGCTCCGACGATCCTCTGATATGCCGCGGCGCCAATAGTGTCAGCGCCGATGACGATCAGCCGCTCATAGCTGCCGTTGCTAACGGCGCACATAGGCAGCAAAACGCAGTGTCGCCGCCGCTGGCACTGCCGCTGCCGTCCAGGCAGGAAACGCCAACGCCACTGCAGTTGCAGTTGCAAGCGCCCAAGCGCCCGCAAAACGGCTGCAGTTCGCTAACCAAGCAGCAGCTCAAAGTCAAGGCTGGCCTCATGAGCGCCCAAAACCAGGCCCAGGCGCAAAATCAGTGCGCCTCTTCGCATGGCACCGCCAAGCCGCGCACTCCCAAGCCCGCGAAGAAGAAGGGCGTACTGAAGCTGCGCTTTCACCATCAGGCGCTGCCGCCCGAGTACCTGAGCCACTACGAGGCCACACAGGCGCAGTTTGCGCAGCGCGCCAAGGAGGCCAAGGAATCGTCGTCGGCAGCGGCGCCGCACACAGTGAAAATTTCACACACTGCCAAATTGCCGCCGCCCAAGAGCACGCACGAGAATGTGCGCAGCTGGCTACAGAAGATTGCCGAGATACAACGCTCTGCGCAACAACAACAACAGCAAGATCAACAGAAGCCAGCGGCCGCACAGCAAAAGCCGGCGCCGCCAACGGAAACGAATTGTGTTGCGCATGCGGTGAAAATGCAGAACGACGCCAACAACAATCATCAGTTGAGTCGCATGCAAATGGTGTCATCGCCCAGCCACAGCCCCGTCACCAACTGCGGCCATCAAACGGTCATAGTGCACACGCCGCGAGTAATGCCGCCGCTTGAGCAGGCGCCGCAATTTGCGCCGGTGCCCGCAGGCCCGCCAAAGTCCACCATATCGCCGACGAAGGGCCCAGTGAACGTCGCGTCGCACTGCCACTCGCACAAGCGCGTCGTCAACTACGCCGACTTGCCGTACATGGGCGAAATTACGCTCGACAATTCAAAGCCGCGCCGCGGCCGCAAACCGAAGAAGGCCGACATCTGTCATCTCATTTACAAAAATTATGGCACCATTTTTCCGGGCACGCCCAAAGGTGTGCTCGGCGCCGAGCAGCACTCAGCGGCCGACTTGGCGGCCAGGCTGAAGCCCGGCGGCGATCAGGTGCGCATCGAAGAGCCGTTGAATTTATGTCTGCGCGATCAAAGCAGCGATCTGTACTCGATCTCAAGCGGGGACGACGACGACGCGCTCGGCTCGGAGCCGTCGACGTGCACCACGCCCACGGCCAACACCACGGTGAGTGCGCTCGATGCCGCCACCGACACGCTGCTGGCGGCCAATATGAAAGTCTCGATGCCCACATTGTTGGCCAACGACACATTGCTGCCGCCCAAGCGGGAACCGGAAAAGGAGAACGCAACTGCAGGACCTGGCATGAGTCATGCCGAGCTGCTGCTGCATCCGGTCAGCGTCTACTATCAGAAACTGATCGAGTCGGGCACGCTGCTGCCGCAAAATGCGCAGCCATTCGGGCTGCCCATTGAGACCATCGAAAAAGACAATCAGCTGGCGCTCAAGATACCCATTCCCAGCGGCCTGTTTGTCACGCCCAAAGTGGAGAAGAGCTCGCCTGTGCCATCGGTGCATCACTCGCTCGACTACCCCGAGCCCATGTCCACGCCGTCGTCCATCAAGTCGGAACAATCGAGCGCCACAAATGCGACCAGCAACAGCGCCAGCACTGGCCAACAGTTGGCGCCGCAAAAGCGCAAACGCTCTGCCATCTTCATACCGCCCATACCGGCGGAAAACACCACCAATCCGGCCACCGAGGTGAGCATCTGCAAGTTCAAGTTCACCGGCGGCGCCAAGCCGTCGCTGCAGGAGAAGAAGATGCTGTCGGTCGACTCGGACGGCAACTATCGCTACTACAGCGGCACCGGCGACAAGTCAACGCGCGGCTATGAGTTCTTTCCGCGCGAGAGCCTGCAGCAGTCGGCGGGCCTGTTGCCGGGCGTCAATTGCACGGGCGCCTTTCTCAACGCCACCGGCGAGCGTATCGCTCACGACATACCGCCGCCATCGGCCGGCCTCAGCAACGAACTGTTGCAGATACCTGAATCGCCAACGGGCACGCTGCTGCTGCCGTCCGCTGCCACAGTGCCAGCGGAACCGGCTTCACCTGGCCAGCTGACAGTGCCGCCACTTGCCGCATACGGCGCATGCGCCAATTTGCCGCCCCAGCACAACAATCGCAAGAATCTCTGGCACGCTACCGTCAACGAGACGAATTCGCCCGAACTGGCGCACTCGCCCGGCGTGCAGCACGTACCGGAAGCGGGCAGCTCGTCGAGCTCCGGTCAGCGGCCGGCAGGCGAGCGCAAGAAAAAGTCGCGCCGCTCCGCGCAACGCGAGAAGCTCGAAAAGACATTCAAGGAAAAGGGTTTTCTCATACAGACGCAGCAGCTGGAATCGGCCGAGGGCGCCACCTACTGCAAGTTTCGCCAACTAAAGAAGTTCACGCGCTATCTGTTTCGCAACTGGAAGGACTACCTGCCGGACGACTTGCAGCAGGTGAATGCGGCGGCGGCGGCCGCAGCGGCGGCTGCAGCGGTGGCACTGAATAAGCGCAACGACGGCGAAGAGTTGGCTGCGGCGCAGCAGCAGTCGGCGTTCGAGAGCATTTTGGCGCAGCACGGCTTCGTGGGCGGCAATGGCGTGCGCGCGCTGAAGGATGCAGCGCCCGCCGGCCACGGCCTCGAGCAGCCGCTGCTGGAGCATAGCGGTTAGGCGAACAATAATTGTAAAGGACTGAATACATTGTTATGGGATTTCTATTGTAATTTAGATCTAACACTGCCAAAGAAGAGAATATTTTTTACTGTTTTACGCAACGCGTTAGATGCGTTAGACACTACAATTTTAAGCTCAAATGAATTCCAGTTGAATTCAATAAATAATCGAATTTTAAGCGATTTTATGTTTTCAATTTAAACGCTCAATTACTTTCTACTGTCAATTAAATATTTAGCATTAATTGAATATTTTGTTTTTATTTATTTATTTTTTTGAGGCATTTTATTTTAAGTTTCTTTGAGACAAATTAAAAAACAAACTTGCAATTTACAAGGAAAAAAGGCATCATGAACAAAATTTATTAAAACACTGAATGACGCCTGGAATTCGTTCAGGTCGTAACTTTTTTATTGAATCAATCCGTCCTCATGCCATGATTCTTGTAATAGAAATTTACTTTTATATTGTAAGTAAAATGCACTTCTAGTCTTTATTTTAAATAAATATTATAATAATAATGAAAAATTTTTGTGTTTCTTTGGGGTTGAACATTTTTGGAAAATAAATGTAAACATTTCTATGTAATTTTTAATTATTTTTATAAATGAGCTGACAAAAAAGTTTTTATGTTTTTTATTTTTTTTATTTATTTGTTATTACTGAATTTATAATAGAAAAATGTTTGCAACATTTTTAAAAGGAGGAGGAGGTGCAAAGGTTTTTAAAAATAGTGATATAAATTATTTGGCATTTGTGTCATTATATAAAATCATGAAAATGAATGAGTATAAGTTAAATGTATTCAACCGATATTTAAAAACGACCTGACTGTACTCATAAAACATTTTGGAAAATATACATATATAACAATTAATTTGTATTTTTTTATTTTCTTTATTTTTATTTTATTTTTTATTATTGAATCTTTAGTAGAAAAATATAATAAGGTTTTTATGAAAATTATTTGGAAGGGGGAGGAACTGTTGGTGTCATTATATAAAACAATGAAACCAAGTATATTTAATCGATAGTTAGAAGAGACCTGACACCTTTTTAGGACTTTATATTTTTTGGGTTGTTTCACCGTTAGTTTAGAATCATCGTGGCATTCACTAAATTAGTTCTAACTATAAGACGTCTCTTCTTATTTCAATTCGATGACAAATCCAACTAAAGCTGGTTCGATTGTTCGATAGTTGACTCATAGCTGCAGACTTCTACTATCAAGTCCACCATAGTTCAGTCCCCTACCTCTTACAGTTTAGAAGTTAGACATTGAAAATTGTAAGAATACAATTTATTAAAAGACTAGCTTCCACATTGTATCTTTTGGCTTTTCATGGCGACTTCGGGGACCTTTTACACATTGTTGTATTACGGCAGAACTCTTTAACACTAGAATGCCCGAAAATCTGACATACCTAAAATGCCCATATGTAGTCATTTTGACTACATTATTGTTTACTGACTTTTTTTAAATTTTATTGTTTTTTAAGTAGCAAATATGAATAAATGTACACGAGATTAAAAAAAATAAGCATTTAGTTTTTATTTTTTATGGTTTACGAAGTAAATTCAATTAAATACAATAGCGCACTTTACACATAAATGGGATAAAATGGAATGAAATTTGAAATTTGGAATTTGTGAATGAATTTTAATTTGAAAAACTTGGGAATTGTCACAGCCTACTATGATATTATTTTTTTTAAATGTTTGTAATTATTTGAAATTTTCATATTTCGCAATTGAAGACGCATATTTGTCTATATATCAGTAAGATTTGCTGAACATTTTATATAGGTAGTAAAAATGACTACCTTTGGGCATTTAAGGTAAATTTTGTAAAATTGGGGTAAAAAATTAGTTTACAATATTTTTAATTTATTTATTACATTTAGCTTTAAAAATTAATAAAAGTCACTTAAGATATTTTTTTAAAAAGCGATGCAACAAAAGTTATTTACAATAAAAGAGCTCAAGGTAGTCAAAATGACTACCTTGGGCATTCTAGTGTTAAAACGTTCATAAAAGCCATGACTCAGTAATGGATTGTTATGGCCAGTTATGTAAGTAAGCAAGCTTTCCTAGTTTAGAAGCCTCCATTTCTGCAAGTTTATGAGTTTCAGGCTTTTGGAGATTTTCTACTTTTTCGATTTCCTTGACTTTGCATAGTTTGCAGTCGCAGCTCCTAAACTAATAAAGTTAGCTTCCCTAAGTATGGACTTTATCTGTAACAGAACTCTCCAGCTTTACAAAAATGAGTCAAACAGGCCTCTAGAACATCGGAAAAGCAAAAAAAAAATCGAAGATGACATATTTGTAAAAGCGCTTCTATTAGCATCTATCAAATCTATAGAATCTAACTATAGTTCCTATAGTCTAACTTTAGTTCCTGAACCAAAAAAGATGTCTGGCAGTAGAACAGAAAGCGGAGAACATCCCAACCCTTTGTTGCAACTTCTCAACCCTTTGTCGCCTCATTTGGAGTGGCTTGAAGTTTTTCTCTGTTGCCCGTAATTCATTTGATTAGTTAAAAGTTCAGTGTAATCTAAATAACTTTATACCCATTTTCATTAAACTTTTTTGAAATTCACAAATACAGAGAAACCCTCATACAGAGAAAACCTCATCCTCAATTTCTGGCTCTGTTTTAGAAACTGTGGCTGAGATCAACAACTTAGAAGTTGTTTTTGATTCAAAGTTTAATTTCACTTTCTCACTTTTGTCCGGCGCAATTCTTTCTTTTCCAATCCAAATACGTTTAAGCTTTTGTATGTGTACTACATTTCTTAGGTCCAAACTGAGAGACTTTAACACGTTTCTCATTCAAGAACGAATTAAAAGATGACTTCTCAAGTTTGACCTTCGCTCTCTTAATTTTTCTGAACCGCTGCCTCCTTACAGGTCTCGCCGTCTACTGTTGAGTCTGAAATCCCTAGAAACCAGAACAGACGTTTTCCATGTCTCTATGAATGAAATAAAATATTGAAAAGTTACTCTGAAAAAAGTCTACTAACTACTACTGATTTTTATTTATATTATTTTTCTAATGTCTTTATGCAGTTTATAATTTTAGAAAAAATTAACCAATAAGAATAATTTAAATACACCAATACCTCACTTTGCGTCGTGGTTACGTTCCAAAAAAACACGACGCAAATTGAAACGACGCAAAGTGAATTATGATTTTCTATAGCAAACCATGTAAAGATCGAAGATAGGTTCCAGGGTTACGAAAATACTACTTTTTAAAAAGAAAATTTAACAAAGTAAACATTTGAAAAACAAAAATAATATAACTCTGCCAATATATAAATTGGAAAAATATTTACCTTTTTGTAACCAGAAACAACCCGTAAAAATTTATAAAAATTTATTATTATCTTTTAAAAAAAAGCACAACACCCTAATTGAAACGTTACAAAAAGCACAACACACTAATTGAAACTGAATTCTAAAATTAGCAAAACAAAGTGAAAATAACACTGTATTAAAATTGCGTTGATTTTCAGTTAGAAAGGGAATCCCCGAGTTTTGATGGCATGGCGCAATTAGAAACATAACTCGTGCCATCTTTTAGAAAAAAAAGAAAATTAAAAAAAAAAATTAAAGACTCGAACCCAAAACAACGCAACTGCGAAAATCTAACGACGCACAGTGACAATTAGTACTAATTCAGCAGCGACGCAACTTCGAAAAAACGCAAAACGAAACGACGCAAAGCGAGGTATTGGTGTATATAATTCACAAAGCTACAATTCCGTGTGTGTCATTACAATAAAAAAAAGGACGCAAATGGCATCAAAAGTATAATTTCAAAGAATTATTACTAAACAACGATATGCCTCACTTTTTCCAACACAGTTTTTATATTATAATTTATTTTTCATTATGAAAAACTTTCGACTTTTCGACAGTAGTTTTGGATTACGCCAATATATATGTAAATGTACATGTAACTGTAAATGTTTATGCATTGCATGTAAGTAGTTAGTACAAATGTTTGGTTCCATTGCTTCATTCTTGTCAAATATTTAGTATTTCTTTATAACTATTTTCTTCAATTACTAGCAAATATTTGATTTATTTATATTTTGATCAGTCTATATAGTGTCCACTACAATAGGAATTATTGTTGATTAGTGTCTGTGTGTGTAGATTTGTTGCTTTATAAAAGTAAAAAAAAGTGATATATATAGCGAAAGAAACAAAAGACAGTTTTGCACATTTTCAAATGATATTTATTTCAGAACAAAAAAAATGCATTATTAGCATTAATATAATTTGTATATATACACATAGAGCAAGAACGAATAAATTACAATTAAATGTTAAAGTAAAATTAATTGTAGTTAATAAATTAAAAAAGGCAGCAGTGCGGAATAAATGTAAATAAGTCAGCATAATTAAGGTCAATCGAAAAGAGTCAAACGAAAAAATTATATAATAAAATATAAATTAAAGAAAATGGTAACTGGTAATGCAAGGTTCAAGAATGTAAATTTTTGTGTTTTCATTTTGTAGTTGCAACTTTTAAACAAATCATAAATGGAATATTATATTATTGCGACAATATAATAGCATTTAAGAATTATACATCAATTTTTAGCTGCACACATGAGAAAATCAATATTTAGAACACATGAAAATATGGAATTTTCCATAATCGGATCTAAGTGGTTTAACATATTGTAATGTGTTGTTGTAAATCACAAAATAAAGTACAAAGCAATAATATAGGAGCACTATGTCTACTGTTTGTATTAGTTTTAATAAAAATGTATTCCAAATGCTTGTTGCACAAAATTTAATACATATTTTCAAATATTCATGGAAAGTTTTTCAACATAATTAAATTGAAAATCAAAATATATACCAGATTTCATATTTGAGATTTGCCTAATGTTGAATAATATGAACCAATAAAATTATTTGAGGACAATTTTAATATTTCGTTGGCATACATTTTTAACAAAATCTGAATCCTTTCAGGAAAATGTTCATATATAGTTTGGGAAATTTTGTTTTTATAAAATTGCAATACTTTAGACAATTTTTTACATTCGTCTTGTAATCAAATCTCAAATCTAAAAAAAATTATATTTTTCTTATGTAATTCATACAATTTTCTGTCACAGTCTATAAATTTTTCCCTAACCTTTTTAAAACTTTAAACTCCTTTTCCCATTCCATGTTTCCAATTTTCATGTATCTACTGATTTTTTCATGTGTATAAAATGTTGTCGCACAGTATAGATGCGGCATTAGGTGGCAGTTGGTGTTCCGACACAATTTTATAGCCCATGGGGTTGTATTCATATTGCGGCGAGCATTGAGCATCAATTTTCAAATACAATTACTGCATATTCTAAATGAGCATTTTTATACGTTTTGTTCATACTTTCGTAGTTTCGGTTATTTGGATTTTTCTCATTTTCGGCATTTGTTCATTTAAATGGCAAATGTACTTAAGGTTCTTTGTTATATTGTTTGTTGCTTTTACAATATAATTGGTATATATTTTATTTAAAAAATAAATACATAGCTATACTAATATTTTTTTGAATACTTTGACAAGTTTTCGGGGGGTAAAGTGCATTGATTACAGCAGCGAGAGTACATAATGTTTTGCTTTTCAGTTTGAATTGTTTGGAAGACACTTTTGTGTGACTCTTATGATTATAAAATTTTTGTTTCAAATAAAACTATTTAGTAGTATTTTCAATATTAATAAATTAGGAAATTGATTAGCAATAAAGTGAACCGTAAACGGTGCTTACAGCTTAATCAAAGTGCAAATAGTAATGTTCCTGCCATCTAGCAGCTAATTTCTGTAGTTTTTACAATAAATTTCATATCTTTTTTAACAATATATAAAAAATCTTATATTCTTTAAGGTCATTATTAGCCTTCACAATTAACTATCAATTCATATTTGTGGCATAGAAGTTTTTGCAAATTAAACAAAATTTTAATGAACGCACTTTAAAGTGACCAAACGATTCAAAAGTGCAGCGTTTGATTTCATAATAAACGTTAAACAATGGCAAAAGTTAAAGTGCCCAAAACATGCTGTAATGTACTGATGATGTAAAAAAATGCTTTCAACAGAATAAGCAGGCAGCAAATCATAATAATTATTGTCAAATCGTAAATATTGTGTGCGAAAAATTAGCCAAAAGTATTTAAAACATTAGGCAAACAATTTGTAACATTTAATAGAAGAACATTTAATAGATTTAAACTTCTTCTTGCATCTATAAAGAGCACACATTGTTGACATTTTATTCTTGCCAACAGTGCACAATGCATTTGTGGTATTATCACAAGCCAAATAAATTAAACACTGGGCTTTTATAGCAAATACCAAATGATTTTTAACACTAAAGTTAAATAAGGTCAAATGCCAAAAAGATTTTGCAAAGTGTGCACAAAAATTTAACAATGGTTGTGTTTGTGTGTGTCTGTTTGTGTTGTGTTAGAACTATTTCAACAATGTAAAGTTTACATGAAACTGTGTGCCTTGCCACACCACTAACGTTTCCCGTATAAATGTGCTAATGGTCGCAGCAATAACTCTTGTCAATTTTAAGCTATTTTTTCGTGAGCACTTGCTTAGGTGCTGGCACGCTCGGGCTCGCGTTTGCCGCTCGAATTATTGGTCGATGTTGTGGATGAATTGCTGGAATTGTTGTTCTGCTGCTGTTGTAGTTCCGTCTTGGCTTGTTGCTGCTGTTGCTTGGATTCACTGCCCAGACACGACGATACCATGGGACACACATAATCCGTCCAGTCAACGTCACCGCTGCCTTTGTTGCTTTTCCTACGCTTCAGCGAAAATTGCGTCTTCTTTGGTGGTTTGATTTTGGCGCTTAGCGTGAGCGGCTGATAATTGGGCGCTGACTCAGCATCGCGTTTTCCCTGTATGACATCACGGCCGAGTAGCTCTTTGAAGTGAGTGGCCAGGTGACTAAAAATGTAATGAAAACAACGTAACGTTAATGTTTCGTGTTTAAATTATGAACAAATTTTCTGAGCAAAAAAATACAAAACTTAATTTTTTATAAAGTTAATTAATTGTGTTAAATTAAAAAGCATAAAACTAGTACAAAGTTAACTTAATTAGAAGTTATAGAAGAAAAAATAAAAAGTTATATAACAAATACAATTTTTCTTAATAATACACGGACAATTCTAAAGATTAATGCAATTTGAAGCATGAATAATAATAAGTAATAACAAATTAAGAAAAATTCTGACAAATTACAATATTTTTAAAATATTTAAGTACAACGTATATACAAAATCAATTAGCAATCATAATCAATTATCATAATCAATAATCAATACACAATCAATTAAGCCTCCTTACTCACCGTCGCAACAGCGTCTTACTGGGCGGTATGCTCAGCAAGTCGGCCAGCAGATCGGCCGTGAAACGCGGCTCGTACAGCATTAAGGCGCCATGCACCCCAGCTCCACGCAAGTTAGGCGCATATTCGGACAGATCCGCAACACGCAGCCACTCCATTACGCGATGCGCTGTCCACAAGGCAATGCACTCGGGCACCGTGTCCTCCAGCTGTTCGTCCAGCTCCGATGACTGCTCATCCGAAGGGCCGTCAACACCATCGCCACTGCTGCCGTCTACACTATGACTGCGCGACACTGCTGCCGACTTGGTGGAGCGTCTGATTAGGCATTCGGCATTCCAGTCCATTGTGCGCATGCACTGTATGCCCCGACGCAGTGATGCTATGTGCAAACACGAGTGCACATGCAGCTGCGCCAAATCTTCCATGGTGAGCCGGTGCAGCATGCGGCCATCGATTTTGGCCTGCAAAAAAGTGTCCTTGTACTGCGGCAGTCCGATGTCGTCCAGCCAGCGCATCACCCAGCTGACGTCCAATTGTGCTGCTTTCAGCGCCAGTGGGTCGTCTTCTTTGCCTGTCAGCTCATCGATGGCCAGCTGAATTTTTTTGCGATGTAGCGGCGTTTTCAAGTTTAGTTCGCGCTCAATATCGATGGGGGAGACGGTGAAGAAGCAAACGCTGGGATTGTTCTTTAGCCATTTGCTAAAAAAGGAATGAATTTGTAAAAAATTCAGTTTATAATATTGTTATGGCCACTAACCGACAGTCCTCCTCGTAGCAGCCCAGACCGAGATCGCTCAGCCAGTTGCAAACCTCCTGCGACGACCAATCCGCATAGCCTTTCGACGAATTGGATAGCTGCGACGCCTGTGCGGTCCATTCGATGCGGCCGCCTGCAGTGGCGCGTGCACCGCCACGCTTGAATTCCGGCTCTGCCTGTTCCAGTGCGGGCAGCTCCAAATTGCCACTATTGCTGCGGCGCAACTTACCGAGAATATTACGCAACCCTTTGGCCGAGCGCTCGCGCAAGTTCGGCGACGGCGTCGAGTTCGACTGCGAGCGAAAGCTGCTGTACATTGAGTCGTTGCCGCCAAAACCGCTGCAATCCAGCATTGTGTCCTCAATTAGAATTTTCTCATGGGAAGCGAAGGCCACATTGCGCTGTCGTTGTGCTGCCGCCGCATTTGCATTCGCATCGAACGTGCGATTGCTGTGCGATTTGCTATTAATATTATTGTTGTTGTTCCCGTTGACTTTGGTGGTGTGTGAGCGCGGCAGGCTGTGGAATTGCGGATGTATCTGATGACGCAACGAAGCAGGTGGCGTCTTCGGTGCACCAATGCCAGAACTGGCGCTGCCACCAAAGTTCACCTGATTCAAATTGCCCATGCTGCCGTAGGGCGGGCGCTTGTGCGACACATTGCTGTTGCTGTTCTCCAGCTTGGCCTCCAGGCCCCGCAACTCGACGTTTTCGCGTTCCAGTGCGGCACGATGCAGCTTGAGCTCACTGAGCGCCGTCATCAGCTCCAGCTTTTGCGTCTCCAGCGTGGAGCTGGAGAGCATCTGGCGCTGCAGTAGCTCTTCCTTGTCGCACAGCTGCTGGGTGCGCTCGTTCAACAGGCGCTCCAGCTCAAGAATCTTGTCCGCCTGCTCGGACACACGATCGCCGAGATGCTGGTACTGCAGCGCCAGCGATTCCTTGTCGCGCTGCAGACGGCGCAAACGCTCATCCGCGTCCTGACGCGGTATGTGAGTCTCCAGCCAGTCACTAATAATGGCCGCAGTAGCCGAATCGGGAGCCGGCGCCGCCAGTCCCACCTGTACAAAACACCACTCATTAGTCAGAAGATGAAAATGAACCGCCACAGTGCCACTTACCTGTTGCAGTGCCAGCGCCAGCGTCTTGGCGGTGGAGAGTACGTTTGTGGCCGAAATCAGATTGCGTTCGCTGAGCGTGATGGCTGTGCAGGGGTTGCTGCCGTTGTCAATGCTAGCGCCAGCGCTGTTGCCCGAAATTATGCCGTCCATTTGCTGCAGTGCTGCTTCCAGCATTTTGCTTGCCTCAGTGGCAGACACGGCCGCTGCAGCAGCTGTGCTTGCCTGGCTCGCCTGCTGAGGCACCACACCGGTCGTGATGCTGGCGCGTGTCTTGATCCCCTGCATTCTTTATTTTCGCACAATTTATTTTTATACAAAGTTTTGTCGGCGAAAAACGTATTTTTAGGCCGTTCTGTTTTCGTTCGGTCTTCTTCCTGTGCCTGCCTTCTATTTTTATTTTACGTGTTGCTTGCTTCCACTTCCGCCTGTCATTCGTAGTGGGCGTATTTGCTTTTTTGCACCGTTTGTCGTGTTTTCAATCACAACGCGAAGCGCTTTCTTTCTGGCCACTTTGAACAATGATTTTGGTAACTTTGTGCCGACAACTTTGATTATTTCACTTTTGCATAGGTTGCACTTTTATTAAAAATACACTTCAATAGATTTGCATAACAGACTTGAGAGATATGCATAAACTTAAAATAAACAAAATAATATTGAAAACTGCGAAGAGAAAGAAGCAACAAGAGGAATTTGCGCGACAGTGATGCCGGACTTTAGTCACAATGCGAAAGAGGAATCTTTTAAATTGTCCTTTGAATGCATTGTTTCTGAAAGAAATAATTACAATTTTTAATTGAAAAAAATGAAGAATGTTGTCTGGGCCATAGATGCTGAAGCCCAGCATTATAATAATTTTCTCTATATATATAGAAATTTATTATTATTGTAATAAATGGAGAAAAATTCATTGACCAGCGACTACAAACATTTGAACTTTCGGCTTAGGACTGTTAAACTTAAAGTGAATGCGTTTTTATTTGTGATAATTAGCGCATAAGAAAATTAAATCTTTGTTTGTGTATTGTGACTGAAAGTTTTCCAAAACATTTTGTTGTTCTATTCTGTTCACATTTAATCTTTTCAATTGCAATTACAACTCTGTGGTCGGCTGTTGGCTACCGCTACAGTTACTCGTTGGTGTCACTCATTGCAGCAGCGAGTAGACCGTGTAAGCAGCGAGTAGAGTTGCTCAGTTCTTGCTCGCTCTCTGTTAAAAAAATTCGTGTCGGTGTTTGTCGAATTCGTTTGCGCTGCGTGATTTTCTTTTCGTTGAAATTATTTAGAATACTTGTTTAAATATTTGTAGAGTGAACGTAAAAACCGCTAAATTGTTGCAATTATTCACAAGAAAATCGCATTTCCACAAGCTTCCAGAAAGTAATTGCAAAAGTTGCTAAAACTGCCGTAGAACGTAGATAAGTAGAAAAAGAAACCAGTAAGGAAAAAAGGTGAGTAGAGAAAAACGATAAAATAAATGAAATATATTTTTTGATTGCCCGCTGATAAAACGGCCGAATGGGCAATAGGTTGTCGATTAGTGCGTGGCGCTGTGCAGCAAAAAGGGTGGGGACGTTCCAAGTGAGTGCATGGGTGTGTGTGCCTGCAGTGTTTTGTGGAGCCTACGATGCAGAGGAAGTTGGCTGGACTCGAAGTTCTTCCAGCCGAATGCACTTTTGAAATTTGCTAGCAATTTGGATTTTTGTATCTTCTGCTAGAACTTTAATTTTGTGATAATCACGTTTGAACGTCGCAGCCGATTCATAACTTCCTTTTGCCAGCGCGTGGCCCCCCCCGTCTCCTGCGCGTGCTATGTGCTCCTTTTGTGCGACCGGCCACGGTCGCCGGTCGCTGTGTGTGTGTGTGTGATTCATGCCGCTTTGGCATTTGTGTGCCGCTCTTGCGCTCCCCACGCTGCGTCATTCAACCCACTCGCGCAGTGTTGTTGTTGCGACTGCGGCTCTTCGACGATTTCTTCATATTCCACACTTTGATCGGTCGCAGGGGGTCCGAAGTCAGTGCAGCGCCGTCGAAGTCGAGTGGCTGCCGGGGTTGTTGCGGTTTTTGTTGTTGTTGTTGCTGTGTACTCATCGTATTCCTCATTGCGTAGTCAAATCAAATAGGAACTGGGATTTCTTATTTATTTTACAAAATGTTGTTGCTGGAAACAACATGTTGAGAATGAAGGACATTGAGAACATTTTGTATGTGTTTGTGTGTGTGTGTTTACTGGGAAATTTAAGGGCAACGCGAGATGTGAAAACTTGACATTGGCACTTTTGTTAATTCTTTGCGTTTCGCAATGCCGGAAGCCACAATGTCATAATATTGGTTGGTCTTGAGGGGCAGTGCGGCATGGGGGAAAGGGTGCACATTGCAGGCGGGTGGCGGTAGTGAAGGCTTGTGATGGCAAACGTTCTTTCAGGTAGAGGTCGCTGGCTTATGTAGTCTTCCGGTCAGCTAAAAAGTAATGCAGTCTACAGATTTCTGTTTCGTGTCTCATAATTGAGCCGTCGAAGGGCTGTGGATTATTTTAAAATCATTTCAGAGCTGTGGTGCTGAACTGTAGCAAGTCTTCTCAGGCAATACTTGACGATTCGAAGAACCATAGTGTACGAGTAATTATTCTATGCAAAGAAATATCCTATTGGGTCTCTCAGATCCCCTTTGAATTGATGTAGAAGTGACTAGACAAGCCAAACAAACTGGAATGCAGATATATTTTGCGCTAACATGAGATGGTAACTGTCCAAACACGGAAGTAAAATTAGGCGGAAGTAATTCTAGGCGCACAAGTTCCTGGGCCCAACCCGCAATCATTACATCACAAACTATGGACTCCTGACACTTCCCAGCTCCGCACCTACGCCAACTCTGTATCCTGGGGTCAAGACTCCGCACGGATCTGTCTAGCGCGGTGAAATTTAGCATCTGCTTTCCTGCATTAAGAGGTCAAACTGATTTGGTCCGGACTGAGACTGTTGGTTAGCTTCAGAGGAAAAACAAGAAGGGATTCGTAATGGGCTATTTTGACCTCTGAGTGGAAGTGCGGTCAGTACCGCACACACCTGTAACCTACCTAACCATGAACTCCTGTGCTTCAATATAATGAAAAGGCCACTAGTTGCTATCAAGCCTAGACAAGCACTCCAGAATACATGACGCTGACAAAGGATAAGTTTCGTATAATGAAAATAATTCTGAAAGAACAATTCAGACAGACTCTGGAATAGGAAACATCTACGAAAATCTAAGTACAATTTTAAACGCAAAGACACTTCTTTTAGCGGCTGCAGTTCTGCATTGGATTCGGCAGCAATACTACACTTTGGTACAAGCTTTCAGAATTGAGAGAAGTATCAATAATACTGATTTCTAGAGATTGAGTTCTGACTGATGAATATTTAAGACTAATACACTTTTGGACCTGCCTAGAATATTTTAACCTCTAAATAGCGCTTAGATAAAAACCAACTGCGAATTGTAGCCGGTTTTTTAATCAAACATTGCACTCTTGGACTAGAACAGTCTGTGCCTCTCAACGCACAAATGTTCGACCTTTAAGTTTAACAAAAATGTTGGTAGCTATAACGTTCGATTACACATCATGTTATATTTCATGAGAAGCGCTTTGATTTACTATGAAGCTGCCTTAAAAAGCTCCGCTCCTTCTATCGGTTTGCCCGTTTCAATGATTTTTTTACAACCGCACAAAACTAGTCGCTCGTACGGCTGCCCGTAATTGCTTTACTAGTAAATTTCCAGACAAAATATAATGAAATATAAAATTTTATTAACTCGACTCGTTCGTTAGAGGAATAATAATAAGTCTGAGTGAATTATCGTCGTCAGCACATATGGTCAGAAGTGTGTATGAAAATCTATATAAACTGGAAAAATATGAGAAAAACATTTGCAAATTGTGATCGAATATGGCATACACCTCGCTGGTGCGGAGCACAGTGCAACGACCACACACACCAAAGATGCGATGTTGTTTATTTTTTTTTCTTTTTTACTGTAAATTTATATGCACGAGTGTATGTATTGTTTTCTTTATTAAAAAATAAAATGTAGCTCAAAAGCGCTGCTGCCACATTTGGCTTAAAGCAGCGGTCAGGCGTTTCCTGCACACCCTGTGGGTAGTGCGGGAAACAGAGAAACAGGTGAAAATTAAAATCGAAAAATGAACAAAAGTGATTTGGTCGGTCTTGAACGACATAATTATGCCCTTTTCTATTTATTTTAATTCTGTTTTTATCTTAAACATAAAAATGGGCTGTAAATAACATTAAATGGCTTTCTACCCCCTTCGTCGGCCCAGAACCTTGTTGTGCTTTGGGAAAAGGAGCTTTATCCATCATAACCAGGAAAGACGAGATAACCAGTAGGAATCAATACTGGGAAAACCAACCAGGTTTAGAACATTCCAAGGCGGTTATCGGGTCGTACAGCAACATAAGATTCGAAGAATGTATGAGACTTTCAAAGAATAATCTACGGAATATTACAGGTATGCTGACAGGGCAAACTAGGAATTCGTGGAAACGAATATTGCAGATTCTGCTTGCGGGAAAATGAAACTGCAATACAAATAATAGGAAAATGCACAGTACTTATGCATACTTAATCGAAAGAAACACTTGGGGCGCTGTTATGCAGACGGTCAAATGACCGTCGGTCACGATACTTTTTACGCTCTCGTTTTGTTTTTTCTACTCTGTGCCAAAACCCTGTTATGCAGACGGTCATTTGACCGCCGGTCACCAGTACACTAAACAAACGATGAGGGTTGCAACGAACCATTTTTTCCGTCATTAGATACATATTTTCGCGACAAGTGTGCCATTTTGCTCCGAAAACACATGTGTTGTGAATAATTTCACAACGCAACACTGTTTTGATCGCATGATTTGGCATCGAGAGCCTCATCATTTTTGACCGACGCGGTCAAATTTTACTCTCCCGCTCTCTCTCTCAATTTTTCATTTTACATTGAAGCAACAACAACTATCGTGACCGACGGTCATTTGACCGTCTGCATAACAGCGCCCTTGGGGATTTTCTTATAACAGGTGCAGATTTGGTTTCCAGAGGTTTAGGAAATATACTAAAATTCCTCTTGGATGCTGGATTCACTGACGATCTGTGAGTCCATGAATAATAATAAGAATAATAATAATAACATTATACGAAATGTGTCTACAGTTTAGAGGACAATTAGACTGCTGCTCACTATGTGAGTGAATGTTCAGATTTAGGACGCTCTAGGCACAGGCGCTTGGTTAAGATTGCTTTGAGGATGAGCTACTGGAACTCGAGCTGCCGGACATGATATGCTTAACAAAAGTGACGGACCGTCTAAAATAGATCCAGAGTCTCTGGCAAACATAATGTCAAGGGATTTTGCCTATTGAAGGCCACAGAATCAACCAACAGTGATGCTGACCAGATCTTCTTCAAGCAGTTGCGAGCTCGAGTAGTTGCCAGTTAAGGCGAGAAGGCAAGAGCTTAGAAACAATGTACAGTAATGTCTAATGTCTACTCAAAACAATATATAAAAATATTAAAAATCAGTTATATCAATTGTTCCCATAAATAAAATGACCTATAATGAGTCACAGGATAATGCCACAACTATTTATATTTGTAAAACCTGTAGACTACTTGATTCTATATGAAATTATTACGATTTCCCAAACTAAAGTTATATGGCAACCCTGTTTAAAAATCTGCAGATTATGTATATTTTCTCAACAGTTCTTAGTGAGGATCTCATTGCAAGTTATACACTACTTCATTCTATTATGTCGACTACTTTGAAAGTTTTGGTGTATATCAACCAATTGACCAATGGACACTTCTCAATTGATTCTGGATTGTGTTGATCTGAATTACATATGTCACATATATCGTAAAGCGGTCATTGTTGCTTTTCCATATCGCAACCAATATAACTTGGAAGCATAGTGCAGTGTTCAATGAAACCGCTGCTGAAAAAAAAGCCCAATGCAAGCTGAACTGCTACAGCAAAGAACAGCTGGACGGATACCGATGAGCGATGGTTCGGTTAACAAAGCTGCAGCGGCACCGCACAGCTGGCAGGGGCTGGTGGAGAGCTGCTGTGGCGTTTAGGTGCGAACAGCACTGACGGCTGACACTGTACGTGGGCCCAGCTGGTCGGTGGTTCGTGGTAGGTGGTTGGTGCGCGGGTGCAGTCAAGGCGAGCCAACGTTAATGATTGAAATTAATCGATAATTAAATATAATGTCTGGTTGTTTTTGTTATTTATTTTTGTTACTTTTTTGGTTACTCTTTGCTTTTGTTGGGTCTTTTTACGCTCAAGTAAATAAATGGAATAAGCTCAATGAACGCTTGTTGTTGTTGCTATCGTTTAAATCTCTAGTATTTTATTTGGTTTTTTGGCCCACAATTATTTGTTAATTTATGCCCAGACATTTATTTGTCTGACGTGGTTGTTCATTTATCTACAGTTTTTCGCTCACTCCTCGTTAGACATTGTTAGACCTTGTTGTTTTATTAGGTCCGGATTGCAGATGGGTAGGCGAATTACCGGCTGGAATTCATAACCGTGGCATTTGTGAACGCTTATCGCTCACTGTTGACATTCTGAAATTCAAGTGTTGATAAAATTTTCTTATGGAATTTGTATTACACTATTCCCTAAATTGATCTCTTCTATAAGGAAAACAAATGCTGTATTCACAGTTATTTTTTATTTCTATTTTATCACAACTTTACATCAAAGTGAAATTCATTTGAAATATTTATTTCACTTGTTCTCAGTTGCTCTAAAATATTTCATTTATGTTGTGTTTGTGTTACACACAAAGCATTTTATAAATACGCCCAATGAGCCATAAATGCACACAAACATACTCACAAATATTTGTTGAATTCAGTTTCTTGTTTTGCCTTTTTCGTTTATGCTTTGAAACATTTGCTGAGTAATTGTTTCCATTTTTAATTTATGTATTCATGTTATACGATTCCAGATTTTTCTAATATATTTTCTTAATAATAATTCTTTAATGTGTCCTAAATTTTCTTTTGGTTTAAGAATTTATTTTTATTAATTGTTAGAAGTTTCAATGAAATTCAGACTATTTGATTGGATTTTAAGTTGCTGCAAGTATTGTTTAGATTTTAATGTACTAAAATTGTTGACTAGATTTTTAGCTACAAAATTGTTTAATGAATTTTTTGTCACATTTATTTAATTTAATTAATTTTTTGTAAAATTTTTTGTAAAAAAAAATTTGTTGTTTTAAGATCGTCTTTGAATTAATTTAACATATTTTCTATATTAATATTAATTATTAACATTTCTAATTATTAACATCAATATTAAATATTCTAATTTATTAAAGCTTTCATTTCAAATAATTTTCTCTTGCTTTCAGTTGTTTCCACGCGCCCATAATCGTTGATCGACAATAGTCAACCAAAGTAAAAATGTCAACAGAACCACACCCCGAGAACGAGATCCACGACGAGGATGTGCACGATGCCAGCTATCAGCCACCACCAGAGAAGACCATCGAAGAGATAATGGCTGCCGATCAGGAAGACGAAAGTTTGCGACGCTACAAAGAAGCGTTGCTAGGCGCAGCGCAAGCAGAGAAAATCATTGTTGGCAAGTGTGCACAGTTGAGTTGATTTGCACTGGAAATGCTAATACGTTTTACTATATTTCAATTGTTGTAGATGCCACCGATTTGCGCAAAGTGATTGTAAAGAAATTAGCCTTAGTCGTCGAGGGACGCCCCGATATGGAATTGGATTTAACCGGTGATCTAACTCAACTAAAGAAACAGGTTTGTTTATGTAAATTGATTAAAAGAGAAAAATACTGCTTGAAGCAAATGTAAAATATCAACTTTAGATTTGTTTGCTAGCAAAGTTTGTAAATTTATTATAAACAGCAAACAATTTGAATTTATTTTCTTAAAATTTCGTAGAATATTTTGGCTGATTAGCTTGTAGATGTATTTTTTTGGCGTTGTCATGCCGTCTAATAGTTTTCGGTTTCCATTTCGATAAGAAACTCCCCAGCGATAAACAACTTCGAAAAAAGGCGACACGTAATGCTGCTCTAGAAAGAGACGAATTGTTTGCTAACTTCCATACAGCGTGCTGCATTGTGTGTCGTTTCAAACGCTGATAATACTGCAGCTTATTGTTAATGAGAATGCATGAACGTGGTGTAGCTAAGAAAGTAGAAAAACAGTTGGTTGATTTGAGCGTTGAAACGTCAGCAAAGTGCTAATGACAGTGATAGGAAAGATACATGGAGTTGCGTCACAGCAGTATGACAAATACTTTACATTATTTTTAAGTAGTTGCTGCATCATTTGAATGTAAGTTTGTGCTGCGTTTGTTTGTGTAGGAAGCAGTGCAAATTTGTATATAGAACTGTAAGAAATGTATAATATATGACTAAAAATTGACTTTAACACTGACTTTAATGTATGAGCAGTGTGTACGATTTTTTGTGTTTCATTTTGTTGTATTGTTATTTTATTTTATTTTATGTTATTTTATTTTAGTTTATTTTGTTTTATTTTATTTTATTTTATTTTGTTTTATTTAATTTAATTTAATTTAATTTAATTTAATTTAATTTAATTTAATTTAATTTAATTTAATTTAATTTAATTTAATTTAATTTAATTTAATTTAATTTAATTTAATTTAATTTAATTTAATTTAATTTAATTTAATTTAATTTAATTTAATTTAATTTAATTTAATTTAATTTAATTTAATTTAATTTAATTTAATTTAATTTAATTTAATTTAATTTAATTTAATTTAATTTAATTTAATTTAATTTAATTTAATTTAATTTAATTTAATTTAATTTAATTTAATTTAATTTAATTTAATTTAATTTAATTTAATTTAATTTAATTTAATTTAATTTAATTTAATTTAATTTAATTTAATTTAATTTAATTTAATTTAATTTAATTTAATTTAATTTAATTTAATTTAATTTAATTTAATTTAATTTAATTTAATTTAATTTAATTTAATTTAATTTAATTTAATTTAATTTAATTTAATTTAATTTAATTTAATTTAATTTAATTTAATTTAATTTAATTTAAACGTTTTATTTTATTCTATTTTATTTTATGTTATTTCATTTTATTTTATTTTATTTTATTTATTTGTTCTTTATTTATAATAATTTCTCCTATTGTGGGTGAAAACTCAGTCAAATGCTATTTAAAAATCATCATGAAATGCTTAAAATTCAAAATCCTGTAAACGGCATAATTTGCTGCTGTTACAATCCGCTTTGAAAAATTGCTCTGCTTTCAGTTTACTTTTTTGCTAAATCACTAATGCTCCCCTTTACATTTTGTAATGCTTGCTTTGTGTTTTGCTTCTTTCAGGTATTCGTCATTAAGGAGGGTGTCCACTACAAGGTGCGCATCGATTTTATTGTGCAAAGAGAAATTGTTCATGGCCTTAAATACGTACAAAAGACTTGTCGATTGGGTGTACCAGGTAAATGTCAAATGTATTGTAATCTACTTGTGTTCCTTGGTTTTTGTTACTATGTTTCTTTTTTGTTCTTTTGTCTTAACATGTTGTCTACTTTTATGTTGCATTATGCTGTGGTTTTTATTTGCTATGTTTTGCACAGTTTGGTTTTATTGCTTTGTTTAACATATTTGCATGATTTTTGTATTATTAAAGGTGTCATGTACTATGTATTTTCCAGATGTTGCTTAGAATATGAAAAAGATAACCGAGGCAAATTCCTTTATTACTTATTGACCCTTTGAGTAGTGTAATTATTCAGAGCTTTGAAGTTGAATGCTTTGAGATGTCAAAGCATACTTTGATCTGTGCAATTCAGTATCAATTAGTTCAAAGAATACAACTGAGCAGAGACTATTTTTTTTATAAAGAAGTTGTGAAACTTATTGCTCAAAGTATGAGAATATTGATTTTTGTTTACCGAAATGTCTTTGGTTATGGGTTCATACGAGTAAGAGGGTTTTTGAATACATCTTTCTTACAAAAGCGAGCAATTTTTCGAATGTTTTTGTATTATTTTATTTGAAATTACTAATTTTACTGTTGCCAACAAATGACCTTTAAGTCGCTCATAAGCCTCTATAATGCTAAGTAAAACAAGCCATTCAATACTAATTGAAATACTTGCCATTATTGATAATTCTGTTGGGAATGGGGAATCCTTGAAGGCACTCAAAAGCTGTAAAACCGAGTAATACAAATTATTCCATACCTACTGAAACACTTTTAAATCGTTTTAGCACATAATTTTCTTTAGTAGTAAACATTTCTGAAATGTTGTACAACTTTTTGCCTTAAAAAGTATGTCGCTGGACTCAGTACATATCAAGCGTACCAAGTATATAATTTGTCACTATGTGCATGTATGTAATTGAAACCTAAACCCAACTGCAATGTGTCAATTAGTCGGTTAAGCCTGTCTGCAATCCTCTTATCGTTGTTTTGCCTGAGTTTTCTTTGGGTTTGCTTTGCACATTTTTTCAGTTGTAGGTGTTTGTGTATTGCAATTTTAATTTTGTAGCTATTTACGTTTAGTATCGCTTGGCATTTGCAAGTGTTCAATACAATTTGCGTGTTATTCAAGTCGCTTCACATGTGCTGCTTATAATAACAGTTAAAAAACATATTTAAAATCTAAATACTTGCTTTTAAAAACAATGCGTGAATACAAATCATCCGTGTGGCTGTGCGGCCTTTTTAGTTTTTGTTATATTTTGCTGGTCTCGTTGGCCATTTTTGCATTGATTATGTGTTAAAGTCTCAGTTTGAATATCAAATGTTTGCACTAATTTTGGTATTTTTGCTGCGACAACTGCTGCCGATCCACTACACTGGAATACTCAAACAAAAAAATGTATTGTAAAAACTATGAATGTCTGTTATCCACACTCAAACTAACTGTATATCTGCCTCTGTGTGTGTGTTGTGTCTGTGTATGTTGCCCGCACTAATACCGTCCAATGCCACATCACAAAAAGTTGTTGGTAAGACAACGCTTACTAATCAATGCCCAACGCCTTTGTATGCCATATTAATTTGCTGCCTAATGTTTCGCCTAGTGGACAAAATGACACACATGGTCGGCTCGTATCCGCCGAAGAAGGAGATCCAGTTCTATTTGACACCCTCCGAGGAGGCACCGTCGGGCTTGATGGCGCGCGGCACCTACTCCGTGTCGTCGCTGTTCACCGATGACGACAAGCACATCCACCTGAAGTGGGACTGGACTTTCGAGATAAAGAAGGATTGGGAGTAAGAGCCGTGCAGAGCCGGGCATGCAGTCGGTTGCTAGGAACAGTGGTATTCGGTCTGCATGCGCAAACAACCACCAAACAGCACCACTATCAGCACGCTAACAACAACAAAATCGACAACAACCGTAACCGAAGAACAGCAATAAACTAAAAAGCAAAAAATGCTAAAGGAATTATTGAGCCACTTGTGCAAAAAAAAAAAACAAGGAAAATCCGAAAATAATTTATTAAGCATCCATAAGTTTTTTTTAAAGCTTACTTTATTTTTGATAGTAACAAACGGCCCTAGAAAAGCGAAACAAAATGCACTTTACACCCAAAAAAAAAAGAAACTAAAGAATTAAAATGAAACGCAAAGCAATACCAATGACCATTGGTGTGTGCTGTTGTTCGCTATTAACTAAACCTAAGTCGAACGCAAGTAATGTAAGCAAAAAATTGAAACAAAAACGTATACTTGTATGAATATTTTTTAATTGAGAATCGTAACGAAAAGCCTATAAAATTTTGTACATTGCAAAGTCGAAATATGTGAAATTTTTCTCGCTATTGATTGTTTTTTTTCGTTCATAATCATTTGATTGTGCACGGTGCCTCACTTAAAGTGCTGTCGATTTTGCATTCTTTTGTATTATTAACCACATTTTTCGTTGCGTCAAATTGCAAATGCTTCTGACCGATTTTCAGCACTTCTACTGCAATTTGATGTTTACTTGATCATTGTTTTTGTTGGCCGCCAAAACTTTGTCCTGTGGCGAGTATGTAAACGGCGCAATCGTTTGTATAACATTTGTAAATTTTTGTTTGTCGAAATTTTGTCTCTGTACACACCGATTTATGCTTTAAGTATTGCTGTTTTCTATAACTTTGTTACTTAACTGCTGTATACTTTTCCTGCCTTTTAAAAAGCGAGAAAAAACTTTGTATTTAACTCTTTTGAGACTAACAATTTGTTCCAATGTTTGTACTATTTAAAAGTTCGACTGAAAAATGTTTGGTATCATGTCTTTTGAATTTTCTATGGCTGCATTTACTTTGCTGCCTTTGCAAGTGCAAGCGCGATTAAATTAAATGCTTGAACAATCGATTTGCAAAATATAAACGGGCCCATAGTTTTGATTTCAAACGTGCACGATTATAGCTTTTAAAGGTTTAAAGAGAAAACCATACTTCAGTCAAATTGCTACCTACGAGTATAGTCAGCAATCATGTGGATCGTTCCGAGTGGTAATCGAGTCATGCGTCACATTAGTCAGAAAAGTCGCTTAAAGTAACAAAACAAAATTAAAATTAAAACTTTGCCATATTCATGTTAAACATTACCAATTACTGATACTTGTTTAGTTTCTTTAATTAATAATCAAAAACTTTATATAATTTTGTAGTTTTGTTTAAA
Organism: Melieria picta; assembly: GCA_964056695.1. Classification (NCBI taxonomy): domain Eukaryota; kingdom Metazoa; phylum Arthropoda; class Insecta; order Diptera; family Ulidiidae; genus Melieria; species Melieria picta. The sequence continues at coordinate 47,373,903 of OZ057399.1, forward strand.
TTTCACTCCACCCAAAACTGTTTGCAAATTAAGTTTCCAAGTTTAAGTCGGAATTAAAAAGTTTTGTCTATTCTATATTTACAAAATCTATGTTTTGGCGTCCTCTTCACAAGTGCTGTCTCATGTCTGGGCCAACACTGAAATTGTTTAAACAACCCATAACACCAACAAAAATATAATAAGTAACAAAAACCTCAAATGTAAAATCAAAAGATGATAACAATACGTTTCATTGTGGCATATTATACACCATCCTAAAGTATCATAGAGCCTAAATAAAATCCCCAAAAAAATATATTGAAGCAAAACATTTTGGAAAAATTTACTTTAAAGCAATGCTGAATGTAATTTACCGATGACGATAATGTTAAATAAGCAAAAAGAAATAAATTGAAAAAAAAACAAAGTGAAAAATAATGATGATGTATTATTATTGTGTAGTACCAAAATTCTTATATATTATATACATACATACATAAATGCATATAATTATGATGATGATGATGATAATGAGTAAATATATTTGTAAAATTTTGAAATGTGACGACAAGCAATTTTGAAAATAAAAAAAGTAAAATGTAAGAAATTGTTCAAATGTGCATTTGATTTTTGAATGTTGTTAGCAAATTGCTCATCATACAAGTATGATGGGTATTTATTTGACTTGAGCTATATTTATGCATGTCGTCTTATAACAGATTAAACTACAGCAAAATATGCTTAAGTACTTCACTTATAAATGTAATCTTTTTGAGGTGCTTAAGCGGGTGGAGTACTCAAGAGGGTTGGGTACTTAGGCGGGTTAAGTACTGAGCGTACATAGCGCATAGTGCTCACAAATGTTGCTTACTTAAACTTAGAAGATGCTTAAACGGGAAGATACTTAAACGGGGTTCACTGTAGTTCTTATGTACTCAAATCGAAATTGCAAATTTTATTCGGGCACAGTTAATGTAAGGAAGGCATTCGATACAAAGGGAACTCAATAAGGCTGGCATTAAGTAGAAAAGGAGTTCCTCAGAAGCTGGTTCGCCTCATAAGAGCGAACCTCTTAAGTACGAGACTGCGGAATTGCCAATTCTTCACAACGAAAACCTTAGTGAACCATTTACCACGAAATCTGGAGTGAGTTGAGTGTTTCTTCACCATTAATTCCAGCTGTGGCAGGCACTCCGGGAGCGTTACGACAACAGGAAGCAGCTCGCAGAGATCCATGTTTTCAGTTTTCTTTATCTTCGTCCGGCGGTGGAGGAGACAACGAAGGTGCTCCTGAATGTGGCGACACGGTGCATGAGTTGCTCAGAGCGTTGCGAGTCATGCAGGTTGCGGTAAATGAATGCGACACGATTATGGTGTCTAAGCTTCCCGTGGTGACAGAACGGGACTGGATGATGTACCATACGACACAAGAAATTCCTCGATTGAAAGATTTGTTGCGATTTTTGGAAAGGCGAGAGAAGTGAGAGAGGACCCACTACCAGCAAATATGCTTTCGCATCAACCGCCTGCCGTAGTTAGCCTAATTTGAACGCCTTCGGATAGGTAGTCTTATGCACCAACGTTTCAAATGCGTCCTAAAACGCCAAACAGTTTCTGATGTCGGAGGATGGGATGACCAGCGGGTTGAGCCTCAAATCAAACCCATTGGTCCCGCTGACGTAATCCGTACACGTTTTAGACTTTAGACTTGGGCCTGGCGTAAGGAGTACCACCCTCTTGGCGACTACCACGAGGACGTTGTGAGGCAAGCAAGAAGGGTAACTAAGCGACTTCTGCTCCAGTTCGTCGACATCTGGTGATCCGGTAATAGGCGTTTGATGGCATTGACTGCCGACGTTATTAAGTTGAGCTCCGCCATCACCACGTTTCGTTGAACAGCATTTGTCTCGTCGATCAAAACTCACTGACCTCACAGGAGGCACCAAAAAATTTTGAGACGTTCATCTCTATTATAATTTTACATAACTACGAGTATCAAACAATTCACAAGTTAATTTGATGGCCTTAAAATTTTCATTTGCGGAATATTCCAGCCAAACACATTCAGAATGAGCTCTACTGGTTATCTGCTTACTCAAGTAGAATACCCTTTCTTAGCGATGGATAGGTCAAACGTTAAGAAAATCATCATCCATCATCAAAAGAATGGCGCTTGACTGGAATCACCAAGTGACTAGAATTTGCCAAAAAGCAAAAAAACACCTCAAGGAAGGCGATTCTCAGGAAACTAGCACCGGTTAACATCACATCGCACAGTTCATCAGCTTCAAATCGAATCAGATGGAAAAGCCTTGTTGAGGCTCTATGCTCCTTTTTTAGCAAAGTTATCAGTGTCATTTCTTGATGATAGCGGATGTCTGTGTAGCAAAAAGTATTCAACATTTTTGTTTTCATCTCTTAAAAATTTTTAAACTCTACTAAGACATTAATTTTTAGCTGATTGAGCCAATTTAACATTTAATTCAAATTTAAATTTAAAATGTAACAACCGGACGTTGTATTTTTGTCAGCGTGCCCGCGCACAAACACACACACAGTCACCAACGAAAGCGACTTGAAGCCACTTGACTTGAAAGCTCAAGTCAGCTGTTGCATACGTAGTTGCGTTTTTTTCTTTTCTAGTACGCAGCATTGAGAGCTGCAACATTTCTGCCAACTGTTGCTCCTAAAGCTCTGAGCATTCATATAAATGAGCGCACTTTTGAATGAATGAATATTGCTGACAGCTGCCACGTGACTTTTGTAAACAAAAAACAGTGGTGGAAGCTTCGTAGGGCTAAATAAATTGTTTAAATAAAATAATAAAATAAAAAAATAAAATAAAAAACAATAAAATAAAAAATAATAAAATGAAAAAAAAAATACAATTAAAAAATGAAAATACCAATAAAGGTTTAGTAAAGAGAAATTAATTGTTTTTGCGTGAAATTGAAGGATAGTTAGAATGATTCGATTCAGGTCAAACATGCACGATTTTGTTCCATAACATTTTCCCTTCTTGAAGGTAATTTCATGATGTCTCTCTCATAGAAATCCTTGTCTCTATTGGCAAAAAACTGAGTAAGTTGATTGTCACAAACTTCTTTGGACACAGATTTTTCTCCAGAAAATCATTTGTTATAAACAGTAACAGGTGGAAATCACTTTGTGTCAGGTCTGGACTATAAGGTGAATGCATTAGAATCTACCAATCAAGCTCCCGGAGCTACTGGCGCGTCACTATCGATGTGTGATGGAACACAATTCCTCTTCGATTGGCCAAAGCTGGCCGCTTCTGGCAATTGCTTTCTTGAGACAGTTCAATTGCTGACAGTTTTGGTCCGAATTCAGAGTTTTGCCGTATGGGAGCAGCTCATAGTTGATGATTCTCTATCAATCGCACCAAAAACACAGCATAATCTTCCTGTCCATCAATCCTGGCTTGGCCAAGGTTTGCGTCGGCTCACTGTGATTCCACTGCGACCGTTTTCGCTTGGCGTTGTCGTAAGTGATCCGCTTTTCATCATCAGTCACCATCTGCTTCAGAAACTGGCCGAATTTGTTGCGATTTGCAAATGGAAATTCGGAGCTTCAGTCTTGTTCAAGTGTCTCCAAACTGTTTTTTGTAATGTTTAGCTTCTCGACAATAAAAACAGTGCTTACATGACTGTTGAATTTGACGATTTAAATGATTTTAGCGACATTTTCGAGCCTTCCGGAGCCTGTTGTATTTTTGACATCAAAATTCCCGGAACGCAATCAACAAAACCAAATTAAAATGAGCTGAATTTTTAAAATCTGCAATCGGAGTTTTATACAAAAGCAAGTTGAAGTGGTTATTGAAATGATTTTTCATTGAAAAACAGTGTTCTTTCAATATTTTTGAAGAACAATCCCAGCAAAGCAAACGATATCGAAACGATATAGAAACGATATCGTTAAAGCGAGAATTTTTCTCGTTTTCGAGTATTGCTAAAGTGTCTAAAATGATATCGAGAACGAGAAAAATGACACCATCGTAACGATGTCGAGAATTTCGAAAATCTCGATATCGTTGCGATATTGAAATTATCTTATCCGAGATATCGTAACGATGTCGAAAATTTTGAAAATTTCGATATAATTTCGACAGCGTCATTTTTCTTGTTCTCAATAGCATTTTGGATACCATTACGAAAACTTATTTTCTTTCTGAAAATTGAAATAAAACGCATATTTTACAGTACTGTCGCATCGCCGGTCCATTATTCAAATCAAACACCGATTATAAGTACACGTAAACTTGGTTTTAAATGCGCGCACGTTCACGTAATGAAAATTTTTCGTTTGACAAAAAAATATTTCATTTGATTTGAAAATATTCAAAATCTTCAAGGCAAAAAATTCAAGCATTATCGAGATTATTTCGAGAATTTGTCGCTAAAAATTTATATCGAGAAATTGTTTGTAGGGATATTGTTCTTTCAATATGTTTATATGGAAATCATAAAGAAATACTTAGAACTAGTGAAATGTATGCGTCGATGCAGTTAAAATTTTTCAATTTTATGTAATTTCGAATGTAGACTTTGAAAGTTCCGACAATGTTTCGTTGAAAACTATATTGATTGAAGTTTTTACATTCGATTTCATAGCTGAATTGCTAAAACCCTCTACTGCCCCATACGGCCTTAAGGCACGGTCCACAAAAACCTAGAAAAGTCCACATAAATATTAATTTTTTTAATGAAATTTTTAGGGCATGTTTTAGATAAATTAAGTTGTCATTTCTTTAATGTTACACGGCTGTAAGCATCACATGTTTCCCAATATTATCAGTTGAAAGTTGAACTTCGTGGAAATTAGTAGAAATAATTATTTCGTGAAAAGTAAAGAAAAGAAAAAATTATTAAAAATACTTTTCGTTAAAAGATTAAAACAAGAAAATTATGAGTGATTACCTTGTAATGTAATTTATTGATTTCAAGTGTTTTATAGTGAAAAAAAAGGATTTAAAGTAACTTTTTCGGCTTGGGAAAGCAGACTGCCTTTAGGCATCATCAGGCACCAAAGCGAAAAGATTTAATGCATTTGGTCACTAAGGTACACTTGTATATGGTTTCCGTTTTATAGATATCAATCGGCATTACAAAAAAAAATATTCGGTTTTATGGGACAAAGAAGTACAGGAAGTTTTAGAAAACTTGGATTTCGATGTTTTCGAAGAAAATGATGAAGAAACTGATGAAGAAACCGTTAATGAAGTGTTAGCAATGTTAGATTCAAAGTTCAAAATAGGAAATTTAGTTAAAAGGAGACATTTTTCCTCTTTCATTTGATACCCATATCTTCATCATTGCACAACGGCAAATATTTAAAAAAATATTTGAAATATGTATGTCCTTCAAATTTTAAAGTCCTTTAAAAAGGACTTTGGGTCAGAAAATGAAAAACTGATTACGCCAGGATATTATAAATGACCTCTAGTTTCACGTCTATATCAACATTTGGATGGGTCTCGGCAACAATGTTTTTTTTTTCGCACGATGTAATAAATGTAAAGTTGGTGTTCACTCACTGCTTCATAACTTTGTCATTTTTCTCTCGATTCTTTTGATGTTAGGCTTCATATTTGCTCAAATAATATATCTTTCATCTTAAATTTTAAAACTAGAGCAGATATTTATTTTATCCATAAAAAAATCATTCAAAAATGTATGATACTGAAAATGGTCGAAAAATTCAACTTTCGACTTTTACAACTTTCACCGTCAATAACTTCCCCAAATCTCATCTGATTTGGGAATCTATATATTGCTGGAAAGGCTAAGGCATTATCTTCTGACCGCCGGACAGCTTGTGTTAGTCGGATGATTCGTTTACGAGATATGTGCTCATAACTGAAACAATAGGGAAAAACTGTTTTTTCGAAGATTTTTCGAAAACGCTTTTTTAAAAAATTTTTTGATTTTCAGTTTCGTGTTCAGCGGCCCAAAGTTAATCTAGAAAACACTTTTATTTTTAGGAGCATTTTTCGTATCGAGTAGTGTAATCAATAAAACATGAAACTGTTCATCAGTTAAATTTTTTAGGTTATGTGCTAGTACGGCCTTAAGGCACGCAAATTTATATAGGTTTCACGCCCACACAGAAGCAAATTTTTTTATTTTAAAAATTTTCCCTTCTTATATGATTCTAAAACTACATGGTTAACAATTTTTTGACTTAAAAAAAAATTGGGGCAGTAAAGGGTTAAAAAGTCTCAAAAATTCGTTCGTTTAGGAGCTAATAGCTTGAAGAGACCTCTGACGTAGAGTGGAAAATGCATTCGATATGAAAATTTTACGCCAAAAACTAAAATCACTCATACGCACCGTAGACGAAAGTGCAAATTTTAATGGCCACAATTAATGTCACTCATACGCCACGAACTACATTAAGCCGTTCGTACACGTTGTTATATTCCCCCCCCCCCCTACACATACACACACACACCTATGCACTTACACCCGGGGGGTGGGAAGGCGCATCACTAAAAGGTAAACAGAGCGAATTTAAAGCTCTTCAAGCGGCAACGCGATAAACAAATCGCAACTAAATAAAACCAACAACGCAACTCACTGAGAGCGAGAGAGCAAAGAGCGCACATTCGCTTAGCAACAAATCAAACAGCTGCTTGCTGCTTAAGGTCAGCAACATGATTGGCAACATTGCTGGCGAAAAATTGGCGCGCGCGCGAGTGTGTCGTGGACATTTTTGAAATGCAGCCGCTGTCGGTTTTTGTTGTCAACTTGACATGTTGTTGACAACAGCGCCGGCAACAGCAGCAATTGCGGCGGCGGCAACATTCACGCAACAACGCCTGTTGAGCGCGCACACACAGCAGACAACAGACAGCGTTACGACGCGACTGCGGAGGAAAATCAAGCGTTGTTGTGCCGTTGGCGCACAGTTTGGCCGGCGACGTCCTCCGGTGCAGATCGGACTAGCGGTGCTGTTTTGTGGTGCGGCGGCGGCGGTGCTGTTGTGTTGTGCTCATTGTCAATGAAGACTGACACATGCTCACACACACACACTCAAACACATACGCGCGTTTTAATAAAATAAACGAAGCGTAACGCGTTGCAGTGGCGAGCGGCGGCAATTTTGTGTGATTTACGTGTGGGCACTTCAACCAAACCAAAAAAAAAAGAAGGAAAAAGAAAATAAATGTTTAAAAAAATATTTGAAAAATTGAAAAAGCTGAAAGAATTAGAAATAAAAGCGTAAATAAAAAAAAGCCGCCAATGGGCGCAGTGTGGCAAAACGCGCGACAATTCATTCATTGCGAACGCGAGTAATTCGTTTTGTTTGTGATTGTTGGCGATTTTTTCAATTCTAATTTGGATTTTAGTTTTTCGGCCGTTTTCGTGTGAAGTGTTGCGCTGCGTTTATGGTTGGTGTGTGTTTTTTGTTATTGTTGTTGTCTATGCATTGCTGTTGTGTTGTTGTGTGAAAAAATCGAAAATGGTAAATAACAAAAGTCAGCAGTGCCACTGATATCTAACATACCAAATACAAATAACAACAACAACAATAAAAAATGACAAACAAAATTAAAAAAAAAACGAAAAACCCCCAACGCTAAGCTTGGTTTCATTTGATTTACACGCAGCAAAACAAACACAAACACACACAGACAAGTGGATTTCGGCACAAGTGCGTGTGTGAATGTGTGTGTGTATGTTTGCTGGCGCGCGTTTATGTGTGTGTGTGTGTGTAGTGCTAATTGTAGCTAAAAGTAAATTTGAGATGCTTTTATTGCAAAAGCCCAGCTAATGGCTAAATTTAAATTATAACTAAACACAATAATAACAACTACAACAATACCAGCGCAACAGCGGCAGCAAATCGAATAACAACAAAATTACATATTAACCGCCACAATAATAACACAGGTTAGCAAATAATTCATTTTAATAAAGAGCCAGCAAAATAATAACAACAACAAATAATAACAACAAAAAAACGAGAACTAGAAAAAAGTTGTATTTAAACATTAAAGACGGCAAAAGTGCGACTCTTACTGGCATTAAAAAGCCGCAATAATTTTAATAAACAACAACACTAATAACAACAACAACAAGAATAGCAGAAACGCTCAGAGTGTAGCAGCAGTGAAAATATAAAAAAATTCTCAAAGCCGTCAAGCAGCACAAAACGAAGCGGTAAATTTCATATTTAATATTTTAAGTTCTATGCACATAAATTGAAAGAGCGCTATCCACAACGCTCTTTTATTGGTCCCATTACACTGTGTAGCAAAATTTTTAGAACATTTTTTTATATGAATTAAAATTTAAATTGAAAAATGAAAATTTTTTTGTTGATAATTTTGTACGAGTGTGAATGAATGTGTGTTCGTGTTAATAAATTAAATTTAAAAATTGGGTGAATGATAAAGAAAAGTGAAAATTCTTTAAAATATTAATTATTTTCCTTTATATAAGTCTGTAGCGAGCGCCATTGGCCACTTATAGTTCACTTATGGTCCAAAGTTATTAGAAAATTTGTATTGCAAAAAGAGTTCCACATCTCTTGTACAACGCCCATGAAATTCGACCAGTGGAACGACGAATCCATGGGACGACGCCATACCAAGTTTCAATGCTGTCGTACTTATGGTTCCAACGTTAGTCAATATTATAAATTTGAGTTCTGTAGATGACGCCACGCCCTCTTGCCCATACAAAAGATATGCAGTAACCTTTCCCTGGACGCTTAATACGTAAAAATAAGTAATTTTTGAGTCTACAAACAGGTATTAATTTCATAGTTAGAGATGTTAAAATCTGATTTACTGATTTAGTTTAAATCCAGTAATACGGTAACCTTTCCTGGACTCTTAAACAAAAAAAAAACTTCAGATCAATCGGTCAAGTAATTTTTTAGTCTATAAAGGACAAACAGACTGACATAAATACAAGCATTAATTTTTATGGATCGAGATGTTAAAATCTGATTAACGTTGCTATAAAGAACTAATATCGATCGATTTAATCGTATTAGATGCAGTGGAAAAAAATGTTGTGTGTTAAATAGTTCCACAAACTTAGTTAGTACTGCTTCCACCCAGTATTTGTATTTTCTTAGATAGTCAGGAGGATTCCGTTACCTTGTGAGCTTCTTTCCTTTTTCCTAGTCTTGGCTAACCTGTCAACGGTCAACATTAACTTTATTGCCCGTTTCAGTAGGCAATCACAATGGCTTTCTTTTTCCGTCCGGCGGAAGGGTCTTTCCTTCTTTCTCTTATTATGGAAGGCACAAATAAGTGTTGATGGATTTAGAAAAGATGGCGTAACTAGCATTGAATTGCATTAGATCGTCTTGTAACTTTATTCATATCAAAATATCTCCATTTGCTTTTAAAAATCAGCATGTGTCATTTAGCTGAAGTGTAAGCAAATTGCTTTCTTTGTACTCTAGCAATGTCTTAATTTGGGCTAGAAAACCACAATTAAGCGTTGATCTTTCTGAACGACAATGCTCGGCCACAGTTTGAAAAAGTAGTCAAGGAATCTTTGGAGGAGCTTCAATGGGATGTCCTATCGCACTTGTTATATTCTTTTCGACTACCACTTGTTTCGGTTCATGACTCATGGCCTGGCCGAACAGCACTTCACTTCTTACGAAGGAGCCAAAATTTGAGGGTTGATTTGATTCTTGGATCGTCTCAAAAGACGAGGAACTTTTTAAACGCGAAATTCCTAAGCTGCCTGAAAGATGGGGAAAAAGTCCTAAAGCAATGTTCAAAGTTACAAAATAACTTAAATTTTATTTATACACCAATAGATTAAAATAGATTAGAAGGTTTTTTAACTGTTTCTTGAAAACAACATAATTCAAATCAGATCCAGTCCCACCCAATAATTTAGAAAAGGTTAGAAGGATTAAAGCTGTTAAAACTTTTTGAAAACTAATTAAATTAAAGCAATGCATTGGTGAGATCCAGCCTTTCTAAAGCAATACAGTCATACAAAGTTATATTTCTCGAAACGAGTCTTGTAAATTAGACCACAGAGGACATTGTGAATAATATGAATTCAATACATAATGATTCTATTGAATGTTCTTTGAGTTGCTATAATGTATTTGTCAAATGAGATATGCTCTACAAATATTTTTATTTAATTTTTAAGTTCAGAAACTCTTAATGGAAACCTCTTTTTAAAGCGGTGTTATGCACTGCAATCTGCTAGAACTAAGTAGTGCGATTCCCTTATGGGTCAAAAGACAGAAACGATCTCATCTACAGAAACTCCGTCCAACCAATGTTTGTGGTAACACAAAAGAACTCAGTTTGCCTTATGTGAGACACCTAAGCTATCATCTTAACCCATTGCTGCCTAATGGGTAAAATTTTACCCATGAAAATTGATTTTTTAAAAAAATCACAAAAAAGTCAATGTTTGAGATCTCTCAAAACCATTGATAGAGATAGTTAGGGTAAAGATGGAACTACCTTAACCTAGTGAAGGTCACCCTAAAATTTCGCCATCTAGCTAGAGTTACCAGACTCCAAAAATCGTGAATTTTCCGTAGGTGGAAAATGTGGCGAAACGTAGTGGCCTTAGAACTTCACAAAAATCTGCCTCCTAACTCACCTGTAAACAATACATCTTTTGTTCACGTGTTTAGCTGATCACTTCACAAAGTATCGAAAAAAGCTACCATTGCTGCGTAATGGGTACAAAATACCTAATGAATATCTCAGCAACGTGCAGAGATATAAAGCTGAAATTTCTGATCATTTTGGGTCAATTCCAGGTCGTGTATGAAATTTTATCAAAATCGTATGGGCGGAACTGGTACCCGGCAGCAATGGGTTAACCTAACCTAACGAACATACTTTCGAAAAAAAGATTTTTTAATATTTTTAATAAAGCTTAACTAACTTTTTTGAGCTGAAATTTGATGAAGAAGGATTTTTCAAAAACTTTCATATAACCGTTTGAAAAAAATTTTAACCATGTACTAAAAAATCAAAGAGCACCCTAAGTCGAATTTGTAGAAAAGTTATGGAAACTATTGTGGAAACTAGAATTCTCATGAAAACTATTCATAGCTCAAACTTCCTATTTTCAGCGCGTTGATTCGATGTTTGATGTAGTTCGGTATTTCTAAGTCCCATCAATCTTATGAATATGAAATAATCTTTTATACATTCCATTCAAAATAAAATGTTAACTATGCACTAAAAAAGTCAGAGAGTTATGAAAACTATTTATAGCTCAAATTTTCCATTTTCAGCGCTTTGATTCGATGTTTCATGTAGTTCGGTATTTCTAAGTCTGATCAATCCCCAGAATATGAAAAAATTTTCCAAACATTCCAATTAAAATAAAATGTTAACTTTGTATTAAAAAGTCAGACAGGACCCTAAGTCGAATTTCTAGCATATTTATGGAAATTATTGTGGAAACTAGAATTCTCATGACAACTTTTTGTAACTCAAAATTTCCATTTTTAGCGCTTTAATTCACTGTTTGATGTAGTTTTCTATTTCTCTGTCCCATCAATCTCATGAATATGAAATAATCTTCCATACATTTAATTTAAAATAAAATTTTAACTATGCATTAAAAAGTCAGAGAGCACCCTAAGTCGAATTTCTAGCATATTTATGGAAATTATTGTGGAAACTTGAATTCCCTTGTTTCATGTAGTTCGGTATTTATTAGTCCCAGCAAACTCACCAAAAATGAAATAATCATTCATCTATTCAACTCGTTTAACTTTGACCTTTCGTATATACTTTTACAGCTATTCATATGAACAACGATTTACTCAAAAAACCTGTTGAACAGTGTAAATTAAGTTAATAAATTAAAGTTAAAGGCGTACACCGCATGAGCGATAACATCGAGCGGCGAAGGCGGTTCGTGTGCGTTGTGTTGAAAGACGGCTGTGTTTGTTGTTGTTTGGCGCAACGACTGCATATGTATGTATGCGTGTGTGTGTGCGTTGCTGTCGAAGCGAATCAGCGCTCAATATAAGCGACACGCTGTCAGCCTCTTTGACGGTGTTTGTGTCTTTTTCCGCTTCTTACAATGCGACTGTGGCTGCTCTTCATCGTTATTGTATTTGTTGTTGTTGTTGTGTGCGCGACATTAATAACATTTTACCACTCATCGTTGTGTCAGTGTGTGTGTTTATATGTATGTTGAAATTTCAGTTATTTTTAATTTTAATCAAAAGCGCACAATGACAACAAAAAACATAAATGACACATAAACATGTGTGTGTGTGTATGTGTGTGTGTAGGAGTGGGACAAATTGGCCGGCTTGCAGGGCGCGCAAAAATTATGATGCGTCTCGTGCGTCAGCTGCGCGCCTGCCAACACGTTGGATAGCATTGCGATCGCCGCATGTTGTCTCCCCGCCCCCCGACACGCCCCCAGTGCCAAATATGTGAATTTTTTCTGTTCAACATTTGCCGCCAACGTTAAAGTCATTTCATGGCTTAGATTTTATTTATATTTTATACGGTCGCCGGCACGTCCCGCGCACGTTGTGTTGTTGCCGTCGGCCAATTGAGCGAATTTTCTTCGTTTTTCTGCCGCCTTGCGTTCTTAAATACCTCTGCAGTTTCTTTATACGATTTCGATTTGATTTGTGTTTTTTTTGTTTGTTTTGTTTGTTTTGTTTTTGTTTTTGTTTGCCTTTCTGCCTTTGGTTGTCGACTTTTTTCAATGAGCTTTGCCGCCGCTTTATAAATTACGCGCGCGCACATTTTTTCGCAAGCGAGGTGCGTGGATTTTTGTCTTCTATTTTTTTTTATTTTATGTCATTATTTTTATATATTTAATTAAATTTGCCGAAACCTGCCAAATTTACATATTTCACATATAAAAATGTAAATATGTTATTTGTGTCTGTGTGTGGGCTTAAATTTATGCACATGTGTGACTGACAGCCGCAATGTTCTTTTTGAACAATAAAGCTGCGCATAGGACATGTGACGTTCCTGTCAGACTGTAAACCCCATTTTCCTGGATGAACAAACCCGAATGGATCCTGGATGAAGAGTTGGGCTTAGTCTGCTGGACATTTGAGAAGAAAAATTGTGTTACGGCGGACAAAAGGCCAACAGTTGATTTAACGCATTTCTGAAAACTTCTGCATACAGTAGAAGAATTAAGTGAAAATTTGATTTAGATGGTCAAAAAGGTTTAGATGGTCACAAGGAGGCAGAGAGATGAAGGGCTGCATTAGTCCTTTGAACAATTAAACAGGCGGATTGTTGGTTGTTTAAATAATATTTTAAATGAATATTGGATCAATGAATATTAGATCAAACTAATAAAATGTTTAGAACTTCAAAAATTCTCAAATCAGAAATTTAAAAATGATTTGTAATTTATGTAATAATGCTCAAAAAAATTAACCCTGAATAATGCACAATAGTTTCGAACTTTTTGGGGCATCAAAAAAAATTTTAAATAAAAAAAAAAAAAATATAGAAATTTGTTGCTGTATTGGCTGCAGCATATCTCGTATGAAAATTTTTGTAGTGTCCAGCTAAGTAACTAATCGCAAAAAAGTGATCAAGAGTGTGGGCTGCACTTCAATGAATCAGAGAGCAATTTGAGGGGTGTTGGGTTAATGCAATAGAGAAACATTTTTAAAAAATATTTGTCATGTTTTTCTATCTATGAAGAAATACATATACATATATGTATATATATGCATATAAATTATAATCGCCTTGAATTTGAGCAAATGAGCAACACGTATAAAAGTATAAACACCTGGAAGGAGACTTTGGTATGAACGGAAAATTGAGCAGCAACTAGAATCACAAACGCGAAATGTGAAACAAACGCTTCGGCAAAGAAACTAAAGGCTAGACTGCCGAAAGATGGATGAAGAGATTTTAATATAGATGGAAGTTTGAGCGGCAATTACAAACATATCGTCTAAAAGTTGTACGGAACTACTAGCATATCAACAGCTACAATGAGAAAAGAGTTGGGCAAACAAATGCAGACCAAATTAGAATCCACAGACTGCTAAAGTGGACCGACAGACAGATAATATGTAATAGCAGATGGCTCGATGAGTATCTGAAACGATACATCTAATTGTCTACAGTCTATGACGAGTGGAGAACCTTTACTCAAACAGAAAACTCAAACAAAAATGATGCTGAAAAAATTATAAAAAAAAAGACAAGCAAACGTTGGTCATAATTTTTATAATTGACTGGCACGGCAGCCCGCTTACGCGAGACTAAGGCCTAGCTTCCCGCAACCACCCGTGTTGTGCGTGTGAATTTGTACGCGGGTGGAAGGGACCTACCGTTTTATGCCGGTTCCGAACGGCAGGTTGGGAGCTTTTTCATAAGCAATTTTTAATCTCAGAGGTTTGCCATTTCCAGCTGAGAGGACAGCCACCGATAGAGAAAACGAGTTTTCCCCGTTATTTTTTTTTAGGTGTTATTACAGGCAGTATTTGAACCTGAGGTTGCTGCCTTCGACTCGCGGTCCAACGCACTAACCAACTGAGCCACAGCAGCTGCCACGTTGCCGACGTTGGTCATAAACAGATCATTAAATCTATGGAAAACAAGGCCAAAGTTTCTAATGGGTCATTAACTTGTGGGGAAACTGGCGGCCCGGTGGCAAATACCCTTTAACAATCATTGTCACAGTTGTGGGAAGAAGAACCAGAGAGAGACATTGACCCATTTTCTGCATATATGTCCGGATTTAGAAAGGAGCAGGATACGCTTGCTCCCGAAAGACCTCAGAACAATTTCAATCATGTGGTTCGGGAGGCTTCTACACTTCCTGCATCTCACAAAGTTGATTAAAAAAAAGGTAATATCAACACCACAATCCCTATATCGATTGCAAGTCATCGCCTACACGCCACATTGTCTAAACTTGGCAAACTAAACTTGGCTCGTAAGACTTTGCAGAGCGACGTTCACCCGCAGCTGCGTCAAGGTTGGAAGTGACCTGTCCGAACCATCCATGGCTTGGGACAAAGTTATCCTTTGTTGTGTGACCTCTTCAATTTCACCATGGAAACCGTTTTTGCAAGGTCGGTTATGATACATTCTTCTACAAGAGTATCCAAATCCTTGCTTACGTCAATGTTATTGACATCATCGGACCTAAAGAGGGAAACGTGCCCGCTGCCTTTGCGGCAATCGAAAGAGAATCTGCCAAAAGAGGTCTGGTGGTAAATGAGGGCAAGACGAAGTACATGTTGTCTAGACACAGGGTCTCGAAGCGGCTAGGGTCTCGCTTCGAGGCCGACAGGTATGCTTTTGAAGTTGTCAAGGATTTCGTCTACATTGGCACCGCCATAAACAGCGGTAGTGATGTCAGCTTGGAGACAAAGCGAAGGATTACTCTTGCCAATAGGAGCTTCTACGGTCTCCGTTGGCAACTGAGTAGTAGAGACCTCTCTGGACCGACAAAACTTTCACTCTATAGGAGGCTTATTCTGCCGTGCCTCTTTATGGTGCAGAAGCATGGACCTTGACGCGTAGCGACATAGCGGTCTTCGAGAGGAAGGTTAGGTTAGGCGGCAGCGAATACACCTCACATAGACAGAATGGTCCATAGTACTACCGCATATGTACGTCTGATCCTTTCCTCATTTCTGGAATAAGTTCATTGTTATTGCTTTCGTCTAATTCGCAAAGAGTAGTAGGTCTTTCAAAGGGGTTCTGCCAAACTGTTCTAAAGGAAGATACTTTGCAAAATCTTCGGTCGGTGGTTTGGCCATGTCTCCTGTATGGAAGCTTCACTTCGGCGAAAAAGGTGTTCGAGGTGGTAGTTGGAGGTCGACGACGAAAAGGGAGACCGTGTCTTCGGTGGAAGGACCAAGTTGAGGACGCTCTATCATCTCTTGATGTTGTCAACTGAAGAAGGCACCTTTTGCGGCAGGCCGTAACCCGCCAACGAGCTGTTATGGCCAGTTAAGTGAATAATATCAACACAAATAAGAATTTGGCACCAAAACGGTACTTTAGGTGCTAATTGTGCTTCCGAGCTGTGGTAGCAACCACTCAATCAACCAACTAACCAATAAATTAAGTGGACCCATGTCAAGAAGAAATGAATTGATGGACGGATAAGAAATAACACTTTTCCCGACACTCACAATTTGAAATGTGTATACGAATGATGACACACGCATCAAAATGGAATAAATAAAGAATTTTATGCATTGTATGTGGAGGTGGATATATTAATACAAAAACAAACTCATATACAGTTGATATAGATATATTTCCACATTTGTGTAGGTGTGTGAACAACACATTTCTGTTCAACCTTTCGTCTATATGAAAGAACATAAGAAAACAAATAAACGACTCACGGTGACTTTTGAATCAGTTTAATTTCATATTTTTTTTAAAGAAAATAAAATCATTGAAAAATTTTCGCATCACATTGATTGATTGATGTTATATTCAAATACATTTTTAAAATCGTAGCTGTATTTCTTAAGTGCTAAGAGCGAATAGAAAAAGTTCTATCTGTGCCACTATGTTTTGTTAGGAAATAGTTTTTTTGTTCTAATTTTTCCCATAGCTGTGTGTTGTATCTCCAGTGAGAGGGTCACGTGTGTGAAACCCAATCTAAACCGGCTTGAATAGCCATGTTTAAACATACTAAATATTTCTTTGTGTTTTGTAAAACCCGACAATAATCACACCAAAGGCAATTACAATTTTAAAAATCTTACTATACTATGGATCATGAATTCAATAAAGAATTCTGAGATATTTTTGTATCCTATTCAAAATATTGTATCAACAATAATTTTATTCCACTGCAGCAACAATTTTGCTTTGGTTTTTTAATTTTAATAACTTAGCGTTGCGAGTTCTAAACATTCCACACGTTTTCCTATTTGTTAGACTCTTTCAGTGGCGCACATCTTTTGAGCCCAAAATCATTTAAAACCACATTTGCCACCCCACAATTTTTCAAACAAACACACATTTGGGGGGAGGAGATTTGAATCCCCAAAACTCTTCTAGCGTGCACCACTGGGCTCTTTGCCTGTCAGACTTTTGCTGGTTGTGTCTATCAAATATTCATAAATAATTGTGTGCTGAATTTAAAAAGAAAATTATAAGCTTTTGAAGTATGGAAAATTAGCTGAAAAGAATTTGAAAAACTCACAAATTTAAAACTATTTTTAATATTAACATTTTTTGCAGCTTTTAGCAAAGAAAAGAAATAAATGTGTTGGCATCAACATTTTTTTTTATAAAATGTTTTATTTTCTGAAAGTATGATGAAATCTTAAAATCTGAAAGGCCGACAAGTGGAGGCGTTTATGTGTTTAGGAAAAATGTTCTATATGCCAATTCTGTGGAAAAGTATTTAGTATTCTTAATACAAGATTCCAATAGATGCCTTTGGTAATCTGTATCTCATGTTATGTATATAACTAAGTGCGATCGGGTTACACTAAATGGCGTTCAAAAGATACAATTTCGTACTGAAAAAACTTCTCAGACAGTTTTGTCATTGCTTGGCTCAATTTCGTTTGAGCGAGAATCAAAGTTGGCATTAGAAAGAAAACATTTCGTGGTAAAAAATTTCTCAGACAATTTTGTGATTATTATTATTGATGGGGATGATGCACTGCGACCTGTAGATCTATTGTGCCCAATTTTGTGATTGCTTGGCTCAATTTCGTTTGAGCGAGAATCAAAGAAAGAAAACATTTCGTGGTAAAAAACTTCTCAGACAAATTTGTCTTAAAGTATGATGAAATTTTAACATCTCAAAAGCTGACAAGTGAAGTGGAAAAATGTTTGAAATACGAATTCTATATGCAAATTTTGTGGAAAAATATTTGATATTTTTTTAAAAAACTTCTCAAACAATTTTGTGAGTGCTTGACTCAATTTTGTTTGAGTGAGTGTAAAAATTGGCATTATTATTATTAAGTCACTACCAGATAGTACACTTTGTTCACGGAACTAGTGTAGAGTAAAAATTAAAAAAATATATAATTATAAAACTAAATTGCAACGTACTGTTGGAATTTGTTGACCTTTTGCGCCACATTTCTCTTTGGCAGTGATTCACTTCAGCTCAATTATAGCTCTAAAATAATAACACTGTGTGAGAAATGGTTTTTTAATTATTTCTAAATATATGAGTGTGAGACTAATAAAAAAATAATTAAAATTGCGCAGTGCGACAATTTAAATCTATTTGAAGTCATACTAAGAGCAGGTTTCATAATACTTAATTATAATGGAAAACAGGCGATTGTTTGAAAATTTTAGATAACAGAATCATTTACTGAGTTCTTAGTTATTGGCTGACTGAGTTCTTAGATGACTTGGTGGGAGAAATAAGCTCGCGAAAGGGATGACAACAGACATATTGTAGCCCACAGCAGATTTGGCTTCCTAGTAAAAGCATCGAGTGCCATTACTCACATTCAACTCATTCTTTCCTAACCGGATTTCAGCTTTGAATATACAAAGGCAGAATCCTTTTACTATTCAAACCATAGAAAATTAATCTAAACAGAGGAGCAAGTATTTTTTTTTAATATACGAGTCATTTATATTAATGCGAGATATTGAGTTGTTTCTGGAAGAATACAGGGTGTGGTCATATCTTGAATTACACAAGAAGAATCATATCGTAATATAAAATTTGAATCGTTTGAAAAATGTAATGTTCCATTGTGATACCACAATCAATCGAGCTTAAGGCTCACTCGTTCAAACAGTTTAAGGTCCTTGGGTTAGGTTAGGTAGAGAAGGGTTTGTGCGGCAGTCGGAGCCCAAATTGGCCCATTGTGAATCCCCTCCTAAATCGCTCTGGAGTTAACCAATCAGTCTCAATTCGGGGCAAAGCAGTTCGACCCCTTGATAAAGCAGAGCAGATCCGAAATTTCAACTTTTGCCGCGCAAGCCAGGTCTGCTAGGAATTTTGATCCGCTTGCCATCTCGCCCGCTGCTTCGTTCCCTGCTACCCGAATGACCCGGAACCCAGCAGAGAGTGACTCGGTGATGCCCAATACCTTGAAGTGCAGTGCGGCAACTCTGCACTACCCTTGTGAAATCACTGCTGATTCCAGTGCTCTAAGGACAGCCTGACTATCCTCGAAGATTGTCACATCTGGGGGGATAATCCACTGTCACTGCAAAGATCTCCGCCTGAAACATACTACAGAGGTCCGAGAGTCTGAATGACCTTTGGGTCCCTATTACATCTGAGTGGAGACCAACTCCTGTACCCTCATCCGTCTCGGCCCCGATAGTCCAGCGGGTAGCGCGCTGGCTTCTCATACCGAGGCCCTAGGTTCGATTCCTAGACCGGGCTGCTAAAAACGCCCATCTACTTCTATCGTTATCCACATGAAGCAGATGAGAATTACAAGAATCGCACAAGTGCGCTCTTGGCAGGCAATGGCAAACCTCCAAGTGTGAAAGAAAAAACTGCCAATTGCCGTTCGGATTCGGCGTTAAACTGTAGGTACCCTCCCCCTCCCTTTCCCCATCTGCTTGAAATGTGTGCTGTAACATATGTTGGAAAGACAGTGTTGCATACACATTCCAAAAACGGGTGAAATATGTGGTATCACAATGGGCCTCACAATAGGCCTCCGAGTGTGTCTCTTATAGAGGCAGCCACCATAACCTACCCTAACCGTTCATCTTAGAGCCGTCGGTGAAAACGGTGATGGAAGCGTCTCTCGTCACACTCGTAGTTCCTCATTCCTCCCTTGTGCGATAAGAAGTAAGTGCGCGCGTATCAAAATCTAGGTAGGAGGTCAGATATGGAGTCAAGCTGATACTCTGTACCCGGTGAATCGTCCATACAGCTTTGAGAAAAGTCCAAGCAAAGCCCAGCAAACCCAACCTTCTTGCATGAGTACCAATTACACAGTGACCCGTCAAAACATCAATGATGGTTCTCATCTGGTCCTTTTTTAGTGAGAAAAGTACTCTAGAACGATGTTGACGTTCCGTTCCCAACGGAAAGATGGAAGACCAACGTCGTTCTAGAGAACTAGTCAAGAAGTTCATTCGTTCTAGACAGCTAGCCAAGAAGTTCTCTAGAACGACAGGAGTTTAACATCGTTCTAGAGAACTTCTTCTAGAGATCTTCTAGAGAACTAGCCAATAAGTTCTCTAGACCGACGGGAGTTTGACATAGTTCTAGAGAACTTCTTGGCGAGTTCTCTTTCCGTCGAGAACGACAGGATTTTAACATCGTTTTAGAGAACTTCTTCTACAGAACTTCTACAGAACTAGCCAAGAAGATCTCTAGAACGACGGGAGTTAAACATCGCTCAGATAACTTCTTTTAGAGAGCTTCTAAAGAACTGGCCAAGAAGTTCTTCAGAACGACGGGTGTTTAACATTGTTGTGGAGAACTTCTCGACGGAACTATGGAACTATGGAAGTAAATAACTTGTTGGCCAAATTTGCGAGCTCGTCTGTTCTGGAATGTCTACATGTCCAGGCATCCAGGTTATCCAATGTAAATTATATCTAATTGCGGTCGCTTAGTTTGTAAAGTTTAAATATTTCTAAACTGATTAGTGTGTAATTCTTGAGTTCTCACTTGGCGTCGATTTAACATTGTCACACGGTGTAAAAAAACTTACTTTTTAGTTGTTTGTTTTTTGTCTATGTTCTGAAGCCGGTACGACAAGCCAGCAGCTGTTTTCACTTTTCAAATTTATATACATTCATACATACATATCCATAGAACTAACATGCAAACCTGTTCGAGAGCGACACTCTCCTCCATCTAATAAGCCATATTAAAAGCAAAAACAACTAAAAGCCATAATGAAAATTGCGGTTAAACTAAAGCAGCCAGACAGTTGGCAAAACCAAACAGATTGCACGCAATTACATATCGACAATATTGTCCAAAGTTGCGCCAAGTGGTAGTTTACGTTTTAAAAAATTGACAGCAATAAATTTTTGCTGAATTAACGTAATAAAGTGTGTTAATTGCAAAGTAATTAAGCGTTCAATTCGATAGTTTGTGCCTTACGCTGGCCACATGAAAAGCAAATGACACCGACAACTGCAGTAAAATGACATGAGAACAGTGACTAAACGTACATAAAAGTAAACAAACAAACATGTAAACATATATATGAATGTATGTTTTCACATATAAATATATACACACTTATCTATGGGCGCGTTTGTGTGCTTATGAAAAGTGGCTATAAATATAGAAACTGCTTTGACATGTTAAGGCGGTTTGTGATTGAAAAAGTTGCTTAAATGCTTAAAAAAATGCTTCAATTTATTTTTACAATTTGTTGTAGTTTCGAAATTTTGTATTATCAAATTATTTGGTATACTATATGTTTTGAATATAGAAACTTCTAATGACCAGAAAAAGGTGTGATAGATATGAAAAGACCTGGAATCAAACGAATCAAAATGGCTTCGTCTGATTCATAAAGGGTTAACGCGTCATTTCATAGTGTTGACAGTGTGCTCAAGTTGTATTGGACATGTTTTAATAAATAAATGTCGAGTATTTCAGTTCTAGCGGATGGCAGCTAAGCCTTACACCCTTTCAACTATTTCGTTGAGAAAGCAGACATTTGAACCAATGTAGATTTTTCAGTGCATAAATCAAATTTGGCTGACATTAGGTTCGGCTGGGAATAAGTTCTCACGTATTTATGTATTTACTGTGTAGGGAAGTGCGTCAGGCACATATGAAACACACGCATCCGTGCTGCAGCAACCCAGATAACAGATGAATATGACAAATGAACCAATTGTCAGCATTAGTAAATATGAAATGAATATACATGCAAAAGATTAAAGTTATATACTCACAAGCCAAGCAAGACAAGCATGTTGGGGTGTAAGTATGTTTCTAATTTAATTTTGGATTTAATTTTGGATTCTGTACACAAATGTTGAGCTCAATACCATTTAAAGTAATATTTGTCACCCAAAGTGTTCGTAACAAACGGATATTTTGGTGGATTACAACCCCATTTTGTGTATAATTATGTGTATGTAGGCGTCTAGAGAACATTTTGCAATTCGCCAAAATTAATGATGAATCTCTAGCGATGTGACATATATGTGATTATAAGCACATCATAGCATAGACAACACTGAACGAATATTTGTCAGCAACAACACCATTGCCGAAAAGTCACATGCGCGAATTATCATGGTTCGAGGCGATGTTGGAAGTTTTGAGAATGACCACGCTCCGGGCAGTGGTCCTGGAAAATTTTAACTAAAGTAACTACCGTTGTGTACTGCGTTAAAGAATTTCAGTGTGTATTACTTAGGCAATTTAGCGATTCGAACTACGCCTGCGTTGGCCAGCATAACTAATTTTCGTAATAATACAATTTTTAAATCATCGAAAAAAATAAAGATATAAAAAAAATTATACAAATAAATCGAAAATAAAAAATTGAAAATAAAGGAATAAGTATTAAGACGAAAATCGGAAAAATATAAAAAATATTAAAAAAATCAATAGAAAAATAATACAATACGGCAGGCCAATCACCTACCCTGGCAAAACAACACAACCGATTAACGTATCCAACACAAGGCAAAGTAGCCCAGAATCGTGTAAGATGGAAGAGTCTTATGGAGGCCCTAGGCTCCAGAGAGGAGTGAACAAGGAAAAAATACAAATAAATCAAAAATATAGAAATGTAAAAAATAAATAAATATAAGCAAATCGCAAAAAAATATATAAAAATATAATAAAAAAATTATAAACAAATTATATAAAATATATATAATATATATAATATAAAAGATAGAATAATAAAAATAATAATACAAACAATAGTAAAAATACTTAAAAAAAATTAAAAAATATTAAATATTAAAAATATAATATATACATATATTAATATTAAGAATATAAACTTAAAACAATTAAAATGACCACAATGAAAAGTTCTAAATAATAAAAGATAACCAAAAAAATAAAAATAAAAGATAAAAAGTAGACAAAAAAGTAAAAAACCTAACAAAAACATAACAAAAAATAAAATAATAACAAAAGAGAATAAACAGACAAAATAATAGACAAAAATAAATAAATAAACAAATATAATAATAGAAAATAATAAAAAATATGTTACTTTGTTTAATTAAAAAATAAAATGAAATAAAATACAATAACATAAAATAAAATAAAATACAATAAAATAAAATAAAATAAAATAAAATAAAATAAAATAAAATAAAATAAAATAAAATAAAATAAAATAAAAGAAAAGAAAAGAAAAGAAAAGAAAAGAAAAGAAAAGAAAAGAAAAGAGAAGAAAAGAAAAGAAAAGAAAATAAAATAAAATAAAATAAAATAATCAAACTGAAATCGTAAAACAGTAAGAAAAACCGCAGTTACAAATTTTAAAGAATAAAAATAACAAATAGTAACAACCAATTATTTAAAAAAATAATAAAAAAACAGGAAATATAATAATAACAAATTAATAAATCCTAATAAACAAATTTTAAATATTATTGAAATGATAATTGAATGATAAAAATATTCATTAAAAAATTAATTAAAAATTTATAAAATAATAACAAAACTAAAAAAAAACTTATAATAAAATTAAAAAATAATAAAAACCAATAAATAAAATAAAAACAAATAATAAAAACAAATAATAAAAGGTCAAAAAACTTAAAACATAAAAACTACTGCACTTTAAATGATGAATAATAAAACTAACAAAATAATAATTAAAAATAAAGCAAGTATAAACAAATAAAAATGTATTAAATAACAAAATATAATAAAAAATAAATTTTTCAGACAATTAAAAATACTGCAATAAAAAATATTAAAATAAAAATAACCTAAAAATAATTTGAAAATAACACAAATATGGAAAAAATAAAAGTAATACTAAAGAAGTAATAAAAAAAAATAATAAATAAATTAAAAATGAAAAAAGTTTAATAAAAATAATATAATAATTTAAAATAAATAATTTAATAATTTAACACACAAAAAAATAACTAACAAAAATTTTACAAAATAACAAAAGAGGGAAAATAAAAAATATAAGAACTAATGATAAATCAACAAAAATATCTTTAATAACACAAAATAATAAATAAAACGAAAAAATGGAAAAATGATATAAAAATAAATAAAACAATAGTAAGTAATAATATTATTTTAAAACTTGAAACAATTGAATGTACCGCAAGTAAAAATATTAAATGATAACAAATCATTTAAAATATAATAAAAATGAATTAAAACAATAAAAAATAAAATTATAAATGAAAAAAGTATAATAATAAAAAAGTAACATAAAATATAACAAAAAATAAAAATTTGAAAAAATAAAAAACCACAATCCGATCATTCAAATGAAACATCATACCAAAATACAAAATAATAATGTTTTATAAAAAAAAATGACTTACAATTTATTTATTCAATAAAAAAACTTGTATTAATTTTTAATACAAAAATATTTAAATTTTCCAAAACTATGTTATTATGTTTGCAATTACACACATTTTTACTTATTATATATTTACATATATATTTGATCGCACCTCTTATGTGT
Source organism: Melieria picta (assembly GCA_964056695.1). Classification (NCBI taxonomy): domain Eukaryota; kingdom Metazoa; phylum Arthropoda; class Insecta; order Diptera; family Ulidiidae; genus Melieria; species Melieria picta. The sequence continues at coordinate 47,398,458 of OZ057399.1, forward strand.
TTCTATATTTTTAAATGTAGGTGTCTGTGTTTAATATAGAAACATTCAAACTATAAATAACAAAATTCACTCAGAAGAGCCGTCGAATTAAAACATTGAATACAAGAACAAAAAATTCAAAATATTTTAAATAAATAATGTGCAAACATGATCCGTTTTCATAAAAGCGTTTTTCATTGTTGTTTTTTACTTGTTGCTGTTGTTATTTTTGTTATTGTTGCGCGTTGCATCCTCTTCAAGTATTTGCAACGAAGAACTTATGACTACGACAGTAACGAAAACCATGAATGACAATAAAAAAAATTCCAACAGCTATGACAAAAAACATTAAGCCAACAACAACACTTGAATGCAAGATAAACACAAAAAACCAAATTGAAAATGAAAATAAAAATAAAAATAGCTGAAAATTGCAGCAGAAAGCAGAGAAAAGAATTAAAAACGTGTTACAGTGGGTCTAGGTTGACTTATTTCTAATTTGCACCAAGGACACAGCCCTATTCTCTGAAGATTTGAAATGCAATTAATAAATTTTGCGAGAAAAAAATCATTTTGCAAAATATTTATGAAGAACTTTTGGGAAACTTTAATCACATTAGTTGTCAGACTAATTTTTAGTTTTAAATATTCACAACCGATCGAAAAATCTTGATTTCTATAATTATTATTTTTCTATAAAATAGTTATTAATTAGGTATTTTTTCACAACTGTGGGACAGATGTGATTTTTACTTTTTAAACAAAAATGGAACTAAAAACAAGAAAATTTGAACTAACTAAAAGTAAGAGCTTTCTATTCACTTAAGTCCTATTCTTCACATTAGTTCCACTTTACATAAGTCGGACCAATGGGAGTTCTTCACATAAGTCCCGCTTTACATACATAAGTCCCATTGGTCGTGAATGTGTTAAAAATAACACGGACTATGTCCATTTGTTCTCCAATGCTTTGTTAAGATCAAAATGTAGAAATATAATCCTTTCTAAAGAAAATAAAATGGATACAACTCAAACCAACCCAATCATCCAACCCTTTTTAAGGTTAACCAAGTCTTTAGGGGATCAAAATGGCGCTAAAGCGTAGCCTATTTTTGTTTCCCGGTCTCAGCTGTTCATTCTGTCAAGTGTCGTTTTTTGTAAGTTTATGTTTTCATTCTTTATTCAACCAACGAACAAACGGCACCATCTAAAAACCAACCGAATTTTATTCAACCACTTTAACTAATTCGTTGATCTTGATTAAAAATATAAGAATATACTTTTTTAGGGCAGTCAAGCCTTCTTTTGCCACAAATCTATTATCTCTATTGTCTCCTTTCATATCACATTCTGTGTTGGCTGGGTGTAGGGTGTAACAATAGAAGGAGACAAGTACAGCAACAAACAATCAAATTGCATCAACAGATGTGCAGCTAAGCGCATAACAGCAACAACAACAATAAGTAACAACAACACCAAAATACAATGATAACAACAACAACAAAAATAACTACAAATCACAACAACAACACAACAAAATCTGAGCACACTTAACCCGACGCAACGCGACAAATTCACGAATGCAGAAGCGACGCGATGCGTTGTGATTTGATTTGATTCGATTCATTTTGCTGTAGTTGCTGTGACCATTGTTGTTGTTATTGTTGCTGCTGCTGCTCAATTTGTGAACATTTGTTCTTTCACACTTTTTTCTAGCTGCATTTGGCAGATTATATTTGCAATCTTTTTTTTTAAGCATTTATTTTCAATGTTGCCAGATTTTCTTGCTTATTATGTTTGTTTTTATTTTTTGTTGATTTTTTTTCTCTGCCACTTTTTATTTGCAATGTCTGTTAGATGTTTGCTATTTTGCGCACTGCAAACGCCCGACGGCGCTGATCGTCACCAAACTGCCGCTGGCAGCTGTGTCGACAATGGCAGCGCCATCAACGATGTCAACGCCGACAATGGCAGCGACGACGACAGCGTCCAATTAAATTAAAATCACCGAGTCGAGTCGCAGTGCAGTCGTTGACGTTTACAAAAAATATTATAAAAAGTGAAAAGCAGCAACTGAAATCATAACCATTTTTGAATAAACTTGATTTGATTGCGGCGCGATTACATATGTCGGCGTTTGTGGCGCGTATCTGTCAGTTTTTCAGCGACCTAATGCTAAATTTGTGGTCGTCAGATGGTCGCTTTTTGCCATTTCACTGATTTTGCGAGCATTTTTGTGAAAATTTGTGCATAATTTTTTGAGCAAAATTTGTGATGATTCAATGTATTGCAAAAACCTGCGTTGAACTCCGAGTCAACTCGCCTGAACGAAGTGGTTTTCGTAGGCAGAATGACGTCTGTGCTGGATTTGTTTTTGTAAAACTTCTAGGTGGACCAACTTTAAGTTCCTATGGATTGTGTCCTGCATTTCCTTTCAATTTAAATTTTCGTTGCTTAGTGCGTTGGAACATAAGTCATGAGGTCGTTGGTTCTAATCAGAACTCAAACAAACCCGAATAAACCACTTTCTTTCGAAGGCTTTTTTTGGTGGTTTCATCGATTTTTATTAGTGTACAGATTCATACACACAACCCGAATGGTCGCTGAACTAAGCCCTTCGTCTCATAATCGGTTAATGGCAGTTAAATGTGTATATTCTTCTAGTAAGTGTCTTGGATCACAAAACAGAACTAAGTGCGTTCGATTCTTATCTTTCGAAGACTGTATTTAGACATTAGACTGCAAGTCACTTTATTTAAGTTGTAAACTAGTCGTACAATAGTTAAACTAGAAGTATGCAATTCTTCGTTTTCTCAGTCACTTTTCAAAGACAGGTAAAGATCGGTAAAGATGCCTAGATGATGAGAAAGAAGACGAAAAGAGAAGAGCCTAGTCATCTCAGTGAAATTTGGTTGTTATATGTTCAGGGCAGGGGCGTAGCCAAGGGGGGGTTTAGGGTGTCAGAACCCCCCCCATAGCCTATAATTTGTCAACATTTTCAATCACTATGCATCGTATGTACGTTCCCACATTAGCAAAAAGGTCTTTTCATCTTTAAATATTTAAAAGAATATTAACAAACCCGTTTTTTTACCGAAACTAATTTGTTTTTTTAATAGTCACGTTTAGGCTTAATGCAGAGATTTGCATGTCTAAAGAGTAGTTTAGTTTGTCGACCGGAATGTCCTTCAGGATGTCGGTGCAAGCCTTTTGGGTGGTTTCTACGTTCTCAAAATGCCTTTTTTCATCGGCAAATGCATTCTTTGAAAAGGTGAAATTCGAACGGTGCCACATCATGTGAAAACGGGGAGTGGTTGATGGTTAAAATTCGACTTTTAGTAAATAAAAAACAGTCAAAACAAGTGTCAATAGATGGGATGGCATCCTTCGATAGCCAAATGTTCAGTTAAAATGCAATAAATTTATGCTATTGAGATGCTTAACCTTCGCCTTACTAAAGATGATCCCAGGCACTTCCGCCGCTATTTTGAGTAAAACTCACAATAAATAAGTATATAATAATTTATAAATTTTTTTCTTACTTTAGTATATAGTATCTTCCTCTGGCGATAGTTCGTATTTGGAAAAAAGGCCTAACTTTAATGATTTATTTTGAGACTATGGAAAATATTAGAAGATTTCTTTCCAGAGGGTTTATTGAACACACAATGAGGTACGCAAAAAAAAAATGATCGTGAGTTTTAATCAAAATGGTAGCGAAAGCGCCTGGGATCACCCAGGTACATTTGTATTAAAAATGACAAAATTCAAGTTTAAACATGAACAAAATTTCTAAAAAAAATATTTTTTCATGTTATTGAAAATTACCTTAAAATTTGTGCAGATATTAAACATGAATATTAAAAAGATCACCCGGGTGGGTGTAAGTAAAGCGAAGGTTAAATCCAATTTCAAGAATTTCAATGAAGATTTTGGCTTATCTTTTATGAATTACCGCCCAGTTTTGATCTACGGTGATCGCGGATTCAGTTGGCTAACACTTTGGTCATCATTTATGTTCTGACAATCGTTTTTAAATCGCTTTTACCACTTATGAACTCCACCACGGTATAAACAAAAATCACCATAAACTTGGTCCATCAATTTAAATGCTTCGGTTAAAGTTTAAACATTTTCAAAACAATAGTTAATATTGGATCTTTGTTCGATTCACATTTTTGTACGATGACACAAACATACTTCCACTTCAGATGCAATAACTTCGCTTTCAGTCCACCAAATTTCATGAAATTTTTACTAAAAATCTGAGAAAAAATTTAGTTTTTAATGCATTAAGTCACATAAGGCCCAACAAAATGCCCTATTTGGAAAGTGCACTTTACTTTAAAAAACATGTAATACTAAACTGGCAAACAATTTTTTTAAACCCCCCCCCATGACCAAGTTCTGGCTACGCCCCTGGTTCAGGGTATGAAAAAGTTAGACAAAGTCGACTGAAATCCTCCTGGTTTTTTAATACAACGTCTCTCTTCATCAAAGTGTCAAAGAAGTTACATGTTGAGCAATCTTCTTGACTGGAGAATTGACCAATTTTAAAGGATTTGAAACATTTTTTTCTATTCAGAATTGTTAGTAAATATTTTTCAATCACAACAAGAAGATGAGTTCGAAAAAAGATGAGTTCGACACAGAGTACAAATCTACTAAACATCATTAAAAAGTTGAACTGCTGTAAAGTTTAATCCAGAGTGACTGAGGCTGTTGGATACGTTGTCACAAATATGTCGAAACCCATTCGATCGAAAACTTTTTTGTTTATTTTATTTTTTTATTAAATAGTAAAACATCGAAAGTCTACGGATTGAAAATGCGGCACAATCCTTCATAACATAATTTAACTTTTTTATGAAAATGAAACTTCGGAAGCCTATAGAGATATTTTAACTCTTTAAAAGCTCCTCTCATCCGTAAGGCTTCGGCATTTCGGAAATGTAGAAACTTTACTTTTTATCAAGACGGTCTCTCAGATCAAAACAGCGAATCAAGAAGTTGAAACCTATAGCCAATGAGATATTTTAACTAATTAAAAGCTTAGAAACTTTATTTTTTAGTAAAGCTGATCTCTTAGATAAAGACAGCGGATGTTGAATCACCAGATTTGGTTAGCTAACTTAACCTTACAAGTAGTAAAGTAACCTAACCTAACAAGTACTATAAGAAAATAATCTGAAATCACTTTGAAAAATCACTCACTCTAAAAACTCTCAGGTATTACTAGTCAGGAGGACTTATGCCCCGAACACATAGACGACGGCAGCGACACGACTGCATTTGTCAAAATATAGAATCAGAACGTTTGTATGGAAACGATTATTGTGACGATAGCACGAACACCGAATACAGTTGTCGCTGTCGCCAAACATAGAACTAATCTTGATTTTTTAGGTGACAAAACCAAAGCAATTGGCATCACTGCTTGAAAAAAGATATTTTTAATGGAAGTTTTCTTACTTATTTTCCGGTGTACAAATTTGTTAGTAATTCAGTAAAAATTGAATATTTCTAAAAATGATTACACATTGGCATTTGTTGTAAATTGATTGAAGAATGATAAAATGAATATAGACGAATGCTTAAAAAGGGTGTGCGGAAACACTCTAAAATCCATGATTAGGAGTCTGATTGCGATCATTTTGCTGCCGCTTTCATTGTAATCACGTAGTAGATCACACGACGATGCCATCTTGAACTTGTGTGGCCGTGTCGCTGCCGTTTTGAATGTGTTCGGGCCATTAGTGAGCACTGCCGCTCAATTCAGTATGTCTGAATTTTTGTTTTAACCTCACGTTACTTAACCTTACCTTACCGACCGACCTTGACCAATCTCTCACTAGACGGATGGTCAAACGAATGAGGAGGAAATTTCTGGTTACAGAAAAACTTGGATCTTATCTTGAAGTATGGAATCGTCGTACAAAATAAGATCGTTTCCCATGTTCCTGTTGGCTCTGCTTGCTTCGAGATTGTGCAGTCCTCGAAAGAAGAGTCAGTTATAGGTCAAAAGATCGTGATTGGTATTGCCGCTCTATGGTTCACTACGCAGTATGTCCGGATTTGTGTTCTAACCTCACATAACCTAAACTTATTCAAGTAGCCGAACTCTTTCAGCACGTAAGATGAAAAGAACTTTGAATTATAAATTTTCTGGTTATAGCAAAATTTGGATCTTTTATTATTGTATGGAATCGTCTTAAAAAGTGAACTAACCAAAATCAAAATCGATCCTCAGATTCCTACTTGTTCCCACATTCCTGCTTGCTCGCACGAAGCGACAGTTGAAACACATTTCTGCCACATGAATCAATCATTATATATAACTCATTATATGCCGATTTTTATTTCATCGACCTGGCGTTCGCTGTTGCTGCTCGAATATGAACTCAGCCGTTATTCGAACGCAGCATCTCCAACCTTTGCGGTCATAAAATGAGAAATTAGTGAGTAAATTAGACTCTTAGTTTTCGTAAATTCTCTGCGTTTTTTATTTTGTGTATTGTTTGCTTTTTTTTTTGAAGTATGTGTGTGAGCAGCATGTGCACAATTCTCGGCAAAATAAAAAAATAAAATTTAATTCTCTAAACATTGGCGGCATTAAAAACGCAAAGAGAGCATTGGGCGTGCGGTTTGTGTTGTTGGAGGGCGGACGAGTGTATGGAAATTGTTATACTGTATACTGTACTGAAAGATCTCCCACTTATACGATGCGAGGTGCTAAGTACAAGTTGTTGTTGTTGTTTTTGTTGTTATTATGTTGGCAGCAAATACTGCGAGAGTTCAAGTCAAAAATTCAAAAAGAATGCAAAACAAGAGAAGATGCTATTAAAAATTGGTTAGAATTGTTGTTGTTATTTTGAAATAATGCCTTAACCCTTTCACTACGACTTTTGCAAGGCTGTTGCACAATCTTTATTTGCTACTTTTTGAAGACACTTTTTGGTTTGAGTTTTTAATACTAACTACGAGTTTCAGACTCAACTGAACATGCTGTGGGACATCAACGTCCCTGCAGTAGCGAAAGGGTTAAATTCTCAATACCAATTTTTGTTAGTCTGGTGAAAGTCCAGCGCAATCCAACTGTCGTAGTTGTGCACTTAGAACACTCATCAAAAATGAGATGACGTGTCGCTGTTGCTACACAAATGTTGTTATTTTTGTTGTTGTCTTTTTTTTCCTAAATAAACAACATGCAAAATCGCCATACGCAACAATTGCGAACGTTTCGCACATTCTGTAGTGGCTGTTGTAGTTGTTTTTGATTTTGTTATTTGGCTGCGAAAATAACTCAAAAATTTGCTAATTATACAACAACAAAAATGAGCAACAACAGCTAAAGCATGAAAATAACTCATGGTCTTTTGAAACATGAAAGGAATTTCACATCAGAGTGGCAAAAAATCAAAACACAACAGCAACAACCACAACAGACATTTTGCTAGAAAAAAACAACAAAATGAATGAATGGAAATTTATAAAAAGTGCCCACAAAACACAGTCAGCCAGCAGATAAATACATAATACAACAACTTACAATATTAATGAAAATTGATATCATCATTTATTTTAATATATATAGAGCATAGGGGAGATAGGGCTGACTGTGGCAGCAGTAAGGAAAATTGCAAATATGAATTTTTAATTTTCTTAATTTAATTTGTATACAACAATTTCAAGAAAACTGAACTACCAACAACTTTTACTACACATCAGTGGCGCACAAAAAATTTAATTTGAGGGGGAAGCGCAGGAGGATCCGTCATAAGTTTTGAGCCCAGTACAGGATTTCATTTTGGGGGGGTTTTGCGTACAACGTTTGAGTCCAATTCCATTTGAAACCATATTTTGTAGCAGCAATTTTTGTATTTGAGGTCTTTGAACCCCCAAACCCCCCTCTGTGCGCTACTGATTTGACTATATGAACTATATTTGACTATTGAACTATATGTGTTGTATATTTGTCACGCTAAATGTTTGTAGCGAACAGATACTTTGGGGAGGTTTGAACTCCCCAAAACCCTCCTTGCGTGCGCCACTGCTGTTTGTTTGTTTGTTGGTCACACGACACGAAAACTCAAAAACTAAAAGGCCGATTAAGCTGAATCTTTCACCGAATGTTCGTCTTGACTAAATCTGTGTAAACCACCTGGTGTGAATACGAACCTAAGGTGGGCGTGGCACCTCCCATACAACCTACATTTTTAATATAGAAAATCTTCGGAATTATAGGTCGGAAACATTGAAATTTGGCACAGGGCCATCGGTTGGGAGTATCGTATCACTGGTAAAATTTCATAAGGATTGGACAAGGGGCGTGGCACATTTCAAGCGACCCAAATGTTTTGAATAACTTTGGAACTACAGATCACACATCCATGATATTTGGCACAGACTTATGATTTAGACGTACCCTTCGACAGGTGGAATAGGGTTGGTTTTGGACGAGGGGGCATGGCATCGCCCATACAACCCAAATTTTTAATGTGGAATAGCTTCGGATTTATAAGCCGCACAGTATTGAAATTTTATATGCCCTCGTCCCATAGATGTGTCATTCAATTGGTAAAATTTTATGGGCGTTGGATAAGGGGCGTGACACATTTTTGTGACTTAAATTTGCCGCGTAACTTTGGCACTGTAAGTCGCACATCAATGAAACTGGGTCGCACCCCTTGACTGGAAGAATGGTCTGAGCATTGCATGAAAGGGGCGTGGCACCGCCTATGCAACTCAAATCTATGTGCATATAATCTTTTACCCAACCCAACCCGCTAAAGCTACAAGCCTGAAATTTTAACTGTAGGGGTATTTAAGAAAATTAACCTCCGCTAAGACGCATTTGTTTTAAATTCGAGGTCTAAAGAGCCCAAACATGGGTTAAAGTGTTGTATGCAGAAACTTGAGAAACTGGAGAAACTTATTGGGCCCATTGACTTCAAACTTGCTGCAAAGCTGCTGTGCTCTGCTACTAAATAAAAAATAAAGAAACTTAAATGTTGTCATGTCTGCTAAAGCGGAAAATTTCATCAAACAAACAAAAAAGCATCATTTCAGCAATTTTCATGGCAGTTTCGACTGACTTGCCACAAATGAATTTGGATGATTGCATTTGAATGGCTTGCAATACATTAAGTTCCCACTGCAATGTGGCAATGAAAGACGACTGTGTAGAAAATGCACGTTTTCAAGTGTAGATTTTACGGATGCTGATAAATTTCACATGGGAGAATGATTTCTGTTGTAATTGTAAAGGAGATCACAAAGAGCTCATAAAATTTGTCTGTCTCTACCTTTGAACTGAATAAAAGATGTGTGGGAAGTTTGGTTTTCTTTCATAAGAATGAAATATAAAAATGTAATGAAAAATTCAGTGCACAACAAGTGAAATGCCACTATTCCTTTCATGTTCTGATTTAATTATGAAATTAATTATCTGCATTTCCAAGTTAAATGTTCAAATCTTTCTGTATAGATTTCAACTTCTCAATAAACACTCAATTTTTCATGCCAAATAATGCCAAATTCACTCGTTAATCCATTTAAATTCTGCTTTAAATAGTCAACCATTTGCCAGTTTCATATTCTTCAATTCTACGAGTTATTTTTGTCAAACGCTGCTCCATCAATCAATAACACATTCAACTGCTTGCCTTACTTACTCACACAACTTTACTCACAATCACACTGCGCAATCCTGACCCGAACTCAGGGCACAGGGAACGCGCCTTCAAATGAGCGGCGCCTATTTTTAGACGCAGATTGGTGCTGTATGCGAGCCGCATTTAGGCACAATTCCATCTAATTACACACACATTCACATTCACATCCCACCCCCACAAACCCACTCATACACACAGCCGCCCAACAAAATTCTGCCAAAAAGTGCCGCCCTACGTTTGGCGTTGGCTGTGGGAAGCAGCCATGTCACGTTACGACCAGCTAATTTCATTGTGTCTACGGCTTAACACTCGCCGTTGGCTTTTTTCGCGCAACATTAATTAATTTGTATAAATTTTGGGCTTCACCCCCGAGTGGCAGGCAGACAGCACCTTCTGTCGTTCGAGCCAAGGCCTGAGTTGCGGTCGTGCAGTGTGGTCGCTAACCAAACAGCTGCGCCACAAAACACAGCGCAGCTTTGTCTCTTGATGCCATCATTTTGTTGTTGTTTTATAGAATTAATTTAGTTCTTTTTGGGGGTGTGCAACAGCAACATAAAAAAAAACAAATTTTAAACGCTGCCAAACGCCACAAGAAAAGGGCAAGTCTGTCGTAGCAATTTTAATGACGTGTTGTAAACAAATAAACCACAATGCATCACCAGCCACAATACACACCCTTGCACTGAAAAAAAAAACAATTGAATTGAATTGAAATTTGGGACACCCGGACTTGTCCCACGGTCGCATGCAAGAGTAGTTTTGTAGCGCGAGGTGTTTCGCTGTTCTGTTAATACCAAATAAAAATAATTCCTCTTCTCCATTAAACACACAGATTCTTGTAGCTTAATACCTGCGCTTAATCACCACGACAACATCATTATTGTTAGTAATTGCGGTGTCAAGATTGTTACACTTCTTGCTTCGAAAATGTTGGTGCCAGGAATCCTGAAAGCCTCTTAAGTCTACTTGCCAACAACACACATAGATTTCGTTTTTTGTAGTTTCATAAATAAATCCCTACTCAGGTTCCTCTAAGGAACTAGAAAGTTCAGGGGTAGAAAGGATCCCTAACTTTTTGCAGGCGGGGAGGGGTAATGATCCCTAACCTCTTCCATGGTTCTGCTTTCGTTTTTCTCTCTCCTACCCTTCCCTTTGGTCCAAATCGACTCAGAAGGAAGGCTCAGGAAGGCTTGTATTCTTGTCAATGGCCAACTTGCTTTGAGTAGAACACTCTCCGAAAATAAATTAAAGAGATGCCAACAAATAACATAGCGCTTTGTTTGAAGCCTTTCACAGTATCAAATTTTTAGAGAGATTCAGTTCTATCTTAACAAACTTTCTGAGGTTGCATCATAAGAGATTGCGTTGACCGAAATCTTGGTATCAAAGGGTTCGGAAAGCAGTTGCCCTATCTTTACAAAATGAGAGATCACATATGCGATGATCTCGTCTGAATGCTTCTATAGTATCAAACGCTGCGGAGATATCCTTTTCTATCTTCACTAAACGACACATTTAAACTTCAAGGTCACTGCAGCTATGAACTTTTGGGCGGATATGAAACCAATTTAACCAATTTAAACCAACCTAACCTAACCTTTGTTATGCTAGAGTCTCTGTATGGAAATATTTATTTATTTATTTGTTTAGCCATTGAACAAATGTCCTTACTGACTATAGGAAATATTAATAATTACAAACTACAATTTACTTAAACTATTTAACAACAGACCTTTCGGAAGTGACACATCAAAATCGGTAACATTGTTTGACTCCGAAAGGGCCCTAGGTAAAGGGTTATTTCTAGCATAATTCGTCCTAGGCACATCTAAATAAAAGGTCTGGACTATGGGTTGGTTGAGTGTGAACAATTCTTCAAGGAGTTTATTTGATGATAAGGTTTTGTTATGCTAAACCCATTGTGATTCTCCCTGGATTGTGCTGATTATTTTATTTTATTTTATTTTTTTTATTTTATTTTATTTCATTTCATTTCATTTCATTTCATTTCTTTTATTTTATTTTATTTTATTTTATTTTATTTTATTTTATTTTATTTGATTTGATTTGATTTGATTTGATTTGATTTGATTAGATTTTATTTTATTTTATTTTATTTTATTTTATTTTATTTTATTTTATTTTATTTTATTTTATTTTATTTTATTTTATTTTATTTTATTTTATTCTATTTTATTTTTTATTTGATTTGATTTGATGTGATTTGATTTTATTTGATTTGATTTGATTTGATTTGATTTGATTTTATTTTATTTTATTTTATTTTATTTTATTTTATTTTATTTTATTTTATTTTATTTTATTTTATTTTATTTTATTTTATTTTATTTTATTTTATTTTATTTTATTTTATTTTATTTTATTTTATTTTATTTTATTTTATTTTATTTTAATTATTTTATTTTATTTTGTTTTATTTGATTTGATTTGATTTGATTTGATTTGATTTGATTTGATTTTATTTTATTTTATTTTATTTTATTTTATTTTGTTTTATTTGATTTGATTTGATTTGATTTGATTTGATTTGATTTGATTTTATTTTATTTTATTTCATTTTATTTTATTTTATTTTATTTTATTTTATTTTATTTTATTTTATTTTATTTTATTTTATTTTATTTTATTTTATTTTATTTTATTTTATTTTATTTTATTTGATTTTATTTTATATTATTTTATTTCCTTTCATTTCATTTCAGTTTATTTGATTTGATTTGATTATATTTTATTTTATTTTTTTTTATTTTATTTTATTTTATTTTATTTTATTTTATTTTATTTTTAAATGGCATATAATTTGTAGCTACTTTTGCCAAATGATGTCAAGTTAAAAAATGTTTTTGTACAAAAATGACTTATTAAGAAGTTTTTTTGGGAAGAAGAAAGAATACGGAAAGAATATAGAAATAACATAGAACGAACCCTGACAAAGTGGGCTTGATCACAGAGCAGATAAAGATCGATTAGAAGAGCTACTGATTTTTCTCTTTAGTTTGATTTCATTTCACGTCTTCCTATTGACTCGAAAGGGTAAATCGTTTAAAGAATAATTTTACCATAAAAGAAAAATTTATAAAGAACAATTAAAAGAAAAGTGTGTATTAAAAAAATTAATGCAAAAGCTGCAAAGAATTGGCAAACAAAAAGAAAGCAGCCATTAATTTGAACCTCGCATTTGCACTAATATTAAATACTTCCAGTATGTATGTATGTATGCATATGTGTGTAAATATTCCGCAAACCAGCTTCCTTCTGCCCCACTTGGACACACAAACAGACAGACATACACTTTCATTATTATTTAATATTTATTCTCTTGGCATTCCTGTGAACCGAAATATTTGCCTGCGAATGGCAAAGAATGGCATTTTGAGTGGGGAAATTTGCTACTAATATTTTTTGTTGTTATTGTTGCTTTGGTGGCCATTATTATAACAATGCATGCAACAGTACATTTTTCAAATAATCATTTTTTTCCAAAGCATATTAAAACAATGTAGTAAGGAGGACGCAGACGAAAGCGAAAATTCTGCGTACGCTGCTCAGTGTGTGGTTCAACAGGCAGTCAGGAAGTTAGCCAAAAAGTGCCACTGCGTCCTGAAACAAAGCGCGCCAGTCACTAAAAACGGCAAACAAAACTGAATTAAATAATAACACGGCATGAAATTTCCCTGTTGCTTGCGGCCAATTGCGCGCCCTAAGAATTTGTTTGTGCCTAACCTCAACCAAGGCGCGCTGGCTTGGGGTCCCACGCGCTCACACACATCCATACACACATGCACACACACACACACGAACACACGTGCGGCTAAATTAAATACGCAACGTGGCAAAGTATCGTTGACTTGAATTTCCGCTGTCGGTACGGTTCGCTGCTTCGCGCTATTCGCATTCGCTCCATGCGGCACGTTGGCATATTTTGACATTTCTACGCTGGCAGCCAAAAATGCTGAAAAAATGCAAACCAATTTGTTGCTGTTGCTGCTCGAAGGCACAGAAACAGTTGATTTGTTGGTCTAGTTGTTGTTGTTGTTGTTGTTGTCGAAGGCTTGCCACTGTGTGACGGTTGGCGGTCAACCTCCTCCACGTCTTTCACTTCCGCAACGCACGCCCAACTGTGATTTCCTTAGCAGCAGCAGCAGCAGCAACAACAACAACAACAAACAATGCTTAGGATGCGCACTTCAAAGCCGCCTGCGCGCGCATTATGGCCATAATTGTTGCATCAGCATTTAAATATTGTAAGCAACATTGCCGCCACATTGAAATGTACAACTTTGCAGGAAAAAGTTGCTCGTCACTGCTTCTTCTTCTTCTTCGACTTATGTTTCGCTTCTGCTCTGTCGCGTACGAGGAAACAATTTTCGCGTACGCCAGTGGCGGATTCAGGGGGGTTTTGGGGGTTGAAACCCCCCTGAAATATTAGGATCGACTTTAAAACTACATACAAATTATTGTAAAAGGCATTTATAAATATTAAAGAATTACTTTTTGAAACCTCCCCGAAATATTTTTCTGAATCCGCTCCTGGCGTACGCTCACTAACTTTTTACTGTTATTGTACTCTGGCCGCTTTAAGCTGCTGCTGTCTGTTGCTGCCTTATTGTTGTTGTTGTTGTTGCTGCTGTCATTGCTGTTAGGCATTTAGTATGTGCACATTGTTTCGTTGATTAGAAAATGCGCGCCCGTTTTACTTTCATTGTGTTAAAAAGTAATTTTGGCAATTTCCACAAAAAACTTTTCTTGCAATTTGCAACTTTTTGTGTTTATTATTTTTGATTTGTATAAATTATGTTTAAATTATGCGTCGGTCACACTTTACTGATAGCAAACAAAGTTGTCAAATTCGACGCCGCGTGCGCATTCTGCCGCGTGCCTTATGCAGTGTTGCGATAAGGGCATTCACAACAATCTGCGATTAAACGCTACCGTAGTGATAGCAACTTCAAAACACGCCCAAGTCCGTACACGAGTCGATTGCAGAAAATGTGCGCTACGTGTCGTCGCGGTTGGTGTCAGCTTGAATTTTGTCTGATTATATTTTCAAGATTTTGGCCATCAGTGGCAAAAAATAAGGTTGCTTCCATAACTTCCATACTTGACGCCATTGAACGACTGCATGACTGGTGGTGTGCCAGTTTTAGTCGCTTTCAAGTAAGAAATCGATTTAATTCTAAGCCTCTTTACAATCTATTGAATTACTTTGAGTGGGCAACACTTGCCATGTGAGGCCATTGAACTGGCCAAAAATTGGTCTTAATGATTAGTGAAACTCCGCCAGACTATTGGCGTTCATTTAAATGCATAGAACAACGTTTTATCTTAAACCCTAAAATAAATGAATTATTTATTTGTTTGGGCCATGCCAAATGTTTGGGCCGCCAGACTATTGGCTTTCATTTAAATTCATAGAACAACGTCTTATCTTTAACCCTCAAATGAATGTATTATTTATTTGTTTGGACCATGTCAAATAAGCAAATAAGATTTTTCACATTTAGTTAGTTATACAAGAATTAGGTATGTAATCACATTTTAAATTTACTTTGATATACATGAACAAGGAATGTAATCCTGTCGCACTTCCAAACGTGCGCTGTAGTGTAGTCTGTATGAGACCCACTTAGACATCTATGTGGGCCCATTGTGACACCACAAATTCCACCCGTTTGAAATGTGTATGTAACACTGTTGTTTCAACATGTTTTACTACAGACATTTTTAATGAATGGCAATTTCCTTTCATACTTGGATGTTTTGCCATCGTTTGCCGAGAGCGCACTTGTTCGACTCTTGTAATTCTTATCTGCTTCATATGGATAGCGATAGAAGTAGACGAGTGTTTCAACAGCCCGAGCTGGGAATCGAACCTAGGGCCTCTGATTTCCGATCAAAGTTTTAAGTATTTTATCCGTAACTACAGTAGCAAATATTTTCCTTTTTAAAACCTACTAAAACGTGTTTGACCACTTATTCCACCACCTTATTCATTCTGTTTGACAGCATAGAGCCTTAACTTTGTGCTTTGAGCTTTATGTTGGTTACGCTAATCGATTGAAGTTCTGTCAGAATCAGTGATTAACTTATTGCTAGCAGTTCTGGTTTATGGCAACGCCGTCTGTGGTCCCCTAGGATTGACACCTCCGCATGTGAAAGTTTATTACTGGGTTGGTTTTTTTATACATATGGAAAGCATCGAAAGCCAAAACGTCGTCAGTGTGGAACTAAAACTACTAAACATTTATTACTGATTTTTTTTATAGAGATGGAAACCATCGAGACTTCACTAAAAAGTTATTACTGGGTTGTGTAAAGCGCGTTCGGTGCATTCGTTGCTGTCAGATAAGAGGTGTTCTTGGAAAATGCAGAGGTTGGTGTCTTTGATGAACTTATTTTTGAATGATAAATGCACTTCGACGTCCATTAGTCTGAACTGGCATTGCTTGTGGTGTTGTTGTTGTACTAATATGACTACTGGATATGAAAATCTATTCGAGCTGCTTATCATATCTGATTGTAGTCGAAAGGAGAAGAGTTTGTCCAAAGATAAACACTTGGTTGGGCAATACTAAAGAGATGGGAAACAATTAGAAAGAAAGAAACATTGGAAACGATAAGAAAGTAAGAAGCATTGGATTTTTAGGAAAGTGCGGAACAGTAGGAATCGAGCTTACTCTGAGATGGAAGCTCAGTGCTTAAATATTAGAAAGAAAGAAACAATGGCCATTTAGAAAAGACCAGTAGGAATCAAACTCACAACCTCTCAGATGGGAACTCAGTGCTTATTAAAAAGAAGGAAACAAAGGAAATTTAGAAAAGTGCGGAACCAAAACCAGTAGGAATCGAATCCACGACCTCTGAGATGGGAACTCAGTGCCTATTAGAAAGAAGTAAATAATAGAAATTTAGAAAAGTCCGGAGCCAAAACCAGTAGGAATCGAACTTACGACTTAAACTATGATCAATAAGTACCGGGACTGTGTCAAAAAAACAAAATTGTTTTATTCTTCTGGTAAATTTATTTTATCCCCTTCAAAATAAGCCCCATCTGAAGCAATACACATATGCCAACGCTTAATCCAATCGTCCATGCACTTCTGGTAAGCCGAAGCAGGTATGGTCTTCAGCTCTCGCGTCGCATTTTTTTTTATGACCTCTATGGACTCAAATCTCTTTCCACGAAGCGGTAACTTGAGTCGGGAGAACAGGAAAAAGTCACATGGTGCCATATCTGGAGAATAATGGAGGTAATTATACGTTTCATGAACGTTGGGTCCTTCTTAGCTTCGGAAATCATGTCTTCAGCCACTTGCTTTCGATGATCTTTTTGGACGAAATTCAAGTCTTGAGGAACAAGCCGTGCGGCGACGCGTTTCATGCGCAAAATATCGACAACAATGTGTTGTGCGCTTCCATAAGAGATGTTAAGATCGTTAGAAATCTCTCTGAGGCTCACATGACGATTTTCAAGCACGATTTTCTTCACAATTTCAACATTTTCGTCGGTATTCGATGTTGAAGGACGTCTAGAACGAGGAAAGTCTTCGACCAATTCACGACCACTTTTGAACATTTTATACCACTCGAACGCTCTGGTTCTTGATAGAGCAGACTCCCCAAATGCTTTCTGCAACATTTTAAGCGCATTGGCACAAGAAATTTCGTTCTTAAGACAAAATTTCAAACAAATACGTTGATCAACAAAATTATCCATTGTAAAATGCGACGAAGTACAAAAAGTTGACTGACGCTAACAGCTGCCAAACAAAAACTAATGATGCAATCCCGCTCAAAATTTGACACAGATGTCAGTTAAGGTCCTACCGACCTAAAAACCTTAACCGTTAACCTGCATCGGGCAACGGCGGAAAATTTAAAATACACAGTCCCGGTACTTATTGATCATAGTGTAAGATCGCTGAGATGGAACGAATGCCTATTAGAACGAATGCCTATTAGAACGAAGGAAGCAATGGAAATTTAGAAGAAGGTGGTACAAAGACCAGTAGAAATCAAACCCACGACTTCGGAGATGGGAACTCAGTGCATTAGAAAGAAGGAAACCACCAATACCAGTAGAAATCCTTACCTAACCCCTACGATCTCTGAGATAGAAGCCCAGTGCTCAGTTAGAAAGAAGGAAATATTGGAAATTTTGGAATCCCACGACCTTTGGGATGAAGGCCCAGTAAAGTTTACGCTAGGCTATTAAGGCAGCTTACGGTTAGGAATAGCTTAGAATTAGGATATGTTTGAGAAAAATGTTTGAGAGAAGAAATTATTGAAGGCCGATCATAAGTTTAAGTCTTCTAGGAGCAATTTCTGAGAAGTTATGGTTCACTGTTTTGAACTTTTAAGTAAATGCAAACCTGCTTACCTTATTACACGTTTAAGAATTGTTGGTTTACTCAGCTCTTTATCAAACCTTGCCGAATTAGTGTTTTTGACATATTCAAATTGAAAACTGTATGTCTAATTTACTTGTTTTGGTTTAATCAACAAATTCTTAAACTAAGCAGCCGACCAGGTCAAGTGAGTTATCCGAGTTTGCGTCAGTTGTTGCCACTTTATTAACCTGCTTATGGTTGCTAGTTGGTGTTACTGTTGCTACATATCATATTTTGAATCATATTTTGGAAATGTACTCCCAAAAGCATTCACATTCACACTCACACAACTACGCACGCACGCACACAGCTGCTACCAACTACAGAAAACGGTTTTGTTGCCAAGCCGTCGAGTACAAAACAAAGATGAACTAATTTAGTATGTTTGACCATAATTTCCCCGAATTCATCTCATATGTCTAATTAAATAAATTCCAGCAAAGCGACAGCACAACAACAACACTTAACCAATACGCAGATGAAATGAAACTGTTGCAACATTTTGTGTGAGGAACGCATTTGGCTTTAATTGCATTCTCATTCGCCTCATTTTATGTGAGTTAACATGAGAACACGCAATCACATCACACGCACACACTGACATGGAGCACGCACTGACATATGTACCTACATATATATGAGTGACATATGTACATATGTCAATATGTGGAATGACCATTTGCAGCTGCTGCATTTGGCACATTTGAGCCAAAATCGCAAATTCACACACACACAAACACAGACAGACAATGGTTGCCAGTTGTGTTCCTAATGCTGATAGTAGTACGTTATTGTTGTTGTTGTTGCCGCTGTCGATTTTAGTGTCATAGCCAGCGCCGCAGTAAAAGCAGCAAAGCGGAAAAGTTGTAAAAATTTTGATTTTCATCTAATGACAGCATTTCTGTTGCTGTCGCATAATGGACGCGTAATGCAGTGGGAGACGCCGCGGTCCAAATGGCAAACAATGGCGCACAATGTGGCCCATTCAGCGACACTGTTGGTCGCATTAGCTGCGGCGAATTTGTGGTGCAATCGAAATGACACGTTTTGTTGCAATTTCGTGCAAATTAGTCGCATTGAATTCTTTGCTAGCGTTGGATTTTTGTTCACAAAAGCTATCTGGGATTAACGGTTAAGGGTTTCGATTATAGTTTACATTGTGGAATTCAATGCCATTTTTATAAACGCACAGCTGAATTAAATAAATAAGTTCTGTCATATTGGGTGTGACCAGCAAGAAATTACAGTAGTTTTTGTGGCAGTCGATAAAGTAAATATCAAGTTAGAAGAACTTAGAGAGTGGCCAAGAAGAGGACTAGGGCGCGTGTTTCAGTTGACAAGTGCCCAGTCACTGGCACGCCAAGTAGTCATTAAGAAGTAGTAGTTATTTGGAAATTGTTGGAACACAAAAACGTAGAGAACGACCGCATAATGTACTTTGATGATAAGCAAAATAGAATGTTGATAGAAAGTAAAGCAAATGAGCGACGACAAAGGAGACAACTGTATCTCATTGGCCTTTTCTGAACCGTTGGGAAGGACCAGGTAGAATGACAACTGAGAAAGCGACCTTGTCTCAGTGGTCCAAGTTTCAAGTCCTTGTATCTCTCAAACAGTTATTGAAGCGATGTACTTGCAAGGTTTGTGCAACTACCTGCAAGTGGACTAAATTTTAACTGCCTGTAGTTTTTTATGTTTTCTTTAGTTATGGAGAAGTTAAACCGATCCTCCAGACCATGGTTTGTCCATTGTGCTTGATGGCCAAACTCAAACATTCGTTTTTTCCGTGTTCAATCCACTTGGCAGCATAGGGACTTACCAAGTCTAATGTCTTTTGTTGGTTACATTAAACGATTGAAGTTCTGCCAGAATGGCTGATTAGTCTATCGTTAGCAGTTGTAAGTGATGGACTGTCGTTCTCTAGAAGTGACATCTTCGCATGTGAAAGTTTATTACTGGGTTGTATAGAGCGTCTTCTGCCAATCCGTTACTGTTAGTTAGGAGGTATTGTTGGAGAACTCAAAGGTTGGTGTCTTTGAGAAGGTGTGGTTGGAGAACTCAGAGGTTGGTGTCTTTGAAAAGGTGTTGATGGCGAACGAAAAGGTTGGTGTCTTTGATGAGCTTAGTCCGAACTGGCACTGTTCGTGGTATTGTTGTTGTTGTACTAGTACGTCTGGATATGAAAAGCTGCTCCAGCTGCTCATTACAACTGATTGGAATAGAAACGATATTCCCTTGTACAAAAATATAGAGTTTGGCTGGGTAATACTGGTAGTATGGGAAATAATTAGAAAGAAGAACAAATTTGAAATTTGGAATATGGTGGAACCAACCCATGTAGGAATTGAACCCAAGACTCCTGGCATGGGAGTTCAGTGCACTTTAAGCTGGGCCACCTAGGCAGCTTCCGAGGCGAAATTTTTACTGAAGTCGTATATGACTTCGATCAGGACGACCAGGACTCAGGTAGGAAGGGAGGTAAACGAGGCAGGCCCAGCCGTTGTCGACTGGAGACTCACATCCTACTAGAGTCCTACTAGTCGTACTAGAATTCAAACCAACTGGAACTTAAGAAGAAACGTATTAAGCCATTCATGTTGACATTGCAGATGTCGGATAGGTTTTCTTGGAAGAAACCGATATGTTTCTTACGTTTCTGGCAAAGCGCCGAGCAGGTACAAAAGAGGTGAAGGATTGACCCCTCTTCCTTCTCATTTCGACAACTTCTACAGGAGTCACTTTCCAAAAGTATTATTTTAGCATGCAAGCCTTGACTCAGGATACTTCAAAACTTGGGAGCAGGGAAACTAATAGCAATAATTTCACCAATTCGGAGTGCAGTCGGAGTCTGTACATAGTAAGTGCCTTGAAAACATTATACCGAAAAGAATCTTGGAGTCACTTCGATTAAGAGAACAAAGACACTTCGCCGCCTACAGTAGTGCACACAGAATTTCATTTTGGGGGGAAGTGAGGTTAGGTAGGAAAGGGTGTGTACGATATAAACCGCACTTTCAACCGGAGGTCGAAATGGCCTATTGTGAATTGCTTTTTAAATTGTTCTGGAGCAATCAGTCCAATCAGACTCAATTCGGGGTAAAACAGTTGGATCCTAGATTTCAACTTTTGCCGCGCTAGGCAAGTTTGTCAGGAATCTTCAAGAATCAGTGGCACAGAAAGTTTTGTATCGTTCAATGTGGGCTCCTCTGTAAGAGACACACTTGAAGGCATATTGTGAAGCTCATTGTGGTACACCACACATTTCAAGCGGATGGGAGAAATTCCCCGAGCTGGGAATCGAACCTAAGGTCTCGGCTGGCACGCTACCGCTAGACTATCGAGGCCGGCCATATTTACCACTCACAATTTTTGTAACACACAAATATTAGAGGAGCTTGAAGCCCACTCAAAACGCCCCTTGCGTACACTGCTGGCTACCTACTCCAGAAGTCCTGATAGTGCTTGAGAAGTAGGTACGGTCGTATATTATTGTACCGTATTACATTACAGTTGATGAGTAGAGATTCAAACCATGCTTTCCTAGTTTGAAAACCCACTTTCAGCGATGAACGCATTGACAAAATGAGTCGAATTGAACGAATCCTTAAAACGGCAGCCATTCTCGGTCCCATTTTTGGGTGCTCTTTCTCATTCTGTACTTTGAACTTGTTCCCGACCTTGGGGCGTCCTTAACTGCAGCTGACTCTTGGAATATTCACAATACACCTAATTCTGTTTTTACACGGTAGATTGGTTCCAGGAAAAACCGTGTAAAAAAAACCGTGTAAAAAAAGACATTGATCGTATGCAAAAATAGGTGATTGGTTCCTTATCTCTAAAACCTATTAAAATTAGCAAAAAACAAGGATACATAAAATATTTAACAAAAATAAAAAATATAAATAACTGAATGAATATACTCGTAAAATATTTTTTGGCTTACCTATTATCTTAATGCGTTAAAATTAAAATTAAAAAAAATTAAAAATTAAAAAAAATTAAAAATTAAACTAAAAAATTAAAAATTAAAAATTTCTTTACCAAACACGTCTGATTGCACTGATAGTTCACAAAATATTACCACATTTCAATTGCTCTGACAAATAAATTTGCTTGTATCCACAAAAAGGAAATTTCCCTAAATTTGTGATATGAACATATTTCGCAAAAATTAAATTTGACAAAAAAATTTAAGCCCAAAAGATTTTGAATGGTGCTAAATGGTTTAAAATCGTGTAAAAAATTTAAAATTTGTTTATTTTCAAACCGTGTTAAATCAAAACCGTGTAAAAAAAGACCGTGTAAAAACAGAATTAGGTGTATTAATATTTCCTTTTCAAGTGCAAAAGTGCACCAATTTGTTAATAAAAATATCTACATCAAAAGTAATCTTTGAATTTGGGCTGCTTTGGCATCCGGCACACACACTTTTTAAATGAGGCAAATTTGTGAAATTATTCATGCGCATAGCTGATCATTTGCCACACTTGAACAATAAACATGTCGCATGCCGCATAAGTGCGGAACACGGAAACGACGGACACGCTGCCAGCGTTTCTTTCGGTTGAGAGTTCAAATGGGCGGCGGCGTGCGGGACGCGTTCAAGCTTTGCGAAACTGACAGCAGCTTAAAAACGCATATTGAATTGCCCGAAGGCACCACATGACAAGCGACTTGTCCGTGTCCGAGTTGTGTTGTACCTGCGGCAATACATATGTATTGTTTTTGTTGCTGCTTTTTTATACAAAACGACTGAAAAGTGGCCCGTACGGTTCATGATTTCACACACAGATTTGTGTGCTGAGATTTTTTTTCATGTTTTATGAATTGACTCAAAGTCAGTGGCAAAGTGACGAGCGGGTCATTCAATATTTACACGCAAATTTTGAAGTGTATTGAAGCAACGCACATACTGACGCACAGACTGATTGCATGTCAATGATTAAAAGAAATTATTTATTTTTCACAGCGCAACAACTACAAAAACGATTTTATTAAAGGCGCAAAGTAGAATGAAACCGAGGCAATAATTTACACATTTAGAGCAAAAAAGTGTAATAAAAAAAATTTCAAAAAATTGAAATATAAATCATTTACTCATTTGCCAGAGGCAAAAACAAACAGAAAATCAAAAATAAAAACCAAAGCAAAAACACTAATGTCGAGAGATTGGCATGAAACTGAAGCAGAATTTATGACGACAACCTAAACAGAATAATCGCAGCGATAAAGATACGCGCCATTTGCGTTCGCGCAGTCGGTCGACTAGCTGATGGGTCCGTCGGTCGGACAGTCTATCCAGTTCAGTTGGTTTGTACGGCCCGCTGCGCTACGGCAATGGAAATGAATGATAATTACTCTTTGCTGTTGACGGACAAGTTGCCAGAGATACATATATACAGATGCATACTTATATACTTAAGTACATATACTTACATATATGTATGAACAAAATGAGATATGAGCACACGATATGGCAGCGAACAGACGATGAACAGACAGACAGCAAGACAGTTCAATGGGCCAAAATGTGGCTGGACCGAAAGCAAGAAACGGCAGACAACAGGGGCAATGAGACAAGGGTGAGAATGAGACTGAGATGAGAGAAATACGGGGTTGTGTGAATTAAAGCTAAGAAACTAGAATAAACTATACGTCCGTTCGGTTGTCTGTCCGAGCAAGAAGGATGGACCAAAAACTAAAAGATGCAGTAATGAACAGAAAAATTTGAACTGAGAGAGAGTAGAGTATGCGACGAACAAAAGTATGAATAGACAGATGCTCGATTGGGCGAATAATTGCGTAAATAAGGCCATGAAAAACATATTAAACTTAATAAAGATTGATAGAACTTAAGTTAAAAGGCGGGAAAACACACCACTATCTTCCAGGCGGAAATATACGCCATTGAAAGGTGTGCTTATTTCAATCTGGCGAGGAGATACCGGAACCGAAAGATTGCTATCCTCTCCGACAGCCAAGCGGCAATCAAGGCTCTAAAATCCTACCAGGTGTCCTCGAAACTGGTCTTGGAGTGCCTTGAGAAGCTAAACGAGCTTGGCCGTTACAACCATGTCTGGGTACTTTGGGTTCCGGGCCACGCTGGTATTGAAGGAAACCAACTGGCAAGGAGGGGAGCTTCCACACCCTTTGTCGGCCCTGAACCCTTTTGTGGTTTGGGAAAAGGAGCTTCTTCTATCCTGACGAGAAAGGATGAGTTAACCAGAAGGAATCAATACTGGGAAAATCTACCAGGTCTAGAGCATTCCAAGACGGTTATCGGGTCCTATAATAGGAAAAGATTCGAGGAATGCATGACCCTATCAAAGAATAATCTAAGGATTATCACGGGAATGCTAACAGGGCATTGCAGATTGAATTATCATCTAGCCAAACTAGGAATCCGTGAAAACGGGTATTGCAGGTTCTGCTTGCAGGAAAACGAGACTGCATTACACATACTAGGAGAGTGCCCTGTAATTAATTAATTAATTGACTGGCACGACAGCCCGCTTACGCGAGACTAAGGCCTAGCTTCCCGCAACCACCCGTGTTGTGCGTGTGAATTTGTACGCGGGTGGAAGGGACCTACAGTTTTATGCCGGTTCCGAACGGCAGGTTGGGAGCTCTTTCATAAGCAATTTTTACTCTCAGAGGTTTGCCATTTCCAGCTGAGAGGACAGCCACCGGAGGAGAAAACAAGTTTTGCCGTTATGTTTTTTAGGTGTTATTACAGGCAGTATTTGAACCTGGGTCGCTGCCTTCGACTCGCGGTCCAACGCACTAACCAACTGAGCCACGGCGGCTGCAGAGAGAGAGAGTGCCCTGTACTCATTCATAAAAGAAAGAAACACCTGGGGGACCATCTTATACCAGGTACGGACTCGGTATCCAGAGGTGTAGGAAGCATACTAAAATTCCTCCTGGATACTGGACTCACTGACAGTCTTTGAAGTCCAAGAAGGGGGCACAATAGATCCATCCATCCATCCATCCATCCCATCAATCAAGAAGATACACTAGCATTACAATTCGCATTTCCACTGAGGATATTTCATTGTGGACCGCTTGATCTCTGATAAGGAAACCCATCTATATATATTTGTCTGACAATTAATAGCCCTTGATTTCATCTTACAGTGTAATTTTTTGAACAAGCCGCATTTTCAGAACATCTCATTGTGGACCGCTTAACCTCTGATGCGGGAAACCCATAGATATATTAGATGTACTATTAGGAGTTTGTCTGACAATTTAGAGTCTTTGATTTCGTCTTACAGTGTAGTTTTGTGAGTATTAACCCAATAGCTCTAATGATCGAATTTTTATTGACTTTGTAGTAAAATCTGCATTTTCACTCGGTACATTTCATTACCAACTGCTTGATCTCTGATGGGAAACCCATATATATCTATTCGGAGATTTTCTGACAGGAGTCGTTGATTTCGTTTTACAGTGTCATTTTTTTAACTTTAACCCAATAGCTCTGATGATCGGCTGGGTAATGACCTCAGCAATCCGCAGCGGTTAAATATGGTTAAGGAGAGAAGAGTCGAACTTTCGAGCTATAGAAAACTGATATATACTATGTATACAGATACTTGGTTAAATAACTAATCAGAAGAATTAATCAGAAAAACAAAAACAGTCTTCTAAAGAAGACTGGACGAATCAAAGCGAAGGTAAATAATGACTTAAGCACTTTTTTGGGACACTTACAAAGAGTGACCAGATAGAAATAATAATTTTTCCAGTAGAAATATCTCAGTAACTGTCAAAGCTATCCATGACATTTAAATGTCAAAATATTTAGTGTTGTTTGTCATTTCATTATGCATCGTTCTACGTTTGCCGAACGTATGGAAAACATTAAAAAATATCAAAATTCCAACGTAGTTGTAAATACGCAATGTGAATTTCGTTCTGAGGTCAAAGATGTAAAGGAGAAATCAAGACTCTGTGGTTCATCTCACAGCGAGCGTTCATCAAGTGGTCGCCGCGATCATGCAACTGGAAACCCAATTCGATTATTTTCTCTGGGGGCTACTTCGAGTTTTTGGTCTAGGCTAACAAGCTAACTATTTTGGATGAGATCGAGGTTAACATTTGAAACGCCAATGCTGGAATAATGTCGCACATACTGGACCCAGCACTGCCAGCGCAGCCGAAGTGGCCATTTGAATCAATTGATATCTCACATTGTTCTTCTTTTTTGTATCGTTCTTGTATGGTCACCCAAGACACTACGGGTTTCGTTAGGTAGAGAAAAATGTGTGCTGCGTAAGTTACACTTCCACTCGGAGAGAGTCAAATAACTCATTGTGAATCCCTTCTTGATGTGCTCTGTAGGTTACTTACTCTATAGGTTCTTAAAGGACTTTGTATAAGAAGAAGCACTCTGAGATCATTAGTCTCAAGCCAAGGCAATAGTTCGACCTCTTGGTGAATGAGAATAGAACGAAATGTCCCACTTCCGGTCCGTCAGGAAGCTTGACACCAAGGAGCATGGTCGGTGCTCCTGCACAATTGGACAGTGACTTATGAAGTGCCATAATCGGTAAAATGCATTTGTCGATGGAAGGGCAACCATATCCCGATGTTGAAGCGATTCAAATGGCCACAACTGAAATTTTGAAGATGATGGATACAGATGGCCTCAAAAAATCATTCGATGATCTAATTGATCGTGCAAAACATTGTATCGAAGCAGAAGGAGACTATTTTGAATAAAATGGATGCATTTTGCAAAAAAAGATTTGCTATTTTATTTTTTAGCAGTCTTGTTTTTCGTGGGACAGTTCTTGTATGATCTGTCTAAGCTTGTGACGTCTGTGGTTAATAATTCACTGTTACGGAGCTTAGCAGCTTTTCGAATAGTTTAGATATTCGCTAGAAAATTGCTACATAGATCCGATACAGAGATCTGATACAACAAATAACAAAGATCTGGGCTTGAAAATTGCCATGGAGAATCGATAACCAGTACAGCTTTTTGGGTCTAAGTTGTTTCTGAGTGAAGACCAGCTTCTGTAACGCTGCAGATTCTTAAGCCCACTAATCCGTAAAAGGCGTAGAGAAACGCATCATAATTTTGAAAGGTCGATGCTATGAAACCAGCTGATTGAAAAACAATGAAAACAATGGATCAAAATTGTGTCAGATGAAAAAGCTTTGTAAAAAAAATTAGATAAATGTCCTTGGGTGAGGAGTTTAAGAAAGGAAATCGGAAAGAATGAAATACAAGCGAAAGCTAAAATAAATATTGGTGATAGGAAACTAAATATATAATAGCAAAGAAGGAGAGATTAAGAGAAGATTACAGCGGAGATAGTTGCGCTCAGACAAGTTAATTTTGAAGGGTTTCGTACACAACTTTTGAACCCAAAATCATTTGAAGCCATATTTGCCATCCACAGTTCTTGTTACAAACAAATATTTGGGAGGAGGGTTTGAATCCCCAAAACCATTTAGTTAGATGAAGAGATATCAGTGGAATCACAATAAAGTTTTATTTTAGTGAAAAAGTAATAAACAGCTTATTGAATGATGTTGTGTATGTATGTGTATGTGCAGCATTGTCTTAAAAACCAGGCAGAAAGACACGTCGGTCTTATCTAAATAAGACTAAAGTACACAGCGAGAGAGAAGTCGAGAGAGATAGAGAACAATAGAAAGAGGACCCAGCGTATGCACGTAATTGCAATAATCGCTGATGAAGATACATGCAAAAGTGAGATGCTGTGATAAAAACCAACAATAACAACATAAACAAAATAATGACAATAATCACAACAACAAAAGAAAACAAAAAATCTCGCATGCAAAAAAACGATGCCCATGAGATCGTTTAGCGAGTTCAGCGCGAGGGCGCCAGAGTGCAAGTGTGATTTGTTGCTGGATTTGTTTGACTTTCCTTGTTGTGTTGTTGTTGTTGTTATTTTAACGCAAATTGCTCCTTTGTAGTTTATGCAAAAAATTGAAAATGAGTCGTCTTGCTGTTTGACTGTTTTCGTTGTTGTTGTTGCTGTTTTGTTTGTATGTAAAACAAGAATTGTAAATTACGGCGACGTCGGATCACGTCGGGCACTTGGTTGGCGTTTAACAATAACAACAACAACGCCCAATATAGCAAGAATAAAGCAACAGCAACGACAACGAGCGCGCAAGCATGAAGCAGTTGTAATGAATTCATTGTTTACATGTGTTATTGTTCTTGTTGTAATGCTATTTTGTTTGATTTTATTGTTTCGGTTGTTGTTGTTGTTGCGCTTTCATTGATACGCTTTCATTCGGTTCTATTGTTGACATTGTTGACTTTGTGTTTTGCCAGCCTTCTGTGCGTATGTGTGTGTGTGTGTTTTCTATACAAGTCATTTTTTGTTGTTGCTGTTGTTTGTGCATTTATTTGCCCTATGCATGGCGCGAAAATACAAGAAAACAACCAATGTATTTGCTTTTGTTGCGTTCGCTGCCACATTGGCTGCTGCAGCTCGTTTCCCGTTTGCCATTTTCATGCGCCATCTCCCGCCTCCCAGCCGGCCACTCAACTATTTAGCTGCTGCCATTTCGTTCGGCATTCTGTTGCCATGTTGCCTCTGCCCAATTCGACAGCCAATGTAAATGGGTGGAAAAATAATCAAATTGCGCGGCGACTTTTTCAACTTGAAATTCTCTCTTTATCACGTTTTTCTTTTTCTTTTTTCATTTCTTATTTCTTTTTTTCTTTCTATTTTTTGTTTGTTTGTTTCTTTTTTTGCCTCATTGCACTCGCGGTTTTATCGGTGGTTTTGTTTGATTAATGTTGTTTTTTTTGTTTTTATTTGCCGCAATTTCGTATGGTTTCATCTCTTCAGTTGTCTTGAAAATTTCAACGCTTTTATTTATTTAATTCGTTTGCCTTTGGCGGCTTTAAGCTCAAAGCGGCCGCTCGTTAAGTTTTGTGTATCAATTGTCAATGTCATGTGCTAGCATGTGTGTGCATATGCGCGCGTATAATTAACATTAAATTGCCCTGAGTTGCCTACACTCAATGCAAATTAATTCTTTAAACGTTCTAAGAAAATTTATTTGACAGATCGTTTATCTTTAATTGCAGAGCTGAGCAGGAATTCAAGATACGAGAAGACTTGTGCTTTTTATAGTTCATGCCCAGACTAAGCATTAGTTAGCACTAACCGAAATGGGAGATACCTTTAAAAGGACTTAAACCCTTCTCCCTCCACACTTCTCTCTTTTAAGTGGAGAGATTTTTATTTAACAAACTAATTTTTGGTTAGCTAATCCTGGCATTTAAATGCCTCTTGGGTTGATACATGCTCCAACATGCTAGACTAGAATCCAATATGCCAATGCCTTCTGCATTCAGCATAGATGCTAAAATGTCCTAAAGAGTATTAAGATTCTTTTTCATTTGTATTTTTGGAAAATTTCTAGCTTTACTTGACAAAGGACATTTGTTTAATTTTAAAGTTTCGTAGATAGAAATTAACATTCCACACAGATAATACCAAAGATTTTGTCCTCAAGAACAAAAAGTAATCATCTAACTGGGGAGTGAAGCATTGCTTTATTGCATCCATTTGTGCTAGAAGCCAAAACTTGGCTCCAATTTGAGACACTTATCTTCGAATCATGTTATTGCATCATGTTGACCACTTTAAAGCAATTAACCCTACGACCTTGAATAAGGTTGCGTAGATGATCTCAAGAGACTTTCGTCGACCTTACATACGGTTCCTTAGGTGATCTTTAGAGTCCTTAGATGACTTTACATACGAGTTTTCAGATGATTTTAAGAGCCTTCCTGCGACCTTATATACAGATGTTTAGATGATCTTATAAGCTTTAAGACAATTGTACATACGAGGTGTGACAATTAAGTAATGAGGCTGATTTTATTGCCGTGCTTGTGGTAAACCTGCGACCTTGAAATTCCCTTCCCCGGCATCCTTCCCCTCTCCATTGATATATTTATCATCACTCTAGCTTGTTTAGTTCGCCTGCTGTGTCGTGTTGAGTAGACGTGTGTTGGTGGTGCTCGTCACGAAAATGGAGACACGAAATCAAGAGCAACGCGTCGCGATAGCGTTGCGTTTTGATAGCCGTGGAATCGTCCACAAAGAATTTGTTCCATCGGGGCAAACCGTAAATCAAGTCTACTATCGCCAAGTACTCGAAAGATTGCGAAAACGAGTCAACAGGGTGCGCCCAGACATCGCTCGTAACTGGATCCTTCATCACGACAACGCGCCGTGCCACACCGCCCTCAGGGTGTCCCAGTATTTGGCCTCTAAAGGGATCGCCGTGTTGCAACAGCCGCCTTATTCACCCGATATGTCACCCTGTGACTTTTTCTTGTTCCCTAGAACAAAATCGGTGGTCAAAGGAACCCATTTTGAGTCGATTACGGACATCCAGGCGGCCGTGACGAGGGTACTCGCGGACATCCCAGTCGAAGCGTTCCAGAAATGTTACGAAGCATGGAAACGCGCTGGAATAGCTGCCCAAGGGGACTACTTTGAAGGGGATGGCAGAGTTGTAGAATAATTTTTAAATATACGGTTTTTATGGAATCAGTCTCATTACTTAATTGTCACACCTCGTATGAGTTTTCAGATGATTTTAAGAGCCTTTCGACGACCTTATATAACTATTTTTGGATGATCTTATGAGCCTTGCGATTGTTTTAGATGATCTTAACATACGACCTTTCATTAGCATACTTAGTCCTGATCTTAAGAGCTTTTAGACAATCTTATGATCAATGGCCTTTTAGTAATTAAACAACTTTATGAGCCTTTGGACGATCCTTCATACGGGTGTTTAGATGATCTTAAGAGCCTTTCGACGACCTTACATAAGGGGTTTTAGATGGTCCTGAGGGCTTTTCAAAAACTTTACATAAGGGTCTTTAAATGATTTTAAGAATCCTTAGACGACCTTGCATAAGGATCTTTAGAGGATCTTAACAGCTTTTAGATCATCTTTAAACAGTCTTTAAACAACGTTAAAGGGGTTTCAAACGACTTCAAATGTGTTAGTAGGCAGCAGTACGTTTGTTAATCTGGGCGTTGCAGGTTCTGCGCTGCTGGAGAATACTGTCTGATTCATCCGAAGCTCAACACCCACTCAAACCAGCAAAATGGACTTCAGGGGTCTCCAACTGTACTAGTCGTCCAATTGGTTAGCTGCCCTTTTAACCTAAACTAACATAGAAGTGTTCAGACACTTCAAAGAATCTTTCCAATGGCAGATGAGAATGAGTCAGCGAGCCAAATGGGCCTTCAGTTGCGAAATAATGTTTGTTCTCTCTTCATTAATTTGTTTATGTTTCGAATATCGGCTGCGAGTAGAAATGTTTACAAACGCACAGCGCAGCATTTCATATTTTACGGCTTCTTGCGCACTCGGCGGTGAGCCAATTAGCGTCCACAACGCGTTTAATCTCAGCTGCTGCGAATAATAACTGAATACTCGCAAAACCCATACTTTTGCTATAGTTATTTGAAATTTATTTTCGGAAATGTATATATTTTATTTGACGTATACTATACATTGAACAACAACAACTGATCATTGGTTTGTGTGAAGCGTGAAGGTGTAGTGAGAGGTGTGAGTGAGGCGTGCACGTGCGGGTCGAAAGTGTTGTGTCACGCTGTCAACCGGAATTGAAATCATATGCAATCCAATTGAAAATTGTGTGTGTTTGTGTGTGTGTGTGTGCCCGTTGACTGTTTATTTAATTTAAATAATTGCTTTTTAAATTAAATTCTCTTTGAATATTTGTTGGCACTTTTTAAGGGAAATGAATTCCTTGTATTGCGAAAGTGCTGAAATCAATTAGTTTATTGGATTGAAGAGATAATTTTCTTGTTATCTGTTATCTATTATCTATCTTCTATATACAAGTAATGGTTTGTTCTGTCTGACTGACATCATTGCCCAGCACAAACCGTTGAAGCTACAAACATGAAATTTGAACTGTAGGGCATCTTTAGAAAATGCAGTTACGCTAAGATGGGATTTTTTCAAATATTCTAAATTAAAAATAATTTCACAAGTATTTTTCAGTTTTTCGAAAATCACAATTTGAGGGAGTCAACAATGTGTTAAGATTTCTATACGAGAAGACTATGTAAAAAAATGAACCGATGCGACAATTGACTTTAAAATTTAGTGAAAACACTTGGAATACAAAATAAATGTTTTTAATTTTTTTTTTAATAAAAATCTAAAGGTTTACAATTATGTATGAAGAAACAAGATTTTATGGACTTTTTGGCATCGAAGTTGGTGAAAGTGCTTCACATGTGAAATAATTCGTTAGGTATTTTGCATTTTTTTTTAATTAAAATCTGACGGAGTCAACGATGGGTTAAGAGTTTGTATGAAGAAACTTTGAAAAAACATGAATTAATGGGACGGTTGACTTCAAACTTGGTGAAATCACTTAAAATGCGAAATAATTCGATACGTGTTTTTCACTTTTTTGAAAATCAAAATCTGATGAGATCAACAATGGGTTACAAGTTTGTTTGGGGAAACATGATTTATGGGCTTTTTGACTTAAAACTTGGTGAAAGTACTCTTAGTACTCTTAGTTAGAAATAATTCGATATGTGTTTTTAATTTTTTCGAAAATTAAAATCTAACAGGGTCAACATTGGGTTAAAAGTTTGTAGGGAAGAACAAGCTTTTATGGGCTTCTGACTTCAAACTTAGTGAAAGCACTTAACATGTGAAATAATTCGATACTTTTTTTGTTCAATTTTGTTGAAAATCAAAATCTGACGTGGTCAACGATGGGTTAAGAGTTTGTATGGAGAAACTTTGAAAAAACATGAATTAATGGGCCCATTGACTTCAAACTTGGTGAAAGCACTTACAATGCGAAATAATTCGATACGTGTTTTTCACTTTTTTGAAAATCGAAATCTGATGGGATCAACAATGGGAAAATATGATTTAATGGAAGCACATCAAATGAGATATAATTGGAGAAGTATTTTTGTTTTTGAATTTTTACTCTTCAATTTAGGAACTAAAAAGAATGTTGTGCTATGAGCAATTTGTTTTTAACTGTTTGTAAAGTGAACGACTTTTTAATAAACAAATTCTACTCATATTTTACCCTAAGTGGCTGACAGTCTAAAGCGCGCCGCTACAGCACAACGCACAACAACTGCTCGCCACAATCAGCCAAGTCACGAAAATCTCCAGCAATTTATGTAGCTTTTAGTTTATTTCATCTTAACTTAAGTTGACTTCTGGATTTATTTAATTTTTTTTCCGCTATTTCACAATTGTAGCGCTTTTGTTTTGTTGTTGTTTTGTGTTGTTGCTGTTGTGTTTTCATTTCAAATGGTAAAACGCTTGCGAGCTGCCAACGCCAGCGCGTCTGGAATCTATCATAAATTCTGGCAAATCCTCACGCGTCAGGTTGTAGACAGCGTTGGCCTTCACGCACGCAGCGCTGGATGCCTTATCGGTGCTCACCTCGGCTCACCTCAGCGCGACACGCAGACAGTTTTGTGAGAAATATTTGCCTCGAACTTCGAACGTTCGAGTGTGGCGCGCGCCGTGTGGAAATGTGCGGAACTTGGGTTGGGCAACTTTGCGCAGCACTTTGGCCAAGTCGCAGCCGAGTGCAGCGTGCAACTATTTTCAGTTTCTCGGGTCAAGCGTGGAGAGCAGCGCGGAGTGCAGAGCGACTGCATGCAACTTGAAAAAGTTTCACAAGTTTTATGGGTGAATATGTTAAGTTGGAGTTGTTGTTGTAGTGTGTGCATAGTTTTGCCAGGATACGCGGCATGTGGTGGCACTGTGCACAGACGCGCCACCAAATGGTAATGAAATTTTCAGAAAATGTGCAAGACTGCATGACGTTTGGCAAGTGTGTGTGTGTGTGTGTGTGTGTGTGACATGCAACACTTGAGCATTTGAGTTCTTGGGCTCTGAGGAAAGCAACATTAGTATGCAAAAAGGTCGCCGTAAAAAATGTAGTTTTTGAAATTCGCATCAACTTTTAATTTGCAAAAAAGGACACTGCAAAAACTTGAAAAAACGAGATGATAAGCATTTTGCTTTTGGTCAAGTAAATTAGACTAATTAGCATAATTGCTGATTAGATTTGAATAAATTCATTAGCCATTTCGAATACAGTTTTTTTAATGTTTAAGTATTCATGCAAAATAGTGAATACATTTCCTTCCGTTTTTTTTTGAGGTGTCAGCTATCTCAGGCAACTTCAGTTTTCTATCAACTAAAACCGTTTTTGGACTTTTTTAAAATATTTTCTGGAACAACTGCATTAAGTAGCGTCGGTGTTTCTACTACAGGGTTTTAAACAGGGACCGTAAACATTATGAGCTAAAAATAAAAATCAAAATATAAAACTTATTTTTCGATTTTCACTTTGCGCTCACCGAATAAAAATTATTTGTTGATTTTTTTGTTTAATCAGAAAATAAAAATGATTTGTTGAGTTGAGAAAATAAAAATTATGCGGTGAGTTTTATTTTTCACTTGCAGAATGAGAATTTATTATTCAATTTTATTTTTTTCACAAAATAAAAATTACGGGGCGAGTTTTTGTTTTTGATTTCAATACAGTACTTCTCTATAATTTGTCTCAATGGAGCAAAGCCTACATAACAATTTCTTCTCCTTAAAGTTATTTTTCCAATTAGAACTCAATGCTTTAACGAAACTTTAAGATTACTCCATTGTTTTTAAAAATTCATATGGAATTATCAA
The DNA here is from genome assembly GCA_964056695.1 of Melieria picta. Lineage (NCBI taxonomy): Eukaryota > Metazoa > Arthropoda > Insecta > Diptera > Ulidiidae > Melieria > Melieria picta. Next base: position 47,433,277 of record OZ057399.1, read on the forward strand.
TAATCAATAATAATCGACATTTAGATCCTATACACTGAGGCATACCGAAGCATAATCGAAACGATAGATTTGACGATATACATAGAAGATGGCCAACGATGGGTGAGACAATATTCAGCATAAGGCCGAATATTTTCAAGTCATAAAAATCATTATTCGTTTCCTCTCCGGAAGTGTGTTTCCTCTGGCGGTGCTTACGCTTGATTTGCTGTCTTGTATCTTGTAGAAGTCTGCTTCCTTCTACGCTTTAATTCTTCTTACTTCTTCACATATTTATATATATGGCATATCTCGATTAAAAATTGCCTGGAACCACCACCGTATGTCGCTCTAAATCATCTTTCTTTGCTTTTTTATGACTTTCCATAGCTGTCAGCAATATTCGTAGTTCATTTTCATCTAAGTAGAAGGGAAAGAAAGAAAGTATATTTGCTCTAAAAAAGGTCAATCAATCAATGGCTAAATGAGTGCTGTGGTTGTTCAGTGATCTATCGATCCCACCGCTAATCCCTTCCTTTCCTTGTCCTTTTGTACTCATGTTTCCCCCTAATTTCTGCTCCCCGGCTTCGGCCGTTTGTATCGTTTAATGTTTATTGCATTCTTTGTCATTCGTTATTCTGACCGCGAAGAATAAAGATCTACCCACAATCGAAATCACCTGCCAATGACATAAAAATAAACAATCGAGATAGGATGGATGTTCTATTCTGCAAGAAAGATTTTTAGAAGATCTTAAGGGCCGTAGGGTCTTTAGATGATCTTAAGAGCCTTTCGACGACATTACATAAAGATTTTTAGATGGTCTTAAGGGCTTTTCAACGACCTTACATAAGGGTTCCTTGATAATCGTAAGAGCCTTTCGACGACCCTACATAAGGATCTTTAGATTATCTTAACAGCTTTTCGACGACCTAACATAAGGATTTTTAGATAATCGTAAGGGCCTTTTGACGATCTACATAAAAGTTCCTAGATGATCTTAAGAACCTTTCAACCTAAGGGTTCTTAGGTGATTTTAAGAGCCTTTGACCATTTTACATAAGGGTTTTTAGAGTCTTTCGACGACCTTACCTAGGAATATTTACATTATCTTAAGGACCTTTTGATGACATTCAAGGGTATAAGATATTTTAGACGACCCTACAAGCGGGTCTTTAGCTAATGTTAAGTACTTTTCGGACACCTCACCTAAAAGTCTTTAGATGCTCTTAAGAGCCTTTAGGCGACCTTACATAATATGATACATGCATCTTTTAGACGACCTTACTTACGGGCTTTTAGGATATTTTAACATCTTTTAGACGTCTTTAAGAGTCATAAGACGATCTTATGAGCCCTTGGACAATCCTAACAGGCTTTAAATGACCCTAATAGTCTTAAGACAACATTCAATGGTTTCGACGGCGAAGAACCAGACCGTGTCTCGAGTGAAAGGACCAAGTTGACGGCACTTTATCATCTCTTGATGTGACCAACTGGAAAAAGAGGCGCCTGGAGCGAACTTTTGAGGTAGGCCATAACCAGGTAGCGGGTTGTTATGGCCAGTTAGTAAGTTACTTAGTTACAGAGTTACATCTGACCTCCAGAAAGCTGACCTCCTCGTGCCGCCACCTAATCTCCTCATTTATATTGGCAATGTGCATATGTATGCACTGAACTTTGCTGGTACAGTTCCATATCCCCACTGTGATTTTTTTTATCAAGAAGCAAAACATTAAAAGCCATTTGGAAGTGTAAGTCTGACACCCACTAAAATCTCCTCACTATCCCACTGTGCAGAGGAACATGTACACGTATATATGCACATGTATGTATGTGTTTGCTTTCGAATTAAGTTTTTTAATTGTTGCCATATGGTGAGAAAACTTTCATCATCTGCGAGAAAGCAAAAACCAGCAGAAAATCCATTGTGCTTTTGCTGCGCTGCGGCAAGTGGAAATTGGCTAATTTTAAGTACACTGCAGTGTGTGTGTTAATATGAGTGTATGTGTGTGTGTGTGTGTGTAAGAGTGTTTTGTTGTGTGGCTGAAATTGATAACCGCACACAAGCAGCTTTTGGATGGCAAGATGCGTTCGGTTCGTGCAAAAGTTGGTTGGTGAGCTTCAAATTAACCAAAGAAAAAGAGGCAAAAAGAAAAAAAAAAAAAGCAAAAACCAAAGACAATTAATTTATCTAGTTTTGCCACATGGCCAACAACAACCACGGCCATTAAAAACTTGCAATTTTCTTCTACTCACTTGCAGTGGTTTCTTCTATTTGCAGAGCGACATTAGTTGCCAGCGCCGACGGCTGTAGCTCTGTTGCTCCTCTTGCCACACTAATGGCCACAACTGGAAAATGGTAAAATACAATGCGGAAATTGTTAAAACGGAAAATGGCGCCAGTGCGACGGGCGGCGGCGCAGACGTGGTCCTGCGTACGAACGCCTCCATGCGCACATTCACGCCAACGCCCACCAAGGGTCGTCGATCGTCGGCAACGGACATGAATGAACGCGAGAATGGCACAACGGGTAAGTTTGCTGTAACTTTATTGGGGCGGAGGGAGCAGATGCAAATGTAAAGTGCGCCGACCGCAACGCATCCGGCATTCATGCTGCAGACGTCATTGAAAGTTTGATACAAAGTTGCACCGGGCACAAAGTTCAGGTGTATTGGTGGTTTGTTGTGGCATCGCGGTTGAGCGTTGCGGTCGACGTTGTGCGTTAATTTAACGCTTCGTTTCGTTTTTAATTTTCATTAATTTTATCAAATCTACTTATTTTTTTTGCTCATTCCGCTTGGCTGAGCCTTTGGTTGTCGCAGTCATTTGCATCTAATTTTTTTTTGCAAGTGTGCTGGAAAAAGGCAAAAGCAGATTTCTGTGGCGCCAATCGGAGGTTGACTGGAGGTCAAGTGGAGTCAAAGCGTTATTGTTGGAATAACGTTTTTAAATGCATTTGTGCTGTTTTTGTAATTGAAAGTTGTTTCGCTTTAAGTGCAGAGTGAACTATTTCAAATAAAAAAAAAATCGAGTAAAAACTTTTATTCGGATTCGTTTTCGAGCTCTTCGCACTACGAATGACAGAATGAACCATTCGTAATGTTCCAGCTGTCGCTCTTGTCACATCGCCCTACTATGTTTCTCACTGTGAGTAAGAAACATATTCCCTCTTTAATGACTTAGTAGCAGGGACCGTATTTTTTTTAATTTTTATTATTATAAAAATCAATGTTTAAGAGTTATATTTTGACTTTTATTTAATGACTCAACAATAACAGTTATTTTTTATTTGTATTTTAAAAATCCTATAATAACAATTATTTTTAATTGTTTTCTTATTAGTCTGCAAATAACAGTTTTTTCGATTTTTATTTTAGTTGTCCTATGATAACAATTATTGGTGACTTTTATTTAAAAAAGTCATCAATAAAAATGATTCAGTGACTTATATTTAATATATTTATATTATATAGTCATCAATAAAAATCAGTCACTGACTTTTACTTTTTTAAGTCATTAATAGAAATCATTCAGTGACTTTTATTTATAAAAGTCGTCAAAAAAATCATTCAATGACTTTTATTTATAAAAGTCATCAATAAAAATCAGTCACTGACTTTTACTTTTTAAGTCATTAATAGAAATCATTCAGTGACTTTTATTTATAAAAGTCATCAATAAAAATCAGTCAGTGACTCTTATTTTGTAAGTCATCAATAAAAATGAATCAGTGACTTTTATTTTTCAAGTCATCAATAAAATTCATTCCATGACTTTTATTTTTTAAGTCATCAATAAAAATCATTCAGTGACTTTTATTTTCTAAGTCATCAATAAAACTCATTCCGTGACTTTAATTTTTTAAGTCATCAATAAAACTCATTCAGTGATTTTTATTTATAAAAGTCTTCAATGAAAATCATTCAGTGACTTTTATTTATAAAAGTCATCAACAAAATCATTCAATGACTTTTATTTTTTAAGTCATCAATAAAATTCATTCCGTGACTTTTATTTTTTGTCATCAATAAAAATCAGTCAGTGACTTTTATTTATAAATGTCATCAGCAAAATCATTCAATGACTTTTATTTATAAAAGTCTTCAATAAAAATCTTTCAGTGACTTTTATTTATAAAAGTCTTCAATAAAAATCAGTCACTGACTTTTACTTTGTAAGTCATTAATAGAAATCATTCAGTGACTTTTATTTATAAAAGTCATCAATAAAAATCAGTAAGTGGCTTTTATTTATAAAAGTCTTTTTGACTTTTACTTTTTAAGTCATTAATAGAAATCATTCAGTGACTTTTATTTATAAAAGTCATCAAAAAAATCATTCAATGACTTTTATTTTTTACGTCATCATTAACTTTCATTCCGTGACTTTTATTTTTTAAGTCATCAATAAAAATCATTCAGTGACTTTTATTTTTTAAGTCGCAATATAAAAGTCATTCTTTGCTTCATGTGAAGAGCGATAGAAGTAGACTAGCGTTTCACTAGGATTCGGACCGAGGGCCTGTGATATGAGAAGCCAGCGCGCTACCTGCTCGAGGCCAGCTTGGCAATAGTCCACCTCGCCAGGTTTTCCTTGGAATAATATCTTCAAGTAGGGAATCAGCCTGTGAGTTCATCAGCCTTTTTCTCTATCCTATGTGCCATCTTCTTGCATTTTCTTCCTTTGATCTGCGCACTGTTTTGCTTTGCTGCATCGTTGATTCGTCCGTTGTCAGCTTCTTCCAGATTACCAGCTCATCTGCAATAATGTCCAGTGGACACTATTCTGAGATTACCGGCGCTGCGTCTTCTGAAATGATACGAAAGCCACAGCAAACTCTTAAGTGCTGCTTGTTTGAACACCGATCTGACGTCTCTGTCCTATGACGTCATGCCACATTTGTACCCCTAATATATTGGAGTATTCACTGCTCTTTTCTTTAATTATATTTTAGGAATTTTTATTAGCTTCCAGCGTGTGCATGCAATAAGCTTCATTATTTATAACAAAATACTTCCACTGTTATATTGACTCATTTGCAATTAATTATTCTGAACGCCAGCTGTTGCCTCATTATTGTGCTTCTGCTCCTTCACTCCTTCCAACACACACACACACACACACATAAACGCTGCGCACTCGCAGTTTCAATTTATGCCATCAATGGCAGGTAATGCAAATTTAAGAGTCAAAATAAATTGCCACAATCCTGCGGGGATTACGTGCATACGGTCGCCATTACAAAGTGTGCAACGCCCCAGCGACCTGTCACACCAACAGACGCGCGCCGGCCGATTTGGGCAAACGCGGAAGGTGCGCGCCGCAGCTGCTGTAAGTTACAATAAGTTCGAGTAAATGTCAAGGTGATTATTTGGGGATTATTCGGTCTTAAAGCGGAATTTACAAGTAGCGCTGAGTTTTACGCTTTAGCCGCAATGCCGTCAGCGAAATGGCGCCCAGACGGAGCGGTGATTGACAAATTTAAATGGGATTTTTCTCTGGTTTAATTTCGCTGTATGTATTGGTGTGTGTGCCTATGTGTGTGTGCGGTTTTTTGTATTTTTGCTTCTCAATTTCTCCATTGTATATTCTGCATTTAAATTGAATTTCCGGTGCGTGAGAAGTGAGTGTCACTTAATGTGGCACTTGCTCTCTAATGGCATTTAAGCTCAGCGATATTTCATATTTTTTAATTTATTTCACCTTTTTTTTTAACAGTTATAAGTTTTTATTTGATGGGGTAGTGGAAGATGGGATTTAAATTAGTAATCAATATCGCTGAAGCTGCTAAATGATTCAATTACAAACGGTTAGTACTAACGGGGTTTTAAAGAAAACGTCAACTGGTATCGTTAAGAATACATAGAAGTCTATACGAGAGCACTTTCGCTCACTTGTTCTGCCTAACCTAATAAAGAGACTTGAAGAATTAACTGATTTTTGTATCAAAGCCTGATTATATAAGAATAATTAAGTTAGAATGGTGATAGGAAAGACTCAGTAAGTTCAAAGTTTACGTATAAACCAACCATAAAAAACAAAGTATGCCCAGTTAACTTAGTGGTGAAGTGCATTGGGTTCCCTTCTTAAGACTGCAAGCGATAAACTAATCACCCACCCTGGTAGAATTTCAGTTTCAGATTAAAGTAACCAACACAAGGTGTTTGCCTTGTTGAGACTCTATGCTTTTTAACGAATAGGAGAAAAAGGAGGAATAAGAGAAAAAAGTCAATAAAAAAAAAGAAAGTTCGCAGTTCAGAGAGAACAAGTTCGATTCCCCAATAAAGCGCTTCAAGGCACTTAGTCGATTTTTAATACCGCTTAAGACCCAAAGCTGTCTAAAGACAGTCTGTGAGCTCATTCACGCACTAGTCCTATCTTTCTGCTTTTATTATTCTACTTCTACCTATTCTTTCTAACCTAATATTTAATTGGAGCAACCTCAAGACTCAACTTATTCCTGCACCAAAGCTTAAACAATCGAAATTTGAGTATACAAAATGTAACCTATCCTTGGATACGTTGTCAGGATAGAGTGACAGCTCAAGAAACTCTTCTGAGACACAGTTGATCCATAGAACAGTTCCATATAAGACTACATATGTACCCCCAGGGTATCAAAGTTGGCCAAATCACTTTCATCGATCTTTGACATATCAGTCAGATCGCCGAACAACCAAGTCATTCCCAGATCATTGCGTTCAAACATTGCAGCTCATGCCTTCCCTGTTGACACAATTATCCAACTAGCACAGGCGTGCACAGGATTTCATTTTTGAGGGGGTTTCGCGCACAAGTTTTGGAGCCCAATACTATTTGAGACCACATTTTTCAACAGCAATTTTCATATTGGGGGTGTTGAACCACCAAAACTCCCCTGTGTAATCCAACATACTATACGTAAATTACAGAGATAATTCAATGTCAATACCGAAGCCCTAGATTCGAATCCTAGTTCGGGCTGGTAAAACGCTCGTTTTCATTAGGCCTCAGAATAGGCCTCCGATTGTGTCTTTTATAGAGCCACTATGACCTAACCTAACCTTACTAAAACAAAGAAGGCCCAAAGCTACTGCAGTCTCCTCCAATAAAATTCAAAACATTTTCATCTCCTTCATCGATCCGTAGCTTTGACAGTAGTCACAGGAAAGGAAATCAAGTCTCTCTGCGTATCTATTGTTATTAGTTTCACTCTGCCTATTGTCGTTAACTATGCTCAGTAAACTTTCATTCCATAGACAAAAAAATTTATCAGGGTTTGGCAGAGACATTCATATTCTGAGGGATCATTATTACAACTCATAAAGTGATCCCTATCTGGCATGGCCAAGGATCCCGGTCTTTGTGTAGCCCATTGCTCAGCCAGTAAGAACTTATTTTTCTTTTTTGGCCTTCGATATACTTACACAACTCGGATAGTCTTTGATCCGAAAAAAACGTAGTATTCTTAAGTATCATTTACTGATTTAATTTCCTGATTTAAGTTAGTGATTTTTGATTTGTGTTACCAATCTGTCAAGGAATGGAAATAGCTGGCATTGGACATCTGACTGGTTTCAATTTTGGATTTAATTGAATTTATTGAAAAAGACTCGTTTACATTTTTTCGTTCGCCGAATCGCTTGACAAGGATTTAATCTTTCTGTATGTTTAACTTGGATAGTCTTCTGAACCGAAACAGTCCTTATAACCTATAGTCTTCTTATTTAATAATCTTTGAATGATCGACTTCAATGACTTTGAGACTTTGACTGCTTTCAATCTTACTTTGCTCTCCGATGTTTTTCTTTGACCCGGATAGGATCTTATATCCTTAAGTCTGATCATTGTTCATATGTTTTACTGACCGACTTCTGACTTCTTTCTACGATATGTTTAGCTTAATTTGTCTTTGGCCCAGAAGAAGTCTTTGATCATCGTTGATATTTTTTACCAACCTATATTTCGTTGTAAAGGAAATTTCACAGGCTACAATGTGGTAACAAACTTATTATACCTTAATAATGTATTTTTTCGAAAAAAGTCCATTTTGGAAAAATTTGTAAAAAAAAGTTTTTTTCGCTTAAAACTTTTTATTAGTACATAATACGTATCTAATGTTTTAATATTAATAGAAAGATATGAAAAAGACCTTTCGTTTAATACCCATATCGTGTAAATCAGTTGGAGATTAATTGAGTTTTTTTGATAAAAACTTTGAACTTTGACCCCAAGCCACGCCTTTTGTGGGCGTTTCCCAGGCAAAATTTTTAGTTTGTTAAATTCACCAAAATAAGCTTTATATGGCTCAATTTTCCGTTTTTTTTTTAATGAGGGTTCGCTATACTGCATTTGTTCCAGATTGGAAATCTGACTGCTTTCAATCTTACTTCATTCTCCGATATGTTCAGCTTGGTTTGTCTTTGGCCCAGAAGAGATCTTCTATCCTAAAGTCTCTGATCATTGTTGATATGTTTTAACGATCTACTAGCGATCGAATTTGTTCCAGATTGGAAATCTGACTGCTTTCAATCTTACTTCATTCTCCGCTTGGTATGTCTTGGGCCCAGAAGAGGTCTTCTATCCTAAAGTCTCTGATCATTGTTGATATGTTTTAACGATCGACTTTGATGATATTGGAAATCTGACTGCTTTGAATCTTACTTTATGCTTAAGTCTCTGATCATTGTTGATATGTTTTAATGATCTATTAACGATCGACTTTGATGAGATTGGAAATCTGACTAATTTTAATCTTTCTTCATTCTCCGATATGTTCGGCTCGGGATGTCTTTGGCCCAGAAGAGGTCTTCTATCCTTAAGTGTCTGATCATTGTTGATGTGATTTACCAAATTATTTTTTATAGACTTCGGTGACATTGGAAATCTGACTGCTTTCAATCTTACTTTATTCTCCGATATGTATTAATCACCGAACTACTAACTCTCGACTTTGATTACTTCATTTATTAATTAATTAATTAATTTATTTTTTTATTTATTTATTTTTTTCAATTCTTGTTTATCGAACGAAAAGACTTTGTCCCCGATATGCTTAGCCCAGATTGAGTCTTTTTGCCTTAGCTTAGCTAGTGGCTTATAATTTTTGGGTTTCCAGTTTCTGTTCTATAAAATTCTTCATAGCCTAAGGAATAGGAAATAAGAAGGATATTTGTTTTAGAAAAACTTCTTTTCATTTTGTGCCCTTAAACTCTCCCTGCTTTGCTTTGGAAATTGCAACAACGCAACGCCCATTTCGTAAGTCTCCCTAAACCCACTTTCGACGTGTCAACAATCAGTGTGAGCACTTTGCATCAAACTCAGATATTGTCTCCATATATTTGCGTGTGTGTGTGTCAATATTAGCAAACATGCACCTCGTCAGGCGCTTATGCATCGATAAGCAGCGGCACACTAATGACAGTGACGCAAATATTTGAACAATCGCCCCCAGCATTGCGACTCCTCTTTGGCTCCCATATTAAACTGCCTTTGCGCTCTGAAATCGCGTTGATGCTGTTGCAGTGTTGCCACTTAATGCTGACAATTTTAAATACACCCATCGGCGATCGCCTTCGATTAGCGTTGCTCACATATCCCACGCCAAGAGTTGGTCGTTAGTGTTGGGTGAACTTTATGCGCGTTTTTAATCGATTTCGCTTCAATTTACTTCAATTAGTTTTTGTATTTATTTGTTCGGTATTGAATTTTTCGCTGACACTTTGGGGCTGCAATCACCGATAACCAATTAAGGTCGCACGCCATCAAATCGCTGCTGCTGTGTATCGTGTGTGTGTGTGTGTGTGTTTGCTCGTTATTTGTTGTTAATTACTGTGTGTATGTGCATTTGTAATTCAATATGTTTGTACAGTGGGCGCGCTGCTTCGACGTACTTTGATCTACTGTTTGCGCGCCTAAATATAGGCAGCATAGACTAGACATGTGTGGGTGGGTGTTTTTTTTTCTTTTTGTTTGCAGAGGGGAAAAAGCATTGAAAGCCAAAGTGAGGGACTTGAAACACCCACTAAAAACACCTCCCTCCTAACCTGGTAGCTGGGTGTGGGTGTGTATGTGTGTGGGCGTGAAAGTGAGCGTTTTAATTGGGAATATGCAAATGTGTTGGTAATTAATTCGAGCTGCTGCGCACACACACACAAACACAACCAGCGCAGTTATACATACACACACACAAATGTGTAAGTATGTATGTACTTTAATCTTGAATCAATAAATCTTGTGTATCTTATGTCTAATCGCCATTTCTCGCCATTTTCACACTTCCTCGCTGTGGCAGCGTCAATCGAAGAGCTCGAAATTCCTTGCCTCGTTTAACTTTCGAGTTTTTGATTTCTAGCCAAGTCAAAGGCAACGCTTTCAAGTGGCAGCACGTTAGCGCATATTGCATACTTTTGGGCTTAAATCAGCACTCAAATTTCGGTCAATTTATGGCATCGTGTTGCTTGGCATAAATCATCTTGACGTTGAAAAATATGAAGCCATCTGCCACCTACAACAACAACATTTGGTGTCTTACAATGGCTGTTGTTGTTGTTGTTGTAATGATGTGGCCTAATTTATGAGCGTAATAAATGCGTCATTGTGTGTGCGCTGCACTGACTTGTGGCGCATCCAAAATCTTAAAGTCGACCACCCCAACGTCTTGACGCCATGTCGATCGATAATTACGTTTAACTGGCACAAAGTTGTGCACATTTTTTACGTTTGTTGTTGTATTAAAAATCTGTATTGTTCTTTTAGTAACTTGGCACATTTCAATAATGTGCACTAATATTGAAAATAAGTACTTTTTCATTTTTCTTCACGCTTTACCTCATTCAAAGTGTATTCAAAGTGTTGCCAGCCAGGCAGCCATTAAGGACTTCTTTACAGAGTTAAAAGTATAAGCAGTAAATTTGGCTGAAAGCTTGGCCCAGTATAATGAAAAATTTTATATATTTAAAGCTACTTAAATGATGAAGGAAGGTTAAATTTTGGTTACATTGGAAGTATAAGTTCAAGCCTTAAGTTTGCTGTGAGTAGACAACACTTTGTTTTAAAATGATTATGAATATTTTTTCTTAAATTTTACTTTTTCATTTAGAACTTAAAACTGTATATTGCATGTAGAATTTAAGATATTTGAGAATATTTTTATTTATTTAAATAATTGAACCTCGTGTTGATTCGAAATTGAAAGTTCCAATCTGCACTTCCGACATCAAAATTAATAATAATTATTTTTTTTATTCACAAATTTTCTCAGCATACCAAATCGGTACTGCAAATTGTCGATTTCAAATTTTCAAATTTTCGTGTTCATTCGAAGTTGAAAATTACAATCTGAACTTCCAAGAGACAGCAAAATTAAAAATAAATAATTTTATTTATAAACAAATTTTCTGAATTTACCAAATCTGTACTACAAATATTCGAAATCTTACAGCATGTTGCAAGCAACTTAAAAAAAAGAAGACCTTCTATACATACCAAAGCAAAGCCAACTCCTAATAATTTCAACAGATTCGAAAGTCAATAATAATTATATTTGATTTATGAAAAAATTTTATTTTCCAAATCAAAATAAAAAATTCCCTAATTTCCTGGAAAAGTATGAAGAAAAAAGAAACTGAAAAATATTCCACTTTGCTATCTTTCCGAACTCAAATAACTTCAACAGAGACCGTAATCATTGCCATATTGGTTTATTTTTTGGCAAGTTTTCTGAACTTCAAAAACTATTTTAAAAATTCCTACGACAAATAAAAAAATTTCCAAAAATCTACATTTTCTAACCTCCATTTTTGTTTAACTTCCTCACCTTAAAAAAATTCCAACATCTACCAAAAAATTCAAATGACAAGATTTTAAAATTTTCCGAATCTCTTTTAAAATTTCAGAAATCCCTCTACAAGTCTGAAAAAAGGCAAGCTTAAACAGAAATTTTCAAACAATAACAAAATTTTCTAAAGTCTGTTTTGAAAATTCCTAAGACAAATTGGGAAGAATTCAAATACCAAAATATTTACCATTTTACTAATTTTTTCCCATCAAAAGTCTCAACAGTTACTGAAAAAATTACAAAATTTATATAATTTAAAATTTTCTATGACAAACTGGGAAGAACTCTAAATACCGAAATATTTACCATCTTAAAAATTTTCTAATTATGCAAAGCTCAAACAGCTACTGAAAATATTAAAAATGGCTTAAATACTTAAATGGCAAATTTTTTGAATTTTCTGAATCTGTTTCAAAAACAAAAATGCAAAAAAGCAAAAAATATTCCATTTTGCCAACTTTCTTACCTCAAAAACCTTCAACAAGGATCTCAATCATTGGTTTACAATTTTCTAAAGAAGAAGAAGAATTCTAAAAATTGAAATATTCACCATTTTACTAATTTCTAACCCTCAAATGTTCCAACAGCTTCTGGAAAAATACAAAAAAATTTATACTTAAATGACAAGTTTTCTAAATTTTCCGAAGTCCCTCATCTGGAAAAAAAATGCAAAAAACCGAAAAAGACTCAATTTTGCCAACTTCCTTCAAAAAATTTTAAGACACTTAAATCAAATTTATCAATCAATTTTAATGCCTTCAATTGATATATTTTTTTGACTTTCGAAATCTAAAAATCTGCAAAATTTCTCTGCTAGTCGGAAAAAACTCCACAAAAATGAAAAAAAAAACACTTTCTTTAAAATTTCAACAAAGATCAAAATTTATTGCAAATTTTTTAACTTGCAAATTTACACCGGGAATTCAAAAAATTCCTCGACAAGTCGGAAAAAAAGAAACAGTATTTCATTGTTTCACTAACATGCCATTATACAAAGATTGTTGCATACTTTTTGGGGTGTTCAATCGAATTTTACAGTCGTGAGTTAAGTTGTTAAGTTATATGAATTTACCTGTACTTGCTTTAATCAGCGACATACATACAAACATACGTACATACATGCAGTGGCACACACAGGATTCCATTTTGGACGAGTTTTGTACACAACTTTTGAGGCAAATATAATTTGAAACCATATTTCTTAAACGCAATTTTTACAACAAACAGATATTTTGGGGGTTTGAGACCTCGAAATTCTCCTCTTCAGTGCTCCACTGCATACACACATACATACATACATACCTCTGTCACATATTCATATGTAATCCCACATCTTTATTTTCCTTTCGTACAAAATTTTCATACAACACGAAGCATCAACAAACTTTGCTGATTGCCATGCAATGTTGTTGCCTACAATTCACCGAATTGTGTAAACAATTCATGCTTTTATGTCTAACAAAATATGCTACCGGTTTTTATTAAAAAACTTTTTGCTGCCATAATAAAATGGGAATTGTAAGCACGTAACTGCAACAACGCCTCGGCGACAGTTTAAACAAAAGTTGACTTAACGGCTTTCGTCAGTCCATGTCAGCAACTTGTCAGCAACGTCAGCATCAGCAACTGCACATACACACACACACTCCCCCTTTCTCTCTCTCTCTCTCTTTATCGCTCTTATCACATACGCAGACCGAAAAAGTTCAGAAATTATTTATTAGCATTTATAATGAGCTGTGTGTAAGTTGATCCTTTTTTCATTAGACTCATCAACATAATTGCGATGTAAGGTGAAGCCGCCAGAGCAACCAAAGCCCAGTGGGCAAAGTTCGGTCGTGGCAGGACAGCTGGTAGTAGGATTCGAAACATATTTTTGTAGCTGATTGCTGTTGGCGTTTTTCGTACAAATGTGAGAATCATATTACACTCAGAAAAATGGTCATATTTCAATTGTGAAACTGTTTTTCATACAGTAATTGCTTCTTCCACATTGTCAAATAAAATCAATGTGTGGTGGATTTTTTTTTTCAAATTATATGTAATGCATACCTGATAGGCAAAAATGTTATTTTTAGAGGTTATATCTTCTATTTATTTTGAGGTTATGCCTCCTATAGGTTTAAAATATCCGCAGAGAGCAAAGTTATTAAGAAATTGTTGTGGTTTGTTAGAAAATTTGCTGAACTTTTAAAATTTGTATCGAAAATTACTGAAATTTCAGAAAATATAAGAGAAAGAATTAAAAAAATGATATTTTACTATTTTGCTAAGTTTTCTTTAAAAATATTGTACAAAGATTGTTGCACTTTGAGTTCATAATGTTTATTTTTTTGAGGTTAGGTCTCCTATGCATTCAAACTTTTTCCAGACACCAAAGTGATAACGAGATTGCTGTGGTTTTTTAGAAAATTTGCTGAACTTTTCAAACCTGTTCCGAAAATTACTGAAAATTCTCTACAAAAATCCACCAATATTTAACTATTTTGCTAACTTTTGTTTCGGAGTATTGCACTAACATTGTTACACTTTGAGGTTATAGCTATAGCTTCCATTTATTTTGAGGTTATGTCTCCTATGCGTTCAAAATTTCCACTGAGATCAAAGTTATTAAGAAATTGCTAAGGTTTTTTAAACATTTTCTGGACTTTTCAAATTTGTATAAAAAATGCTAAAATGTCTCGAAAATATGTGAAAAAATAAAGGAAATAATAAAAAGTTTTACTAATATATTTTGCTAAATTTTGCCCTTTGAGGTTATAACGTTTATTTTTTGAGGTTATGTCTACTATGCATTCTAAATTTATCCAGATATTTCGAAAATATTTCTCGAAATTTCTCGAAAATATTGAGGGGGAGGGGGAAACCAAAATTTGACTATTTTGCTATTCATGTCGATTCTTAAAAAATTGATTGAACTTTCCAAACTTGTACCGAAAGTCGCCAAAACACTTAGAAAGCATAACCAATATTTTTCTCATTTGCTACCTTCTCATTAGACAATGCATACTTTTTAGGGCTTTCAGTTGAAATGTGTACTCATTTCTTCTCCCCAAAGTATTTTGTGGCAATTGCCACTCGAAGACTCTATAAGCGGCTGCTCTACAAATGTGTGCTTATGAGCCAACAATTTTTGTTGCGTACGTTTAGGCGCCGAAGCGTCAACCACTTCATTGCTGTCAAATGAAATGCCATGACCGAACGCTACAATTTGAGGCTCAGCCAGCGAAACTTCATTGGCACGTGATGGCACAATGAAATTACAACAACAATTACAACAACAACTAACACCAAAATGCGACAACAACGATAAGAATTTCATTATTATTGCAGCAACGTTAAAGCCCAGCAATGAAACAGATCAGAACACCACAACTGATGCGTTGTACACCTGCAGCCAGTTGTGGCTTGAAATGAGAATGATGGCAACAAACGCGCAGGAAGCGCGCAAGGCCGCTGAATACGCAGCGAGCGCATACCGCAAGCCAAACGGAAGGAAGCGAGGCGGTTTAAGTGGACCGATGAATGGCCGGATGGATGGTTGGCTGGTTGACTGACTGCTGATTGTTGGCTGTTGCGTTGCGATATGCGACGCACAACAATAAAACAACAACAATGCGCACAGCTTTAGTGACAACGTAGCACAGTTGTGAGGCAATAAAACGCCGCGAAAAAGCGCTGCTCATAAATTGAGCAGGCAGCATCATAATAACAATAATAATAACAGTAAAAACGTAGAGTGTTAGCTCATTTGGCAGGTGAAAGTGAAAAGCTGCACAAGTTAAAGCCGGACTAAAGGCATCAGCGGTCGCACTTCATGCAAAAGGCTTAAAATTTGATGGGCATTCAAGAGGAAAAAGTGGGCAGTTCCTTTTAGCGCTGGTTTCTTGGAATTTATTTTAACATTTCTAGCGCTCTTAAATTTTTATAGAGAGCGGCAAAACGCGACGACTCAACTTGAAGCTATTAAGTTTCATTGTTCGCACTTTGTGCTCCTTTGCAATTTTCGGAATTTTTCAGACTTGAGACGACAGCGTTTTAACGCTTTCAGCTTAAAGCCGAACAACTTATTAACACTCAAATGCTTAGGTTCGCCAAATAATTGATGCGTTTGGTGGAAATTTCAGAAATTTTTTACCAGTTGAAATATTTTTGATTTTGGTCTTTGTTTGATGCGATTTGATGCGATCGAATGATGAATTGTAAGTAAGTCAATTTTTATATTCAGCTAAGTTTTTCCGAATTTGTTTGATTTTTTCGGCAAATAGTGTAGCAGTAGCAAATAGCAGAAGCATAGATTTCGGAAGTAAAAGAATGAAATTAATAAAAATAAAAATAATAAAAATTAATAAATGAAATTATACTGACAGAATTTGATTGAGTGTCAGATTCAATATACTTTCTACCGAATTCGTTCGAATTTTAAATTCATTACAATTTAGTAGAAAATATCTGCGCCATTCGGCACAGATTCGAGAAGTTCAAGCAATTTGCTATCAATGCAATGCCGGTTTTTGATCTCTTTTTTTTTACTTTTCAATGTTTTTGTGTTTTTTGCAGATTTTTTAAAGTTTTTAAACTTCTAGCTGAAAAACTTAGGCTTTCAGTGTATATTGGAAAGCTTTAAGTAATTTAATGTAACAAACGTTTGTTGCGGTCCTTCAAGTGGAAATTTTTTCTACAATTTGACGTGATTGAAAGGAGATCTTTTGTAAATTTGTTAATTTTCCAAATATTTTTAAATTTTTCAAAGTTTACCTAAGTCTTTCAGCACAGATTAGAAAGGTAAAGTAATCTGATGTCAAATACGATTAATGTGGACCTTAAAGTTGGTCATTTTTTTAGGATTTGACAAGAGGTTTTTCGTAAATTGGTTGCGCTTCCTGCAGAGCGCTTACAATTTCTTTCAAACTTTTTAAAGTACACCAACGATTTTCAGTTCAGATTCTGTTCAGATTCAGTTCAGAAAACTGAAGAAATTTGATCCAAGATATGATTACTGGGTCCCTTCAAGTTGGCGTATTTTCTCGAATTTGACGTGATTAGATGGAGTTTTTATTAGAATCTATGATCTTTTTTATCTAATTTTAATTTGATTTTTCTAACTTAATTTCAAACTTCTCGATGAGTACAAAAGATTATTAGTGAAGATTGGAAAAAGTTAAGAATTTGATGTCAAATGATGCCAATTTATTTGATTTTGGCCTCTTAACTGGTTCTTTCTTTAGAAATTGACGTGATTGAATGGAGATTTTAATTCCATTTCCAACTAATTTGACTATATTTTTTTAAACTACTTTGAGAAATTTTTAGTTGCGACTATAAAAGTTAAAACAATTTGAAGTCAGATGATGCCAACTTATTTGATTTTTGTCTTTAAAGTGGTTCTTTCTTCAGAATTTGACGTGCATGAATGGGCTCCCTTACAAATTTCTTCAGGCTTTTCCAGGTGTATCAGAGATTTTCGGTTAAGATTGAAAAAATTAAGTCATTTAATGTCAAATACGATTATTGCGGCCCTTCAAGTTGGCTTGTTTGCTCGAGTTTGACGTGATTGAATGGAGTTTTTATTGGCTATGATTTTTCCAACTAATTTGATGACATTTTCCGAACTCCAAGCACAGATTGAAAAATTATAAATCAATTTGATGTCCGATGATGCAAATTTATTTGTTTTTGGCCTCTTAACTGGTTCTTTCTTTGGAATTTGACGTGAATAAATGGAGTCCCTTACAAAATTTGATCAAACTGTTCCAAGTGTACCAGAGATTTTCGGATTTAATTAAAAAAGTAAAGTCATTTAATAATGAAACGAATATTGTGGCCCATCAATTTTTGCCTTGGATTTGACGTGATTGAATGGAGATTTTGATTCTCTTTCTAACTCATTTTACCATATTTTTTCAAACTTCTTTTACCAAAAAGCAATTTGAAGTCAGATGATGCCAGCTTATTTGATTTTGGTATTTCAAGTGGGCTGTTTTCCTAGAATTTGATGTGATTGAATAAAGTTTTAATATATTCCTTGCATTTTCTAACAAATGTGTTCAAACTTCTCGAAGTGTGCGACAGTGGAAGCTCGCAGTGGAAGAAGTTAAGACATTTTAAGTCAGATGATGTCAAAAAATGTAGTTCTGAGCCTTGCAGTTGATATTTCTTTAGGATTTGACGTGATTGAATGGGCTTTAGTAAATTATTTACCATTTTCTAACGAATTTTCAAAATTTGTTTGAGCTTTTCGAGACCAGAGATTTTTATCTCAAATTCACTATGTTCTAGTCATTTGAAGTTTACTTGAGATTTTTAATGCAGATTAAAAAGATAAAGCCATTTGATGACAGATGATGTCAGAAATAGTTCTGAGCCTTCAATTTGTTCTGTTTTTAGTGTTTGATGTGATTGAACGGGCTTTTAGTACATTTTTGTCTTTTTCTAATGAATTTTTTCGAAATTAGTTTAAACTTTTCGAAAAGTGTCAGAGATTTTTAGCTCAAATTCCCTTAAGTCACTTGAAGTATACTCGAGATTTTACAATTTGATGACAGATTATGCCAGATAAATAGTTCTGGGCCTTCAATTTGTTCTTTTTTTTAGTGTTTGATGTGATTGAACGGACTTTTAGTAACTGTGTGTAATTTTCAATGACTTTTTTTCTAAATTAGTTTAAACTTTTCGAAGAGTACCAGAGATTTTTAGCTCAAATTTGCTAAGCTGAAATCATTTGAACTTTATTCAATATTTTCAATTCAATCCAAATTAGGAAAAGTAAAGCAATTTGATGTCAGATGATGTCAAATAATTTTTTTCTGGGTTCAAGTAGTTGTTTCTTGAGAGTTTGACGTGATTGAATGGGGTTTAGTGAATTATTCATCAATTTTAACGAATTGTTTTGAATTTGTTCGAGTTTTTTGAAGAGTATCAGCGATTTTAAACTCAAATTGGCTAAGCTCCAGTCATTTGAAGTGTCAAATAATTTGGTTCTGGGCCTTCAAGTTGTGTTTTCTTAAGGGTTTGACGTGATTGAATGGGGTTTATGTAGATTTGTTGCTCTTTTCTAACGATTTTTTCAAATTGGTTCAAACTTTTTGAAGAGTATCTGAGACTTCTTAGCTCAAATTAGTTGAGCTCAAGTAGTTTAATGTCAAATTTTGATGTAAAATTCGATGTTAAGTTTTATGCTAAATTATTCCGTTTCATCTGGTGGACACTTTTGGTGAATTTTATGATGATTGAATGAGACTTTCTTCAGAGAATTTAATGTATTTATTCTAAATTGTTTTCAGTTTTTTTGCCAACTTTCTAATGAAAATTGTGCAAATATAAGCAACGATTGGGTAATGTTGTGAAATTTGTTATGATTTGTGATTTCTCAAACTTTGATGTGGCGGGTTTATTCAAGAATTTCAAAGCGACGATTTGTGACAATGACTCATACACACTCGTACATATATCCTGTATCCTGTATTGTTCTTAGTATGTGTGTGACTTTGAACATATCGATTTGACATTGTTTTCGAATTGTTTATTGCGCCGCAGTACAGCAGACACCTTGACATTTCTTTGCAGTGAATTCATTCTCAATTACCAACTTTTATTGGTACTCCCAACTCAACCCCGGCGCCCGCAGCACCTCCATCAAAGGTTGTGAAATTATATTTTGACAATAAACCAAACACAACAACAGTGGCAATAAACAAGAAACATGCAAACAATGAAAACAATAAACGTTCTTCAGCTGAGGTGGGGAGGGCGCATTCCAACGCCTGCGGCCTGCAGCAGCGACGACAACAACAGCGCGACAGTAAAATAGGGCCACAAGTTTCAGTTTCAGTTTAAGTTTAAGTTTAAGTGCGAACACGAACGTTTTTCAAAGCGTGCGCGGCACTAAAAGAGACTGAAACGTACTTTTGAAGTGCATAAAGTGTGCGCACTGTAATTGTTGTTGTGTCTGTTTGTGTGCTTGAGCCGGTGCCACGCACACGTCAGTGGCACTTCGTGTTGTTGTTGCCACTTGACTATCGGCCACAGGCCCAACTTGTGACATGCCAAAAGCGGGTCGAGCGGGTTGAGGGCATCAACGTTCAAGAGTTGTGGGCGAGTGGACAAAGTGCGAGGACGAGGCTGTTGCAGGACCTTGCACAGTGTCCACTTTTTATTGGCAAAATGCTGAAGAATTTTTGCAAAAAACTGCAAACAAATGACGTGCGCCGCATGCAGACG
This sequence comes from Melieria picta, assembly GCA_964056695.1. Classification (NCBI taxonomy): domain Eukaryota; kingdom Metazoa; phylum Arthropoda; class Insecta; order Diptera; family Ulidiidae; genus Melieria; species Melieria picta. The sequence continues at coordinate 47,453,298 of OZ057399.1, forward strand.
AGAAAGTTAAGATGTACTCTTTGTTGTTGTTGCTTGAGTTTAAACTTGTTCGCCTTGAAGTGATGAACGATGCGACTAGATTGAAGCATCGTTGAGGCGTCGAATTGTGCGTTGTGTGGAGTTGAGGAAAGTTGCTGGTGCGTAGTGGAAATTAAATCAAGTTGTCATTGCTGCTAAGTGGACAAGAAAGTTGCGCTCAAAGCTAAAGAAGAACCCAAATAACAACAACAACAACCACTTGGTGAAGCAGTAGAAATTTTGCTGACAGAGCAATGAACAAAAAAAAAATGCATCAGTAGAGTGAAATACAGTATTTTAAAAGCCTTGAAGGTTGGTAAATAGGTGCGCCAAAGTTGCCAGATTGTCAGCATTAAACAAATTATGAGCGAACAAATTTATCACATTCAAAGTACTCCCTGTGCTGCACAATTTAAGCACAGAAGTAGGGTTAGGTTTGCCTGCAAAAGGTAACAGATTATCAGGTAAAACGTTGAGTTGGGTGACGAATGAAAGACAAAAAGGAAAACATTTGATCTAGAAAAATGGGAAAAAGGTGAATGCATGGGCACGTATCTTCAATTTGAAACACACACACACACACACATTTAAAGTAAGTGAAGCAAAGAAGAACAAGTTGATTAATCTTTAAGGCAATTTTTCATTTTGTTATCCTAAGCATTTGAAAACATCAGCGCTAACAAAAAGGATGCCATCTTTTAGCACTGCAACTACAGTTGATAAATTTTTTGGTCTTGGAAATCGATAGCCCATCGCGAACTAAGGGAACTCAATACAGAAGTCGATGCCTTCGGGAAATTTTACATACTTTAATAATAATAATAATTGACTGGCACGACAGCCCGCTTACGCAACCACCCGTGTTGTGCGTGTGAATTTGTACGCGGGTGGAAGGGACCTACAGTTTTATGCCGGTTCCGAACGGCAGGTTGCGAGCTTTTTCATAAGCCATTTTTACTCTCAGAGGTTTGCCATTTCCAGCTGAGAAGACAGCCACCGAAAGAGAAAACGACATTCTTTAAGAGTTAATAAAATTACAGTAAACCGAAATCTGGCAACTCTATGAATAGCGCCAGTGCCAAGACATGACTTGGCATGTAGACTTATGTCAACAGCGGGCCAAATGAAGCCAATTACCTGGCATAACCAAAGTAATGAGGCAAATTAAACGTGTGGATGAGCGCGCGGATGTTGCTGTCACGTTGACAGCTTATCAATTAACGTTTAATTAAAAGAGTACAAGATGGCAACAGCGAAGCATTATAAAAGTGCAAAATGCTGACAATTTCAAAGTGGAAAACTGCTTTGCCACAAAAAAGAAACTGTTATTGAAAGCAAACATAGAAAAAGTAGCAAAAAAGAAATGCAAAAAGGATTATTAGATAAAATAAAAAGGCTTTTCAAAAAACGTTATGGTTTAAAAATATTAAAGATTATGGCTTTATCTAACAGCTGACTGGTTGACTGACTACATCTAACAACTGACTGTTGGTCTCTCTGTGGGAAAGCGCTGAAAATGTTGGCTTCGGCAATTTGTAATTCTCTGAGTATCAGCGCACAGAAATGGTGATGCATTGAGGCCAAGAATGGAGCGAAACTTCGCAAAAAAACTGCACACAATATTAATTAATTTGAGAATAGTGTGAAAAATATGCCAACATGCGGGAAAAAGTTTTATCCACCTGAGCGAAAGATGTGAAAAGGAAGACGCTGCGAACTGCGCTGAGCTTAGGGCCACTCAGGAATTTGTGAAAAATGAAAGAAATAAAGTGCTTTATTATGTCGTTAGATGTGTAATGTTGAACCAGGCATTTAATTAGCTACAAAAAGTACGGTATTCTATATTCAAAGGATGTCGTTGGATGGTGTGTGCAATGTACTTAGGAATGTGTATTTTTAAATTGCCAAAGGAAGCAGACATAATGCAGACACATTTAAGATATGTCGACAGAGTAAAAAAGAGAAAAGACAAAATATAGACAAATTAAAATGTAGACGCGATAATATTAAAAAAAATACAAAATGTAAGAAGACAAAATATAGACGGAACAAAATGCAGATAATACAAAGCACAGAGATGGTTAAATACAGACAAGAGAAAATACAGACAAAGCAAAACACAAACAAGACACAGTACAGACGAGACAAAATGCAGAAAAGAAAAAATACAGAGAAGACAAAATACAGAAAAACCAAAATGCAGACTAAAATGCAAACAAAATGCAGTCAAAATGCAGTCAAGACAAAATAAAGACGGTAGAAAATGCAAATAACACAAAGTATAGCAAAGATTCAAATACAGATGAGACGAAATGCAGACGGAACAAAATTCACACAAACTTATAAAATTGCACCAATTCAAAAAAATACTATTGATTGCGCAGCTGAGAAATGTTCCTATGAGAGTTAGGGGTTTCCTATGAGGGTTCCTAAAGCCCAGCCCAAGGTCGTTAAGACAAAAAAATGTTTATAATGTGAACACTTTTTTACTGATAGAAATCATCGCATCCCGAGGGAAACTCTGAAACACCTCTAGAACTCGCCTGACATGCTTAGGAGCGCCAACCTTTGCAGGACTACAACAGGTCTCGAAGCAAGGCGTCAAACCGCTCTGGAAGTTTGTGAGATCGACGAGCATCCTAAAAAATCATTTTAATCACATCCAAACGAAACTCCAGTATAACCTAACCTAAATGCGGGGACATTTTTCTAGTCTGTGTTTGGTCCTTTCTAAATTTTGTCTTATCTTGATAAGACCCATGAAATTCAGATCGATGGTAGGTCTCTCTTAGGTCTAAGTATATAACACGTTGTGATACTAGAAATTTTGCTTGAAATGTGTATGCAACATTATTTTTTTAAAATGCGTTGCAATATACACTTCCAACGGATGGGGGAAGTGGAAGAGGGTTCCTATAGTTTAACGCCGATTCCAAAGACCGGTTGGAAATTGACAGTTTTTCTTCCACACTTAGCGGTTTTTGTCATTAACTGCCAAGAAGGCACCTAAGCATTGCTTATAATTCTCATTTATCCCATTGCTGCCTAATGGGTAAAATTTTACCCATGAAAACTGTTTTTTTTTTTAAATCACAGAAAAGTTCGTGGTAGAGATATCTCAAAATCATTGATAGGGATGGTTGGGATAAAGATGGAACTACCTTAACCTAGTGGAGGTCACCCTAAAATTCCGCCATCTAGCTAGAGTTACCAGACTCCAAAAATTGTGAATTTTCCGGAGATGGAAAATGCGGGGAAACGTAGTGGCCTTAGAACTTCACAAAAATCTTCCTCCTAACTCACCTGTAAAAAATACAACTTTTGTTCACGTGTTTAGCTGATCACTTTAAAAAGTATGGAAAAAAGCTACCATTGCTGTCTAATGGGTAGAAAATACCCAATGAATATCTGAGCCACGTGCAGAGATAGAAAGCTGAAATTTTGTTTCTGATCATTTTGGGTCAATTCCAGGTCGTGTATGAAATTTTATCAAAATCGTATGGGCGGAACTGGTACCTGGCTTTAATGGGTTAACTACTTCTTGTGTATAGCGATCAGTGTTGCCACTTGAACATTTTTTTCCCGACCAAACTTCCGACCAAATCCGACCCCAACCGACCAAATTAAAAATTTGCGATATCTTTAAATTCATTTTTATATTACAATTTAATTTTTAAATTAAATTTTTTTAAAGTAAATTTTTTGTACTAATGAAAAGATATTCACATCACGAAACGGACCGAAATTCGTTTAAGTAGACCAGCGGACCAAAGTAAAAAAATCTGACCAATTTTGGTCCGAAAAGTTCAAAAGCGGCAACTCTGATAGCGATGGAAGTAGACGAGTGTTTAGTAAGCACGAACTGGGAATCGAACCTAGAGTCTTTGGTGTGAAAATCCAGCGCACTAACTAACTACAAGACAACATTCCTTAGGCCGGCTACTTCGAGCGAAGTTGGGCAATTCAGTTCCCCAAGATCGGAACTAATCTTTCGAAACCAATCGATATCAAGACTTCAATTCTAGACCTTCAGGTATATTCCCTTATTTCTTCTTATCGTGGCACCGCCATTAACAGCGCTTTTCCGAGCTAATTTTTCCGGCTTATTTATTCCGGTTTAGGAAAATCCAAGTACCTTCAGCCCTAAGCAGAAAGGAGCTTAAGTTCATGAAAGGGATCCTGAGTGGGCACTGTCTGCTAAATATGCATAGAGCGCGTCTGGGAATCACAGATAGCAAAATATTCAGATTCTGCTTGGAAGATGAAGGAACATCCGTGCACAAAACCATTAATTTCAATGGTTCACAGATTGGGCAGGCCAACCAGAACAGGGTTGCCAAGGTGACTCAGTCTCTTTCGGGCTACGTCAGGACAGTGGCACATAAGATTCCAAATGTCCTCTTCATCATTCACAGAGTTTGAGCTGCGACAGCGAAGTACTAATTTAAAGGGAGATGCAGCCGCTGGGCCTTTCTACGGTCCAGTGATCAGTTAGAAATGCTACAGTAGTGGCGATTGTGACACGCTGAGCCCCGAAACTGTTGGGTCTCATGGTTTAGTTTAGACCAGGTTTCCCTCAACTTAAGAAGATTTTAAGAAGTTCCAACTGGTATGAATATGAGGGCTTAAGTCCTGTAAATCTGGTATCACAATGGGTTTCTAAGGTCCAATTGATCCCCTCAGAACAGAGACACCTATCTATCTACTTGACGTTGCGCTGGTTCCAACATGTCTCTAAGATGTCTAATGAAGCTCCATCAAAGAGTATATTCCATGTTGTTGTTGAATGATGACGACCAGGAGGAGGCGAAAGTACTATCCTCTCCTGGTGTAAACCAATAGAAAAAAGCACGCTAAAAGTAGAGCCACCTGATGAAAGAACTTTGCGGCAGTTTCCAACCAGTTTAGAGTCTTTTGAGGCCAATTAAATAAATTAAAATTTTTTGTCATGGTTTATATGCTTTTTTTGAAGAATGATAAAAGATTTCATATAGAAATGTTATTCTATTGAAATACAAAACCAAAGAATCTCAACTCAAAAGTTCTCATTTAGCAAAGTATTCTTGTTATTGTACAAATTAAAATAAATTGTAAAAATTTTTTCAACAACGCTCCTCTTGTCGACTACTGTAGAAATTACAAAAACAACGCTGGGTAGAAATGTCAACATGCATGTTGAATCGACATTTGAAATCAGAGCTTGTCGCACTCACCATTCATTCTGTTGCATTCTGCTTAAGCAGAAATATAAAAAGTAGAAGAAGAAGAAAAGAAGAAGAAAAGCATACGCCTTGAAGAAGTCTTTTATGCTCGTTGAGAAAAAAAAAAATTATGGTCTTTGTGCTAAGATCTCGCCAAGGACGACGACAGTGTGGCGTGTAGTCAGCCAGGCGAGTTAATCTCTGCGCTAAGGAGCTGACTTATAGTCTCGTGTGCTGTGCATTGCGCGCACTTGTGTGGATTAAAGTGAAGCGCAGACATGATGTCTGAATATACTTAATTGTTGGGTATTTAAGGCTTAAGAGAATATTTTCAGAGAAGTGGCTGTCTCGTGGCAGTGCCAAAGGGGTTGTTATGTTTTGATGATAATCAGGACAGAGCACAGTGATTCGACTCCATACAACCGCGAGACAAAATTAGAAGCAGTGGTCCGTTCTTCATAAAATTTGGTATACTAGTTAATCATGGTCAATTGAAATCTCCATTTTTTTTCTTACACTTTTGTAGTTTGGCATTGCAATTTTCGTCATGTTTGGAGAGCTATAGCTCCAAGTGTGTTGACTAGATTTTTCAGATTTTATATTTAATCGGTAACGTCAACATTGATAATTGCAAAGAGTAACAGAAATTGTCTTAGGACCCTTTTGTTTTGCAATAAAAATGATAAAAATAGATGTATGTTTCGCATTTGTGCAGTTTTTTCAATTTGTCATGCTGATTGCATACTTTTAGGCATGAATAAAATAAATTTTGTCGAAAAATAGGTGTTTAGACCACTTTTCAAATTGAATTATTTTCTGAGATTGGAAAATATCGGAGCATGTAATTACATTATCCGACAAAGAAAGAATGCTCCTTAAAATAAAAAAAATCCAGGAACATACTTTCACATACTTTTTAGATATTTTCCTCTAAGTTTTGTGAATTTTTAGATTTTCAATTTTAAAAAATATTTTAAATTAAAAGTGAAGTAAAAGCCTAGCTTTGTAAATTTTGAGAAAACGTTAAAAGCGAAAATGACCACATCATTTCTAAATCTATATTGAAAGTTTTAGCAACTTCTTGGTAACCATGTATTTAAAAATTTTTTTTTTACTTAATAGACTGAAAGACAGAAAACATGTTGTTACATTTTTTTGTGAAAAAAGTTTCAACTTTGAGCCGCTTTTACACAGACACTAATTAATTTTTTGCATAAATTATTTGGGTTTTCTTAGTTGGAGTTTTACCTTTCAAACGACATCAAAATCGTTAAATTCTGAGACTATAATTTTTTTTAATGTTGTCTATGGAACGAATCACTGTGCAGAGTGTTGACATTTTTTTTTGAAATTAATCAAATGACATCTTTGGCCTGCGGCACATATTTGCCAAGCGATACTAGAGGCCCTAGAAAACTTTTTAAACTACTCAAAGATCGTAAACAGAAATGGTCCGGAGAACACCAAGTAAAGAAGAACGGACTTTCTTCCTAGAGAAAGTAAAGAATTGCGTCCCATTACACCGTGCGACAAAAATTAAAAAAATTTGTCACATTATTCTCGCTTCATTGATTTTGTATCTTTTTATTATTCAAAATACTGATACTCAAATAAATTAGAATTTTTGTACTTCCGCCTTTTTTAAATAACTGTCGAACCAATAAAGTTAGAGTAATGAAATTTTGACACGTGATCAAGGAGATTTTGGGTTTTAACATACTTACTTTTCAAGAAAATTCTATATAAATTTTCAAGGATTTAAAGGATTAAAATTTTCAAAGGACCTTTTTCATATCCTTTTTTTACAAATAGATGAAAAATTAATTTTATTTAAATTCTTGAGCCTTTCCTCTTTCATTTGATATACATATCGTCATATTCTAACGAGGTTAAGTATTTTTTATATTTTTTTTTATTTTTTATCCCCTTCATAATTTTGAAGTCCTTTTAAAAGAAGAAAGAGAGGTTACGCAAAGGAATCCAGTAGAATCGCTGTCTTTTGTGAGAACACCTGGCAAGTAGGGAGCGGAGTTTCTTATTCGACTAGAGAGTAAATAATTGCGTCTCATGATTGATGCAATCACAGCATCACGTGGAAAAAAGGTTTCGGAGTGGAATCCTCTAGAATCGCAGTGCTTTGTGAGAACACCTAGTAAGAATAGAGCGAAATTTTTTCTTCGCCTTGAGACATAAGAACTTTTTCTTATAATCGGAGCAATCACAGGACCCAATGCATCTATCCTACATCTTAATCATTGATGACTCCACATGCAAATTCTGCCTCGAGGACATGGACTCAAGAGATCACTTTATCTGCCACTGTTCAGCCTTTTCGAGAGGCAAAAGGTGCTATTGGATAGCGATGCATTAAATATGAGCGAAAATTTGTTTGTCTCATTCCACAGTGGTCGGACTTATATGGGCATAGCGGTCAAAAATACTTCTAGCAGAGATATCAGCCTGAAACTTCGGTCACAGGTTCCTGAGAATGTAGAAATGATTTCATGTGAAAATGGGCGTGGTCGGACATCTATATGCCTGCCCCTTGTTAGGAAATGGTAAAAAATTTGTCCATGTTTTTTTTTTAATGAAAAACTAATTGTTTCCAAGATTTTGTTCGACAACATTTAAATATATACAGGCTCAGAGGCGCACCTGGGGTTTTGGGGAGTTCAAGCCCCCCAAAAAAATTAAAAAATTCTGGTGAAAATTATGGTTTCAAGCAGTATTGGGCTCAAAAGTTGTACGCAAAACTTTATTAACTCAAAACCGAGCGTGAATTAAAATTTTATGAACAGAAGATGGAAGAAAGTACCATGTACAAATCATATTTTAACTTTAATGATCCAAATTTGGTTAGAAAAAGTTTTCAATACGACACATTTTTAACTGATCGTTCCTGTGGCAGCTATATGATACAGTTGGGCGACCTTGTTCAAATTTAAATATGCGATTCAGTATTATATAGAAATCTCAAATACGAAATTTTGTGAGAATATCTTTAAATATGTACTTGTTATGACATTTCTTTTGCCAGATTTACTAATTCGCCCACTTTGTGGGGTGTAAAACCCCTTTGCTCCCTTTTTCCCTATTAAAGGTCCTTTTAAGACTTATGAAAACAAAAATATTTACATAAGTAAATAATTTCAGCCACCGTATATAAAAATTGGTGTCAAGGTGAAGGTTGAAATAGGGAAGTAAAAAAATTGCAAAACACATTATATTTACATCATTTTATATAAAAACAACAACACAATAACACAAACAAACCACCGCACAAAATGCGAAGCTTCTTTTGTACTTCTGGGTTTGCACCCCATTTTCAGTAAAGACACTCACAGTCTGTGGAAGATTGCATGAAGTCTGGCAAATTCTGGCAGCTGAATCTAACACATTTTAATCTCAAAATGTGACTTAGTATTAAGAAACAAATATTAATGGGGGCAACGCGGGGGAACACAACTAAAACTTTAAGTGAAATTCTAGAATTCAGACGAAAAACACAGAATATAGTAGTTGTGATTTTTGATTTTTGTTTTTAAGTACACATAAATTTAATTACATCTCATTAAATAAAATTAAGTTCAATACTTGTGTGTTCAATATCCATTTTTTTAATTTTAAATTTGGTGATTTTTTAATAAAGTTTTTAACACTTCACAATTGATTATTGTAACACGCTGCTCACACTGCACTAACCAAGTGAACAAATGTTCTCACTTCTGATACTATTTGCAGAAAGTACCGCAAGAATCACACCAAAAAAAATTTACCGTTAGAAAGCTTGATTATATGGGAGACCATCTAGGTACTTTTAATTTTAAAATTTGAACTTCGATTTTTTTTATTTTTGGCCTATGGCAGCGACCACAGTGCATCCTTGAGCTCAATCAACTGTCAGTCAATACGAACCCCACTCAATCTCACCGACACATCTCTTGTTCACATTTGTAAGCACTCTGCAATTCATTCGCCTAATTTGTCGCAAATAATTTAGCTTGTATTACAACTGAGATATATAAAGTGCATTGAAGAGTTTCGTATAGATTTAATTGAGTTTCAATTTGGGCCAATTAACTGGCTAATGCACTGCGAAGAAGCCGACAGGGCTGAAGCGGCTCGTTCGCATCGCGTTGCCACAAATAAATCAAATTTGTGCCGACCCAACACCAACGTTAATTGCAATTGCAACAGCAACAACAACATAACTCAATTAGCGGTCAGCCACAGTAATGAGCAGCACCAACACCAACACCAACGCCAACCAAAGCAAATATTGGCATGAAACGGAGGCTGCTGCCGCCGATGCGACCAGCACTCACTGAGTGCTGTGATGAAATTTGCTGCAATGCAAAAACAAGTTAATTAAAAAAACTAATTATGGCAACAAGTATAATTGGAAAAAACCATAATCGAACAGACACCAGTGTTGCATTGCTGCTGATTTTAATTGCAAAATAACGCAAATACATTGAACATATTGAATTCAATGCGACATGACGACAACATGTTGGCGTCTATTGGGTTTTATGCAATCAGTGTTGTCAACTATTATTATTATTTTTATGTGTTTTCAAACAGCAGCAACACGCATATTGAAGCTGAATGGCGCCTTGAATCACTAACGCAGCATTGGCCCATCGAATGGGAAACGTGCTGGCTCTGCAAATTGCTTGCTTCCTATTTTCAATGCGTCTCATCGAAACACTTTTAAATGCCATTCAATTAAGATTGAAAATTGAAATTCAATTACATGTCTATGAATAAAAAATAAAATAATAAAAACGACAACAAAAAAAAATCATAAAAAAATATGAGATTACATGCAATGCAGCAGAGTATAAACACAAACAACCAAACAACAACAACAACAACAGCATACAACTAGTTGCAGCCGCTCGCGCACTGGTTGCATTATTTATGAACCGCGCGGCTGCACAGCGGCGCACAATGGTCGCCATAAAATATGGCCGACACGAAGGCGCGCCGCTTAAGTGGAAGCTTATGCAGCTGCTGTGCCACTCAAGTTCGCCATGCAGCGACTGCTTCAGCTGAAATTGATTGCTGCCAACAGCAGTGACGAGAAGTGCAAATGTGTGCAACTATTTAGTCAGCTCGGCGTTGCTGCTGACCGAAGCCATGCTCGTTGGTGCTGTTTTGAACACAACTATAGAACTAATATGTAACATTTTGTTGTTGTTTGTGTGTGCTGCATTTCAAAAGCTTCAATATGGCATTTTTTGTATTTATTCAAATCGTCTTTTCATTGGAATTGCAGCAAATTGCATCACTGAAAGCAGCTGTTACGCTTCAAAATCATGAAATATAAAGTTTAGTAAAAAGAAATCTGTTAATTTTGCATGAAATTGAAGGCTTTATTTAGCATAGTTAGAACGATCCGATTTAGATCAAATAAGCAACGTTTTGTTTAATAAGTTGTTACCATTTTGAATGCAATTCCAATTTGCCCCATTCATACAAACTGAGACAGTAGATTTTCACAAGTTTTTCTTTCTTTCTTCAATGCTTTCATAACGTTTGGCCCCAATTTCTTTTTACTGTCTTCCAATTTTTCTAATTTTCCATTTTTCAATTACAGTTTAATTCCATATTTTCTACTTTCTCAGTCTCTGTTTTCTTTTTGTCTTCTCGCAGTTTTCGAATATCCTCTAACTTTGTCTCAAGCAACATTTAAATGTTAATAAATGCACCGCAAAAGTGCCAAACTTGTGGCCAACTTTTGACAAGAAACAAATGCTTTCACTTCAATACAACCTTATGGCTGCAATAAACACTTCCATTTCACTGGTGCCACAAAAACGAAAACTTGAGCCACTTATTTGGCACTAAAAACTTCACCTCACGCTTTTGCATAGATTTTATTCAGGAATTTTGCACAACACTTCTGGTTAAATTTCTTTCAATGTGTCGCACAAGCAACGGCACAGCGTGTCGTATGAGTAATATTTTGCACGCAGCGGCACAACGTGTCGTATGAGTAATATTTTGCATGCAGCGATTCAACGTGTCGTATGAGTAATATATTACATGCAGCTGTTCAACGTATCGTATGAGTAATTTTAATTCGAACTGTTTCAAGTGTTTAATGATTAACATTTTATAAAAATAAAAAAGGCGGAAATTTGTTTACAAGAAACGGCACAATGTGTGGTATGAGTAATTTTTCTCATACAGCGGTGTAACGTGTCGTATGAGTAATTTTAATTCGAACTGTTTCAAGCGCTAAATGATTAACAGTTTATAAAAATAAAAAAAAAGCGGAAATTTTTTTACAAGAAACGGCACAATGTGTGGTATGAGTTTTTTTTCTCATACAGCGGTGTAACGTGTCGTATGAGTAATTTTAATTCGAACTGTTTGCAAGTGCTAAATGATTAACAGTTTATATAAATAAAAATGACGCAAATATTTTTTACAAGTAACGGTCCAACGTGTCGTATGAGTAATTTTCACATGCAGCGGTGCAACGTGTCGTATGAGTAATTTTAATTCTAATTGTTTCTAGTGTTTACTGATCAACATTTTATAAAAATAAAAAAGACGGAAATTTTTTTACAAGAAACGGCACAATGTGTGGTATTAGTAATTTTTCTCATACAGCGGTGTAACGTGTCGTATGAGTAATTTTAATTCAAACTGTTTGCAAGTGCTAAATGATTAACAGTTTATATAAATAAAAATGACGCAAATATTTTTTACAAGTAACGGCCCAACGTGTCGTATGAGTAATTTTTCACATGCAGCGGTGCAACGTGTCGTATGAGTAATGTTAATTCGAACTGTTTCTAGTGTTTAATGATTAGCATTGTATAAAAATAAAAAAGGTGGAAATTTGTTTACAAGAAACGGCACAATGTGTGGTATGAGTAATTTTTCTCATACAGCGGTGTAACGTGTCGTATGAGTAATTTTAATTCGAACTGTTTCAAGTGCTAAATGATTAACAGTTTATATAAATAAAAATTACGCAAATATTTTTTTACAAGTAACGGCCCAACGTGTCGTATGAGTAATTTTTCACATGCAGCGGAGCAACGTGTCGTATGAGTAATTTTAATTCGAACTGTTTCAAGTGCTTAATGATTCACAGTTTATATAAATAAAAATGACTCAAATATTTTTTACAAGCAACGGTTCAACGTGTCGTATGAGTAATTTTGATTCGAATTGCTTCAAGTTTTAGTTGATTGATAAATATTTTTCAGAAATTGACCTTCGTGTGATGAGTTGAAATATTAAATGTTGTTGTTGTTGGTCTTGTTATTATTATTGCCAGTTGTTTGAAATGAATTTTGATGTTTTGAAGTTTTAGAATTTTATTGTGGAATTTCATTATGCGCAAAGTTTTCTCATACAATTTACAACTTGATTTGCCGGTGATCAGACTTGTTGGAAATTGGTTGTAGCTTGAAATTTGATTGATTGCAATGTAATTGCTGAATTGTTACACCCTACACTGAGTACTTTTGATAACTTTGTTTGCTTTGGACATTTGTAACGCAAGCAAGGTTGCTATAGAAACTTTTTTTTGAGCTCGGAATCAACCCGAACGATTAATATAGCCATTTGACTGGCTGTATATTTGTTCATGTGTCTGTTAGTGCGTTTGTACGTTCGTCCTTTCGTTTCCCACAGGTCTAATGGATACAATAACTTAAAAAAAAAGTTAAGATATGAGAAGGAAATGTTGTATGGGAATTATACGGTTTTTTGTCAAGAGTTAATTATGAAATGGGAATTATAGGCGCTTTTTTGAATAGAGTTGCCATATAAGAAACATTTTCTTAATACTAAAATCTATTAAACAAATTAAATTCAAATTTTTTCATATAAACAACTCGAAATGTTTAGGGAGCACTCGAGCCATGTTCGTTTTTTTGTATGTATGAGTGGCAACAGTTTGGTATGCGCAATAACTTTCCTTATTGTAGAGATATGGGTATAAACTGAGATATGGTTTTTATAGCGACTCAAAATGAAATAAGATGATAAGTTAAAATTTATTCTAGATTTTTTATGTTAGTCTGTCTATCGGTTTAAGAACCGTTTGGTGTCCTCAATAACTTTCATAGTTGCTCAGATACCACAATAAAGTTGGATGTGTTACAGGCACTTGAACAGAAACCAGATGAAAAAATGAACTTTTCTACAACTAAAAAAAGGAAATGGGAGCTTTAGGGTTAACAATATGATTGACAGAAAATTGCGCACGGTATACGCTCATCCAATGCGGCAATTTCCATGAACAAAAGCCAGCATAATCCAGTGAAAAATTAAATCGAATGCTGGCATTTAGTCGTAATCATATTTTACACATATTTACATATGCGACACGATGTAATAAACTGGTAACCTGCCAAATTGAATTTTGATGCCTTACCATAATATTGACTCTGCTGCATGTGAGGGTTAACAAAAGCGGCTGCCATTGCTCCAGCGTCAGCTGTAATAAAGTATGTGAGACACACACACACACATTTATGGCAATCAAGTGCATATCGTGCTTGATAAAAATTATATTCACATCAATGCACCAACTAAGCGCATCCCCCGCTGCTTTCGTATTCCAATCCATACGACAGCAGTCTCCCCTTTGGCTCTGAGTGTCGCATAAATGCAAAATGAAGCAAAATAGCACAGCGTGCATTCGGGCGTTGCAACAAGTTGCAACATCAGCCCCGTCATCGGCGGCGGCGGCGACAGCAACAGCATCATCGACCATGTAAACAATATTATCATAGCCGCAGCCAACAACAACGAATCATAGTTCAAAATGTTACCATCAGCATATAAGCACACACACACACATAAACATAAAAGACACAAGTATGCTCACATGAGGGTTTTCTGTGCGCGCCAACGCTTTCGACTGCTGGCGGCGCCTGTTGCTGCACGTGATTGCGTTTGGGCGCTTCGAGCGTACAGCACTTGCAGCATAGCGCTCATAAAAATCACATCCAATCAAGCGTAAAAACTACTATACTTTATCTCACTTTCCATCGACCCTCGACCGACCACAAGCCGTTCTCTATGCCACCGGCAGCCAGCTGCAGTCGGTCCCTTTCGCTAAATTGCTATATCGTTGCGTACGACGTGTCGAGTTCGGTGTGTTGTGCTGTTGGGGGATGCTGGATATCGATAACACTATGGCGCTGCAAATTAAATGACTGCGGATTTTATAGTCTACTTGAAAGCGCTGTACGAGTTGGTAATTTTTATGAGTTAGCTGCCATGAAACGAGGTGTTAAATGTGGTCGAAAGTGGAAATTTATAATACTGCGAAACATTCCTAATCAACGGTTTACTCATGAAACTATAATTGAGGCGTTAAAACAGTACCTAAATAAATCACTTCTTTGAGTTAAATGTTACATTGAACCATTTAGGTCTGAGCCTCAATTTGTTGACATTTTATTAAAGGAAATATATGTAAACATATAAAATTTGAACCTTAAGTTTCTAGACGTTGTATTTGATTTTTTTTTTTTTTTTTTTTATTTTATTATATTACAACTAGTATAACATTATATACATATACTAACGAGCAATTTTTATCGGGATATCTTACAACAAATATTTAATATAAATGCTCAGCAAAACAGTTAATATTTAAGCTGATTTTTATTAACTTATTTAATTAAATCTTGTGGTTTTTTTCGTTTTAGCCTTCGTTTCCATTTTGTGTTATCATTAAGAATCAAAGCTTCATTGTTCACGTGCTTGTTGAGTCGCGCCGTGTGCGACTGTGCAAGTTTCTTAATGGTTGCCGAAACCGATTCAATGTTGAGGTCGCGTTCTAAATCTTGCGTTCTGATGTACCATGGCGCACGAACAGCGTGCTTGAGTACCTTAGTCTGGAATCTTTGTATTTCCAATATGTTGCTATAGCTGGTGCATCCCCATAGCTGGATTCCATAGGTCCAGATAGGTTTGAGTATTTGTTTATATAGAAGCAACTTATTATATGCGGATACAGCTGATTGCTCACCCATTAGCCAAAGCATTTTTTGGAATTTTAAATCCAGTTCTTCTCTTTTCTTTTTCACGTGCTCACTCCACCTTAGTTTTGTGTCGAGCGTCATACCTAGATACTTGGCTGTATTAGCGTATGGTACTTTTATGTTGTTTATGTACATTGGTAGATATTTGATTTTATTGTTCGTAAAGTTAATGTGCACAGACTTTGTTTCGTTCAGTTTAATGTGCCATTTTTCAGTCCAGTTGTATATTTCATTAATGGCAAGCTGCAATTTTGTAGTTGACTCTATTTCTGTCTTTCCAACACTTAATATCGCTGTGTCATCAGCAAATGTTGCTGTGAAGCAATTGTTGGAATTGGGCAGGTCATAAGTAAACAGCCGATAAAGGAAAGGGCCTAGCACGCTTCCTTGCGGCACACCAGCTTTGATCTCTTTTAGTTCAGAGAACTCATCTTCGTGTCTAACGCGAAAGTGGCGCTCAGACAAGTAGGTTTTTAGGATGTTAAAGAATTGTCTTGGCAGTACATTATTTATTTTCCACAGCAGGCCAGCGTGACATACTTTATCGAAAGCTTTTGTAACATCGAGAAATACGGCAGAGCAGACTTTTTTTTCCTCAATAGTATTTTCAATAATACGAGTAATTCTATGAATTTGGTCAATTGTTGAGTGTTTTGCGCGGAATACAAATTGGTGTGAAGGAATTAATTGCATATTTTCTATAATATTATTGAGACGTTTTATCAGAAATTTTTCCAGCAGTTTTGATAAAATGGGTAACAGCGATATTGGACGATATGATGCTACATCGTTTGGAGGCTTTCCTGGTTTTAAAAACATAATTACGTCAGCTATTTTCCAATAAATGGGAAAGTATTGCAGCTTGAGGCAAGCGTTCATTATATTTGTTAGTCGTGTAATGATGTTTTGAGGAACTTGTTTGAGGACTTCAGCAGTTATTAAATCAAACCCTGGAGATTTCTTCGGCTTTAGGTTTTTTATCTCATCACTCATTTCAGCTTCACTTATAGGTTCAATATCATGATCATTATCGTTGGCTGTGCCAACATTATTAGGTGGTGGCAGTGGGTCACCGTTGGGTGTAAAAATTTTTTCAAGGTAGTCAGAAAATATGTTCGCTTTTTCTGCGTTTGTTTTCGCCCAACCATTGTTATCTGTTCTGATTGGTGGACTCTGAGTAGTTGGCTGTTTAAACTTTTTGGTGCATTTCCACAGTGAGTAATTTGTGTCTTTTTTATTATTTAATTGCTGTAAGTAGTTTGTAAACGATTGGTTTTTGAATTTATTAATTTGGCGGCTGAGGTCTTTTGCTGCTTTATTCAAAGCTGCTTTATCGACGGGTGCTCTCGTTTGATGCCATCTACGACGCAATTGCCGCTTTTTTAATACCAGTTCTTTTATGTCCTTTGAATATTTGTGGCCAGTGGAAACTTTCATTGGAAAAGGATGTATTTGATGATAACTATTTGTGAGGGTCTCAAATTACTCAAACAACTTGGAGAACTTAAACTTGTGAAATTGAAAGTGTCCTTCGGGATTGCAGTAAACAATTGAAACTTGAAGTCAAGCGATGAATGTCTAGTCTAGTCTAGTCTAGTCTAGTCTAGTCTAGTCTAGTCTAGTCTAGTCTAGTCTAGTCTAGTCTAGTCTAGTCTAGTCTAGTCTAGTCTAGTCTAGTCTAGTCTAGTCTAGTCTAGTCTAGTCTAGTCTAGTCTAGTCTAGTCTAGTCTAGTCTAGTCTAGTCTAGTCTAGTCTAGTCTAGTCTAGTCTAGTCTAGTCTAGTCTAGTCTAGTCTAGTCTAGTCTAGTCTAGTCTAGTCTAGTCTAGTCTAGTCTAGTCTAGTCTAGTCTAGTCTAGTCTAGTCTAGTCTAGTCTAGTCTAGTCTAGTCTAGTCTAGTCTAGTCTAGTCTAGTCTAGTCTTGTCTTGTCTAGTCTAGTCTAGTCTAGTCTAGTCTTGTCTAGTCTAGTCTAGTCTAGTCTTGTCTAGTCTAGTCTTGTCTAGTCTAGTCTAGTCTAGTCTTGTCTAGTCTAGTCTAGTCTAGTCTAGTCTAGTCTAGTCTAGTCTAGTCTAGTCTAGTCTTGTCTTTTCTAGTCTTGTCTTGTCTAGTCTAGTCTAGCCTAGTCAAGTCTAGTCTGGTCTAGTCTAGTCTAGTCTAGTCTAGTCTAGTCTAGTCTAGTCTAGTCTAGTCTAGTCTAGTCTAGTCTAGTCTAGTCTAGTCTAGTCTAGTCTAGTCTAGTCTAGTCTAGTCTAGTCTAGTCTAGTCTAGTCTAGTCTAGTCTAGTCTAGTCTAGCCTAGTCAAGTCTAGTCTAGTCTAGTCTAGTCAACTCTAGTCTAGTCAAGTCTAGTCAAGTCAAGTCTAGTCAAGTCTAGTCAAGTCTAGTCAAGTCAAGTCTAGTCTAGTCTAGTCTAGTCTAGTCTAGTCTAGTCTAGTCTAGTCTAGTCTAGTCTAGTCTAGTCTAGTCTAGTCTAGTCTAGTCTAGTCTAGTCTAGTCTAGTCTAGTCTAGTCTAGTCTAGTCTTGTCTAGTCTAGTTCAGTCTAGTCTAGTCTAGTTCAGTCTAGTCTAGTCTAGTCTAGTCTAGTCTAGTCTAGTCTAGTCTAGTCTAGTCTAGTCTAGTCTAGTCTAGTCTAGTCTAGTCAAGTCTAGTCTAGTCAAGTCTAGTCTAGTCTAGTCTAGTCTAGTCTATTCTATGTCTAGTCTTAGTCTTAGTCTTAGTTTTAGCCTTAGTTTTAGCCTTTTAATCTTAGTTTTAGTTTTAGTCTTAGTTTTAGTCTTAGTCTTAGTCTTAGTCTTAGTCTTAGTCTTAGTCTTAGTCTTAGTCTTAGTCTTAGTCTTAGTCTTAGTCTTAGTCTTAGTCTTAGCCTAGGGTTAGTATAATCTAGTCTACACTTAACTAAACTAACAGCTCAGCTTAGCGGTTTAGCTCTGCTTAACTAGAATCACTCTGACAGTCTCATAGCTTTCCTCAGCTGAATATTTCTTAGCTGCAAAATTTAAGTTCCTACGAACTCATAGCACAATCAACACCGCCTGCCATCACGTGATGGCAACTCTACATAAGTAATTGAATAATTTTGTGACTTTTATAAATTTCTTCATTTTCATATAATGTTCATTTGAAATTCCATTTACACTGCACATATTTTGATTACACTTTCACGACTTGGTCGCTTTCGGTTGTAATCGCAAATGGAAAGCAATACAAGCCGCACAACAGCGGTCGTCCTACTTAAATTCTTGCAAAATAAACTCATATAAATTTCCATATTTTGATTTATGAGATTTCAGAATTTTTAACCTGCACACCACACCAAACCCTGCAACCAATTCCGACAGTTTCACTGCTTTTTGGACATTTTTTGACACTTGCTGCGCGTTCTGCTGCCATATGTCTCTCTGTCTCCTTCGTTGACGCTTTCGGAGCGAATCACACAGCGCACAGCTTTTCCCACTTTTCATGTTTTCCATGATTTGATTGCGCGCCACAAGCACAAATCCAAATCTTAATAAAAAAAAGTTCTAATAAATGCAGCCCACTGTTGTTGGCTGCTGCGCCCATTTGCGGCAGCTCGCCGCATCTTGGAGCATTTTATGGATTCTCAAAGTGCATGACTTTGAATTTGCATATTTTGCTATTTAGGCGCCGCCAGTCAGCAGCAACAGTCCTCAGGCATTCGTTTCCAATCGGCCAACACGTGCGCCCGAGTCTGTTGCTTGTCTGGCGGATTTATGGGTTCGAGTGGCGTAAATCCGCTGTTAAGGCATTCAAATCTGCGTTTTATTGCTATGCGCCACTGTCGCCATTCGATCGCTTTTATTCCCCAATCGTTTTGTAGCTCGAAAGCAATAAGAAAATTTACCAGAAAATTTATATGCAGATATTGCACATTGGGACGCGCCATGAGCCGAGATCAGCGCGAAATTCTATGCACAAATGCAAATCGACAATTTCGCATACGCTTTGCGTTGACATTCCGACATTTAGCTGAATACCACAAAAAAATAAAAATTAGAATGCAAAATATGGCATGTGAAAGTGTTACGCTGCTGGAATACATTTTCGCCCCAGGGAGATAGAAATATGCATATTTTTAGCTGCAAATATGTGACAGGATGTGTGTGACTCCGTGTGTAAGTGACAGCGTTTTCGAATGCGTTGCGTCTGCATAAGAATGGCATCATTTGAGCCTCTGAATGCCACATGACATGTGTCTCTGAATACGAAATATTGTGGTAACACAATGGATCTCTTTGGTATTAGAAAGATTGCTTCGTAGCAGTGGAGTGACTACCTGCCTAATCGATAAACACAACAAGCTGTGAGTTATACGATGGAAGATATTCGAAGAGGCCGAATTGGTCAGTGTTATTGTAAGGTTCGTGTTATTTGCTCAATGCCTACCATTTGTCCATTGCTCATTACTACAGTACAGAATGACCCAAATTTGTGAATTCGTTGTCCTACAGTTCATTATGGCCTGAAACTGAAGATATGGTACTGGTAAATGTGTGATTTTGACCTAAGTGGTTCCAGTCGTAACGATTTTCAACTGGGGCCTTACAATTTATCCTAACCTTACTTTGTATTAACCCTAATCGTCATCTTGACATACATTGCCTCACCTCATGTTACCTTAACACACGGTACCTTACCTTATACGAGTATGTGGTAAATTACCCCACCATGTTTTACATTACATTGCTACAGTACAGAATGACCTAATATTATTATTATTGACGGGGATAGTGCCCTTGTCATGGACTCACAGTTCGTCAGCCATGTTTTACATTACATTACTTCAGTACAGAATGACCTAACTTTACATTTTTTGTATTTAGAGAGGATTTGAACCCCAAAACCCTCTATGTGTGCGCCAGTGCTTACAACACATCACTTGCATTAAATTTTATTACAATGAATTACATTACATTACATTGCATTACATTACATTACCTTACATTACATTAAATTACATTAAATTACATTACATTACATAACATTCATTGAATTATATTACATTACCCTACATTACATTACATTACACTACATTACATTACATTACATCACATTACATTGCATTATATTACATTACATTTAAATACAATCAATTTTATTATATTACATTACCCTACATTACATTACATTACCCTACATTACATTACTCTACATTACATTACATTAGATTACATTGCATTACATTACCTTACTTTACATTACATTAAATTACATTACATTACATAACATCAGGGACCAAAAATAACTGTTATTTTACAATTTTCAAATCAAAAAGGCATAACGAAAAAATTGCCGGAGGACTTTTTCAAATATACCATTATGATCGTAGTGGCCTCAGCTTCACGAATATTAAACGCCTTTGAAATTTTAGACTTTTACTATAAAAGTTAAAATTAACTGTTATTTTGTGCCTTTTATTATTTCAGGCAAAAATAACTGTTACTTTTAACTTTTATTTTATCGGTCAAAACTAACAGTTATTTTGTGACTTTTATTTTTTCGGTCAAATATATCAGGCAATTTGAATTTTTTCAAAGGCCGTTTGACCGACTAAAAAACTATTGATGCCATTTTTTTCGTCGCACAAGTCTTATAGCTCCGAATGTGCGGTCTGCTGAGATTAAAAAACAACTATTGGTTGGAATCTTCATTCTATATTCCTACTTTTAAATGTGTAGTGCACAAATTTCTTACTGAGTACAGACCTTGCAAACTTAAGTCAACCTTTGTTAAAGATTGTTCTATGATTGTTTCGACTTTACGGACCATATTTGCTGACCATAGACTTTATAGACCTTACTTAACTTTTTCTAGAAATGGTTGAGTTCATGATTCTCTATTATTCAGCTTGAACTATCCTTAATCCTTAATTTGTTAAAATCCATTAGATACAATTTTTTCAATATTCTGTCTTTTAAAAGGTTAAGGCACAAATTGCTTAGACTCGGCTGACCACATATGGTAACTGTAGACCTTATAGACCTAACTTAAATTATGCTGAAGACTGCTCTAAAAATATATTCTGGATTTTTAATAATAACCCAATATTAATTAAAAAAAAACACTATTAGTTGGGACCTCCTACCATATTCTTTTAAGGATTTAGATTGCTTAGACTTGACTGATCATATTTGTTGACTATAAACCTTATAGATCTAATTTAACCACTGCTGGAGATTATTTAGAGTCCAGTTTGATGTTCCCTTAATTAAAGAATGTTTCTACTTTAATTGACCATTAGTAGACCGACCATATTAGGTGACTATAAACCCTCTAGACGCAACACAAACCAGGCTGAAAATTGTTCTATAAATGTCGCTATTAAAGAATTGTGACTAATTTTATTTACGATCGAAGGAGTATTTTTTAGCCATCAAAATCAGTTTTGATTTCAACAAAACCTTTCCGCAGTATTCTTTCTTTTAAGAATGTAAATCACACAATGTTTAAACTCGATCAACCAACTTCAGCGTTATGTATTTCCTGTTCACAACTCGTTACAGCAACAAACTTCCAAACATGTGTGCGCGCATATTTTGTTTCTATTCAAATTTGTGTTTGTCCTTTTGGGTTCAACAAATCCCAAACTGCTGCCAACAGCTTCTAACCTCAATCGAACGCCCTTAAGTCTTGGGTCATTGTCAACAATTTGCAAGACTGGCTTAACTTTTAATTTGGTTTTTGCATGTGTGATTTTGTTGTTATTTCATGCATTCACTTTGCTTTGCCATTCAGTAAAAAATGTTATTGCAAGCCACCACTTTTTAACGAAATTTCAAATAGAATACAGTAGCATGAAAAATTCAAGTTGGAAAAGTTCACACTTGTTGTATGGCACAAACAAAAAGCAAAAACAACATTCACTTACCTCTTATTAATAATTCAACCCAAGCCAAAGGCAGACAACAAATTGCATTGCACACAACTCAAAGTCAGAAGTTGAAACTGATGCTAAAAGGTTGAAGTTGAGGCTGATGTTGAGGTTCAAGTTGAGGCTAAGACTGTGGCTGTGACTAAAGCGAAACAACTGAAAGGTTAAACTAACCTAAAAACTTTATGCATCGCACACAATCAATTTATCTCAACGCAATATTGAACACTAAACGGCCGGGCGACAGGTAAGAAAAAGCATTTGGCACAGCCGTCGAGTGCTGCCCGGTGCTGCTGTTCTCTCTGACCCGGCGCTGCCATTTTAAACCATTTTCCCCAGTGAACAGACCCATCGACCGGCGCTTCGACAGGTCTGCGTGTTCACCTTTGTGCCGACCACAGATGACATTTTCGTAGTCTTTATCTGAGTGGGCGTTGCGAGCGAGGAAGACATTGTGTGAGCAATGATTAAGCTGGGCACCTTAGCATGTGGGATGCATAGTTTTGTTGTTGTACACAGTGCGAGGTGCGAGGTGGGCAGTGACTTTTGTTGTGGCATTTAAATGTATTTGTTTGTTGAGAATGTTAATGTGTGCGAGAAGAATGCCACAGAGGTTTGACTGCTTCGTGTTGAATGGTTCATGATTGGTCTGCGGTGTCGTTAATCTGTTTGGTGTTTTTGTTGTGGTGGGGTACATATGTTTTCCTTAATGATGGCCGAGGGTTTGTGAATTGTTGTTGAGGTGAGCCTAAAGATAGGATAACCTATATTCGAACTCAAAATGGTAGTTGGTTAGATGCAGATCTCGTATTCACTTTAGGGTCTAACAACAGAAATTTGGCCTAAAATTCTTGAATATCAAATTACTACAACAATAATCTATAGGCATAAATATAATTGTTTGTCCTAACTGACTGCCTCACTCATCATCGCCCAGCCAAAACTGCTGAAGCCACAAACATGAATTGTGAAATATAGGTCCACTTTAGAAAATGCACCTCCACTCAGACGGGATTTTTTGAAATTCGGAGTCTAAAGAGGCAAAAAATTGGTTAAGGTGTTGTATGAAGAAATGTGATTTAATGGGACTATTGATATCAAAATTGGTGGAAATACTTCAAATCAAAAATTACTCCAGATGTATATTTTAGTTTTTTTAGTTTTGTTTTAGTTTAGGTCAAAAATGAGTTAAGACTATGAACAAACATGAACCAATGGGACTTTTGATTTCAAAATTGATGAAAATACTTCTAATAAAAAAATGATTAGAGAGTTTTTAATTTTTTGTTAATGAAACTCTAACCGGATCAACGATGGGTTAAAAGGTTTTATGGGGAAACATGATTTAAGGTATCATGGCACGTTAGAAAGGGGAATTTTTAATGATTTACAAATTTTTTTATTTTTCAGCTCCCTTATTATCAATCTTTTTGAAAATTTTTTTACAATATATTGAAGGTTTAAGGAACACAAACTAACGTCCCATGATACCTTAATAGGTTTTTTGACTTTAACTATTGGGAGGCTACTCCAAAGAAGAAATAAATTGATTTTGACTTTAAATGTGGTGAAACTACTCCAAAGAAGAAATAATTTGACATGTGTTTTTCATTTTTTCGAACATCACAATGTGACTGGGTCAAGGAGGGGTTAAAACTTTTTTTAAAGAAACTGTGAAAAAATATTTCTTTTGATTTCAAATTCGATGAAAGTACTTTAAGTGAGAAATAATTTGACGCGTGTTTTTTACTTTTTTAAAAATGCAAATCTAACAGGTTAACAGTTTGTTTGAAGAAACATTATTTATTGGTCTTTTTGACTTCAAATGTGGTGAAACTACTCCAAAGAAGAAATAATTTGACATGTGTTTTTAATTTTTTCGAAAATCACAATGTGACTGGGTCAAAGAGGGGTTAAATGTTTGTGTAAAGAAACTGTGAAGAAAAATTTATTAATGAACCTATTGACTTCAAACTTGGTGAAAGTGCTCTAAATGAGAAATAATTCGATACGAAATAATAATTCACATTTTCGAAAATAGAAATGTGATGGGATCAACAATGGATTAACAGTTTGTATAAAGAAACTGTGAAAAACATTAATTAATGTACCGATTGACTTCAAACTTGATGAAAGTGCTTCAAATAAGAAATAATTCGACACGAAATAATAAATAATTCACATTTTCCAAAATAGAAATGTGATGGGTTCAACAATGGGTTAAAAGTTTGTATAGAGAAAAAAGATTATATACGCCTTTTGACTTCAAATTTGGTGAAAGCATTTCAAATGCAAAATAATTAGACTTAGGAATTTTTAATCACATTCTGATAGGTCAACAAAGGATTAAGAGAACTGTGGTTTATTGGGTCCACTTCAGACATCAAACCTCTGTATGAATATTGATTCATAGTTCTTCAAGTTTCCATAGTTAGCTCGAATACTTAGAGTCAAGTGTAAATTTTTGTTTCAATGCATTCACAATTTCCAACCATTTTAAATGAAATGAAGAGCTAATGCCAACACACTTCAGGCATATTTAATTAATACGCACCAGGTGAAGCGTCGACTAAATATGCTAAAACACACGCACACTCACTAATACACACAACCACACACAGTGTCCACACAGTGCCCACACAGTTGTGGCCAACGTTGCCACAGCAGTTTTCATTCTATCCTTTCACCACGTTTGTGCCGACAGATTTTCGCTTATTTTAGCAAATTTTCTCGGTGAAAAATGCGAGTGCTTTCAATCGTTGGTTCAAGCGTTCATCCAACGTAACGTCACCTCGACTGGCATTTTGACGCGTGACCTTCCTAGCGGCATTGACTTGTTGTAGCCGTCGTTGTTGCTGTTGATATTTGGTCGTTTACCTCAATGTTGCCTTGTTGGCGTTGTTGTTGTTGTAGTCGGTTTTCATTTATTGTTGGTGCAATTTTTGTTGTTGTACATATTGTTACAGGTTGCTTTTTGAACGTAATTTTTCGAGTCGAAAGCGGCAGGCTGCATGTCACAAAGCACTTGGCTTTTGTGTAAAAGTTGGTGCAATACAATTTTTTCTATGAATTCTATGAATAACCCCTGAAAACATTGTTAAGTGCTTGATTAATGTTTTAAATGACAGTTGGTTGATTTTGTTAGGGTATTTATTATTTTAATACGACTGTACTTTTTATGTTATGCGTTTTCTCAGTTCTTTTCAATATGTATGCATGTGTCTACATAAATATATAGGTACATATTTATTTGTTATATATATATGTACATATCTATGTATGTATTTATGTATGTACAGTGTCGCACACAGGCTTTCATTTGGGAACACCCGCCTTGGTTCGGTACACAACTCTTGATTCCAAATACCATTTGAACCCACAATTGCCATCTAAAAATTTTTGTAACAAACATAAATTTTATTGTGGGGGTTTGAATCCCCAAAACCCCCATTACTATGTATGTGTGTATGTGTTTTTCAGTTACACCTTGTTGCCGATTCCGTGTTGTTTTTGTGTTTCTACTCAATATTATTGAAGGCGTTGCCTACACTCCTTTTTTTGCCTTTTTTTGTTTTTTCATTACTCTTATTGCTACTCCTTTCGTAACGGCACTTTCATTACTGCTACATTTCCAAGTATGAGTGTCACCTGGTCGAAGGTTTCTTCCATTTCGTTTTGTGCCACGCGTTGTTATTAATTTTCTCCATTGACCTTCACACCAATGATTATTTTCATTGATCACCCAACGAAGCAAAGTCCTAATGAAGATGGAAGCGCGCTTAGTATAGAAAACAACAGCACAACAACAACCATAAAACAAAAACAATACTCATGTTTGTTGTAAGACTATAAAGCAAAAACCAAAGTAATTTGAGACAAAAAATCGAATCTCATGTTGAGCCAGAAAAATTGGGTCACTTAGCTGCGGGTTTTTCTGTGCTCGACAACAATGCTCGCATTTGTCTTGAATGTCCACTGTCTTTTAGTACCTTAATTTATTACCGTTATTTGTTGTTGGCCCCTAATGGGCTGCGTAGTATTTCTTGTTGTCTCTTTTGTTTATTGTAGCACAAATTTAAGGTGTAAAAATCGCAGAATAATAAAAGAATTGCTGTCACTTTAAGTTATTTAGGTAGAAATTTGTTTCAATAAATAAATAAATAAATAAATAAAATGGTAGGAAATTCCATTCGGCAAATTGTGATAATCAATAATATTAGTTTTTACGTATTTGCTATAATTTTGTGTTGCTACATTAAATGTAATAAGTCTTAATGTGAAAAATGCCTGGAACAATATTTATGTGGGTGATTCTAGGAAAGTGGATTCTTACTTCATGTTGATTACAAGATATATATAACTAATATTAAGCCATGTTTGTATGTACATATATATTATATAGAATTACTATATTTATCCTTCACGGTTATGTGTTAGGTTGACTTAATGCCGAAAGTGCTGCCAGTTTGAAGCTCGCACATCTTATTTGTCATTGTCGCAATGAAGGAGCAATTAAGGATTTAAATACTGAAATTGAAGTTGAGTGAAGCTGTGTTATGAAAAGTGCTTTTTAAGAGGTTCCATTTTCCAATAATGTTAACAAAGTCACAAATTCGTAAAATATAATAACGATTCTATAAATTTCTCGCTTCATTGATTTTGCATCTTTTTATTATTTAAAATACTGATCCTCAAATAAATTAGAATTTTTGTACTTCGTTAAAATTGCAGTTTCCGCCTTTTTTTAAATAACTTTCGAACCAATAAAGTTAAAGTAATGAAATTTTGACACGTGATCAAGGAGATTTTGGGTTTTAACATACTTACTTTTCAAGAAAATTCTATATAAATGTTCAAGGATATAAAGGATTAAAATTTTCAAAGCACCTTTTTCATATCCTTTTTTTACAAATAGATGAAAAATCAATTTTATTTAAATTCTTGAGCCTTTTCTCTTTCATTTGATATGCCATATTCTAACGAGGTTAAGTATTTTTTATATTTTTTTTTAATTTTGTATCCCCTTCAAAATTGTAAAGTGCCTTTAAAAGGACAAAGGATGTAGAAATGAAAAAATGAGTACTCAGTATTACTATGTTTGGTCTCTAGTTTCACGCCCATATGGATTTTCCCCGGTGTGAAAAATGCTGTCGCACGGTGTTATAATTGAGTAATATGCTTAGTTTGGTTTGCCATTTCATCACGATTAGACTGTTTGACGTAATCTTACATCCGAGCTACTAATTTGACTAACCATGGATTGTTTTCGTACCACGAAGAGTGAAGATAATCGATGAGAGATTCATGAGACACTGTTACATTCACAAAAACTCACTGTTAGATGTGCTTTCATGAATCGTTTTTCCTTATTTGTTTATAAGTAAGAACAGCGAGCGCTTAAAGAGCCACGATTGTCCATTATTTCGTGTTACAATTGAATGAAATGTTGACTCAAGAAATATTTTTCCAACAGGATAACACCACATGTCATATAACGCATCAAACATCAAAACATTTGGTGCACGCATTATTTCTCGAAATGGACCAGTCGATTGGCCACCAAGATTTAAAGCCTCGGAATTATTTTCTCTGGGGTTACGTAAAGTCTTTGGTAAACATACCGGAATCTTTGGACACTTTGAAAGACAACATTGTGCGAATCATTGCCAAGACACAATGGGTGCGAATTTAGGCTTCAAAAAGTAGTCGAAAGTTGGACAGGAAATTACCCCCCGTACGCGTGCTTCAAATTATATTCAAACACTAATGGCATAACAATTTTTTTCTTTATAAAGTAAATTTTTAATTTAAAATTATGTAGTCTCATTGTTGTATTTCAATTTAAAGTTCTACACCTCTAAAAAAAAAGACCCTTTACAACAAGTTGCGTTCCAAAGTAAACGAGATTTTCTGATGGCGCCATTTTGAAAACTACAAAAACGTTCTTAGTGTGACTTATGAAGTTGAAAAGGCGAATGCTTTCTTGATTTCTAGTCAAAATTTTATAGCAATTGGTTCAATGGAAACGAAGCTACTGCGTCTGAAGTTTAAGAGTCCATATAAGGTTTTGTTTTAAATTTAAATAGAACTTAGGTAGAAGTTTTAATGAAAAATGAGGATGAGGATGTTTTTCTCCTGTCAGAGTTCATGAGTGGTTTATGTGATTTAAAAACGTTATGTGAATTAAAAACGTTTTGGCCAACTGAAATTCGTGATCACAGCAAATCCCATCAAAACGGTGCATGAAATCATCAAGGATCAAACAAAATTTTCATTGAAATTCTTAAAATTGGACACAAGCATCTCAATAACATAAAAATTGTTGCATTTGATCTGAACATTTGGCTATCGAAAAGTGTGTGCAAGGTTCGTTCCACACAACTTGACTGAAGCCATCTTATCGTTAGATACTTGTGATCCATTTTTTGACCAAAAATTGAATGTTAACCATGAACCACCACTCGTATTTGTCTGATGTGACACCATGGGAGTTTCACTTTTTAGGAAAAATGAATTTTCCGATGAAAGGAAAACACGTTGAGAACGTAGAAGCCATTCAAAAGGCTTGTACCCAACTTCCCGAAGGACATCACGGATGATGATCTACAACACGCATTCGACATGCTTTTAAATCTGAAGCTACAAACATCAAATGAAATATAGGTTCACTTTAGAAAATGAACCTCCGCTAAGTCGGGTTTTTTTTGAAAATCGGGGTTAAAAGAGGCAAAACATGGGTTAAGGTGTTGTACTAAACAAAATGTGTTTTAATTGACCTTTCGATTTTAAACTTGGTGAAAATACTCTAAACCAAAAATTACTCCACACGTATTTTTAGTTTTTGAAAATCGAAATCTGATTGGGTCAACAATGGGTTAAGATTTCTATATAGAAAGAAAAAAACATGAACCGATGGGCCTATTGACCTAAAAATTCGTGGATAAATGTGAAATGGAAAATAATTAGACACGTTTTTTCACTTTTTCGAAAATCAAAGTCTGATGGGGTCAACAAAGGGTTAACACTTTGTTTGCGAGAACATGATTTAATGGGTCTTTTTGGCCTTAAAATGAGATACAATTAGACATGTATTTTTGTGTTTTTTCGAAAATCGAAATTGAATGGTGTCAACGGTGGTTTAAAGAACAAACTGAAAAAAAATTAATTAATGGGTCTATTGATTTTAAACTTAGTAAAAGTGGTCCAAGTGAGAAATAAGTCAGCACGAAATTATAAATAATTCACATTTTTTAAAATCAAATTCTGATTGGGTCAACGATGGGTTAAAAGTTTGTGTGTAAAAATTTTGAAAAACATGAATTGACTTCAAACTTAGTAAAAGTAGTCCAAGTGAGAAAAAATTTGGCACATGTTTTTCACTTTTCTGAAAATCAAAATCCAACTGGGTCAACAATGGGTTAAGATTCGTACACGCGAAGACTATGAACAAAACTGAACTGAAGGGCTTTTTGACTTAAAACATTAGTGGAAACATTTGAAATGGAATATAATAAGACATGTCTTTTTCACTTCTTCGAAAAACAAAATCTGATGGGGTCAACAATGGGTTAACACTTTGATTGGGAAAACATGATTTAATGGGTTTTTGTCCTCAAATATGGTGAAAGCATTTCAAATGAGAAATAATTCTACAAGTATTTTTTATCAAATTCTGATGGGTCAACAAAGGGTTAAGAGAATCGTGATTTATTGGTCCCATTGACAAACCATGTTTTTCAGTATTTGAAATCTGTATCTGAGGGATCAAAAAATTGTTCTTTGCTAAATAAATAAATTGAGAAAAGATTGTTTCAATGAAATTTTAAAAATCATGCGTTTGAATACAAAAAAATTTTGAACAAAAAAAGTTGGTCTCCTGTTTACTTTGGAACGCACCTTGAACACTCGTAACATTGATAAAAAAGTTGAAAAAACAATAATTTTAAATGAAATAGAAAATCTTTTAACCTTAAATGCAAAACACCAATTTGAATTTTTATTAGAAAAAATAAAAAAAAGGAAAGCATTAATTGCCAACAAAATGAAGGGAAGCCTTAGCTATTCACCTGCTTTTCCCTATTTAGGCCAATTAGTCTGCCCTGCAGTTTCCAAGGATATCTAGGAGTCTCGATTGTTTGCTCAATTCTTTTGAAAGGAAGCAAGAAATGTGCAGTTTTACATCGATTTCAAACGAGAGCGAACTATTTATTGGTAATAAATTCTTCTTGTCTTTAACAAATTCTCTTTGTACTTGTTGTTGTAGCAGCTTTAATATACCAACCCACCCACCCATCATTCACTATTCAATTCAATTCAATTACTGGGCCACAAAATTTCTCACATTGAAACTATCACATTTTGTCGTTATTCACACGCAATCAATAAATCTCTACCAATCAAAAGGCTTTTATTTAATTGACAGCTGGGAGCACAACATAAATGTCACTCGACGCTAAAACATAAACCACTAAATCCGCCCGGCGCTCAATCGCTCAATCAATATCAACAAAATAAACGGCAGAAAATGTGTAAATTCCACACTAACAAATAAACGACTGCAAAATAAAAGGTTAAATGCTTCAATTCAATGCGACAAACAGCATCAATTAATATTTTCTGAAGCGTCAATGTGCTTTGTGACGAGAAGAATTCGTGCGAAAAGAATTCAGTTTATCTGTGTGGCAACACTGCAACTGCGACGTATTGAAATCGGAACAGCCAAAAAGCTAAGCGAATAATTAATTAAAAAATAAACCACAACGTAAAATTGAATACCCAACCAAACAGCAACAGAAACCAGAACCTACCAGTGGGCGTGTCAAATGAAATAATTGAAATGCAAATGAAATGCGCATAAATTGAGTATTAGGCGAAATCAATGCCATGAAAAAATCTTTTTCTCACTTCATGAGGCGTCGGTCGACATTCGCAATGCTTCTGGCCCGTTGTTGTTGTTTTTGTATTTCCAGTTATTGCTGGCTATTGATAGCTCTTCGAGCGAAAGTGTGCAATGGAGTGGCGAAAAAATGGCGCTTTCAGTTTTTTTGTGGTGATTTGAATTACAAAACAGACAGCAAGAAGATATTCCATTTTGTTAGCAATCAAGGTTTTTTTTTTGTTTTTTGTTATTTATTTTTTCTTCTAATAAAAATCCAGATTGAGGTTTTGCATTTGAGGTTAGAAGATTTTTGATTTAATGTGAGATATTGTTTCTTTTTTCCATATGAAAAATGTTATCAATTTTGTAACGTTGGCAACTCTAGTTAAAGCGTTCATCTTTGAGCGAACACAAACAACTTGAAACGCTGCAATTTCATTACATGCTCAACAAATTCTGGTGTGAAAATTTCGTACGAAACTCTCTTAGGAAATCAACCAATGAATTGCAGCCAAATTTGTTGGCCGCTTTCAGGCAGCAAATTGACCAGAAAAGCATTGCTTGAGTTTTGTCTTGTCATTCAATTCTTTATTATGCGAAGTGGCGCGTAATTTTACACACGAATGCTGCGTAATCAATCGAGCGGCTGCCGTCGGCAAATGCGCAAATCACTCGAAATATTTTGACCGAAAACGCAAAGCATAAAATCGAATGGCACTTGGACAATTGACAGGAGCCGCGTCGCACTCGAGTTCAGCCCACTGAAAGCTGAAGTATGCGCGTCCTGTCTGGCCACACAAACAAACGTCAGTGATCCTTGCGAAAACCAATTGAAGTTGAATTGCACGGTTTGGCAATTCGTTTCGTTGTATGATTGCACGTTTGTCAATGGCTGAGTGTCGATTTTTTTTGCCAACAATTGAGCAATTCGGCTTGGCATGCGCCCAAAGACAATGAAACTGATAGGTGAGCCGGTGAGTCGGAAAAATGCTGCCAAAGCGAAAATTCCATCACATCAAAAGCTACCAAAATAATCTTCAAATTAAATTTGAAGTGTTTGTTATTATTGTTTTTGTTGTTATTTATTGCTTGAAATAAAATTTGCGGTTAAAGTTGCGCATATCACATGTGAGCAATTGATGTGTTTGTGTTGAGAGAGTGGGAACACTTTCAAGCAAAGGACTGCAGGAATGTGATAAAGTAAAGTGGGAAGGTTGCTGTCTGCTGTGAAATTCAATGGTGGAATTTCAAGAGTCATTAAAAACGAAATTAAAGTCAAAGAAGCCAAAGTTTTGCGCTTTTAGCAGAGAAAGGAATTTTTCCTGCACTGTTTTGCTTGAACAAGGACAAAAAATGTATGTGCTTTGTAGAATTTGTAGACTGAACAATAAATAAAAGTGCAGCGAGAGTAACTTTGAACTCTGAATTTTACCGTTTGTTGGTCTGGTTATACAAGCGATTACATCTTTCACTGAGATTCCAGGTTGTACCAAAGAAAAACCAGCATTAAGTTTAGTATTCCTTGATGATTTGATTTTCTTTTATAATCGAAATGAAACACCGTAAAGTTATAAGTTAAATTGTGGAAATGTGGAGGCACCCATTGGAAGGATCCTCAAGTGTCTAACTAAGTAAGGATCTTCCTTTTTGCGGTACTGGAAAAACAAACAACACTCGTGGAGCTGGACCGCAAACATAAACTTCAAAAATAAAGAGAACCGACAGAAAGCATCCAACACAGAAAACGAAGATTTAACTTTGCTTACATAAACTTGTAACTTACATAAACTTTGACCAATAGCTTGTAACTCCTATACCCGTAATGTGGTGCAATCGGTATACAAAAGTATATTTAGACATGATCAAGATCAACTGGAGAAACGTCTTAGGAATGTCATTCCATTCGTTATTCCGTTCGTCCTTCTATCCGTTGATCTTTTATGTCATTCATAACTTTCGAACGATTTAAGATATCGATATGAAATTTGTTACAGATTCTGTTCGTCTTCCAACTAAGAACTGTTACCCAGAAAGGCATGGTGCGTTCATGTATAAGCAGGGTTGCCATATAAACGTTGAAGTAGGTATCTATTAACATTTGACATTAAAGCAACTCAAGTCTTAAGAGACCGACTCTGCTTGAGATCCATTGACTCTTAAACGGCGCAATGTTTGATATCATTATGGGAACAAAAGGGTCTAAATGTCTCATTGGTCGGTTAGTTTTACCGATGCTGGTATTTTAACAATTAATGAAGTATAAATACACGTATATATAGTCTGTCCACTTTTAAGCAGAATTTCCATATAGGAAATAGGGACTTGTACTGAATTAATAAAATTTATTTGATTCACTTGAAATTACTTAATTTAATTTAATTTTATTTTATTTTATTTTATTATATTTTTTTTCATTTTATTTTATTTTATTTAGTTTTATTTTATTTGATTTGATTTGAATTGATTTGATTTGATTTGATTTGATTTGAATTTAATTGAATTGAATTGAATTGAATTGCTTTGATTTGATTTGATTTGATTTGATTTTATTTTATTTTATTTGATTTTATTTGATTTTATTTGATTTTATTTGATTTTATTTGATTTTATTTTATTTTATTTTATTGTATTTTATTTTATTTTATTTTATTTTATTTTATTTTATTTTATTTTATTTTATTTTATTTTATTTTATTTTATTTTAACTTTATTTTAACTTTATTTTGTTTTATTTTATTTTATTTTATTTTTTTTTAATTTATTTTATTTTATTTTATTTGATGTGATTTGATTTGATTTGATGCGATGCGATGCAATGCAATGCGATGCGATGTGATGTGATGTGATGTGATGCGATGTGATGTGATGTGATATGATATGACGTGATGTGATGTGATGCGATCTGATGTGATATGACGTGATGTGATGTGATGTAATTTGATATATGTATTGTGATGGGATATGTATGGTCATGTGATATGATTTGGCTTTGATGTAATTTGCTTTGAGTTAACCTGAGTTGAGTTGATTCTATTTAATTCGAATTTCGACTTTAAATGTTGATTTGAGTCGGATTTGATTTGATTTGCAATATGAGTTTTCATCAGGAAAGGGGTAGAAGAATTGAAAGTAAGCAACTTGCTTAAAGTGCATGTTGTAAATAAGTCAACCAAGAACAACTGATCCGAAAAACCTTGAAAAACTTTAGAATAGAGCAAGAATAGACTCTTAAAATTCTCATTCTTATGACTTTTTTCTACGACAGAACTGAACTGCACTGTGGCTCCTTCATTCCCTCCAAGTTTGACTTGTAAATTACGTGACCACTTGATGGCAAAACTAACTTTAAATCAAAATTCTTGTATCCGCTAAACATGCACAAAGATAAAAATTCAAATGAGCTTAAAATATTTATATTACAAAAAAAAAGAACTGTGCATCAAATATTCATAAAAATAACAATTTTTTTTTAAGATTAGTGAACAAGAAAATCCAGTGGATTTCCAACTTTCAAGCATCCTAATCCCTGGATCTCTGCAAATGAAAAGCAAGATTTAGCTGTGGCAATGCACAAAACCCCAACAGAATTCAACAAAGTAACGAAGGTTTGAAACAGAACACACAGCAACAAATATGTGACGGAAACATGAAACAACTACAAAACAAACTACACGAAAATAGAAAAACGGAGCGTAAGGGAAAAAAATGAAATTAGAAATGCCTGACACGTATTTCATAAATGAACGCAAGCGAATGTGGAATGGTATGAGGAATGTGGTTGTTGTTGGTATTGTTGTTGTGTTCAACCAACAAACAGCAGCCAACTGCGGCACCGCGGTGTTGTTGTTGTAAGAACATAAGTTTTTAAGCTGCAGCCGAGACGTGAGGCTGGCATGCAACAGCGCCTACCACAATAACAACAACAAAAGTAATAGTTACAACAAAAGTAGCAATGCGATGGCAGCCACTGTTTTGTAGGCATTTGCCATGAAAAAAATTCAAAACGTTTGGAAAATGCGGCAAAAAAGCGTGAAAGGCAAAATGTGTGAAGAAACGCGAGACAGAGGCTGCATGTAGCGTGGGTGAAGGGTGAAGAAGGGGAATGTATGGAGTGGGGAGGGGTTGGGCGAAATGGCGGAAAATTGCTTGTTGCATGGTGCACAAAGATAATGCAGCAACAAATGATGGAAACACAACAATACAACAATACAGCAGCGCTTTCACAAAAAATACCTAAACAACTACAACAAGCTGGCACCATGAATATTCTTTTGTTTGCTGGCGTTGTGGATTTTGTTGCAAGGCGAAATATGCAAATTTTGTGAGCGCAAATCCGAAAGACTGCAGACCAACGTCGAACGCACGAGCCATCTGACGTTCGCTGTGGCTGTCGATAAGGCGTTGTGCTTTGCGTGTCTGTATGTATGTGTGTGTGTGTGTGTGTGTGTTCTAAACGCTATCAATGCGCACCGGGCGAAACACACTCACACGCATTTACATTCCAGTTCTACACTCAATTCAAGCGCAACTACTTGTAAATCCGTAAGTTATTGTCTCCGCCCCTTTACAATGCGATTTGCAGCTGGCAATAGTTGTCAATGGAAATGAAAGATTTTCATTGTTTGTCTTCATTTGCTTTAAAAAATTCATAAACGATTTTGCTGGATTTCATTTGATTTTCTTATTATCGTAGTTCTTGTTGTTGTTGTTCATTTTTTCATGAATGAAATTTTCGACACCTTGACATATGCAAATTGTTGCGTGAATATTAATAGACAATACGCGTCCTTTAGTGCCGCCAAAAATAGCCGCCATTCGTTGTTTCGCTGTGTCGCTGCATGCAATCTAATTTTTCTATTTTTCCCACATGATTTTTTTTTTGGTTTTAAAATTACTAAAAGCAAAACATTGTGGCGAAAATCGATTGAAAATGTGTGCGGCGAAATATTGTTCGATTTAAACGCTCTCGAACAAAGTTGACCTGTCATCGATTTTCTACGCGCCTACATTAAGGCTTTCCTATATAATTTGTTTATTTTTATAGTCGTCTCTGCCGTTGTGCAGCGAGTCAAAAAGGTGAGGAGCACATTAAAGGATAATGCGTTGTTGTTGTAGGTTTGACGAAAATTAATCAATATTCATTTTGTGGCTGGTGACATGACACGTACTTGTTACAAGCTCCTTCATACATACATACATATAGACTTGTAAATTTGTATGTGTATGTGTGTGTGTGTGTGTGTATAAACATTTATTATATATGCCCACGTGCTTTCGTCGCATGCATGAAATATTAACCATTATGACAACAAAATAAATATATTTGAAAAAACACACCAATAAGTAAACAATAATTAAGATAAAAAAATTAGTAAAATGTTTAAAAGGCAATTCATACAAATGAAACAATTAATTTGTGGCTTTTAATTAGTTTATTCTTTTTGGAATTTTACTTATTTTTAGTGTTAAGGGTGAAAAAAAACAATAAATTATGACAAAAAAATTTTTGAAAAAAACACACCAAAAAGTAAACAAATAAAAAATATAAATCAGAAAATTGTTAAAAAGCGATTCATACAAATGAGTCAATTAATTTTTGGCGTTTAATTATTTAATTATTTTGTTTTCTTTTTTATTTTTATAGATTCTAATGTAAATAAAATATAAAAATTAAATAAACCAGCAAATTTTTAGAAAGCGATTCATACAAATGAGTCAATTAATTTTTGGCTTTGAATTATTCTATTATTATTTGTATTATTTTTTATGAAATTTTAATTATTTCTATAGGTTGTAAAGAAAATAAAATATAAAAATTAAAAAAAAATCTGTTAATTGTTAAAAACCGAATTCATAAAAATTAAACAATTTAATTGTGGCTTTTAATTATTTTTTTTATAGGTTGTAAAGTAAATAAAATATAAAAAGTAAATAAATCAGTAAATTGTTAAAAAACGATTCATACAAATCAAACAATTAATTTGTGGCTATTAATTATTTTATTATTTTGTTTTTATCTTTATGACATTTTATTTATTTCTATAGGTTGTAAAGTAAATAATATATAAAAATTTAAAAAATAAGTAAATTTTTAAATAGCGAATTCATAAAAATTAAACAATTAATTTGTGGCTTTAAATTATTTTATTTTTTTATAGGTTGTAAAGTAAATAAAATATAAAAAGTAAATAAAGCAGTAAATTTTTAAAAAGCGAATTCATACAAATGAAATAATTAATTGGTGGATTTTAATTATTTTATTATTATTTGTTTTAATCTTTATGATATTTTACTTATCTCTATAGGTTGCAAAGTAAATAAAATATAAAAATTGAAAAAATCAGTAAATTGTTAAAAAGCGATTCATACGAATGAAGAAATTAATTTGTGGCTTTTAATTATTTTATTATTATTTGTATTATTTTTTATTAATTAATTAATTAATTTTATTAATTTGTATAGGTTCTTAAGTAAATTAAGTGTAGAAAATAAATCAGTGAATTGCTAAAATGCGGTTTATTAAAATCAAATAATTAATTTGTGGCTTTTTTTTATTATTTTTATGGTTTCATTTGAATTGAATGAGTTGAAATACGTAAAAGTGACTGCTCACTTAGCCCAAAGAGGCCCATTGTGGTAGTATTTGATTGTTGCAACTGTTACTATTGCCGTCTCTACTATATTATTTTGTATTTAACTGTGTCCTTGTCTCAAAATATGTCGTTTTATACTCACTTTAAGAACTTAAATTGTTTTTGCTTTCATTGCTTCCTGTTTTTGTTCTTATTTTTCGCCTCTCTCTCTTATTTCTCCATCTGTTCCTTCTTGTTCCTGTTTCCAGTGTCCCTTCTGCTTTACTTTCCCATTCTTCAAATTTCAATGCCCGTTTTGGCACTTTTTTGTAAAAAAAAAAATCAAGCCAATCATTCGGAAAATTGCACTCAACAAATATTAATTTGCGTCCAACAGCTGTTTGACTCAAACCGAGTGCACTGGCTTGGCGCCAGTGTGTCAATGAAGAAAATTTTAATTTATATAAAATATTAAACTTTATACTTTTAATGTCTCCAAACTTTAATATCTCCAACGAATAACTGTTTCGCACCACTACGAGTAAATCCAACCACTGCTCTCAGCTCAATAAAAATGCTTGAGCAGCTTTTTAATATCACTTTTCAATGCAACGCAATGCCGAATCGATTTCATTTTCCACTCCACCTCGACCCTTCACTCATCAACAGTGAAAGTCATAATTCCGTCAAGTGTTGGGGTGTTTTTTTCTGTAATTTATATCAGCGAAACTGAATTCCTTTAGCAGCCATTGGCCGCAATTCGCACTTATCGCAAAATCTCTGAACGAGCAACACAAAAAAAACGCCAACAACAATAAATTTGAAAGGAAAAAAAGCGGAAGCGCGCCGGATGAGAAAATCTGCTCGCGTTTACCTTTGCACCATGTAACATAAATTCCAGGTGTCCCATTCAGCTTTTAGACAGTCCCTCTTCGCACACTTCACTCCGGTTCACTCACCTCTGAATGAAATGACATTCACTACAGTTCAGCCCGACGCTATTCGAAACGTTGTTTTTTTATTCAATTCAATCTGATTTCAGTTTATTCATTACACAAAAGCGTTTTGTATTCATTTCCTACTCACTGACACAAGGTGCTGCAATTTATGTTTGTTATTGTTTGCAATTTGAGGTTAGAAACGGAAGTGTTTTGCAATCTTTTTTAGAAATAGTCTGACATTTGCGCTCGACTTTTGTTGAAATATGAAAATACCTACTTTTCTTTTTTATTGTATCACATGGAAAGAATATGAAAATACTTTTCTTTTTATTGTATCACATGGAAAGAAGTAACAACTTTTTTTGGAAAGAGAAAAAGAAAGGAAGTAAGGTTAGATTAGATAATTTCAAAGAGCTGAATTATTAGAATATTATTAAATTTTGGCCAAAACTTATGACAAGCAAAAATTATTTGCAGCTCGTCTTAAGAAATATTGAAATTATTTTCAGCAAGCATTCGTTGTTCGGTGCTAATATAGCAGTGTTGCCAGATCAGGAGTTTTCCTCCTAGATTCAGGAGATTCTTGGCCTTTTAGGAGAATTTGTAGGAGGAAGAAGTGTTTAGGAGAAAGTTTAGGGCATTAATATTTTATAAAAGAATTTCATAAGATTGTTTTAAATGTTGGGAGGAAATTTCAGCTCGTTCTGTGAAATATTGAAAACATTTTTGTTAGGCATTGCAGTTGTTTTTTAAGATTTAGGAGAAACTGTGTTATAGAAACTGCATACTTTAAAAATTATTTATACACACAATTAATCCTTTTCGAACCAAATAATAAATAATAAACCTTACACTTTGAAAGTTATTGAACTGAGTTTCTAAAGTAATGGCGAGTTTTCTCTTAGTTGGTGTTCATCTTTAAGGCTCGCTCAAACAAAACCAAACTAAGTCATCACATAAATGTTGGAAACGTTTTCGAACGAAATCTTATCTCTCTCATGCCATCTTTGAGTCAAGCAACCACAAAACTGTCTGAAAAGTTTTTTTTAGTACAAAATCGTATCCTTCTAATGTCATATTTGGCTCGCATTCAAACAAAACTGAGTCAAGCAACTACAAAATTGTTTGAAAAGCTTTTCTGGTACCTATGAAATCTTGTTCTTCTAATGTCATCTTTGACACTCGCTCAAACAAAACCGAGTCAAGCAACTACAAAACTGTCTGAAAAACTTTTTTAGTACGAAAATGTATCCTTCTAATGTCATATTTGACGCGCGGTCAAACAAAACCGAGTCAAGCAACTGCAAAACTTAGCTTACTTAGCTCTTAATCCTTAGTGTTGAGTCTTTAATGTACATTACATCTCTTCACTCCTATGGTCTGTAAGGTTTTCTCCGTAGACTTGAATAAAAATAAATAAATAAAAACTGTCTGAAAAGATTTTTTAGTATGAAATCTTATCTTTCTAATTCCATCTTTGACCCAGGCTGAAACAGAACCGCGTCAAGCAACTACAAAACTGTCTGAAAAGGTTTTGAAATCTTATCCTTCTAATATCATCAAGCCACTACAAAACTCTGTGAAAAAGTTTGTTTTAGTATGAAATCTTATCTTTCTCATGCCATCTTTGACGCAGGCTGAAACAAAACTGGCTGAAAAGTTTTTCCAGTATGAAATTTTATCCTTCTAATGTCATATTTACCGCGCGGTCAAACAAAACTGAGTCAAGCAACTGCAAAACTGTCTGAAAAATTTTGTTTAGTATGAAATCTTATCCTTCTCATGCCATCTTTGACGCAGGCTGAAACGGAACTGAGTCAAGCTATTACAAAATTGTCTGAAAAGCTTTTGAATTCTTATCCTTCTAATGTAATCTTTGGCACGCGCTCAAACAAAACCGAGTCAAGCCACTACAAAACTCTGTGAAAAGTTTTTTTTTAGTATGAAATCGTATCCTTCTCATGCCATCTTTGACACAGACTGAAACAAAAGTGTCTGAAAAATTTTTCCAGTATGAAATTTTATCCTTCTAATGTCATATTTAACGCGCGGTCAAACAAAACTGAGTCAAGCAACTGCAAAACTGTCTGAAAAATTTTGTTTAGTATGAAATCGTATCCTTCGCATGCCATCTTTGACGCAGGCTGAAACGAAACTGTCTGAAAAGTTTTTCCAGTATGAAATTTTATCCTTTTAATGTCATATTTGACGCGTGCTCAAACAAAACCGAGTTAAGCAATCACAAAACTGTCTGAAAAGTTTTTTTTAGTATGAAATCTAATTTTTCTAACGTCATCTAACAAACAAAACCGTCTGAAAAGTTTTTTTAGTATGAAATCTAATTCTAACGCCATCTAGCGTAGCTCCATCGCAATTATACAACGTGAGATATAAATTAATAAAAGCATCTATTGGAAAAATAATGCATTTCTTTCTATTTTCTTTTAAAAAACAACAAAACTATTAGTTTTGTTTTTCTTATCAATTCAGTGTAAGAAAAATTCCTCGCAAGTTCGAAAAAAGCCCAATTTGAGTAAACTTTTGAGTCTTCTTGCTAGACCAACAAGCCACTCACTAACCTAACCTCACTTAACCTAACCTACTTTCAAGTGATCTACTCAAACTTAAAAGGCTCATCATCAACTTATCGGTGCCAATAATTAAATATTTTATCAGTTCAATATCAGCAAGTTTTGCTTAGAACCACTAAGGCTTAAAATTTTATTGGGAAAACACACGCACGCACCGCTCCATGTCACAGAGCAACATTGCCACGCATTTCATTTTCATGCGAACAACATAGTGTGAAAAACATGGACGTGGACATGTCATGGTTACAGAAGTTCACGCCATAAACACGAAGAACGACAACACTGGCTTCAAATAGTTGAACAGGAACATTAGTGACTGCAGCGCTCAGAAAGGTGGAAGGAGCGAAAGTGACAGAGCGAACAGTCGGAATTTTATTTGATGTTTATTTATTTTTCGAAATCAAACATAAATTCCTTTCGCACCCGCAGCAGCTGCGGCCAAAAAACAAAAAAGTAAACAAAAAAAAAAATAATAAAATAAAAGCGGAGTGTCGCAAACGCACAAGAAAATGAGAGAAGCGCCAAAGAAAATAAAAGGCCAAAGCGAAAAAACGACTCGTGCTTGAGTGCGGCCAACCATGCAATGCAGCGCCAACACAACCAAACAGACAACACACACACACACATTAGCACTGCTGCTGTTGGCAGCGGCCACGCCTCGATAGCGGCGTCACCACAAACATTTGAGAACAAACACACACGCACACACACACAGCAACATAAACACATTTTAAAGTTGATTCGTGTGATTGCAAATAAATAATAATAAAAGCAAGAAAACGGAAGAGCGTGTCAGAAAAAGTACGCAGACCCACACAAACACAAACATACAGCGGCGCTATGTCGCTCGCTGTGTAAGAATGACACTGAGTCTCGAGTCAATGGTTTGCGTTTGACAGGCAATTAAGAAATTCTTTTATTTCTGCACCCACTATGCAGCTGTGTGATTGTGCTGGGCTGTATTGTTGACGAGCACATGTGAAGGTGTGCTTGTGTGTGTGTGTGTGTGTGTGTGTGTGTGTGTCACTCTCATACAAAAAGTTTGGATGCATGGCTGGCATTCTTATGGGCGTTGAATGTCACAACCTCCACATAAAGCCAACATGTCCGCACATATCAGTGCACATCTGCCATAAATTGTTGGTATGTAGGTGTGTACAAACATTAGTGTATGTGTGTGTGTGTATGCAATATAAACGAGTACGTGTGCTTATGAGGTCAAAACATTGCAATTTAAAGTCTGCATTATTTTCAAGTGAGTTGTCATAGTGCAGTTGCCATCAAATGTGGCGCTTGGAAGACAAAGCAACTAAAAATAAAATACAAAATTACTAAAAATAAAATAAAAACTTGTTTTTAGTTGATGCTTTATGAAATTCGTGATTTCTTTGAGAGAATAGAGAGCACATTTTTCATAACTACATATGGAGCTTTGAGTCTATGAACCTATGAGTCGTTTTCTTCATAAAAATATTCAAGCCAAGCTGTTTGCTGTCAAGAAGATTCCGAAGCTGGTCTGCATTGACACCATTATTAACAAATTAATAAATGTCTACTGTCAACCTACCATTAAGGAAATTACTTCCATCTGCACATCATAGGAAAATGTCTTGCAATGTTTGGTGACAATAGAAAGGTTGGCTGCGAATCGAAAGCTGCATATCTGTTGGGTACTCGGTCACAAACTGAGACATTGAGGAAACTAAGGCAGCAGTTGATATCACAATTTGAGGCATTGATTAAAATGAGGCAGCAGATGTTGTAGCCAAAAGTGATGTTCATCTCTCAAGTGAGTCAAACAGCAACGTTCTAATGTTTCTACAGGCGATCAACAAGGGTCAAATTCAATGGAAAATTCACGAGATTCGTTCTTTAGCTTTCGCGAAATGACTGCAGAGCCATCGTAGACACACTAACTGGGCACTGCTTAACAACGGCTCAGGCCCACAGAACAGACATCACCGAGAAGCATGAATGCAGGAAATACAGAAAACCTGCTGTGAGGCAAACCTTAAAACAAATTTTTTGCTACTGTACAGCTTTCTTAACACTGCGGTCCTGTTTTTCTCTGTGTTAGTTGTCGCTAATGTCGCTAATGAACTTCGCTAGGAACACACACATTCTCACCCATCATTTCTACGTCGATCTGCAGCACTGAGCTCGAACTGATAGTGCTATGTTAGTTAGGGACAGTGGCACACACAGGGGGTTTAAGGGTTCAAACCCTCCAAACTCGCAGGTACAAAATATGTTTTCGAATGGTATTCGGCTCAAAAGTTGTAGCACTTTTCTTTTGATGAATTCCATTCTCTTTATCTTCAGTTTCTTGCTTGAACCACATAAATTGCGGACAGTAGAGACTCGAATCAGCCATCTTGCCAGACGGTAGAAGCACATAATAAATGACTGCCGCCTGACCTTGTCGGTCAGGCGGCAGTAGCTCATAATGAATGAAAATCTCACCAAACACGCAGCATTGTTCTTTTTGTTATTAATCCCTGCTTTGACACTGTTCTTGGAGCTTCATATTTTCTCAATCAAAACCTTTTTGGAACAACATTATCATACATATGTTAGTGTCCCACCGAATATTCGTCTTCGGCTTCGGTATTCGGCTTATTCGGCCAATTTTAAATTTAAAAGTGTCCAACCG
This sequence comes from Melieria picta, assembly GCA_964056695.1. Lineage (NCBI taxonomy): Eukaryota > Metazoa > Arthropoda > Insecta > Diptera > Ulidiidae > Melieria > Melieria picta. Next base: position 47,497,065 of record OZ057399.1, read on the forward strand.
AATATTCGTCTTCGGCTTCGGTATTCGGCTTATTCGGCCAATTTTAAATTTAAAAGTGTCCAACCGAATATTCGTCTTCGGCTTCGGTATTCGGCTTGTTCGGTCAATTTTAAATCTTTTGCTTCGGCTTCGGCCAAAATAGCCGAATACTTTAGCCGAAGGTTTTCGCATTGTAATGCAAAACAATTTGATCTGTTTCGAAATATTTTTTCAAATACCGGGTTTTATCGATATTTCGAACATCAAGATTGCGATCAATAAAAATTATCTCTAATCAGCTATTTATGGCAAGTGAATTGTTAAGTTTTTTTGTTTTTGTTGGAAACTGAACTTTCAGATTGTTCAGTTCGCGCACAGCATCAATGGTTTTCGGAACAACAACTGATTTTGGACGACCTTCACGAAATTCGTCTTGGAGTGAACTACGACCACGATTGAATTCACCATACCATCGATAAACACTGGTCCTTGATGGAGCTTCATCACCAAAAATTAAATTAAGTTCATCTATGCACTGTTGCTGAGTTAATCCACGTCGAAAGTTGTAAAAAATAATCGCACGAAAATGTTCACGATTTAATTCCATTTTTGGGCCGAGATGAATTTTTTCAACTCACTGTAAATAATATAAATAGCGCTCGTATGTCAAAATGTTCTGAGTACTTATAACCTCAAAAATGTCCAACTTTACGATACAGCTGTCAGTTTCCAGATTGCACCACCAGAGTTGCCAAATCCCGAAACATAAAAGGCAACCCTCGTATATACATACATATATATTTTTCTATTAATTCTTAAGTGGCACAAAGAAATGAATAAAAAAAGAACGGCTAAATTTGATCAGTTTTTTCTTAAAAAAAAAAATTTATCAATATTCGGCTTCGGCCTTTGGCCTAATATTTGAGTTATGCCGATTATTCGGCTTCGGCCAAAAATCTACCTTAGGTCGGACACTATCGTAGGTGATCCATTTGTCGATATCGTTTCAAAAATGGCTTAACTTTTTTTCAACAGCGAATTTTGAATGAAAATTCTGTACATTAAATTCTTTGAACTTATTGAGCTCCTTTTTGAAACCAATCTTATGCCAATAGTTTGAAACTGTTTTGTGATACATCTTCAGTTCCTTAGCCATGTCATGACTGCTCACATGACAATTTTCTTGAACCATATTCATTCTTCCAAGAATTTTTTCGGTGATACATCAACCAAAGCGAGGAGAAGCATTTGTTAGTTCAAATTTTTCAGTACAAAAGCGAACGTTTTACTTATCTGCGATTGATTCGAGTAGAGCGTCTTCACCATAAACAGCACAAATCTTTTTACACGCCTGTTTTTCCTTTGACGTACTAAAATATTATCATAAAATATTATAAATCGTTTTGGTAAAGAAACCCGAGCAACTCAAACCCAGCAACGGTCCAACTAAATGCACAACGCATTACTCATCTCTTTGACAATTTTTCCTAAATCCCATTTGAATAACTTTGTTCCGCTGTAACGAGCCACTATTGTAAAAATGTTGGGCTTCCGGCAGCTGGCGCTTTAAATCGTTGGCCACAAGACCATTTAACCTGTTGATTGTGTCAAGCAGAGCGCAAAGTGTCCTGTGACTTGTTGATGCAGATTTCACTTCATTGCTCTGTTTGTTCTTTAATGCGAGCTTGCGTCCCTTTTCTCTAATTTTTTTGCTTTTTATTTTTATTTCTCTGTGATCCGCTTAATGGTCCATGAAACGCAAGAAAAAAAAACTGAAATGGTCAAGCATGATTGTAATGAAATGGCAACCAAGCAAAATACAGCAAATGCGAATGAAAGCGCATGGAAAAGTGAGATTGAAAAGCATAGGCAAACAAACAGAAAACAGCTTTTAATCAATTACGTTGTGCACTCCTCCGCAATTACGACGCGTCGCGCCATTTGTGCACAACACAATTCCCCAGTCAGCTGTTTGTACTACTATACAACAACACTTTTTGTGCTGCCAACATTTTTACTCACTCACTTTTGTCTTCAAGTCATTTTAGATGCTGTTTTCTTATTGCCTTTTCGTTTATTGCTTTTTCTTTCTTTGCAGAGGAGGACATACATTTGGATGATTTGTACACGCGCTACCGCCAACGGCTGCGCAAGTCGCTCTTCAGATCCGGTCTGCTCATTTCGCTGGTGGCATGTGTTGTATCCATAATCATTGGCATCGTTTACCAGCAAGTAAGCATTGCCGTACTGGCCATAACACAACGACCAGCACTGACAACCCTTATCACTTACTGACACCAGCCCACTCCTCTTCCATTCCCCGCCCAGCAACGGTGACATTTTGTGTGTATTAAACTGTCAATTCCTGAAAGCTGCGCATTACTTTACATGCCTTCAAACGATAATCTATTTTTCTACATTTATCCCGTCTCGCTCCTTCTCTGTCTCTCTTACACCACCTTGTAGCCATTACTGCAAACGCTGCTGCTGGTGCTGGCCGCCCTCATATCGGCCGGCATACTGACTGCCCTGCAATTTCCCGCCGTGCTGAGCTCGCCGGCTGCGGCGCTGGCATTCGCCATCGTGACCACTTTCTCGCTGGGAACGATAGCTGCAATTACGGGTGAAGAATTGGCACCATTACCGTTATTCGCCGTCTTTCTGGTAAGTACCGCACACGTGCCATGCATGGCGCACCACACGGCGTATGAGCAACATTTTGAGCAACTTTTCGCCCACTTGTTACGCATTTCGGTAATTTCGTAATTTATGTTATTGCAATGTGAATCATTTGTTTAAATGAACTTAATTTCAATGAAATGCTAGCAACTGATTTCATTTGTCATTAGTTCGAAGCAAGTTAACTGCCATATAGCACAAAGCTAAGTGGTCTAAAAGCTGGTAATATGTCTTTGGTGTGATTAATTTCTATGGCATTTCACTTTGCTAAAGGCCAAATTAATTAAGTAGAAATGCATTTTGAAGCAAAAAAAAAAAAAGAATTGTTAATAGTTAAAGGTTGTAAGGTAAGTAGTGAATTGTAATTAGGACAAGTGCCACCGAAGATGACAGAAATGGCGAGTTGCTTTGTTGATTGATTAGAGAGAAATTTACTATTCGGGAAATATTTACACACAGCTTTCAAAATTTATATAATTTTTCATATATAATGTGCCCGTTTTTTAAAATATACAGGGCCATCCATTTGCTAGTTTTGAATGTTTTTGCTGTTTCACAAGTGAAAACTGTGTCACTGATATTACAAGAGCGCTTATCGAAGACATCAACCATCAAACAACTTCTCCTACCTTTCAGCAACGGATACGCAAACTCATGTAACACTATTCGACAAAAATGGGTTCATCGCGTGCTCCTAAAAACAAAAGTATTTTTAGACTAATCTTCGGCTGCTGAACACGAAACTGAAAATCAAAAAATTTTCTTAAGAAGCATTTTCGAAAAATCTTCGAAAAACACGTTTTTCCCCTCTTATTTCAGTTATGAGCACATATCTCGTAAACCAACCATCCGAAGTTCAAAACAGAAAATTTAGTTAACAGGAGACAATTTTCCTCTTTCATTTGATACCCACATCTTCATAATTGCACAACCGCAAATATTAAAAAAAATATTTTAAATGTGTTTTAAAATATTTAAATGCAAAGTTGGTGTTTTTACTCAGTGCATCATAACTTTGTCATTTTTCTTTCAACTATATTGATATTGGGCTTAATATTTGCTCAAATTATATATCTTTCATCTTAGATTTTAAAACCAGAGGAGATAATTTATTTTATCTATAAAAAAACGATTCGAAAATGTATAATTTTTGAAAATGGTAAACAAATTAAATTTTTTTCAACTTTCATCGTCAGTAACTTCCCCAAATCTCATCTGAGATCTATATATCGTTGGAAAGGTTAGTTTATTACCTTCTGAACGACGGGCCACTTGTGCTAGTCGGATGGTTGGCTTACGAGATATGTGCTCATAACTGAAATAAAAGGGGAAAAACGTGTTTTTCGAAAATTTTTCGAAAACGCTTCTTAAGAAAATTTTTTGATTTTCAGTTTCGTGTTCAGCAGCCGAGGATTAGTCTAAAAAATACTTTTATTTTTAGGAGCATTTTTCGTGTCGAGTAGTGTAATTTAAGGGGGTAGTCAGGTAGAATCGACCATGTTTTTAAGTAATTTTTTTTCATACAAATTTTTATTCCACATTAAAAATTTTTTTTATATGTTATTGTACATAGTTTTGGGTACTGAACAAAATTTTTTATAAATTTTCGTTTATATCCGGGGGAGATATAAGCGACCAGAAGACGCCATTTTGAAATCTGGCTGAAATGATTTCTCCATTTTGGATGATCTGAAACATACCAAACAAATTTCATTTTGAAGTACAAATGAATGGCTCTCGTTTGAACTATAACTGTAAAAACTATTAATAAATAAACATTTAGTGCAATTGTAAAGTTTTTCCTCTTTTTTTGCTTGTTGTTTGTTAATAATTGTGTCATAACGTTGTTACATAGAAATGGACAATAATGATCGTAGTTCACGTGATAGCCAAACCTTTTCTGAAAATATAAAAAAAAAGTTTAAGCAAATCGGTGCAGTAGATCGGCCGTAATCGTGTCAGCCAGCTCAAAACAACAGCATCTACTTCACGCGCCAGGTGTGCGTCGCTTTCAGATACTATCCGAGGTAAAGGAAGGTTTCTACATGATTCCTAAGGGTTTAAATAGACCAAAACTGCAAAAAAAAATTTTCGATTTTTTGAAAAAAATCTACCTGACTACCCCCTTAAGTAAAAATACTAAATACAGTCACCATACAGAGGTGTATTTCATAGGAAACAATGGGCCACACTCTGGAGTTGATTAACGATATCCAATATTTTATTTTGGAGGGGGCTTTGAGTACAACTTTTTAGCAGAATACCATTCAAAACCATATTTTGTACCAGCAATTTTTGTGTTTGGGGGGTTTGGACCCCCAAAACCCCCTTGGTGCGCCATTGACGATATCAACACCAGACATTTATGCTCCCAAGAGGAGTGAAAAAAAAGCAAAAACACATACCAGGATGTTACCACTAAATCTTGATCTGATGAATCTAACTAAAATTTATTTTTTGTGATAAATTATGTCGGGATTGTTCTGTCTTCTGTGACACTTCTTTTATCGCTTTTACCACAAATTGTGATTACCCCCATTGTACTTGCATAAAAGAGAAAATTCACATTGTTGCGGTTTGCTTAATGAATATGTTTTAATTAAAATTTTTAATACTCAGTAAAAAGTGAATCCAATTACATTTATGCAACCATTAAGCGATGCTTACTGACATTCACAAAAATATGCAAAATTCCAGGGCATACACACAATGCTGCCCATATCGTGGCCAGTGTCCGTGGTTTTGGCAGTGTTCATGACGGCGATTCACATTGTCTATCGGATTGGCACCAGTGCGGACTATGCGCCCAATTTACCTATGGTAAGTGTTAGTAATTGAGTTTTCGAGCATTCACACTACAATCCCATACGAAAAACAGTGAAAAAATACAAAACACAAAATTACAAAGACAACATGAAAATACTGCGAATTCTAACAAACGATGTTGGAAATTGTGCTACACAAACACAAACACACCACATGTGGCTGCAACAAGTGCACCAACCAACTGCAAATAGTGCCACCCGGTCCGCAGCTGCTTGGCTAACCGAAATATTTACCAGCAAAAAATAACAAAAACAAGAATTACAGAGAATAACAACAGCCAGCCAATGCAGCGCAGCGATAGCTTCAATTTAATTGGATCGCCATGAATTTATGCGCGACGCGGCAACAACGGCCGCTACAACGGAGGCAGTCAGCTCGCCAGACAGCGAACATACGGCACAGTTCCCTACACACACACACACACACACATACACATACAGTTTTAGATGGCATTGTGTACATATGTCTGCATGGTTGACCTTTCGGCTGTGCAAATAAATGTGCAATGTCCGTTGGTGTGTTGGCTGTGCGCGGCCGCCGTTCCTCTGACCTTGAATCCGGTTGTGTTGTGGCTCTCGTTATTGGCGGCACTTGCACAGCAATTGTTGCTGGCATGCAAAACACAATTTTCATTTTCTCCATTTGCCAGATGTCACTTCGTTGGTCATTTTCAAATTCACAACACTGAAAACAATTTTTCGAGCCAATGAATTTTTCACTCTGTTCACTGTTGTCTGCATGTTGTATAATTTTGTATTTTTTGCTTTGTTACGTGGCGTTTTTATTGCACCTTTGCAGCTGTTTGGCGAGATTGTCATGTTGGCCAGCGCTTCCGTTTCCGGCCTGTACTATCGCATCATGTCAGATGCGGCGCACAACCGCACAGTGGACGGCACCCGCACCGGCATCGAGCAGCGCGTCAAGCTGGAGTGCGAGCGCGAGCAACAGGAACAACTGCTGCTCAGCGTCATACCGGCTTACATAGCGGCAGAAGTGAGTATGAAAAATTTCGAAAAAATGTTGGAAAAAAATAACTAAAAAAAAACATTTTATTGAAAATTATTAAAAACTTTTTTGAAAATCTAAAAACTGATTTTATGTTGAAATAAATAATATAAAAAAATAATTTTACAATAAAAAAAAATTATTATTATTATTATTAAAAAATAGCTTAGAAACAATTATTTAAAAAGAAATAAACTCAAATATAATTGTTTCTTATAATTACAAATTAGAAACCAATATTTTTAAATTTGAAATTCAAATTTATGAAAAATTTAAATTTATTATTTTTTTTATGATTAAAAGTTCAAAACCAATATTTATAAATGTGAGATTGTTTCTTATAATTACAAATTAGGAACCAATATTTTTAAATTTGTAATTTAAATTTATTAAATTCATTTAAATTTAAATTTATTAATTAATTAAATTTTAATTTATTAATTTTTTTTATAATTCAAAGTTCAAAACCAATATTTTAAAATTTGAAATTGATTGGATTTTTAATATTAATTTTTTTCTGATTTAATAAAAAAAAATATTTGAATTATGTAAAAAATGTATTTAAAAATTCAAAAAATATTTTTACTATTATTAAAAATTATTTAAAACAATTATTTCAAAGTTTAAATTTTCTTGCTATTTTTAGAAAAAGTTATTGAAATAAATTATTTCGATTTTAAACACTATTATATATAATTATAATTAAAAATTAGAAACAAATACTTTAAAATTCAAAATTTATTTCATTTAATCTTTGTTCTTATTTTCAAACTTGAAAAAACCTTCAATTGAAAATTATTGCAAAAAGTATTTGAACTTGTAGAACTTTTTATTATTTTTAGAAACTTTTATAAAAAATTATTTCAAAATTAAAAAAATTTCATTTATTTTAGTTACTATTTTTTTATTTAAAATAATTAAAAACAAATACAATTAAAAAACATTTAGTATTAAGCAGTTATTATTGTTATTAAGCAATAAAATTAATTAAATTATTTTTAAGCAATTAAAAATAATTTTAAGTTGAAACTTTATTACTATTATCGAACAAAATTATTAAAACAAAATTATTCCATTTTTAAACATCTTTTTTATTTATAAATATTAAAATCAAATGTTTCAAAATTACTTTTTTAACATTATTTAAAAAGGATTTGAATTTTTTAAACTAAAAAATTATTATTTTAATTTTTATAATATTTTAAAATTTTTGAAATAAAAAATTTATACGATAAATTGTTACAAAAATTATTGTGTTAATATATTTTTTTATATAAAAAAATAAGAAACATTTAATAAATGATTAGGTATTATTAAAACATATTTTGAATAATTATTTCTAAACTTGAACGTTTTTAGTATTACTAAAAAATTACTTAAACAATTATTAAATTTTAAAAATTATTATTTTCACTAGAATTGAAAAGAATTTTTTGCATTACATTTACAAAAATTTGTTGTTAATAATTTTTTTATTAGATAAAAGAATTATTTCAAAATTACTGAATTATTATTACTACACAAAAATATTTTGAAAAATTATTTCTAAATTTTCTATTTACTATTATTTCATTAAAAAATGAAAACAATTTTTTTTACAATACATTTACAAACATTTTGTATTACAAAATTTTTCTTTATACAAAGAATGATTTCAAAATAATGAATTATTATTATTAAAAAATATTCCTATAATTTTTTTCAACATTTGACTTTTTCTAGTATTATTAAAATAAAAGAAACAATTATGTAAATTTAAAAAATTATTAATTTCATAAGAAATTGATAAGCGTTGATGTTTACACAACATTTAAAAACTCATTTTTGTTAATAATTTTTTTTTTATTATATAAAAGAATTATTAATTTCAAACTTCGTGAATAATTAATATTAAAAAATATTTGGAAACATTTTTTCAAACTGGAATTTTTCTAGTATTTTTAAAAAAATTATGAAACAATTATTTAAATTTTAAGAACTACTATTTTGATTAGAAATAGAGACGAATTTTTTGAAAACTTTGATAGATTTGTTATTATGTTAGTTTTAATTTCAACATTTTTTAAATTTTTATTTTACACTACTTTTGATCTTTGTTTGTTTTGTTTCACAACACAGGTAAAACGCAGCATTATGCTAAAAATGGCCGACGCCTGTCAACGTGCTGGCGGTCAAGCCAACACTTCGGCTACGCGTTTCCACGAGCTGCACGTGCAGCGTCACAACAATGTCTCCATTTTATATGCAGACATTGTCAACTTTACGCCACTGTCCGAACAGCTGTCAGCCAGTGATTTGGTAAAAACGTTGAACGATCTCTTTGGACGTTTCGATCAAATAGCGGGGGTGAGTAGTAAAACGAAAAAAAAAATTGTGTTCCTAAAATAATTAAAATTATATTAACTAAAACAAAAACTCATTATGCAAATAAGACTGCAAGTTTTTATTTCGTAAAACCATCTACCTGTCCACAATTCATAGTTAAAGAGAGGCGCAAAGTGGACTCAATGGGAAGGTTAAGTGGTGGTCTCAAAAACATCAATAAGGCCATGTGGCCCATTATATTATCACATTAAGTTTCGGCCTCAGTCATTTCCATATGTCAGAGCCACTAATGAGAAATGTGGCAATAAGCAATAAGGCTTTGTTTGAGTTTGAGTTTGTTAGAGTTTCTTGTATCATTAGAGAAAGGAGCTCATAGAATCATGATTAATGATGGGTAATTATGTATGAGCAATGCAGATGGAAATAATTGGCATAGGAAACACTAATTAGTCCCTTGTGAGGAAAGCCATGAGCCAGATACCCACAGTTCTGTTAACGCTGGAGATAGAAATATTTCACTATTTATTACCCCCTGGGGTCTTTGTTACAATGACCCGGCTGGCATTGATATTCCAGCGGTTAGCGCGCTGGCTTTTCATACCAGAGACTGTTGTTTCGATTCGTAGTTAGGACTTTTTAAACACTTGTCTATTTCTATGGCTGTCCACAAAAAGTAGTAGGAGGAAGATGGTTGAGAAGGTGAAGAAGGCTAAGACTCGCACATAATCTGCGCCAAAACAAGGTTTCAGTTATGCACACAGGAATGTTTGGGGTTCAAAATTGAAGGCTGCAATTATAGCTTCGAATGGTAACAAAAATTTCCTACCAAAACTTATAAAATGCTTGAAAATCCAACAATTCCCATTCGAAGAATTGTCATCCCTAAATATTGCGTTATTTGCATTGTTGTAAGTAATAATTATTATAATCGGCTGCTAAATGAGAGGTCAGCTGTTTCCGACGCGCACAGCGAGCCACGTTAGTCATTTGACGCAACACGCAACTGTTTTTATTTTAATGTAATAAACCAGACTGGCGACATTTCGTCATCTAAATGTCGTTGAAATATTCATGTAGCTTTAAACGCACGCCAGCTCGCAATTTACACAATTTCAACGGTGCGTAAAACATGCAAAAGCATTTTAAATAAATAATGCCACACGTTTCCGAAGTATTCACTTTTTTGTGGCTGCGTGTGGCCGAGTGAAAGTGCGTTGGCGTTCAGTTTGCTTTTGAATGACAGCAAATCGTTTGTGGTGCTTTGGCTAACCATTAATTTAGTCACTATTAGTTACGCATTATTTAATTTATTGTTGCCACAAGAAAACTCCTTGCAAATGTCACTTTAATCTCAAACAAAATTTGTATATACATACATTTTGTTGGTCAACAGTCAACACCTGCGTCAATGTTGTTGCTTATTGTTTTTCGGCTCGTTGCTTGATTTTAAGAATTTGTGTTTGTTGTCATTTTGAACTCAATTCATGCAATTTAATGTCATTTGAATTGGTTGTCGTTCGCAGGAGAATCAATGTTTGCGCATTAAAATTCTGGGCGATTGCTACTACTGCGTGTCCGGGCTGCCCATATCGAGGCCGCAGCACGCTTCCAATTGTGTAAATATGGGCCTACAGATGATCGATGCCATAAGGTAAGTGTGCGCAAAGTGAGCTTTCATTTATATGTGCTCATGTAGGTGTGTATGTGTGAGATTGTTTGAGAGTGTGTATCTTTTGTTGCCGACCAAATGTTGCCTTTCGAACGGGTCGACCATTTTGTCGGTGTGTGGTTTTTGGGCTGCTCCGGTTTGTCCGCTTTGCAACACACTTATACACTTACATACATATGTATGTACATATATGAGGTCATATGGAAGAGTAGCTTAAGTCGAAAATTGAACAAAGGATCTTCTGACCATTATATGATTAAAAAAATTGTTAAAAAAATTAAAGGCATTTTCCAAGCAGTTGAAATACCTTCAAGCGCTTTGACTTCTATAAAGCTTCCAACTCAACAATAACTCAATTCTCTCTTCTCTCGACTTAAGCTACTTTTCCATATGGTCACAGATATGTACATATATGCGATACATACATATGTATATAAGTGTGTTTCATATGCATACATTTGTTTGCACACTCATGTAAGTTGGTGTGAGTTGGTGCCGCCTTTGTTGATTTTACAGTTGAATTCAAATGTTAACATGAACAGCAATCGCTGTCCTTTTTGTGTTCTTAATTGCACGAATTTTCATGGGTCTCATTTATGCTGTTTTTTGGGCGAAGGCAAATTGTCTGGAAAATGAAAAGGGTACCAGCAATTTAATTATGCCCAACAAGCAGATATTTTAATTAGATTTAAAAAAAAATACCTTGGCAGTAAATTTTTGAAGCAATCAACCTAAAATGTCAGATTATAGTAAAAACAAAAACGAAAGACGAGTAAAGTCATGAAATCAGTAAAGTATACCACAGCAAACAAATGTTTTTCTTACCAAGGAAATTTTGCAACTTGACCTTGTCTGGATTTTATGTGTTATGAACCATCAATGAATTCCAAAAGCTCTTAACCCTTTCGCTATTTTGTTGCCATATGGTAACATGCTACTTTGTGGATGTCTGAAAACTCTATGGTTTCAAGAATAATTTATTTGTTGCTCATAAGAATAGTTTGAAGTTTTAGGAATTACTCAAAGTTAATAAATACAGGTTAACATAGTAAAGAAAAAAGACGCAGAAAAAAATAAGAAAACTATTTTAATTCACTTTTTACTTCAATTCAGAGATATTTTTTTAATAATTTTAGCTGAAGTAAATGAAGAAATATTAAATTTTTAATTATACGTAAACAATTTTATGTTTAAGTAATTATTACAGCCAGGAATACATGATTGCTGTAATATGACAACACTTAAAAAAAACAGGACTCGGCAACAAAAATTAAAAAAATTAGTATCGAATGTTGCTAATAAAACCACACAAAAGACAAAATCAATCAATTTAAAGATTTAAATTTATCCAGTAAAAACCTGCAGCGCAAGGGTTAAAACACAGAAATGTAGCTTTCAATAAATTTCATCAGCATCAATAAATTTGTCAGCAACATTTGCTTGCGCTTGTCCTGTCCATCAACCATCACCTTAGTGAGGTTCCCAACCAACAATCACCTCGGGTGGCTTTCCGTAATTCAATATCGAGCAACTATGTGTATCGAACTATCGTTCTTGCTCTCTGTAATACAAAAAGTCGTTGTGTCATATCGAACGTTCAATTCCAACGCACTTTTCGAACACATCCTTAAATATGAAAACGAGAGTGCTTTCGTCGGAATACGGAAAGCAAAACGGAAAGTCTCGTCAAGCGTTCGATATCGAATTGATGTATCGAGCCGATGATTATCGAGTATCGAATTACGGAAAGCCACCCCCTAAATGCACAAATGGCGTTTAAAAAGTCTCAGAAGTATGCACCAAAAATCAAGGCATCGTTTTGAGAGACCAAGAATGATTCGTAATTGTTGTAACCAGTACAAGGCAATTCGGTTTTTATGAGGCCCTATGCTTCCTAGAGATGAGTTTTTCTTCTTATTTATTTCACTTAGAGTTATGGGTCCTCAACAAGGCAATTTTTCACTGAAGCTTCATCATTTAACCGAAAACCACAAACCGTCTAGCGTACTTACAGGATGCTTCTCTGTTGAGTTAACTTAAACTTGTATAGGGTGACCAGCAGTTGTGCTGGCAAGGGAGGTTGGGGGTTCAAACCCTTCCCAAACATCTGTTACGGCGCTGCCAAGGCACATACTGAATTTTTAAAGGGAAATTATGACATGTACAGAGTTGCACGATGGTCCCATGGAATTAAATGTTATGTCAATGTCATCTTTGTAAACCCCTCAAAACTTATTTATGTCCTCAATACGATAATCTTTGAGCTTTTTTTACTTGATCTATGAATATCTACTTAACCCTTTCTGTATTTTGTTGCCATATGGCAACATGCTACTTTGTGGACGTCTGCATCCTGTATGGTTGCAAGAATATATTTTTTTGTTGGTCTTTAGAATAGTTTGAAGTTTTAGGAAAAATAAGAAATTAATAAACTGAATATTTAAGTTTAAAGACGAGAAGTATACACGTTTTTTTAATGGTATATCTTGACATAGTAAGGGAAGAAGAAGCAAAAAAAATTAGAGAACTTTTTAATTTGACGTTTTCTTTCAATTTAGATACTTTTTTTTAAATTTTGGCTGAAGTAAATGAAGAAATATTCAAATTTTCGTTATGCGTAAAAAGTTTTATGTTTAAGTAATTATTACAGCCACAGCGATGTGGTTGCTCTCATAGAAAAACACTCTAAAATACAGGGTCCGAGTATAAAAATTAAAAAATTTCTTATGGAATGTTGCCAATATAACCACATAGAAGCCTAAGGCGTAAAATTTAAAATTTTAACTTTCCCCAGTAAAAACCTGTAGCGAAAGGGTTAACAGGATCTTCCAATATACGACATGTAGTAAAAGTAGTAGGTTTAAAACTGTAGCTGTCCAGTTTAAATTACAGCGGAATATTTTTAGATCTACGTATTTACTTGCCTTGAGCTGCCATTCGAACCTAACCTAAAGCAACTTAACCCAAATTACAACGTCAGCTGTTTAAACATGAGCACAGACAGCGTTTGCTGTTTTTATTTTGTTGACTTTATTCTAAAGGTACCAGAATTTGTGTTCTTGTGTTTTCCTTCAAATAAAACCGATGTGAAAAATTAGCATCTTGCATAGCAAAAAGACGAATTTAAGTAGGTACTTTTGCCAGACACTGCCTTTCACCTCCCACCTCATCTCATTCCGTAGACAGTCAAGCATTGTTGTTTCGCATCGTCTTCCTTTGCCGAAATTATGAACTACGAGTTGCGCCCCGACTGCTGATGGCTGCATTTTATGGACTGCCGATGCGGCTTTTATAAAATCTGCGCGACTAATTAAAAGCAAATTCGCCGAATGATAATGGCGCAAATGCTAAACTCTGAACCGAATGCTGATCTGGGATTTCTGCAGTGCCAGCAGCAGAGGCTGACTTTAATTAAAACACTCAAATAATGTCGTTAAATTCAACTGCAACCGAATGAGAGCGATTGCAAAGACGCCAAAGCGCGCAGCGACAACAGCAGCAATCAGCAAACAACAAATCCCCATGCTCTCATAAATACAAGCACACCAACGAAAACAACAACAACAACAGCAACAACCAGCAGTGTGTCCTTGCTGCCTTTTCGAAGCAAACACGAAATGAAGTGGCAGCGGCCGAGGCGTCACGCGTGCCTGAGCAGCGCTGCAGCAAAGTGTTTGCTACATTCGTTTATTTGTTTTTACTTTGTGTTTGATTCTTTGCCATTTCGCGTTGTGTGTACGCGTCGAGAGCCCGCACAGAAAAGGCTGCACATAAAGCACATGAAAGGACACACTTAATGGCAGAATAAATTTTATAGTGACTAAGCCGGCAGCACGAGGCGCTGTAAATGTTGCGCGCGCCCAAATAAATACGCGGCCCGCGCACTGCGAGCAGCTAAACAAAACATAACCTTAAAACGTTTTATTTGCAATGTAAGCAACGGAATGCGAAAGCAGGCCAACCAGCGACCCGTGGGCGGCCGATGCAAAGCAAAGCAGCAAAAGTTGGCCCAAAAAGTTGGTCTAAATGTCTAAATGGGAAAAGTAGCCAAATTGGTAAAAGTGCCGTTTAATGCGTATTTCAATGCATGACCTGAATTTTTCCTCACTACACAGGCACAACAAATAAATGCCAACAATAAAAGACCGTAGCCGGTAATTCAATTGTCATAAATTTCACATGTATACACAAGAAACCTGCACATAATCGAAAATGTAGGGGACTAGTAATTTCTTTGGCTTTAAGCAATCAGCAAAGGATTCAATACTTATCGACTCGCTATATCAGAATAGACATAAAGCATAGCTTTAGGACGGAAAAATGAGCTAAAAGATCAGCATTTTGGAAAGAATATTCTTTAAAAGGATATCATGTCGCAGAACAGGACTCTACGAGGAGAGATTGCGGCTCACCTAAGTTCAAATTAGCTACAGGACCTGTTTGGCATATTTTAAGTAGATAGGTACATAGGTAGTAGTGGCCGCCTCAAAGCAGGGCCCACTTAGGCCATAACTGCCTGAACAGAATGTCGTGGCTGTGGCTGTAACTGTGGTTGTGGTAACACCTATCAAGAGTTAAAATGTATGAATTTTTATGAAAGCGGGCACAATGCCTAACTGTGGCTGTGGCTTTAGCTGTGTCTTTGATTTAAATTATTGATTTAATTTCAATTGATTTTAATTTTAATCAGTAAAATTTCATAATTTAATTTTAAAATTTAATAATTTTAATTATTCGTTAAATCTATTGGTTTAATTTTAACTTTTTCACGCCACACGTTCGACAGCTTTCAACATTTTACATTTAGTTTTAAATATAGACGATAATAAATGGAAAAACTCATTGAAAATATCAAAAATGGCTTTCCACACAAGTTTCAAGTCAACGAGCCCACAAAAACCCAGTTTCTCTTAACCCTTTGTTGACTTCGTAAAATTTTTATAAAAAAAATAATTGTCTAATTATATCTCATGTAAAGTACTTTCATCATATTTTAAGTCAAGTGAACTATTAAATAATGTTTTCCCAAACTCTTAACCCAATGTTGACCCCGTCACAATTTGATTTTTGAAAAAATTAAAAAACACGTGTTTCACCAAGTGTGAAGCGAATGGAACTATTGATTCATGTTTTTTCACAATTTCTCCATATAAACTCTTAACCCATCGTTTACCACGTCAGATTTTAATTTTCGAAAAAATTAAAAACATGTGTCTGATTTATTGATTTTAAATGTTTTCATCAATTTTAAAGCCAAAAGGACTATAAAATCTTGTTTTTCCATACAAACTTTTAACCCATTGTTGACCCCATTTGAATTAGATTTTCGACAAAATTAAAAAAATTTTTATAATTTTTAATTTAAGTTTTTTTCACTAATTTTAAAGTCATAAGACCCATAAAATCTTGTTTCTCCATACAAACTTTTAATCCCGTTAGATTAAGATTTTTGAAAAATTAAAAACACATTCCGAACTATTTCTCACTAAGAGTACTTTCACCAAGTTTGAAATCAAAAGCCGTAAAAAATCATGGTTCTTCATACAATCTTTTAACCCTTGGTTCACCCCTTTCAGTTTTGATTTTCCAAAAAATTGGAAACACGTATCAAATTATTTTTGATTTCAAGTGCTTTCACCGTATTTTAAGTCAATTGACCTATTAAATAATGTTTTCCCCATACAAATTCTTAACCCATCGTTGACACCGTCAGATTTCGCTTAAAAAGAAATAACATGTGTTTAGTTTTTTTATTTCAAGTGTTTTCACCAATTTTTAAGTTATAAGACCCATAAAATCTTGTTTCTCCATAAAAACTTTTAACCCATTGTTGCCCCGTTAGATTAAGATTTTCGAAAAATTAAAAACACGTTCCGAATTATTTCTCACTAAGAGTACCAAGAACACCAAGTTTGACGTCGAAAGCCGTAAAAAATCATGGTTCTTCATACAAACTGTTAACCCTTGGTTCACCCCTTTAAGTTTTGATTTTCCAAAAAATTGGAAACACTGTCAAATTATTTTTGATTTCAAGAGCTTTCACCAAATTTTAAGTCAATTGACTATTAAATCATGTTTCCCCATACAAATTCTTAACCCATCGTTGACACCGTCAGATTTCGCTTGAAAAAACATGTATTTAGTTTTTTTATTTCAAGTGTTTTCACCAATTTTAAAGTCAAAATGCCCATACAATCTTGTTTCTCCACACAAACTTTTAACCCATTGTTGACCTCGTTAGATTTCGATTTTCGAAAAATTTAATAATACATAGGTACGTGTCGAATTATTTCACATTTAAAGTACTCTCATCAAGTTTGAATTCAAAAGACACAAAAAATCATGCTTCTTCATATAAACTCTTAACCCTCATTGGACCAGTTTAAGTTTCTCACGAAGCTTAGTGGACTGCGTATATCCCTATTGACTAGATCCCCTAGACTACCAAAGAAGAAGTTGCTCAAGTAGTTCATTCTTCTTCTGGATAAAGCAGAACATGTTCATAAAAGTTGAGATGCATCTTCTTCCTCTTCCAAACAGCTGCGACTGAAGTCGTTTGAAAACAGCCCCAACCTTCTTGCGTGGAAGCCAACAAAATATTGACCCATTAGGACACCAATCATGGTTCTGATCTGTTGGTTCTGGCCAGTGAGAGAAGGTTTCTAGAGCGCCGTAAGTTGAAATGCAGCTACCGACTATTCAGATCATTCTGAACCCTGACTGTTTTTGCAGTCAGTTCGAAGAATTGATGAAAGCCAGCAAAATAAATCTGTAACATTAACCTAATGACTGTAATCAAAGACATTTCAAAGTCCTGTAGCGCACATCCGCTTTAAATCGTACAGACAAACTGTGCACTTAATGAATTTGCCACCTCAACTTTGGACTTGCAAGTATTTATGCTGATTGTGCGATAAATTTAATTCACTTTAATTTAACATCAACACTCAAAAGCACAATGCGGAGAAACACAAACAACAAACAACAATAATTGTCACAAATCACTACGGTCAACTGATCAATGCGACTTCGCACTCAAATCCTTATTAATCACTTTCACGGCATCGAATGCCATTTGTTATCATTTACACTTGACTGCATTGACAGGCGACTGCTGTATGCATGTACAGCTCTATGCATGCATGTCTGTACATAAAGCTGTATGTGTGTAGTACGAGTATATATTTGTGTGTGTGTGTGTGTGTGTGTAGGCGCAACACATAGAAAAGTTAACATGATTTACGAGTTGTGTTACAAACTAGAAGTAAACGGCAGCTTAATGTAACAAGCGAGGAGGGGAAACAAAGAAGAGAGCAAAGGACGGCAAAGCCAGGCAATGAAAATTTAATGCGCTCGCCAGCTTATCGCCGCAGTTTAAAGCATCGAGGCCAGCAAAATGCTAAATAAATCCTTATCAATTTCTTTGTTGCCCTATTAAAATTCAATATTTTTTTTACTGTTCAGCAAGTGGCTGAAAATAGATGCTTTCGGTTCTGGTGTTTTGTAAATTTTCTTTGCTTTTTGTGTATTTCTCATACTGAACAAATTTGCGTAAACGCACATTATGACCGCAACTGTCAGAATTTTGAATTTATAACACCATTAGGTCATTACTTATGCAAGTTTGAAGTTTTTTGTCTGTGAAGCAACTCAAGTTGCCAGTGCGAGTAAAGTTAGAGAAAACAGATGACTGCCTAAAGGAAAATGAATATAAATTGTTGGCAGTAGTATAAGGAAGTTATTGACAGTTTCACTGCATTACTTTAAAATTCAGTATTTATTAAAATTTGTTGCCATCTCGAAATTGGTACAAGGACTCAAGTCTTTGCAAAAGCTATTGAATCTCTAAGGGGTATCACTGTTTTTTTGTTATTTTATGGAGATGGAAAGCATTAATAGTTTGGGTGAGGGACTTTAACACACTAAAACCACCTCTCTACCGTTTTTTGTACCCTTGGGAACCGCCGCTGTCAAATCTAAAAACGTTAAGACTCAGTAAAATTGTCACTCTCACCACTCGTGAATCAATTCGAGATTGCGAAGATCCGCTCGAATTGTCATACCGATCCTTCGTCCTTTGTCAGCTCGTGTGGACCCAGCAGATCCTACTGCTTCTTCTTTCCCACTCCTAATGATCTTAAAGAGATCTATGTGTGGTCCCACCGAATCAATTCGAAATTGGGAAGACCCGCCCAAATTGTCATACCGGTTCCTCGTCCTTGGTCAGCTCGTGTTGACCGAGCAGATCCTACTGCTTCTTTTTTTCCACTCCCAATGATCCTAAAGGGATCTAAGTGTGGTCCCACCGCATCAATTCGAAATTGGGAAGACTCGCCCAAATTGTCATACCGGTTCCTCGTCCTTGGTCAGCTCGTGTTGACCCAGCAGATCCTACTGCTTCTTTTTTTCCACTCCCAATGATCCTAAAGGGATCTAAGTGTGGTCCCAACGAATCGATTAGAGATTGGGAATTGGGATCCTACTTCTTCTTTTTTTTCCCTTCCTAAGGATCTAAAGGCTGTGGTCCAACCGACCAGACAGTTTGAAGTGAATATTTATACTTAAACTAGCTGACCCAGCGAACTTCGTCTCGCACAACATACTTGATCTTCATCACAAAAACAAAGAATATCTTTTGAAAAACGTGACACAGCTGATAATTCGTCAAGTCGATGTTGAAGTAGCCGACTCAGCTGATAATTCGTCAAGTCGGCGTTAAAATAGAATGCCATCTGTTGAATTAAAGTATAACTTCACCTGCTGTGGCTTAAACCTGAACTGACGAATCTAGACGAATCCAACAAAAAAAAAACCACGCAAATCGGACGGTCCGTTTGAGTGTGATGCCGTAACTCACATACAGCCACTTTATATATATAGATTTAAGTTCAATGGTACTTGGAACTTGTACAACTTTCAATTTGGAAGATATTCCATTATTAAGATCTGGCTCGTATGGGTGGTGCCACGGCCCCTGAAAAATAGATAGTAGCCGATTCTCAGACCTACTGAATATGCTTATAAAATTTCATAAAAATCGGTCAAGCCGTTTCGGAGGAGTATGGTAACAAACACTGTGACACGAGAATTTTATATATAAGATTTTGAAGAGGTAGCAAAATGCCCCAAGAGGTCACTACTTATTTTCCTTTACATTTCAAACTGGACAATTTGGTTACACCGTAAAGAATGCCAAACTTGCCTTCTACCTCAGTATCAACCGAGATTACTCATGGCTCGGGTGATAATTGGGTATCAAAACATTGTCACTTCAATCAACCAGTTGTACTTACTTATCATCCAACTATTTATTAGCAACTTTTGTGTATTTTCCAATACCACAGCTGTGTCATACTTCTTGAATTTAATTTGTTGAACCCGTTGTAAGGGTATGTTAAATTCTCTGAATCAAATACTTCTCATTTTTATAAAACTGCTATTAAAAGACAAGTCATGTCAGATGTTCGAAGCTAATCTTTTCGGCCTATTCGGTAGGTAAACCCAAGTACTTTCTGGACCTAAGCAGAAAGGAGCTAAGCAGGAGTATCCTGAGCGGACACTGTCTGCTAAATATGCATAAAGCGCAACTGCGAATCACAGATAGCGAACTATGCAGAATCTGCATAGAAGATGAAGAAACATCTGTGTATGTTATAACTGAATGTCCCGCCCTCTAATACGCAAGATGGCCTATACTAGGAAGGGAACTGATACAGACAAAAGAGATGACGGAAATCGATCTGCCAAAAATTTGGGACTTTCTAGAAAACATTGAAGGATATGAACTCCTCCAGTATGTAAAAAGAGATTCAACACAATAGTTCTGTATTGGGTGTAGTGTTTCGGACAGTTGTTGCTCGGCTTCCGTATCTAATATTTATCTTAAGGCAATTCACTACTTGTCGAGTTTATTTAAAATTTTCCACTTATCACTTTATTATCTGATCTATCTATCTGACTGATTCACTAGTCACTTTATTTTCACTACACTTTTCGTACCGAGAGACGCCGTTACTTGTCAAAATCAAACTGACTCGCAGTGACATTACCGGCTGCCTTTCATACTTTTCTGCTCGAAGCATAACTTGTTCCCGAATGTTCCAGCATTGTCTCGAACCATCTCTGCTCTAATTTCCGCATAATTACAATGCCACCTAAAAGTATGCAATGCTGTTGTTATCGACAAATGCCTATTCAGTGTTGTTGTTTCAGCCGTTTCGTTTTATTCGTTTTGCAAAAGCAAAAATCGTTGAAATCATACTCTACTCATATTGAACCTGTCCTTCTTTTTTCTTTAATTTTGAGATTTTGCTGAAATTTCAAAGACTGACGCAAAAGACCTAATACGCCTCATGCATTTTTCAAGCTGTCTTAAGACCTAATTTGAAGAAGTTAAAGCGATTCGTTGCTATCATAATGGACTTTATTTAACCCAAGGGTGCCCTCATCCCAAGGCTGCCACTTCCAGCGATTTGCATTTTTAAAAGTGAAATAGACTCTTTCAGTGAAATAACACATGATTGATTATGGAAAAACATGCAAAGTTAGAGTGGTGGTACAGTTTAACATGAGTGAGTTCATGTTAAAACGAGTAGATTTCTAAAAGTATTAAAATTCACAGAGTTCACAATGTAGAATTTCGAATAAGTATTTGGTGACTGAAGCTCTTAACTTTGATTTGCTTTAATAAAAATATTCTTATGGGTTTTGAGTTTGTCAGTAGGTTTTAAATATTTAAATGTATTGCATACTTTCAGGCTTTCTGTGACTGATTTTTTTTAAATGTTAATTTGGTTTGAATTTGGTTTTTATACTTCAATAGCTTTAAAATTTACAAATGCATTTACAGGTCTCCCTCGTATAGCGCGGTACTTCTACAACGCGTTTTCGATATAACGCGATTTAAAAAACCCGTTTTTTTTCATTATGTTTTTTAATTTTTTAAATAAAGTATGAATTTTGATTTTGAGTTGGAATATACATACATCTTTAATTTAGTACCTATTTTATTTTGGAAAAAGCTTATTGGAACATAACCCTAAAATTTATATGAAAGTTAAGTCTTCTATAACGCGAATCACATAACGCGGAATTTTCATGGAACATAACCACGAGGGAGACCTGTAATACGTTGGTGGTTTGAAAATTTCAGACCTAAAAAAGATGCAACAAAAAAATATAAAAATGTACTTTTATTTTTCTGCATAATCTCCTTGTAAGTCCACACACTTCTTCCAGCAATGCTTCCATCTCTTTAATCGGTTCAAATAGAGCATTGGAAATGTTACTTCGAACACGTTTTTGCGTTCAAACAGAACACCCAAGTATCCTTTAGGAGCGTTCATTGTCTCCCAAACTAGTACAGCCATGTTTATAGCAGTTGCCGAAAATTTTACAGTGGTGTATCATGATCCCACAGCGTACAACTGAGCATCATTTCTCATCTCATCTTTAACACTCCTACGCTGCCAATAGACTTTCCGCAACAAATATTTAATGACTGCCCTATACTCGATTTTTCCGTTTTCACCAAAACATTTACTGACTGACAAAATGGTTAAAATTTTGATGAGTTCCCTTCAAAAGGGGTGCAAACAAATTTTCTACTATTTGTTGACAAGCGATTCCATTTTCATGTTGAAGTCCCACTTTTAGACTTTTTCTTAAAAGTGTAATTTTTTAATATTAATAATATTTTCAATTCAAAAAGGCCTAACGAAAAAATTGCCGGAGGACTTTTTCAAATTCTTATAGCTCAGAATGTGCGGTCTATTGAGACGAAAAAAAATGGTATCAGTAGTTTTTTTGTCGGTCCAATTTGAAATAATTCAAATTGCCTGATATATTTGACCGAAAAAATAAGTCACAAAAAAACTGTTCTTTTTTACCGATAAAATAAAAGTCAAAAGTAACAGTTATTTTTGCCTAAAATAATAAAAGGCACAAAATAACTTTTATTTTTGTCGGAAATAATAAAAGTTAAAAGATAACAGTTAAAATCTGATTTTTTTGATAAAAACCATAACCGGTATGGTCCCTGGTTTTTATTGATTTTCAGTACTTATATTTTAAAAGCTTTTAAATTCCGAAATTATTAAAAACATGCCTAAAATGTTAACAATTTATGTTTTTCAAACATTCTCCTCTATGCCGACAGTAGCGCACATTCCAGTGCGGTCAGCTCAAGCATGAAAACAAAACTCGAGTGCTATTGTTATTGTTGGTGTTGTTGTAAAACTTTTCTTATTTGCATACGAAACTCGCCTAGCGGCGAGTGGCACAACGAAGGGCAGCAAATAATGCGTGCTAAGCGCCCCAAAGTATGCAACGCAACTAGGCGTTAATTTTTATGATTTGCCCTTTTTTTTCTGGTGCTGTGTGCTTTTCGCCGCTGCCGGTTTGTTATTTTTTGCTGTTGTCCTTTCACTCAGCGCAGCTTTAGATGGACGATTTATGTTTTTGTTGCCGGGGCCCACGCAGTGAACCTGTTGTCTGGGTTGCGCATTGTTCGCGCGCATAATTTCATTAAAATTTGGTCGCCATTTCGCCAACGCCTACTTTGTGTGTGTGTGTGTGTGTGTGTGTTTGTGCAATTGCTATTTATTTATGTATATGAATGGGCTTTTTTATTATCGTTGCAGACATGTGCGTGAGGCGACCGGCATTAATGTCGACATGCGTATCGGCATTCACACTGGCAATGTCCTTTGCGGTGTCCTTGGTTTGCGTAAGTGGCAGTTTGACGTGTGGAGTGATGATGTTACGCTGGCAAATCACATGGAGAGCGGCGGCGTGGCCGGGTGAGTGCACTTGTTGGCGATTGCATGCTTCAAAATCGATAGTGTTGGGCATGGATATTCGAACCACCCACACAAAACACAACAAAATAGATAAAAGGGCACAAAAGACGTTAAATGTTGCGATAGCAGCAACGCTCATAAATGGAATTATGAGGGGAATTTGTGGAATTGCCGCTGATTGTGTGGCTGTGCGGCATATGAGATATTTCAGGAAACACATTTAAACGGTTTACATAAAAAAGAAATATGAATTGTTTACTTTTCATGCGGAATCAATATTTGTCAAAATTGATGGCTCACAAAGGAATCGTGCTTTTTCAATGATGAAAAATAGAAAAATCAAAAGCTGGTAGAGAGAAACAGGCAGCCAATGCGGGTCTTGATGCTGCACGCTTGAGTTTGTTAGCGATTGCAAACAGATATTTTCAAACGATTGACGACTATATTTTTGCCTTTGAGAAACCATTCACGAAGACAATATTGTTTTTTTGCAAAATACAAAAAATAGAAAACATTACTTATGATGGGTTTCGGGTACGTTCCGGGACATTCCAGAGAATTGTAGAGTAGGCGAGCGAGTTCGGCAGAGTACGACAGAGCAGAGCATC
Source organism: Melieria picta (assembly GCA_964056695.1). Lineage (NCBI taxonomy): Eukaryota > Metazoa > Arthropoda > Insecta > Diptera > Ulidiidae > Melieria > Melieria picta. The sequence continues at coordinate 47,520,956 of OZ057399.1, forward strand.
ATTTGAACTCATTTTTACTCATAGTTACTTATACAAGCTCCATATAAGAAATTAATCTAAAGTGCGCTAAAGACAACACAAGATTTACTAGGCGATAGAAGCTTGGATAGGAAGCTTTCCAGAACAATGTTGAACTTCCGTGGTTCCATCGGGAAGTTCTCTACAAAGATCTCAAATTTTTGTCGTTTTAGACAACTTCTTGACTACTTCTCTACAACGACATTGAGCTTCCATGGTTCCATCGAGACGATCTCTAGAAAGATCCTAAAGTTCCATCGTTTTAGAGAACTTCGTGACTACTTTTGTAGAACGATCTTGTAGAAAAGATCTTAAAGTTTCATCGTTTTAGAGAACTAATTGACTAGTTCTCCAGAACTTCTTGACTGGTTCTCTCAAACGATATTGAACTTACATCATTCCATAAAGAAGTCCTCTAGAGCAATGTTAAACTTCCGTTTTTCTAGAGAACTTCTTGACCAGTTCTCCAGAACTTCTTGACTGGTTCTCTCAAACGATATTGAACTTCCATCGTTCCATAAAGAACTCCTCTAGAGCAATGTTAAGCTTCCGTCGTTCTAAATAACTTCTTGACTAGTGCTCCAGAGCTTCTTGACTGGTTCTCTAGAACGACATTGAACTTCCATGGTTCCATCGAGAAGTTCTCTAAAAATATCCTAAAGTTCCATCGTTTTAGAGAACTTCGTGACTACTTTTGTAGAACGACATTCAACTTCCATGGTTCCATAGACAAGTCCTCTAGAACGATGTTAAGCTTCCGTCTTTCTAGAAAACTTCTTGATTAGTTCTCCAGAACTTCTTGACTGGTTCTCTAGAACGACATTGAACTTCCATCGTTCCATAAAGAAGTCCTCTAGAGCAATGTTAAGCTTCCGTCGTTCTAGATAACTTCTTGACTAGTGCTCCAGAGCTTCTTGACTGGTTCTCGAGAACGACATTGAACTTCCATGGTTCCATCGAGACCTTCTCTAGAAAGATCCTAAAGTTCCATCGTTTTAGAGAACTTCGTGACTACTTTTGTAGAACGACATTCAACTTCCATGTATCCATGGAAATGTTTTCTAAAAAGATCTTAAAGTTTCATCGTTTTAGAGAACTTCTTGACTAGTTCTCCAGGACTTCTTGACTGGTTCTCTAGAACGACATTGAACTTCCATCATTCCATAAAGAAGTCCTCTAGGGCGATGTTAAACTTCCATCTTTCTAGATAACTTCTTGACTAGTGCTCCAGAACTTCTTGACTGGTTCTCTAGAATGACATTGAACTTCCATGGTTCCATCGAGAAGTTCTCTAGAAAGATCTTAAACTTCCGTCATTTTAGAGAACTTCTGGACTACTTTCCCAGAACAACATTAAACTGCCATGCTTGATGGAGAAATTGTCTAGAAAGATCTTAAACTTCCGTCATTTTAGAGAACTTCTGGACTACTTGTCTAGAGCGACATTGATCTTCCGTGGTTCCATCGATATATTTTCTAAAAAGATCTTAAACTTTCGTCATTTTAGAAAACTTCAGGACTTCTTTTCCAGAACAACATTGAACTTCCACGGTTCCATCGGGAAGTTTTCTAGAAAGATCTCAAACTTCTGTCGTTTTAGAGAACTTCGTGACTGGTTCTCTAGAACGATGTTGAACTTTCATCGTTCCGTTAAAAAGTTCTCTAAAGCCAGGTAAAACTTTCATCGTTCTAGAGCATTTCTTGACTAGTTCTCCAGAAGTTCTGGTTCTCTAGAATGGTATTAAACTTCTATCGTTCCATCGAAAAGTGCTCAAGAGTGATGTTAAACTTTCTAGAGAACTTCTCTCAACTAAACCAGGGACCAGATGAGAATCATAATTTGTGTTCTAACGAACCACTGTGCAATTGGGACCCATGCAAGAAGGTTGGGTTTGCTGGACTTTGCTTGAACTTCTGTCAAAACTGTATGAACAAGGAAGAGAAAGAAAATCCACTTCAACTTCTACGACAATCTAGAGGATCCAGCCAAAAGGACTATTCACAGTCTATTAGGTTTCGCAGGCTCAACTCAAACTGTTTAGTGAATGAGCGAAATTAAGCTCGATTGATTGGGGTATCACAATGGGCCTTTATAGCCCAAGTGCACTACGTCTTGAGGCCGTCACTCCTACCTATCTAACAGCCTAATTTCAAACTCGCCTACAATCACTGCAAAAATTTTATATTGCGTGTAATCCACCCATTTTAAACCCCAAAAAGGCTCTTTCTTAAGCAAATTGATTGCTTTGATTGTATCAATAATTGTTTGAAATTTACGCAAATCATCAACAAAAAAATCACTCATACGCAGCAGCTGCCATACGTGGCGTATGAGTAACCTTAAGTAAGCCGTATCACGTTTGTATAGAAATATTTCTAAACATTTTTGCCAACGCATTTGAACGAAAAAATGCTTTGATCAAATAAAATTATTTTCAAAACATTTACATTATACACACACACACACACACACACACAAACAAACGAATTAGAAAACGAACGCCAGATTTTGTGTCTAGTAATCGTCAAAGAAATGAAATGCACACAAACAGCCGAGAAAAGCAATCAGACTACCGCAAAATCCTTGATAACAAAGTGTGATTTCAATCGAGATGAAACCAACACACACACACACACACTTACGCACATATCGACTGACTGACTTCCAAACATTTGGCGCAATTTATTCGTTACAGCCGGGTGCACATCACCAAGCAGACGCTTCAGTTTCTTGCCGATAAATTCGAGGTGGAGGAGGGCAACGGCGCGAGTCGTGACAGCTACCTGGCCGATCATAAAATTGAAACGTATCTCATAGTGCCGCCAAAGGTGAGTGTTTGCAACGATAAGCGGGTCGCGGCGTTGATTTGCAGGCAATGCCTAAAGGCCAACAGCCGCCACCCACAAACAACAGCCAGCAGCTATGATTACACTAATGAGCTTCCATATGTTGCATGTGCATGTGCGTGTTTGTGTGTGTGTGTTTACGCAGTTTGTCTACTTCCAGAAAACCCCCTATCCGCATTGCGTGCCGCAGGTTATCGAGAGCACCACCTCGCCCGAGCCGCAAATCGCCAACGGCAATGACTGCGATGCCACCGAAAAGCTGCTGCCCAGCACACTGAACAATTTAAATGTGGGCTGCGGTGGCGGTGGCGCGCCGGGCAGCGGCCAGCGCACGCCCACCCAGGACGATGCCACATCGACGGGCGGCATTAGTGGCGGCGCCATTAGTGGCGGTGCCATTAGTGGCGGCGGTGGCGGTTTGGCGCTGGAGCGCGGCAAACTATCGCCCACATCAACGAACAGCCAAGAGCCCATGATGACAGCTTCGATGTCGATCAAGGAAATGTCCGAGGAGGACGAGGACGACACCGACGCGCTCAAGCAGACGCCGTCCGCTGAGGTGCAAAGTCAGCTGACCGCTGCCGGCGCCTCGACGCACCGCGGTAGCGCAGACTCGGATGTGGCGGCTGAGCCGCCCGCCACCGTCACCGCCAAATCATCGCTGTCGCTGCCCAATGAGGATGTGATTAGCGCGAGTGGCAGTGAGAGTGGCGCATCCAGTTGTGCGCCACCGTCGGCGGCGACCGGTGCGGGCGGCACCACGAACAGTGGCACTTCGTCGACGGCCGCCACGGGTGGCGCAACCACAGCCACGTCTGGCAATAATTTGACCGTAAGCGAAGGACCGGAGAAAATACGCCGAAAATTGTCGGTGCAAGGTGAGTGTGAAATTATAAATCGGATTAAATTAATTATATCATTAAGATTAAATAGTCGAGTGATGAATGATTTTAAATGAAATGAATTTAAATTCTTGTTTATTAAATGTTTTGCCTAATTGATACTTAAAATGTTAGATGTTGTAGAAGGAATTTCATTAATAAATTCAAATTGAAGGCTTTATTTACTTTAAATGTTTCGAGTTGAAATATGCACCGTTTTGTTCCATAACTTGTTGCCATTTTGACGATTATTCCATTATGCCTCGTCCGTGAAAACCCTCATACCTATTGGCAAACAACTGAGACAATCAATATCACAAGTTTCCCTTAAGGCAAATTTCTCACCAGAAACAGGTCCACCTGTCATTTATGTAGTGTCAGATCTGGACTATAAGGTGAATGCTTAACACTAGAATGCCCGAAAATCTGACCTACCTAAAATGCCCATAGGTAGTCATTTTGACTACCATATTGTTTACTGACTTTTTTGTTAATTTTATTGGTTTTTAAGTAGGAAATATGAATAAATGTACACGAGATTAAACTAAAATAAGCATTTAGTTTTTTTTTTATGGTTTACAAAGTAAATTCAATTAAACAAAATAGCGCACTTTACACATCAATGGGATAAAATGGAATGAAACTTGGAATTTGGAATTTGTGAATGAATTTTGTGAGTGAATTTTTGATTGAAAAACTTGGGAATTGTCACAGCCTACTATGATATTTTTTTTTTAATAATTGCAATTATTTGAAATTTTCATATTTCGCAATTGAAGATGCTTATTTGTCTTTTTATCAGTAAGATTTGCTGAAAATTGGGCATTTAAGGTCAATTTTGCAAAATTGGGGTAACAAATTTTTTTACAATATTTTTAATTTATTTATTCCATTTAGCTTTAAAAACTAATAAAAGTCACGTAAGATATTTTTTTAGAAAGCGATGCAACAAAAGTTATTTACAATAAAATACCTCAATGTAGTCAAAATGACTCCCTTGGGCATTCTAGTGTTAAGAATCTCCGAAACAAATAACTTTCGGAGCTTCTGACAAGTCACTGTCGATGTGTGTGACCAAAGTTAGTTGCTTCTGGGTGTTTGCGCTTCCATTAAATGGTTAAATGTTGACAGTATAGGTCCAAGTTGAATTTGGCCTTAAGCAGCAGCAGTTTGGCCTTGAGCAGCTCATAGTAGCTGATTCCCTGCAAAACCCAGCCAACACACAGCATAAAGTTCCTGTCTGTCAATCCTGGCTTCACCGATTGGGCCACGAAGTTGATGTTGTCGTGAATGATCCACTTTTCATTACCAGTCACCATCCGTTGCAGAAAAGGACCGATTTTGTTGTGATTTAGCTGCGATTCGCAAATAGAATTCGCCGATAAGGGTTCTTGCGTTAACTTGCATGACAATTATACTTCAAGCTTCCTTTTGTACACAGCCTTATTCAAGTGGCTTCAAACGGTTTATTTAAGCTTTGCTTAAATTGCTTACAAATATCACTTAAAGAAGCTAATGACATACGTGGCGAATAAGCAATCTTTAGTTGAACATTGCTAACATTGCTTACAAATACCACTTAAAAGAACCTAATGCCACACGTGGCGTATAAGCAATCTTTAGTTAAGCTTTGCTTACAAATATCACTAGGAAGAACCTAAAGCCATACGTGGCGTATGAGCAATATTTAGTTCAGCTTTTCTTACAAATACATATAACTAGAAAAAGGTACTATCATACGTGGCGTATAAGCAATTTTTAGTTGAATTTTGCTTAAATTGCTTACAAATATCACTAGAGAGATACTTATGTTATACGTGGCGTATAAGCAATCTTTAGTTGAGCTTTGCTTACAAATATCACTTGAAAGAAGCTAATGTCTTACATGGCGTATACGTAATCTTTAGTTGAGCTTTGCTTACATAGCGTGTCATACGTGGCGTATGCGCAATCTTAAATAAATCGATGCACTGAAACATGAAAGTTTGTTTATTTTTATATGTTTATTTTTATTTGACCTGACTAACAAAGACAAAAGATGTTTGTTGACATTAGTTGACTTTGAAATGTTATTTGAAAAATTGTGTGCATCAGTATGGAAGCCCTTTCCCCATCCGCTTGAAATGTGTGCTTTAACTCATGTTGGAATAAAACAGTGTTGCATACACATTTCTAAACGGGTAAAATATGAGATATCACTCTCCTCTCCTATTCCCTTCCTTCCTGCCCACCCTCACATCACACATTACTTAATGCTCAATAAATGTTTTTGAAAACGTTTTTATACATAAGGAGAAAGAAAAATTTTTTCTGTTAAAACAAAAACATGTTCGATAACATTTTCTATAACAGAATAAGGTAATTTGAGTGTAGTTGAACAGCAAAACTGATAACTCCATTTAAAACTAAACCGACTTAATTTATATGGCTGCCTGGGCAGAATGTTAATTTCAAATTGTAAAATTTCCACAACAATTTCAAACATTTTGATTTTGCTCTTAACCTCACATTTTCCTACTAAAAGAATTTATATCATTCGCAACAAACTTTTGCGCTTTAATAGAAATCCCTACTTGAAAAATAAAAATTTTTAAAAAAATTCATAAAATTCTTCACTTAAGTAACGCTCGCTTTATTTTGCTGCAGCTTGCTTCAATCTGCTCTCCACTATGTTTGCTTTTCTCAACGAATTTTTACCGCTAAATATTTTGACGCGCCAACTGCTTAACCACAACACAAAAATGCCTTCATTAAAAACGAAAATGTTGCAAGCAGCTCACAGCAACTTCTGTTTCATATTCTTGTCATAGTCGGCGCAAAGTGTTTCGTGTGAACCGCTTAAATGGCGGCACTAATCCTCAGTGCGCTACTGAAACTGAGACCCACAGCGCGGTGGGAAAGATGAAACTGTTCGAACGCTCAAATGCAGCATAACAAGCACAACAATGTGCTCCAGCTCGTACAACTCGTACAACACAAATACAGCCACTAACAATAATATAATAATAGCAACAACAAACTATAACCGTTCCGAACTAGTTTCATTACGCGTTAACTCCTATTCATTGCAATTTTCCACAACTTTCTACAGCTTCGACTATATTTCTCTCTTTGCCTTCTTCACGGCCACTTTGAAGCGGAAATTTACCAAGCAAGACGCCTCACAAGCAACATGCAATCGCCCTCATTGCTTCCGCTACAGTTCCTTCTGCTTGCTTTACTGCTCACTTCAGCCGCCCAAACTGGTTCGATTCTACTACATGCCATCTGTAGCACAGCCCGCAGCATAGTCAGTCCGTCCAAGTTGCGGAAATTTCGTGCGGAAGAGTGCGTCTGCGTCTGTGTCAGCCTTCAACGTTTCAGCTCAGCTGCTGCGCTCCACAGGCGCCGTTGTGCTGCGCTTGTCTGCAGCCACTTCAGCCGCTCATTAGTGTGCAAAAACAAAAAACAAAAAACAAATATTCTAGCACAAAGAGAAAAGTACGAAATTATGTAGTTTATGTTGCTGCTGCTTTTATTCCCATTGCCCGCACTGTCCCCGGTCTCTTTTGGCCCTTTTCGTCGTGTCGAGCAACAGCCGCCTGCAATTTAAGAAAATTTCACAGTTTGGGCCAATCGGTGTTGGTGGGCGGTGGCGCCACCAAATCCCCGATGTGGCAACATCGTGCTGTGCATAACAAAAACTATTTACACACATACTTATATACATTTCTATTTTCATCTGTATTCATACAGGGTTAGGCCATTACAAAAGTCATTGACACAACGAAATCAAAGACCAACTGAAGAAATCATCTTCTATTGTTTAAAATTATGTATTTCAAAACTAAAATTATACATGCAAATCTTTTCCCTTTTCCTCTAAACTTGAATACCACAACTTTTGCCACACCCTGTATACATTGCAGCTAACATGTATCGTACAACAAAATCACTTGCAGTCCTTTGAATACATTGTCTTCTAGGCGTTGTAGCTGTTGCCACTGTTGCTGTTGCTGCTTTTGTTGTTGTTGCTGCTTTTGCTACTACTGCCGCTGCTGCGTTGCCACCTCTGAGACTGTGGCCGCATTTCAACAATTTGGCGCGCACCTGCAAACTTGTGGCAAGCCACACTGCAGCTGCGCTCTGGCTGCTGTTTCAACTTATTTCCTTTCAACATTTTCGCTGTTTCGTTTTTGTTTCATTTTCATTGTAAAAACAGTTATTTATATTGCACTAGTTGTTGTTTTTGTTGTATGCACATTTCTCATGTTGTGGCACGTCGCAACGCAACTGTTGCCGCCGTGTGCTCACGTAGTGCACTCTAATGAATTTAAAAAGTTATCAAATGCGACCATGCGCCATGCTTTGGCCGACTAACAACAACAAGTAGGAGTGTTGTAGACGGTCATGACCGATTTATTTATTCTCTGCGGTATGGCCACATAGTTCGGAGAGCTCACTTTCAGTTTGTCGTGCATTCAATTAGAAGTATTAGGTAAAATCTTTAGTTAAGTTTAGTTTAGTTTCATAATATTTTATTTTATGTTAATTTATTTTATTTTATATTATTTTATATTATTTTATTTTAATTTATTTTATTTTATTTTGTTTTATATTATTTTATTTTATTTTATTTTTACTTTATTTTATTTTATTTTATTCTGTTATTTTCTTTTTTTTATAATATTCTATGTTATTTTATTTTATTTTATTCTATGTTATTTTATTTTATTTTATTTTATTTTATTTTATTTTATTTTATTTTATTTTATTCTATGTTATTTTATTTTATTTTATTTAACCCTTTCAGTCACAATGTCCAATATACTGCAGCCCATACAATTCATACAGAACGGGTTTATTTTCATGTCGGAGAGGGTTAATTTAATTTAATTTTATTTTATTTTATTCTATTTTACTTTATTTTATTTTATTGTATTTTATTGTATTTTATTTTATTGTATATTATTTTATTTTATTTTATTTTATTTTATTCTATGTTATTTTAGGTTATTTTATTTTATCTCATCTAATTTTATATTTTATTTGATTGTATTTTATATTAATTTATTTTAATTTATTTTATTTTATTTTATTTTATTCTATGTTATTTTATTTTATTTTATTTGATTGTATTTTATTTTATTTGATTGTATTTTATTTTATTTTATTCTGTTATTTTATTTTATTTTATCTCATTTAATTTAATTTTATTTTATTTTGTTTTATTTTATTTTATTTTATTTTATTATATTTTTTTATTTTATTTCATTTTATTTTATTTTATTTTATTTTATTTGATTTTATTTTATTTGATTGTATTTTATGTTATTTTATTTTATTTTATTTTATTTTATTTTTTTCTGTTATTTTGTTTTATATTATTTTACTTTATTTTATTCTATTTTATTTTATTTTATCTCATTTAATTTTATGTTATTTTATTTTATTTTGTTTTATTTTATTATATTTTATTTAATTTTTATTTATTTTATTTTATTTTATTTTATTTTATTTTATTTATTTCATTTCATTTCATTTTATTTTTTTTTATTTTATTTTATTTTTTTATTTTATTTTATGTTATGTTATGTTATGTTATGTTATTTTATTTGATTTTATTGTATTTTATTTTATTTTATTTGATTTGATTTTATTTTTTTATATTATTTTATTTGATTTTATTTTGTTTTATTATTTTATTTTATTTTATTTTATTTTATTTTATTTTATTTTATTTTATTTTACTTTACTTTACTTTATTTTATTTTATTTTATTTTATTTTATTTTATTTTATTTCATTTTTTATTTGATGATTTGGTTTGATTTTATTTATTTTATTTCATTTTATTTAGTTTAGTTTAGTATTTGAATACACAAGTTGTACTACAACAAACTGAGTCACTCATATACACTGGTTGCTGCACCTGGCGTATGAGTAACATTTGTTTCGCCAATAATGAAAAATTGCCTTGAGAGCAATGTTTTTTATTCAATTATTTATTATAATATTAAAAAGATTTTAAAATTTTGAGCATAAAAAATTAATTTCTAGTTGGTGTTGGTTGCGTGCGTGTTTTGGTTTTCAAAAGGCGTGTGATTTCCGCCTCTAGGATTAACATTACTGTTCAGTAGATAATAAGCAAACAAAATTAGGCAATGCACATGTTTACAGTCTTTTTTTATTCCCTGATATAGTAAAAAATTAATTCCATTGTAATTTTTCTCTCACTTTTCACTCCCCTGTGCACAATTTACACAAAACTTTTGAACTCAAATGGACACTAGAGGTTCAATATAATGAAGCAATTTAATGCATATTAAATTTTTACCCTCATTCCAGTTGTTGTGCACACTTGCATTGTCCTTGAACTGTGTGCGTAGAAAACCAGTCATTAGCAACAAATCTCAAACTTTTTGAAGTTTCATTTTTGTTGGTGCCAACATTCTAGTTAATTTAAAATTTAAATTAGTTATAAACATGGCAGTCAATCCTAAAAGACTTAAGCATGGCAACCTGGGGTCGGCAAATTGTTGGCAGAATGAAAGGACGAAGTGGGCACTGCAAAACTTTTGTGAACAAAATTAGTGAGAGACAGTTGGGCAGACCAACTGAGAAGTAGACAATTGAATCAATAGACATGCGGACCATAGTGAAATAAACCACGTGGTCCAAGTGATGACAGTTGTCAAAATTCGACATTGTTATTGTGGCTTATAAGAAAAAATTTAATCCATAATGAATGTTTGTTTGTTGGTTGGTTGGTCACACGACACTAAAACTCACAAACTAGACGGTCGATTGAGCTGCATTTTTCACGGAATATTCGTAAAACATTGGTTTACCGAGTATTAATTTTTTTATATCTTAAACTAATAAAGTTAGAAAGACGAAATTTGAGTACATATTAGTCCTTAAAATATATTTTTTTCAAAAAAAACTATTGAAAATTTCCAAGGAAATGCAAGGATGAATCTTAAAAAGAACATTTTCAATACCTCTTGGTCCTTTTGAACCAAAACATTAAATTTTTTAAGATTCTAAGGATTTTTCTCTCTGACTTGATACCCATATTGTTATTTTACATTGCGCTCAATTTGAAAAAACACGTCCTTGAAATTTCAAAGTCCTTTTAAAAAAAGTCCTGACGTCAGAGAGAAAAACTAAAATCGCAGTTTTACTACGTTTGGCCCCTAGTTTCGCGAGTATATCGAAGTTTTCATGTGTTCTGAAATTTTTTGATTTATGTCGCACGGTGTAATCTTTGTTAATTTAATTTCAAACTGTATGCATTAATTATAGCTTGGAAATTCATGTTTTGCAGCCATTCAAATAAATATTAAATTAAGAACCGCTAAAGCATTTCCTCAATTAACTTGTAATGAAATATTTATTAACACATTCTCAACACTAAACCTAATTTTTCAACTGCAACAGCTGCAATAATGCTACTGTTACAACCATTCATACACACACACACACACACACACACACACACTGACACGCACGTGCAGCTAACAACTTACCACCTTCGTCCTTTCACCTTGAAACCACATTTTCAACATTTATCAGCGCGCATGGCGCCATAAAAAGTGCATTAAAAATGACGCCTCCTCCCCCGACGCAAGTCGACGCTGTCGGCACTCTAGTAAGCCAATTAAAGTGTTGTTAACAAAACCATTAAATTCGTACGGCACGAGTGTAGCACGCATGTGTGTATGTATGTATGTGTGCGTGTGAGAGCGAGAGCATATATGTATGTGTGAGTGTATTCATGTATTTGTGCTCGCATTACCGCAAAAGCAAAGCCAGTCATCAGTCAACACACAAAACATAACAAAAAGAAAAATAACAACAAGCAAGCAAAGTGCAACAATAACACCGGAAACAACAACAAAACTAAGCCGCAAATTGAAACGAGTAGTTAAATAAGTAAACTGAGCACATGTTAAGCAACTTTCAGCGTCACCATTCACCACATTTCTACACATGTTCCCTTCTCTTCTTGCATCTTCTTTGCAGGACTCATATCATTTGCGGACCGAAGGCGCTCTTCGGGCGCCTTCATGGACGGTCGCAAGCTTTCCATACACAGCGGTGAGAGTTTTCGCAGTCATACTGGTGAGTAAAAGTAGCGACAACAACAACAACTAAATATGCAAACTAACTAAAACCACTAATAATGTTTGCCTTTTATTCCATTTGAATTGATTCGATTGGAATTGCAACAAAGTCACATAAAGTGAACTTTAAAATAGCAGAAAAGCAATAAAATATCAGATCAATGACAAGTTTATTGTTTATTAAATATCTGACTGAATCAGTGAGCTCTCAATGAATAGTAATCAACTCACACACTGAGAACTCATAATTACTACAATTTAGAAAATCAATATTTAAACTGGCAGCCAGACAACTGAGTGCGCAGCATTTTAGTTGCTGCTGGCTGTGAACTTAAAACTTAGTTTTCAATATTGTTGGTAAAACAGTGGCGGTTATTAACTTCAACAGCCAACAGTATAGTTGCCAGTCAACTTTTGCCGCCAAAAGTTTAAATACAGTCAATAGAAAGTTTAACATAAAGGACCAACTAATCATTGGAATTTTGCACTTTTGGAAATTACAATTTTTATAAGAACCAATGGACGTCGGTCAATTGAAGCTTTCAACAGCCAGAGCGACAATTTTCAGTCAGTCAGTCAGTCATTTAAACACGTAAACATTTTACAACAAATTTTTTATCGGAATCGGAAATTTTGAACTTTAAGAAATGAAATTTTCCATAGGACAAAGTTATAGATGGAAATACTAAAATTAAATTACTAAAATTAGATTAAATTATGAAAATCTAGATTTTGAGTTTTGTCAAAAATTTTCTGTAAAAAAAATTTCTTTGTAGGACATTTTTTAAATCAAATCGGAAATAGTCTTCATCAAAAAATTGCCTATTTCATAGTAAAAAGTTTACTAATAAAACTTGATGGAGAATTTTTGACATCAAATTGGAAATAATTTTCGTCAAAAATCTTTAAATTTGCTAGTGAAAAGTTTACTCACAAAACTTGATAGAAGTTTTTAAAAACAAATTGGGAATAATTTTCGTCAAAAAACTTTAAATTTCCTAGTGAAAAGTTTACTCACAAAACTTGATAGGAAATTTTTAAAAATAAATTGGAAAAAGTTTTCTTAAAAAAATTTTCTATTTCATAGTGAAAAGTTTACTAATAAAACTTGATAGGAAATTTTTAAAATTAGAAAAGTTTTCGTTAACAAATTTTCTATTTCATAGTGAAAAGTTGTCTTGATAGGAAAGTTTTAGAATCAGTTTAATATTATATTAATATTTTTTGTAAACAAATTTTCAATTTCATAGTGAAAAGTTTACTAATAAAACTTGATAGACAATTTTTTTTAAATTGATTGGAAAAGTGTTTGTTAACAAATTTTTTATTTCATAGTGAAAAGTTGTCTAACAAAACTTGACACGAAATTTTTTTAGTCTGATTGGAAATAATTTTCGTCAAAAAACTTTCAATTTCATAGTGAAAAGTTTACTAACAAAACTTGACAAGAAAATTTTAAAATCAAATTAAAAATAGTTTTTTAAAACATCAAAAACATTTTCTGTTTCACAGTGAAAGTTTACTAACAAAACTTGCCAAGAAATTTTACGAATCTGATTGGAATTTAGAGTTTTTAGTTGTGTTGCTTTTTGTTTATAAAAAATTTGTTCGGCAAATCATTTTTTGTTTGATTGTTTGTTTGTTTGCTTGTTTGAAACAAGTCCCGAATGTTGAACGGTTACATTTTGGAAAACTTGCTACTGTGAAATTGAAAATCGGCTGTTTGCTGTTCGATACGACTAAACTTGTCATTGTAAAAACGATTCTGAGAAAAACCTTAATTAGAAAATAAAAAAAATTGGTTGGCTCTTAAAAATCCAAAAATAAAAATCTGTCTTCTAACTGACTATTGAAAATCTAATTTTATTCGTTTTCGTTTCTATCCAATTTTTTTTTATTTACGATATTAAAGTTGCTATCAAAAAATAACCGAAATTTCCTATTCAAACAAATCTCAAGCGCAATATTTTCAAAATCTTTTTTATTCTGGGTTGGTACATCTGACATCTCATCTTAAAAATATGTTTACATTTAAGCGCCATCTGTCGGCAGTTTGTGCGGGTTAGCTTTGGAAAAAAGTAGTGTTTTTTGTATGCTGCGAATTTATTTGAAAATTTGTATTTCTTACAAAGTGTTGAAGCGTTTTAGGAAAAATTTTCATCGCACGAGAAAAGAATTATGAATTCAAACAAATCTCAAGCGCAATATTTTCAAAATATTTTTTGTTTTGGTTTGTACATCTGTCATTTGATACTCAGATATCTGTTTAAGCGCCATCTGTCTGCAGTTTGTGCGTGTTTGGAAACAAGTCAGTGTGTGTTGTGAACTGAAAATTTTTCTGAAATTTTGTATTTCTAGCAAAGTGTTGAAGCGTTTGAGAGAAAATGTTCATTGCAAGAGAACAGAATTATGGAGAAAACAATTGTGGTTCCTTCACTTCAAATCTTGACCAAATCTATTTGATCAAATCATGGTTCATACTGTTCGGTAAACTCCGTTTTCCACCGACATGGCTTCTTGTGAATTTGTATCTTTATCTTTATTAAATTCAGTCAATGAACCAAAGGGTTCTTACAGACTAAGTGAACGAATAACCAGCTCCAATTGACAGACTAAATGGAAGAATAACAAGCTTAAGCTTTTTCCGCAATTCTTCCTTTCAAGAACAACGACTTTTCCTCTTGCTGCAACTTAAGCGTTTTCATGTAATTGAGGCAATAAAGGAGAATTTACAAAAGGAACTGAAGACGATTCGAAAAACAGCCTACACAAAGTGTTTTCAAGATTGGAAGAAGCATTGAAATACACTTAATAAATAAATATGTATTGCTTCGAATCGAGATTACTTTGAAATAAAAAGATTATTGATGAGTAATTGAAACGTTTTCTGCTGCTTTTTGGCAAAAGCAAGAAAACACATTGAACATGAACAAAAACAAAATATTGTAATAACTTTTCAAGGCAATAGTGTCTTTATTTTCCCAACTCCACTGACAGTTGCTGTGCGCTGCCATTCATTCTAACGCCACCAATTGCCTGTCATAGGCGCCATTGAACTCAACCTTTGATGAAGCACGATTGACAGTGGTCGATTGCTGATTGTCGATAGCCCAACGTTCGCCATACATCAACTTATGACCAACCAATCAACAACAAAAATTATTCACACTCGTTCGAAACACACAACAAGACAAACGATAAATGATATTCATTTCATTTCTTTTTTGTGTGTGACCATCAATTCAGTGCTCCTTGTTAGAGGCAAACTGGCATTGAACGCCCACCTGTCTACACCTGGCGACGCTTCGTACTTTGTCACCACAGATACATTTCGTAGTGGGCGTCTGTTGCTCAAATTATATTAAACTCAAATTGCACAGAAACCAATTTTCATTAAATTGAAAGCACAGCTCCAATTCACCGTGCAGTGCCTAAACAAATAAATACCCGTAGGTTGAATAAATAAATAAGCAGATAAATAAATCATCGAACGCTATAAATTAGATTCGACAAAAATTGCTTTACAATGAATCAGTAACCGATGGCAGCTCGTACTTGAGTCAAGTGGGGCCCGAAATAATCGCATAATAATGTCGTCTGAGCTCGAACTTCATTGAGCGTCTTTGGCAATTTAATGTCACCGCCATTTGTTTGCTATACGAGCCGTGAAACGCAACTGGAGTTTGACGAGCAAATAAGCCACTCAGAGGCCAACTTTTGGTTGGCCGCGAGTGGAGCAACATTCACATGCGTCTTTGAAGGACTCTGTTCACTGCGTATCGATTACATTTGAGTGACACAAACCGACTACGTCGAACGACTGGACATTAATAATAGGTTCGTTCATTTGTTGGAAATGTTGACAAGTGTGCGCTGGTATGACGGCACTCACAAAGAAGTCACAGTGCGCCGCATTATAGTTTTTTGTTGCAGACGAAAAGTGAAACTTGTTACCTGACAACAAGTTAGTAGTTGAGGGTTTTTCATATTTGATTTGATTTATTCGATTACAGGCCCATTGAACCACAGATGAATTGCTTTACAAAATTGTGTGTCAGCTCAGAGTCGTAGGCAGAAGTTCTTTCATGGGGCAGGAAGTGCATATAAAAAGACATGATTTTTTTGTTTAATAAACAGGAGACTGTCCCATCAATGCAAAGTATTTTTCTAGCTCTAAATTAATTTTGTATTTTTTGCAGTCAAGAATTTTGCCAAATTTTAAATAAATCATTCAAATTGGTTCAGTTGTTTTCGAGATACCATGTTTCCTCACTTAACGATTGCACTCTAAGTGTAAATCTTTTTATAGGAAACTGCGGCTTTGTACGCAAGTTTACAGTCAATGGGGCCAATAAATCAAGTTCTTCTTAACCATTTGTTGATTCCATCAAATTTGATTGAAAAAAAAATATTAACACTTATCGAATTATTTCACATTAAGTGCTTTCATTAAGTTTGAAGTCAAAAGGCCTATTAAAGCTTGTTTCTCCATACAAACTTTTAACCCCTTGTTGACCTCGCTAGATTTTGATTTTCGAAAAATAAACAACACGCGTCAAATTATTCCTCACCAAGAGTACTTTCAATAAGTTTGAAGACAAAACGCTTATTAAAGCTTCTTTCTCCGTACAAACTTTTAACCCACTTGTTGACCATGTAAACTTTTGATTTTCGAAAAAATTAAAAACGCGTGTCGAATTATTTCTCACTAGTTCATCAAGTTTGAAGTCAAATGGCGTAAAAAATCATATTTCTTCATAGAAATTTTAAAACCTTGGTTTTAATTTTTAATTTCAAATGTTTTCACCAATTTTGAAGTCAATAGGCTTATCAGTTCACGGTTTTTTCATTATCTTTCCATATACGAATCTTAACCTTTGGTTCACCCTGTTTTTGATGTTCGAAACATTGAAAAATACGTGTCAAATTGTTTTTTGATTTGAAGTATTTTCACCAAATACAACACATTAACCCATGTTTTGCCCCTTTAGACCCCGACTTTCAAAAAATCCCGTATTGATGGAGGTTCACTTTTCACGATGTACCTACGATGTTATTCAGATCTTATGACCCACGCAAAATGTTTATTCGAATTTAATGTACCCGAATAAAAGAATTATTTCAGAACTTGGGTGTATACAACCTAATATTCTAGCCCAACTTCCATCGCATGGGAACATTTCTAACAAAAAATTTTATTTTAATTTTGAAAATTAAACTCTGTTCCGAAAGAGTTAAAACTGAAATATGAACCATAAGAATATTTGAAAGAAATATTGGCAAGGCAGAATAATTGGGGTCAGTATAACATTTGACATATCGGAGGGCGCAATCTGACAGCAGTGAGCGCTCATTTTATAAAAACCATAATTTTGTAAGGGACTCCCATTAAGGGTTAAAGATAGAGAGTAAGTATGTTCAGAAGAAATGTTCAAAAGTGAAAATTATTGTAGGTCAGTCATAGATTTTAACCGTCTAAAAGCAACTTCAAAGCAGCTGTGTAGCAATTTGTTGGACTTTTCAGTACTTTTGTAAACTTTAGCCCTGATTAGTCAAAAATTTTTTAGCTCATGCAGTTTTTTTTATCAAATATCATCAAATTGGAAGTTTCGGAGTACTATAATTGAAAAATCAAGCATAATATATATAATTAAAATTGTCACAACTATAACGCGAATCTTTTGCCTTTTAAAATACGTTTTTTCAAAGCAATTTTTCTTTTAATCAATTTGTAATCATTTTCAAATTTTAAAACCGTAATTTGTCTTCAAGAAAAACAAAAAATTATTTTGAAACAAATAAATAAATTTTTGTTATGAGTTGGTTGAGCACAAAACCCGCCTTTAACTACGCTTAACTACTGTTTGATTCTTTGGTCTATGTAACTATTAATAAATAATGTCTGAATGTCTGCAACTTTTGTCTACTTTATCTAATAAGGCGGAACGTGGGCAAAAGGTATTAAATAATAAATTATATAAATAAATACGACAGCAACATTTGTCTTCGACTACGTTGGATACCAGTTGTGTATATTTGATTCAAGGACAAAGAAATTGAAACGCATCTGACTAGGTCAAGGTGCATATGGACAGAAAAAAATGACAGAAAGACATGACAACGATAAGTCTAAGAAAGCAGAATTCTAAACAGTCGTTTAAGAAGTCAGTTGCATCTTTAAGCAAGTTGGCAGACAGTAAGAACCTAAAGATTTGTGACATAATCTTAAACTTCTTCACTTTGTAGGTATTTGGCACTGAATGAAAGGTTTAGTGCCCTTTCATTCAAATTGGGAATTCTAAAAGTTGGTATATTAGTGCTCGTAGTGAAAAAGCATCAGCTCAGATTTCTCAGTTTTTTCTTGAACTACTATCATGTAATTTTGTTTCTTGTCCTGTTCTTTAAGTTCTGTGTTACATGAAATTTGTGGTTAAAAATTTGTCCTATTGCCGATTTTGTACTTTGAAAAAATATCAAAAAGAAGCTTAGCACCTCAAATGTTCTTTAGTTGTTCTAGGTGCCAATTATGAATAAGTTCGTTGCAATCCTTAACGTTCCTACTTGTTAATTAAAGACTAGGTGAAGGCACTTAAACACCTGTCGAACTGCAAAAGTAATGCAAAATCACTTAACTGCACAAACTTAGTGATTGGACTATCTCGTTCAGACTGCAGAACAGTCATAGCCGTAGTAATGTGGAACTGTTAAGATGGGTTGGACAAACAGCGAAAGTTGCAAAATGTGCGGGGAAGACGAAGCTCTGGAGGCATTAGAACATGTGCTCTACTTCTGTTAAGCCATTTCAAGACAAAGCTTGGCAATCTGAGAAGCATACGCGTTCGTCGGACTAGAGGAAGTGGCGCCGGTAGGCCCGAAAACCACTCAAATTCTTACGGATCTCCATCTGGCATTGCTAGGGACCCAATAAGGGTCTATGTATGGTCATTCGTGGCCAGCTAATTATGCCTACCTACCTAGTTGGTTGGTTGTAGTGGCTGCCTCTGCATGAGACATACTTAGGCCTCTATGTGGGCCCGTTGTGATGCCACAAATTCCACTCGTTTGAAATGTGTATGCAACATTGTTTTTTCAACATGTGTGCAACATACATTTCACACACATTTCTCATCTGCTTCATGTGGATAGCGATAGAAATAATCGAGCATTTCACCAGCCCAAACTATGATTCGAACCTAGGCCCTCGGTATGAGAACCCAGCACGCTACTCGCTGAACTATCGAGGCCAACCTACGTACTTACTTGTTAACAAAGATATATTGCACCGTACGAGTCCTTTTTTTCAAAAAAAATTATTGGAAACTTGCAAGGATATTCAAGGATAAAGTTGTAAAAGGACATTTTCAATACCTCTTCGTCCTTTTGCACCAAAACATTAAATTTTTTAAGATTCTAAGGATTTTTCTCTTTCATTTGATACGCATGTTGTTATTCTATAATGCGCTCAATTTTTAAAATAATTTTTTTAAATAAACATGTTCTTGAAATTTCCAAGTTCTTTAAAAAAAAATCCTGACGTCAGAGAGAAAAACTAAAAACGCAGTTTTACTACGTTTGGCCCCTAGTTTCGCGAGTATATAGATTTTTTTCGTGTGTTTTGAAATTTTTGTCGCACGGTGTTATAATTATTATTTACGACAATTAATTTTTACGTTGCATAATAACTGTTATGAGAAACAAATCTTTTTTTTCGTTCTCGATAATTATTATTTTTGAATTTTTTTATTTATGATATTTTTGATTTACGTTGCCGCTAACTATTATTTCAAAGAAAATTTTTTTTCATAACTTTTATCCAAATTTTTTTTTACGTTGCCTTACCACATTTTGAGTATGAATTGTTTTTTAATTGCTTAGTTGTTGGTGGAAATTGGGTTTCTGCAGTTAATTTACGTTTGTCAATTTTAAACAATTAAAAATCAATTCATACCCAAAATATGGTAATTCAACGTAAAAACAAATTTTTTCAATATAATAGTTACAGGCTACGTAAAAAATCTATTTTTGGGAATAATTATTGTAGCGATGAGGCACTCTGTGCTGTGCTATGCATGAATGCGAGCATACTTTTAGGCATGCACTTTGAAGTACGGCCGGCATGCTATAATGCCGATATGGCAGGGATGGTCCGCGAATGGTAGTGGAATGTGCAAGAACCATCGGCGCGATAAACCAAACAAGTATAAAAGGCAGCAGTGTGCAGCGCAAAGAGTCGAGTCTGTGTTGAGCAAGCCAAGGACTACATGACGCGAAACTCGGAGGGGTCACGGTTGCTAATTCCGTAAAACCAGGCCCCAGAGTCGCAAATTCGGTAAAACCAGGCCCCAGAGTTGATTAGGGTTCGTACAAAATATTCGCCATACAAACGCCAGGGCAAGGGCTGCTGGTGCGTTCGATGTTTATTTGCAAATAAAATAATTGGTTTTGTTTTGCTTTCATTCTGTAGTACGTTTATAGGAAATTGATTGCAAAAAAACGTTGTTGCTGAAAAACGTCATAAGTATGTTGCCTCGTGTTTTAATATGATTTTACTTCAGTTTTTGCTGACTGTTTCCATCACTGTTTCTTGCTGCACTAGAAACGGCAAACTCAATGAGACATGAACTGAAGGAAAAAGCAACCGAATATCTGTTGACTTCAGCGTATGAAATAATTTATTTCTGCTTTTTTTTGTACGCGTTACAATCAAAATTACTTAGACCAGTAAAACAAGTTGGCTTGCAATGCTATATTTACAGCGAATAAGAAAAGTTAGCACTTTAAGATGCAAACAATTGACTGGTAACCGGTGCTGTGCGAATGTTTGGGTAAAAAAACCCGTACACTATCGGACGATTGGAAAAAGCAAAAAATGGTCCGAAAATCATTTCTCCTCCGAGTTTCGCGTCACGTAGTCACTGGAGCAAGCAAAGGGGGAACATGCAATAGTAGTAGTGTAAAGTAGTAACATGTGTAAATTTGTAAATAAAGTGATTGTTGATTTTTGACTGCGTTTGCGCTGAATAAATTAAGTTGTTTCAAGCACAATCCAGTATACGAACTTAGAGAAGTTTTTTTCGTAACATTATTATAAAGCAGTATTTATAGAAATTTCTTAAATTAGGGCATTTTTTTTATTGCGAAAAATATGGATAAAAATTATTTTAGGTCTCTGCATTTTCTCAACATGTTTTCCCTCAAAGAAGTCGCCTAGTAGATTTGATGAGTTAATTGAAGGTATCCACTTCATCTTTCATCTATCTTATTCAATTTTTATTGCTATCTTCCAAAGCTTCCATTAAATTTAGCATAACAACATTTGTCACAATTCGATTTGAAACAAATTTCTGCTGAAAATTAAATCTCATCAATGACTCAACTCTACTCCACTCAATCTTCAATCTGCAATCTGCAGCTGTTGCATTAAATTGAGCAAACATGCAGAAAGTGCATTTAAATTTGCTAAGCTCAATTCATGTTTAGTAATAAAATGAAAACACATTCAAATTCAATTTGGATTTAGTAAAACTTTTCAATTTCAATGCTCCACATGGAATACAAATATACAAATATATATATGTGTGTTTATATAAGACAGCCATTGGCAGTGTGTTTGTAGTGTGAAAATGAAATTTGCAACTTGTTAAGCACTTTACACACTCGAATTTGTTTGTTTTCATTTCATTTACAAACAACACACGTGCACAGGACATGTGACACGCAATCGGCCCTCATCCAAGATGACCAAATACGTGGAGTGCTGGGGCGCTGATAAACCGTTTGCCAACATAGCCGAATCGAAATTGGTGAAAAACATTGGATTGGCCGTAAGTAAACAAAAGTGCCATAAACTTGATTAAGTTGAAGGCAAACATTGCAAAACTATATAAAATAATAAATCAAATGTGGACTGTACGACGAGCACTTCAATGTGTGCTGTTGAACGTGTGTCGCAGTGTGTGAAGAATGAGTGTGAATGCTCATTGCAACAGCCATGGGAAATGCAAAAGTTTTTAAATTTTAAATTCAATTTCGCTGCTGTTCAAGTTGAAACAACAACTCAGCAACTGACCGGCACAACTCGCTGGCCGAGTAGCTCGTGTGTGCTGCTCGGGTGATTTGTGAGCGCAACTTAATTTGTTGTTGTATTTGTGCAATTTCTATTTAAACTAAACTTGTGCTCGGCCCAGTGGTTTGCAATGTGCCGTCAATCCTTGACTAACTGCTGGCCATAAAATCCTGTTGGCACTAACACCGCACGTTCAACTCTCTACACATTTTCATTTTCATCATCTTGAAGCCTTGCTGCCTTTTAGTTTTACTCATTTACTTTGCTTTTTCTTTTCAATATCGTTGCTGTTGTTGTTGATGCTGACGTGCAGAGCATCGCCATGATTGAATCAAATCTACTGCCACCGGAGCGCAAATGTTTCAATTTCAATTTCTTTGGACCGCCCACCGAGCTGAAGCCGTTCACCATGTGGTATCGGAATACGCCGCGCGAAGCCATGTACCGCGCCCAGCCCGACACGCACTTTCGCTACGATCTGATTTGCGCCTTTGTGCTCTTTCTATCCATAGCGCTCGTTCAGCTGATTGTAATCGAAATGTAAGTTTTACTGCCCCATTTGCATTTTTTCCGTTATCCTCTGTGTCTTTTTCCATCATATGCCTCTTGGCATTAAGCAAGCCGAATATGCCCGCTTCTTCTGTAATTCTAATGTCGATTGATGCCCGCATTAATGCGTAAAAATTTATCATTTTCTCATTATTGGCACTTATTTCCTTTTGCCATGTTTTCGCAGTTATATTTTTTGCCATCTCTTCTTTATCTGCACTTTTTTATTTCGATTAATGTTGTTGCTGTTTTGTGTTTTCAGCAATGTCGCACTGATTGGCTCGTTGGTAGCCAGTCTCGTTTCGTTGGGCCTGTTCCTGTATCTGAGCAACATGCAGGTGCCCGATGTGAACGGCTCGTCGACGGATCGCAACGGTCCCGGCCAGGTGGTGGCCAGCAGTCGCTACTTGCGGCTCGCCATGTTTATTATTGTGAACATTCTAATATCGGCCTGTGCTGTGTTTAGTGTTGTAAGTAAATCATTTATTTTATAGCGGAAAGCAAATGTTGATGGAATCATAAGATTGATACAAAAAATTTACAGAAATCAGCAAAGTAAAATTTAAATGATGACAAGTTGCTTCATTAGTCGAATCGAATATTTATGATTCCATAAACAGTTTGCTTTAAATCTGTAAATTTGTTCTTAGTTTATTGAATATTTAAGTTATGAACGAAAACGATTTCCAAAAATTTATTAGGAGACAAATTAGTTCGCTTCGTTTTAAAAAAAATGGCTTTGGCTATTGTGATTGTTCCATAGTGAAAGCTAATTGCGATGGTTCCACACAGGTTAGACATTTATTAAAAATATTAATTTAATATTGCTTAGAGTTTATTAAAAAATCTTTTTTTTTTACTGTGTTGATTTCTGAGCAGCCTAAGCTAAAGGCAAAAAACGAAAAGGTTTTTAACATCACATTGTGACTGGGGATGAAAAATGGATATTCCACAACAACTCCAAGAAGAAAAAATACTTCGCTATGCCCGGTCAATCGTTGCCATCGACCGCAACATGAACGCCAAAGCTGAATATGTATGGTTCTAAGGTCATGTTGGGTATCTGGTGGGATCAAAAGGGAGTTGTATACTATGCAGCGGGGTTCAAATCTCCAAAAAACAAAAATTGCTGGTACTAAACATGGGTTCGAATGGTATTAGGCTCGAAAGTTGTACGAAACCCGCCCCCCCCCCCCCCTCCCCAAATGAAATACTGTGCCACTGATACTATGAACTTCTACAACCTGGCGATCCCATTACGGTCGATTAGTACATGATACATTTGATTCGTGTAAGCCGTGCATTACGAGAAAAATGGTGGAAATACAAGCAACGACATGTCGCCAAACTCGTTAACAAATATTTAGAAACGCTTAAATGGGATATTTTACTGCACCAGCCGTATTCTTCGGACATTGTTCCTTTCGATTACTGATTCTTCCGATGGATGCCGCTCGATTTTACAGATCACCGGTTCGCTTTTTTCTTAGAAATCGAAAATTGGCTCCTAACTTAAATCACCTCAAAACACGAAACATTTTTTCGAGATGGCATTTGAAAATTAATTGAGAGATAGAAAAAGCAGAAACCAGCGATGGAAAATTCTTTGATTAAACTGTCCATTAATTTTGTTTTGAAATACTCGTAAATGCATTTTCGGCCACAAACTAATTTGTACCCCCCATAGTTGTATTGAAAAACATTTGAAGTGTTTGTCAATTAATGTTTCAATTATTAAAAAAGTAATAGAATATCTTTTCAGAGACTTAATTTAACACACCTAAAAAAATGCAACAAGTGTTGTACAAAGTGCGTTCCAAAGTAAACAGGAATTTTCAAAATGCTTTTTGGTTATCAGTTTTATTCAAAATAGTCTATTTTCGTTCACCTTACAGAGTTTTGGACACTAAATGTTTAGTTAATATGCAATAAAGTGATGTTTTGGAGATGTTCAATTCCGTTTCCATGAATTTCAATGAAGATTTCGTCTGTTCTTTTTTGAATTCATGCACAGTTTTGATGGGTTCTGCTGTGATTACCCCCACGACTGTTTTTTAGTTACGTGTACAACTTATGAACACTGCCATGTGATAAATAGTAACAAAATAAACTAATAAACTTGGTTCATCAATTGAATTGTTTCGGTCAGTCTTGCCAGATCAGGAGATTTCCTCTTAGATTTAGGATATTCTTGGCCTTTTAGAAGAATTTTTAGGAGGAAAAAGTTTAGGAGATTTGTATTTTATGTTAGGGGATTTTTCGTATCCTTAGTGGATTTTTGGGAGATTTTTGGATAACGAAGTATGATGTTTTGGGAACACTGGTAACAAAACATATTTTAGCAACTATTTTAATAGTCAAAGCAACGTATTGTGTTAAAAATTTGTAGGCTTACAAAATGTAAGCTCGTTCTATCTCGTTCTCACTTATCTCACAATAAAATCCCGCCAACAATGGCACTTTTCCCGTACGATGGTTTTTTCGGAGAAGATTCTTAATCTTCAATGAGTGAGCGCACATAAGCTCGATTAATTGTGTCATCACAATGGGCCTTTACAGGGCTCTACAGCTTCCTTAAATTTTCAATAACTTCCAAATCGTATTTCTTTCACATCGTTTTTCAAATACTTTGTTAAGCCCAACTTTACTTTGTTCAGTTTTTGAACATTTTTTCTTCACTTCATTTGATTTAATTTTTGATTATTTTTCCCATAGATCAACTTTACCGCCGATCCCACCGTTGACCTTACAGCGAACAATATCAGCAACAGCAGCAGCAACATTTCGCTGTCCAATGAGACCATCATGACCGAAATCTCCGCCCCGCTGCCGCTTTTCGTGCAAATACAAATGGCGCCTGTTTTTCTATTCTGCTGTGCCATCAGTTTGGCTGCCATATCGGCATTTTTGCGTTCCGGCTTCATACTCAAGCTGGCCACCATGATTGTGGCGCTGATCTGTCAGGTGATTGTGCTGGGCTACAGCGATCTCTACATGCAGTACAATCTGCTGAATCCGGACTATGAGTTAGTATGCTGTACACCGCAATCCATTAGCATTGCTAAACTCTTTGTTTTTGTTTTGCTCTGTTTGCTTAGACTGCCCGTGGAGGTGAAAGGATTCCTGCTGCTGCTCCTGGTGATTGCAGTGCTGCACACGCTCGATCGTCAGGGTGAATATGTGGCGCGTACCGATTTTCTATGGAAGGCCAAATTGAAAGTGGAGCAAGAGGAGGTGGAAACTATGCGTGGCATTAATAAAGTAAATATTTAACATATGTTTTGTTGTTTGTTATTTTGCAAAATTAACATGTTTTTTGTTTTGCCCACAGATTTTACTTGAAAATATTTTGCCCGCTCACGTTGCCACACACTTTTTGCATCAAGATCGCTCCACCGAATTATATCACGAAAGTTATTCATGTGTAGCTGTGATGTTTGCTTCAATACCGAATTATAAAGAATTCTACGATGAGACCGATGTCAACAAACAGGGTCTGGAATGTTTGCGTTTGTTGAACGAAATTATATGCGATTTCGATAAGGTTTGTATGCGAATTTAGGACATGAAAACTTGGTGTGAAAGTGTTAAATTGAAATTATTTAAATTATCTATTGTTATAATTTTTCATCGTAGTTGCTGTTGAAGCCAAAGTTCAGTGGCATCGAAAAGATCAAGACCATTGCTAGCACATATATGTGTGCTTCGGGTCTGAGGCCGGGCAAGGAAGATGGTGCAACGGTAAGTGCAGCTCGTCGTTTAATACGCATTGAAGCTTGATTTTGTGTATAAATGTATGTGTAGTTTTCAATTAGTTGGAACAAAAACTTTATATACTAAAAGCCATTAATGTATTCAGTTTTTCTTGTACTAACTTACTAACCATCACCAATTTTCCTGCTTTTATTTGGCATATAAAAACGCAGCTGATGCGCAATTTTGCGGTAAGTTAATTTTTTTTTATTATTTTATACATTTTCTATTTATTTATAAAAGTATTTATGATTTTTATCTGCTTTTTAGTTAATGTTTATTTATTTATTCATTAATTTTTTTATTTAGTAATTAATGTATTATTTTTGTATTACTTATTGATTTATTTATTTATTTACTTATTAAAAACAAATATAATTTGTTATTAATATTATTTTGTGAATAATTTATTTATTTATTTA
The DNA here is from genome assembly GCA_964056695.1 of Melieria picta. Classification (NCBI taxonomy): domain Eukaryota; kingdom Metazoa; phylum Arthropoda; class Insecta; order Diptera; family Ulidiidae; genus Melieria; species Melieria picta. Next base: position 47,547,599 of record OZ057399.1, read on the forward strand.
TTCATTAATTTTTTTATTTAGTAATTAATGTATTATTTTTGTATTACTTATTGATTTATTTATTTATTTACTTATTAAAAACAAATATAATTTGTTATTAATATTATTTTGTGAATAATTTATTAATACATGATCCCTTCTAATTTTAATTTATTTATTTTTATTTATTTATTGATTAACTAATTATTAAATAATTAATGATTAATTAATAAATATATTTGATTATTTCAAATTAATTTAATTTATTATTATGGTATTACTTTACCATTAATATATTCATCTTTTAATTTTCATTAAATAATTTTTAATTTTTATTTATTTATTCATTAATTTTTATATATTTTTTTATTTGTTTAAAATTAATTTAATTTATTTTTAAAATTATTTTCATTAATTAATTTTTAATTTTTTTTATAATATTAATTAATTTTTATATACTTTCTTTTAACTTTTTTGTGTTTAAATTAATTTGTGAATTAAAAAATTGTAAATAATTATTTGTTTGAAATTATTTTTATTTATTTTTAAAATTAAAATTATTTTCATTAATTAATTTTTAATTTTTGTTTTTTATAATATTAATTCATTTTTATATATTTTCTTTTAATTTTTATTTGTTTAAATTTATTTGTTAATTAATTATTTCAATTGCTTATTAATTTTGATTTATTTATTAAATTTTTATATATTTTGTTTAGTTTTTATTTTTATTTAAATAAATTTAAATTTTCAAAAATAATTTTCATTAATTTTTTTAAATTTTTTATTTAATTAATTAATTAATTAATTAATTAATTTTTATATATTTTCTTATTTGTTAAATTAACTAACTTCTTTAATGTTATTAATAATTTGATTATCTGTTATTATCAGTTAATTTTAATTAATTTATTAAATATTTTTTTAACTATACTTTTCACTATAATAAGCTTTTGATTTGCCAATTATTTTTTTGTCATATGTAAATAATCGTAAATGTAATAACTTTTTAAACAGATAAATTGTACCACAACTAGTTAGAACTTATTTCCAAAACTTCCAAATTATTCATAGTTACGTGGTTGCAGAAAACCATTACCGTTTTATCGGTTATAATTTCCGCCTTCTGAACAGCAATTGTGCCAATCAATATTCTTTTCAATGTATGTACGGACATACTCAGTGGGAACATAAGTTGCAGTCCTCCCCTTGCAATTTTCTGCTTCATTAATTTCATAAAAACCTTTGCGCAAAATTGTCGCCCATATAAAGCCAAACATTTCCACTACATTTAAATATAAATGGCATGCAAGTAAACAATTTGTCTGTATGAATAAAAATTGTACAATTTTTTGGGCAACTATTGTCGATTAAATAAAGAATGTATATGAAAAAATTTGGTGAAGAAGAAACTCAACTCAAATCCATATTTATTAAAGTTGTAAAGTAGTGTTGAAGAGTAAGTCTTTTTGAGAAGGCTGTCACCCAATTTGTTTGCACCCAACTTTTCTAACAAGCAGATATTTGGGGGATTTCAACCCACAAAACCTCTCTTGCGTGCGCCATTGCGTACGTAAATAACTTCTTATTAAAGCCTAAATTAGTAATACATATCAAAATTCATTTTCATTAATTTCCTGTTGAAACTTAGAACTTCTTTTAAAAGAGTATTTGAGGTTTATTGCAATGCAACCTAACATATCTAATACTAATTGAACATATTGGATTTCATATATTTTAAAACTTAAGCTTACCTTAACCCTTTGAAGTCGCCTCAAGCTTCTCAACTACCAGCTTAACCCTCTAGTTCCCAAGTTTTTAATCTTGTTGAAAAAATTACCAGTGATAGTTTTGTGGTGGAGAAGCAATGTTTGTTCGGGGAAAAAAATTGCATGTCAATAGGAGGCGTGATAGAGGGTGTAGAAAGTAGCAGGCCTGCTTGGGAAACAAAGCCACAAAAAATTCCATATGAAAAATTTTTTTTTTAATTAATTTAAATTTTTAATTTTTTTTAAATAGTCAGTTCTACGTGCAATAGACAATAAATTAAAAGGGGTGGGGGTAAGGCGAGGGGTAGTGTGTCGTGGGGTAGTTTATACACTACTTTTGGGGGGGTGTATAAACTAGGAAAACTAAAAAAATCGGTATAGGTATATATATATTTGCGGTTCTTATTTTTTTTTACTGCTTTTTTATTTTTTCACATAGATGTCGATAAATCTACTCCATGAAATAAAGGACTAGGGGAGACTAGTTCTCTCATCTACCCCCGCGGACTACGCCTTAGTATAAATTTTTGCAGTGATATGATCCTTTTTACATTGCGGTGTATCAAAATGTCGGTTCAAATAGAAAAATAATGCTTAAATAGCGAAAAAATATCATCAATGACCGTTAATTATTTACGCTTTTCATCCCAAGCAAGCCTACAGACACTCTAGGGTTTGGGTTAGGTAGGAGGAGTGTAACAACTTTTTTTCATAAAAGAACACATTAACAGCTACTCACCAATAATTTTTTTAGTTTTATTGAGGCTCACAATTTATTTAAAACAATTTTTGTTTCTCACACAATTTCAAAAATAATTATTTGCTTACTTTGATCTGACAACATTTATTTTATAAAATGGAGATTCCCCTTTCCATACGTGTAAAATCAGCTAAAAAAAATGATAAGGTGTAATTTACGGAATTTTTTTAAGCTTAGGATGTCTACAGGCCTTCTTGGGAACTAGAAGGTTAAGCTCAGCTTAGTCTTACCTTTACTTAACACAGCCTTTCCTAACCTCAAATGTCAAAATTACTTGCCATCTAACTTTCAACTCCTTACAAAAAAGGATTCAAGTTTATCACAATCGTTTCAAATCGTTTATTTTTGCTAAAGTTTCCCTCAATATTGCTTTAAGTTACCCCAAGCTAACTTTATACCCATTCTTACGTAATCAAACCTAACCTAACATATTTGAAGCGCAGCTAACCTATCTTAACGAACTAAGCAATAGTCAATACCACAAAGCCATAAATTGGATTAGAGGGGATAACCGCGCTCAATTACAGTTTATGCGCACCGTTTGAAGCAACTCAACTTGAACCATTTCGTTTGTTCTGTTTCCTCTTTCTTCATTTCTCTCTCTCTTTTTCAATACCCGCTGGCACTTGCTGGCCGATGCCGCTGCGCTGCTGTTTTTTATATTCATTTCCGTTGTGCTTAACGGCTGTTTCCGCAACCAAATGGACGCGCCGCACGATACCTTTGGGTGCTGTTGCTGTTCTCGTTGTTGTTGCTGTTGATTTAACGCCCCGCTGACTGACGGCCGGCTGAAATTGGAACCACGCCATTTGGACATTTGCCCGCACGCCACCAACACACAGGACGAAAAGCGCACCGAGGAGCACAATGTCACCATTCTGGTGGAGTTTGCCATCGCTTTGATGTCAATATTGGATTCAATTAATCGAGAGTCATTTCAAAGATTCCGACTGCGCATCGGCCTCAATCACGGGCCGGTGATAGCCGGCGTGATAGGCGCACAAAAGCCACAATATGACATCTGGAGCAACACGGTGAATGTGGCCTCACGTATGGACTCGTGCGGCGTAATGGGCCGACTGCAGGTGCGTAGCGAAATTCGTTCTGTTCATGCCATTTTTGCGTGCATTAATTTTGATTTTGTTCTGATTTTCTTTTACATTTTTTTCAATGCCGCCCACACAGACCACGGAGAACACGGCAAAGATTTTAATGGCCGCCGGCTATGAATGCGAATGCCGCGGCCTCACCTACGTCAAGGGCAAAGGCAATCTAGTCACTTACTTTGTAAAGACACCATTCGATGGAAAAATTTAAGTCAAGCAGCAACAGCCACACCCATCACACACAACATACTCGTACATACACACACAAACACACACGCACACAAAACAGCTGCATATTACACTAACTACAATAAACATTAAGCCATAATAATGCAATTCTAAGTTATGTTAAATGTTCAATTCTGTTGTATGCAAATTGCAAATTACAAATTAAGCGCAAACTTAGAAAAATGTAAACGCTTGCAAAGTAATTAGCTTAAAATTAGCTTAGCATTAGCTAAATTGAAACTTGCATAATTAAACAAAAAACATGTCAAATTCACACACAAGTTACGCAGTCTACCCATGAAAGAAAGAATGAACGAAAATCATTTAGGCACGATTTGTGTTAAAAATGTAATTAGTTTGAGGATAAAATTGAAAGTTATATTGCATTTTTTCACCCCCTCAGCTCAACTTATTTTCTTTTTCCTTTATTTTTTTTGTTAATTAATGTTCATAAAAAATTCATTCATTCTTGTATTCATTTGCCATGTTGAGCCGAAACGCCAACGGCAGCAGCGAAAAAGCATTTAAATTTAACCCGTCAGCTGTGAGCGAGAGCCAAAAATTTGGTTCGCAGGCGGTGGACGTCGGCCGGATGCTGCGCCTAACAGCAAAAGTTGATAGGCAATTAATGTTTTCTCAAGTTTGGGTAAGGAAAAAAGTTTGCGAATTCTGAGCTACACTCAAGTAAAAAAGTAAAGCGAAGAAATTAAGTGAAGTGAGTGGTTGAGATTTACATTGGAAACAAATAGATGAAATGAGTTATGTGTAGTTAAGTGTGCGGAAAAGAATGAAACCAACAAGTTTAAACGGCAAACTAAAACTAAAAACTAGTTAAAATGAACAAAAAAGTGTTAAAGTGCTGGCCTGAGGTCAAGCAGTCCGCTTGATTGTCAAATACACATTTGGATAAGTTGAACATCGCCAAGTACCCTTGAAGACCTTTGCAATTCACAATTGGGCCGTGATGCCTAAAAGTGTGGCAAGTAAGAAAAACTTGATTTAAACTTTTTGATTTCATATTACAACTTTAATTTAGTTACTTTTTTCAAAAAAAAAAACTTAACCCTCTAACCGGTAAGAGTGCTTCAAGGCACTTAACACTTAACAGGTGATTTAAAACTACTCCAAAAGCAAAATTTTTTATTTTGTGGTTTATAACGATGCTTTCAATTGTAGTTCTAACAATAGCAATGCTTTTTTCGAAGCTTTGAAGGCTAAAAAATAAAAAAAAATATCCAAAACGTACAACAAGTACAATTCAATATTCAATTCAATTTAATGCAATACAATTTATTCAATTTTTAGGTTCATAAACATGTTTTCATTTTAGCAACAAAAGCAACAATACTACTGGAAGCTTTGAAAGCTAAAAATTATCTTATAAAACGTACAGCAAATACTATTCTATTAAATTTGTTTGGTTTATAACAATGCTTTCAGTTGCAAAAGAACGATCTACTTGAAGCTAAAATTTATCCTAAACAAATATGTGGTTTTTATTTAGTTCTTGGTCAGTTAAAGGGTTAAGTTTTAATCGAACTAATTTTATCGAACTAATTTTAGCATTCTGAAGGCACATATAAACAAGCAAAGCATTCAATTCTGCAAACATTTCTCTGAACAAACAATCAAAGGTTGAGAAATTTTAGTCTTAAAAGGGCCCAGCAGTTAAGACATGTTAAATAAATATTTGACTAGGACATTCAAACACAAAGACTTGGAGTCCTCTAAGACTCATTGCGATGCGCGTCAAACGTGTGGCAAGTCTCCACTTATGCTGTGTTTCGGTAATAGTTGAAACGAACCTGAGCTTCGAATGAATCTCTTAATGTTCCTCAGATTAATTGTTAACTAAGAATCCTAACTGGCATTTTAAATGATCACTGCAGGTTAGTTGGTTGGTTAGAGTGACAATGCGAGATGGTTAGACCTGTTTCTCATTTACTATTCTACTATGATATCAGCTACTCCGAAAGGTTGATGAAGGCAAGTCCAGCGGGCATTTCACTATGCTTTCGAAATTGATGAACAAAGACGTAAGACTTCCACCTGCTTCTCAATAGAGCCAAGCAGGCACAGAGAAAGTGGAAGATGGTTTCTTACACTGCAGACCCAATTAAAATATTTCCTAAATAAATCTAAATTCAAGTAGCTTCTGTAAAAGTCCTGAAACTTGATCTGATCACAGACTTCAAAAATTGTATGCAAAACAGATCGACAAGAGTCGATTCCTTCAACGTAATCTCTGCAATATACATAAATCTTTAGCAGACATCGACATATCGGTTCGACAGAGAATCTATAGATCACATCAGATTGCCTTATGAACCATCTAGGAATTACAATAGATCTAATAGATCGCAACATTTTCCTGAACAAACAATCAAATGTTGAGAAATTTCAGTCTTGAAAGGGCCCAGGAGTTAGTTCATGTTAAATAAGACAGGTAGCTTGCTTATTACTTGACTGGGACATTCAAACACAAAAATCAAACACTTGGAGACCTCTCAGACCCATTGGGAGATGCCTTTAGCAGATATCGACATATCGGTTCGACAGAGAATCTATTGATCAGATCAGATTGTCTTATGAACCATCAGCGAATTACAATCTAACAGATCGCAGTGTATGACACACGTTTATGAAACTAATTTAGTCCAAACGGGACGCGAAGAGCCAGAAACCGTTGTATCTCTTCTGTGCAACTGTCTTTTGCTCGCTAACAAACACAAACTACACTTGGATAGCTATTTCTTCGATGTTTTCTGAGACCTGGCGGAACTGCCTTTACATCACACTGAGCCATCTGGGCCAAGCCTAACCATTCAATGCAGCTTTGATGCCACAAGAATTTTGCATAATTTCTTTGTGCACATTTCATATTTTCACATTTGTTTTTCTAATCATTTTTGTTCGAGTGTTGGTATCGCATTCGAGTGTTTGAGGTCGTCAATATGGCTGAGCGTTTTGCCTGCTGCGCAGCATATGGCTGTCGTCGAATGGAAGCGCCGCCTTTCGAGTGGGCCAACAGTGTCAATCTTCTTCTTCGTTTTCCTTTTTGTTTTGTTTTTGTATTTGGGCATTTTGCATGCTGCTGTTGGCATTTCTGCGTACACTTTAATAACATTTAATAGCAAACACATTACAAATTAAGGCAAACGCTTCGAGTTAGCGCAAATACCACAATGAAATTTTGAAACAAATAAATCAAATTAAAATGTAAAATATCAATTGAATATTGTAGTAAATCAATGAATAAGCTAAACAAAGAAATATTCAATGAATGTTTATCAAATGCAAATACGCACTTATACATAAAAACACACATTGCAAAGCACAGAGCAAGGAGTCCTTGAATGTATGCAAGTACACAATATTCTGATATCCAGTTATCCTAAATACATACATGTATGTATGTATATGTATACAGGTGGCAAAAACACCTTTAAACTTAAAGTTAAAGTGAATACTTTGTGCATAGCATACACTACAAGTGCTACTCTCTGTGTCCAGCTTAAGGTTGTACTAAACGCTAAATGCTCCCACCATCCCACCCACAATGCTTACAGAGTCCGGCAGCAACTAACAGTGCCGTCGGCTCTTGAGCAAAGACACTTTATTAAATAGTTAAACACTCCACTTGGCTTGCGCCACGTGCGGAAGTGAATATCCGCTCTTGGCGTCCGCTTTTGGACTCTTACCCACCCAACTCAACTCAACTTAACACTTAACTCCTCTTCGAGTACCACCTTTGTCTGTCGCGCAATACCTCCGAGATTGTTAAACGTTTTATGCAAACACTAAATTAATTATAATTATCATTAAAATTGTAGCAAAAGGCTTGCAAGTGTTTGCTTGCTCCACCATTCGCGCACTTGTTTTGCATTAGATTCGCGTTTTGTTGTTCGCCGTTTGTCTAGTGATAATTTTAAGTAAACAAATTTAATAACAACAACCAACAAAAACATTTGTCACATTTCATATCCTCTATTTTACTTGTAATGTATTGTAATGTTTTTTAAGTAAACTGAAAGTTTGAATAAAAAATCGATATATTTTTATTAAATAATTTTAAATGGCGTGAGCGAAAATGTCGAGTTGAGTTTGCTTGTGTGTACTGACTTTCTTTCCAAAACGGCAAATAAATGGTTTGTATGAGATATAAAAAAATGTTAGATATAAAAAAAATATAATTATTAAAGAATTCCAAAGTCCAAAAAAGTTCCTTTACTTGGATAATTTTTTTTAATATATTTACTTGAGGTATCTTTAGACTCTGCGGAACAGCAGAGGAGACTCCTGAGCACGTCACACTGCACTGCAATGCGGCATGTCGCAGTAGGAGGCAACACCTGGGCCAGCACTGGTTTGCAGTAGAAAATGTCAAATACCTTCTCCGCCATGAGTTACTAAGCTTCATTAGGTCGGTGGGATTAGGGTACGTTCTCTAAAGTTGTAGGGGGCACAATAGATCATCTCTGGTCTCAGTGCAAATAAATATCCCCTTTTTAAATCTATCTATCTATCTACTTGAGGGATTCATGAACTTGTGAGTAAGTCAATGGAATGGTCGAGTTTGATTACAAAATTTAACATAATCAGATAAAAATATAGTCTATATAATATATACATACATACATATAATTGTTTGTCCTGACTGACTCACTAACTGACTGACTGATTCATCATCCCCCATCCCAAACTGCTAAAGCTGCAAACATGAAATTTCAACTGTAGATACATTGAAAAATGAACCTGAACCAATGAAAACATTGGTTAAGGTGTTGTTTAAAAAAATTTAATTTAATAGACCTATTGATTTCAAAGTTTGTGAAAATGTTTCAAATCAAAAATAATTCGGCAGGTATTTTTCAATTTTACAAAAATCAAAATTTAACGAGGTCAACAATGAGTTAACAACGAAAAAAACATGATCCAATAGGACTATTGACGTCAAAGTTAATGAAAACACTTGAATTCAAAAAAAATTAGACACGTGTTTTTCAATTTTTTTTTAATCAAAATCCGATGGGTTAGCGATGGGTAAGGAATTTGTATGGGGAAACATGATTGAACATGATTTTTTTGAAAATACAAATCTAACGAGTTAAACCAAGGCAAATTTATAGTCAGAATTTTACGATTTTGATGTCATTTGAAAGGTAAAACTCAAACTAAGAAAACCCCAAAAATTCTGTGTAAAAAATTAATTAATGTGTGTGCAAAAGCGGCTCAAAGTTAAAACTTTTTTCACAAAAAAATGTAAACACATATTTTCTGTTTTTTAGTCTATTGAGTAAAAAAATATTGTAAAAATACATGGTTACCAAGAAATTGCTAAAACTTTCTATATAGATTAAGAAATTATGTGGCCATTTTTGCTTTTAATGTTTTCTCAAAATTTGCAAAGCTAAGGTTTTTACATGACTTTTAATTTAAAATATTTTTCTAAATTAAAAATCTGAAAACTGGCAAAACTTAGAGGAAAATATCTAACAAGTATGTGAAAGTATGTTCCTGGATTTTTTTAATTGTAAGAAGCATTCTTTCTTTGTCGGATAATGTAATTACATCCTCCGATATCTTCCGATCTCAGAAAATAATTCAATTTGAAAAGTGGTCTAAACACCTATTTTTCAACAAAATTTATTTTATTCATGCCTAAAAGTATGCAATCAGCATGAAAAATTGAAAAAAACTGCACAAATGCAAAACATACATCTTTTATTTTCATTTTTATTGCAAAACTAAAGGATCCTAAGACAATTTCTGTTATCTTTGCAATTATCAATATTGACGTTACCGATTAAATGTAAAATCTGAAAAATCTAGCCAATTCACTTTGTTCTATAGCTCACTAAACATGAAGAAAATTGCAAATTTAAGTCTCAAGCATTGCCAAACTACAAAATTTTCAGAAAAACAAAATGGAGATTTCAATTCAGCAGACCATGATTAACTAGTATACCAAATTTTATGAGGAACGGACCACTCCTTCTAATTTTGTCTGGCGGTTGTATGGAGTCGAATCACTGTGCAAGGGTTTAATAGGGTTTTCGACTTTAGACTTCAGCAGGCCTTCAGCACTTCAAACGAGAAATAATTCTATACGTGTTTCTCAGCTTTTTTAAATCAAAATTTGGTCGATTCAACAATGGGTTTGTGTGGAGAAACTGTAAAAAAACACATGAGATTATGAGCCTATTGACTCCAAATTTGGTGAAAGTGCCCATAATGAAAAATAACACAGTGCAACACTAAAAAAAGGGACAAGGTCAAACATGTCTCATTCGATAGAGGACCTCAGTAGATGAAAAAGTGTCAAAGGATTTTTCCCGAGATGTTCCAGTTTTTTTTTTAAATGCAGTTTAAAGATGGCAGCTTAGTGCCCCTTACTGAAACTTTTAAAACATCATATCTTTTGACTCAAATGTCAGAAATTTTTCAAATTTATTTTTCAATTTTTGTCAAATGAAAGCCAATAATATGAAGTCGAAGAAACAATATCCTTTTTTGAAAAATTTGATGAAAAAGGATATGAAGGACCTCAAATAAATTTTTATTCTTGAATATCCTGGAAACCGTCAGAGCTAAATTTATATAAGTGACTTCTGGTAAAAAAGCATTCAAAGATCTATACTGCTTATAAATTTCATGTAAATCACTTTTACACTTTTACTTGACTTTGTCTTAAGTGTTTCACTTTTCATCACCAGTCACCCTCCGCTTTAGAAATTAGTCGATTTTATTCCGATTCGCATATGGAAGTTTGGTCTGGTTTGGTTTGGTTTTCTTGCATTAACTCGTGTGGCACCCATACATCGAGCTTCTTTTTGTATACAGTCTTATTCAAGTGGTTCCAAATTGTTTTTTATACCATGTATATCTTCTGGACAATCGAAACAATGCTTACATGATGGATTTTATCGACATTTTCGACAATAATAATAGTAGGTAGTACCATTGAGCCTGATATATTTTTTGTGTTCCAATAATTTCTAACCAAATTCGTCACCTTGTAGAATGTTGAATTCAATCCAAAATGTGTTTTGGTATATTGAATTGATTCATTTATTTATTGAACAATATTAAAATTAACCTACATTTAATACTAATACTTTGTATACCGTAACACCGTTACTTTTCTGGATATGTACATAACAAAATTCACTTAAACTATTTTAAAGTATTGCACTTAAATACAGTTTTGTCTGTATGTGGATATACATTCACATGTTTGTATAGTTTATACTTAGATGTATATTTTGAGGTGAGATGAGAAAATTTTAACGCCCAAGTACCCTTGGGTGACTTAAAACATTAAAGGAATAATTCAGAAAATCTATAAGTAACAAAACCAAAATAGGCCTAAAGCTAAAGACTAAGAACAAATTTCACTATAAACGGAAATTGCATTGGATAATATAAACTTCACACTATAAATCGTAGAATTCGAGAGCTCTATAGAAACGAGCAATATAAGATATATGGTTCACTGGACAAATTATACACGCCAAAAAGTCATTATAGAGATACGGTGTCATCAGGTTGAAGCAAATAAACAGTTTTCATACAAAAAAAAAATTATTCGAAAACAAGAGATTCTCAAAAACAACTTGATTAAACAATTAACTTTCAAAACAATGCTCAGACTTTACACTTATAACTTGACTATAACATAACCGAATGGCTGTTTCAATGGCTTTTTCAAGCGGTTCCCAATGTGGCATTCCCCCTCCACAATTGTCCCAGGAAGAAATTGTAAACCGCGCGGTGCCCAAATGTGCAGCATTTAAAAATGCGGCAAACACACTTTGCCTGCAAACAGTTCGGACACCACTGTAATCCACAGCGCCAGCACAAACAGTATATATGAAATGCCAATTTTATAGGTGTTGGGCAGCTGATACGCCTGACCGCCTATCTCTTCGATATGAAAGCCCAGCGGAAAGACCACTGCGGCCATGCAGAACAGCACCATTGCAGTAAAGCCCACCCAGCGCGCATATGGTATAACATTGCGATCCCAGCTGCTCGATGCCAACAGTATCACTGTGGTGGTAATGCAGATGCAGCCAATGAAGATGCACACCAGCGCTACCAGCCATTCAGGTTGCAATTCGGGCGTGTAGCAGACTTGCGAGCGATTATACAGTGTCATGCAGGTCCACATCAGTCCAAGACGTATGTCGCCTGAGCGAAAGATAAATTAGGAAGAAACAAAAAGGAAATAGCGATAAGTGAATTGGGGAGTTGGTCGATTTGCAGTTGCTTACCCGCCTCCTCGGTCACTATCCAGTCGGGCATGGCCAAGCTGACAATGGCAAAGACGTCGGCAGCCAGAAAAAGTGTGGCGCTAATTGTAGTCAATTTATCCATGTGAAGAGATTCGTATTTAATTATTTAAGTATTTCTGCTATTTATTTGTATAACAATATTCACTTTGAGCAGAAAACAATGCACAGCGCAATATATCAGCTGTTGTTAGTGGCCAGTGCTGCCTAGTTGGACAGTGGCAAACAAACAGCTGTTGAGTTGTTGCAGTTCTCTTTGGCCATAGATGGCGCTGTATGACGGCTGAAGAAGAGACGTTGAATTAGTTTTTGAATTTGTTGAGTGAATACTTATAAAAAAACAAATTTTATGTATTTTAAATGTATTTAAATTTTAAATATATTTATGAAACAAATACAGCACTGTGGTGTTTAATAAAAATCTGATTAAATTGCGACTTTTGTGAAAATTTACAAAATATTAAGCTGCCTTAATATGTACGTTCACTTGTTTCTTTGCTACTTTTGGCGAATGGATTGCAAAACCACTTGGGTTGCATTCACTTGGTAGGCTTTCAATTCACAGAGAAATTCTTGAGCATTCATCTTCTTCAAGATGAGCAGCTGCTTCCGCGCTTGTCCCACTAGGTTCTAATTGCTTTGTACCTCATTTGATGATACAACAAACGGTAATAGAACTTTTGCTTGGGTCTTACATCGGAGATTCTTCTTTCGTTCACCATGCACGCTGCACGCTTAAGTACCGAAGGCGCCTATTGCTAGAGGTTCATCAACATTGTGACGGGAAATTGACACAAAGCCGATTCACAGGTTTCAGAAGCTCTAACTGTGCCTAATGCGATTCATTTTGAATCTAGATATGTTATACTGGCAGTTCTACATAACCTCACTTCTTATATATTTTATTCTAAAGCAATTTTCACAACACAAATGTATTAAACAAGTCATTGACACTGACAAACGACTACGTGCTAAGGGTTAAGGTTTAACCACAGTTGGCATTAAGTTCAGACAACTCCTACACCAATCACAATTTCCAATTAAAGGAAATGCAATTTTAATAAGTTTGTTGTAAAGTTGGCTCGATAATCGTTACAACCCGTAACTGACCAACAGAGCAGCAATTAAATACGAAAGCAATTGCCAGCCAGACAAACAACAAAACGCCTGACGTGGTCATTGAACACTACAAAAACAAAACAAAAACCTACTCCATTGCAACCCCTACTCCGAGCAGAGGCCGGCAGCAAAGCTCAAATGTTGACTACGATTGGCATTGTTCAACCCAACCGCCAAACACCCACACGACACGTCAGCGTTGACTTCACAGTGAAAGTGAAAACTGTGCTAACTAGTGACGTCACGTGAGTTGGTATCCAACAGCTACCAGTCGACCTGAACATGTCACTGGCATACACACCACAACAAATCAGCGCATCGCGACTAGGCGGTCCGTTTCAATTCGAATACTGTGTTTGACTCTACTTAATCGATTTGATTTATGGCGCAAAACGTCGACAGGGCACACCTTTCAGTCAACATTTAGGCGAAAAGTTGTTAGTCCGCAGGCCTCACAGCGTAAAAATAAATTACTTTTAGCAGGCACAATTAAGAACAATTATTGAATGTGGACTAACAGAAAAACAAATTACTGGGTTTTGTAAACTCTGAAGTGGATTCCGAAAGCTAATACATGCTTTCGGAATACTTTCAAAGTGTCTGATTGAGTTTAATTCGATGAAACTCGATTCACCAAAACAATTCTTGGTCCGTGCTTTATCAAAGATGACACC